>CM040914.1:35090310-36290310 GCA_023029165.1 Gobiocypris rarus
CTTCTGACAGCTGAGGAACCAGTGGAGGAATGGATACTAAATAATCTCCAGCCACCGTTGAGGACGGCAGTGATTCACTGTTTCTCTAAATGGTAAGACAAAAAGAATGAGTTGGTAAAACACCAGATGAACGAAATTGTAAACAAAAACATTGTAAAGACATGACAGTGAGTAAAAGCAGCAAAAAATAATAAAAGATATAGGCAAGTAAACTTACACTGATCAGGCATTATATTATGACCACCTTCTTAATATTGTGTGGGTCCCCCTTTTGCTGCCAAAACAGCCCTGACATGTTTAGGCATGGACTCCACTAGACCCCTGAAGATGTGCTGTGGTATCTGGCACCAAGATGTTAGAAGCAGATCCTTTAAGTCCTGTAAGTTGTGAGGTGGGGCCTCCATGGATTGGACTTGTTTGTTCAGCACATCCCAAATATGATCTATTGGATTGAGATCTGGGGAATTTGGAGGCCAAGTCAACACTTCAAACTCGGGCTCCTCAAACCATTCCTGAAGCATTTTGGCTTTGTGACAGGGCGCATTATCCTGCTGAAAGAGGCCACAGCCACCAGGGAATACCGTTTCCATGAAAGGGTGTACATGGTCTGCAACAACACTTAGGTAGTTGGTACGTGTCAAAATAACATCCCCATGGATGGCAGGACCCAAGGTTTCGCAGCAAAACATTGCCCAAAGCATCACACTGCCTCTGCCGGCTTGCCTTCTTCCCATAGTGCAAATGTGATGCACCTGGCCATCCACGTGATATAAAAGAAAACGTCATCCCACCTTCTGACATTTCTCCATGGTCCAGTTCTGATGCTCACATGCCCACTGTTTCCGCTTTCGGCAGTGGACATGGGTCAGCATGGGCACCCTGACTGGTCTGCAGCCATATACGCAACAAACTTCTAACAGAACTAGCATTAACTTCTTGAGCAATTTGAGCTACAATAGCTCCCCACGTACATCAATTAGCCTTGGCTGCCCATGACCCCGTCGCCGGTTCACCACACTGTTCCTTTCTTGGACCACTTTTGATAGATACTGACCACTTCAGACAGGAGCTGCAGTTTTGGAGATGATCTGACCCAGTCGTCTAGCCATCACAATTTGGCCCTTGTCAAACTCGCTCAAATTCTTCCGCTTGCCCATTTCTCCTGCTTCTAACACATCAAATTTGAGGACAAAATGTTCACTTACTGCCTAATATATCCAACCTGCTAACAGGTGACGTGATGAAGAGATAATCAGTGTTATTCACTTCCGTCATAATGTTATGCCTGATCGGTGTATGTTCCATACACAGTCAACAACACACAATTTCCAAAGGTCACCTAAACACATGTTTAAAACTCCCAAAAAGTTCCCAACTTTTTGAAAAGATGTACATTTTTAGTATACTAAATATTTTAATGAAAAACACATCACAAATATTTTAGACTCAGCTTTAGCCTTAAAGTCTAATGCTAATAGAAACATGTAGTTGGCATTTTATTAAATCACTAATTAATAATGTAGCCCCCTCTAAGCAGAGCAGCTCGTTTGGTTGAACAGTAATCATGTTGCTCAATGCTCACCTATTTCAAACGATAAAAGACTCCACTACATTCCAAACCGCTCCCACGTTTCAGGCTACTTTTCCAAGAAACAAGCAGAAAATCTAAAAGTACGCTTGAGCATTCATGTGACACAACAGGGGAGGGTGGACCTGAACATTTTGGCAGGTAATCAAAAAATTTATTTATTACTAGAACAATCGCGCTTTACAGTCTAATCCAGAAACACGTTTCATCCACTGCGCGCACGGACAAGTCTGAATAGCACAGCCTCACAGACAACGCTGTCACAACACAGTTCATTTGCTGCCTCCAGACATTCTTGTAACTAGCTAAATGTCATGATGTCGCTGACTTCAGTGTGAGTCGCACACCAGGCCATAATTAGGAAAGGCTGAACAGTTAAATATAATAATCAGATTAGTTCTGTATAAATAGCTATATTTTGAGACTTACGTATGACTCCAGGAGTTGGATGCATTCCTTATGAAGAAGCCGGGCTAGAGCTGCGGTTCTCCCTGCGTGGCCCCGCAACCCATGACGACCGTTTGTACCTCTGCCAGCCATTTACACTCAAAAACACCTATTTGGAAAAAATAACGTTTGAATCCAAAGCAGGGATAACCCAGCATAAAAGGAATACATAGCCTATGCATGTTATTGCTTAAATATGACCCCCTATATACTACCGTAGACTGTATAGATGTCGAACGGCGATCCTCAGGCGCTGTTTCTCACTCCTTATATATTTGCAGTTGTTTCACTGATGCCAAATATCATGAATGACTTAGAGCACGACTTCCAAAAACGCTGTTCACCAGTTTTAAAGATGTAGTTCTGAATTGCCCGTGACTCCGCCTCCTTATGGGAACGTGATGCGTTTGAGGGGCTGGGAATGTCAAGATTTCATGGAATTTCATTGGCTTAGAGTTCTCCTCATAGACTCACGCTTAATACCAATGCAAACTGGAAAAAATTAACAAAATTAAAAGAAAAAGGACCCGTAGAGCGTTTTTGAGCCTCTGGAATGTCATATAGGTTTTTAGAATGGCCGTTTTTGGTTTGAGTAAAATGAGGTTTGTGGTTTACTTTATGTACGTTTTGTACATGAATTGCATAGAATAATAGCTCAGTTGTGAATTTTGAGCATTTCGATGTTATAACAAAGCAGGCTACATGTTTGCAAATAAGGTATCTTTGAAGAAATTTCAAGGACACCAAATGATTCTGAGGACATATTAATGTAAAAGCTGGTTTAATTCGCTTTAAAGAAAAAGCTTAAATGAAGTCATGACAAGACATTCCTATTTAAATGCAGAAAAACTACACTCGGTAGCAGAAAACGGCATTAAATTTGCTTTGTGAATGGCCATTTGAGTTCTGCATAAATCTGCTGTGCTTTCTGCCAAAATCTGTGTTCGGCAGCCTTTTTATTAGTCCATAAACACAGAAGAAATTAAAGTCAAGGAAGGGTGGTATAACAGAGTGGTATTTCACTTTTCTGTTTTTCTAAGCTTATCAGTGCATACAACTCCCTTTTTTACAATAGGAGAGGCCAGGAAGTGTTGTGTCCCTTTTTTTAATGTCTGTAACTCAATTTGAGCTATGTCTCAACCCTTAACGATATAGTACCATTTGTCTGCGACAAGAAGAAGTAGGAATCTAACACTATCCCTAAACTTTGTGATCTAGTGTCAAGAGTGCGTTAAAACCAGTGTAACACTAAAATGGACATTTTAAATTGTGTTTAAATTTTATTGTGGAAATCAAATTAAGAATTACTTGCCGTAATCCTCCTTTTATACAAGTTGTAAGGTTTACATATTAATTATTAATTAGGTTATCCACAAATAATGTCATTATCTTACATAAAAGTCTGTGACATCGTCTTGCTTTATTTGCTCTGGTGTTCATAGTCTGAGGGCCCTATTATAGGCAATGGGGAACACATATTATAGCATAATAAATGTTGATGGGTTAAACTGCCCTACCATGACCTTAAAGCACTAAGACCCATTGGCTCTTTCTGTAAAACATCCCTGCCCATTCAAATGATCAAATAAAGTGACCATAAATGTATCTTTTATTTTAATATTTATTTTAAAAAACAGAAGTGCAGATGTCTCTGTCAGTCAGTAAGTGAATGCATATCAAGCGCTGTGAAATATGTTTGCATTTTGTAGTTTCAATAGAAAGTAGCCGCAGCTGTGGAAAAGTGATAGATCAGAACGTATGTGTGTTTGCAGACTGTGCATGAGAGAAGATATATGCTGTTGCCATATTCCTTCCGCCACTGATAACAATGAACACTCATCTTAAACATTAAAAATAAATTCAGTGTCTGATTGCCATTCATTGTAACACTTTCAATATACTGGATCCAGTTTTGATGGATAAGATGCTTCTGCTGTATTAGATAAATGCATCCTGCAAGCTGTTCCACAAAGCGGTGGAGACAAAATAGTCCTTATGCCCCTCCCACTATAAATTATGTATATGTCTATCACCACATTAGGCCTGTTTGAAAAGACTAATATCTCAGTGTTATTTTAGTATTTTTATATATATTGCCATATTTATTATGTTGAATTGGATTTTGTTTTTATATTTTCAGTTTAAGTTTTATTATGTTTATTATCTATCATGTTTTTATTAGGGTTTTATTACATTTCTAATAATTTCTCGATTTAGTTATAGTAATTTTAGATAAAACATTTTTTAAAATCTGATATGTAAATGTTATGTCTGCCTTTTCATTTAGCAATAAAAAAAAATTTTTAATAGTCTAGTTTTAGTTAACTAACAACACAATCACATCTGATGATGAAATAATCACAGTTAAATCCACCGTGTGAATCTGTAATTCAGTGCATTTGTTTAGACATATTTTCAGATTTTAAAATGTCAGGTATAAACCCTAACCCTTTTTGGAACGGGGTTATTCCAGAAAGCAAGGTTAACTCTTGGTTGATAACCCAAGCCGTGCTTACTCAGGGTATGCTGGTTCCAAAAACGCACCTTGGAATAAGTTCATCCAACCCAGAGTATGTTCATGGTTAACACACAATACATTTTCAACAGAGTGACAAATTGACAAGTCACCATGGAAACGGACACTTTAGAAAAAGCACGGCATACTATTTCTTTCTGATCATGTTTACTAAAAGCACAATATGTAAGATTTTTGGATTAAAATATCCAAAAACCATTAAAACAAAGTTATATATTTAGTTGACGTGTACTTACATTATCCCAAATGTTTCCAAGAATGTTTAAATCCAGGGAAATAAGCAATATTAACCAGTGTCTGTGCTTCGTCTATCTATACACTTACCGGTTACCGTTTTTATTTTTTGTGTAGAAACCATGGAAACACCAAAGACAGTTTAATATATCATGTGTTTTATTTGACAGGTGAGCAACTTTCAGGCTTTTTTTGTGAGAGATATATATGTGTGTGTGTGTGTGTGTGTGTGTGTGTGTGTGTGTGTGTGTGTGTGTGTGTGTGTGTGTGTGTGTGTGTGTGTGTGTGTGTGTGTGTGTGTGTGTGTGTGTGACTGTGTGTGTGTGCGCGCATGCGTGCGTGCGTGTGCGGAAGCTTCTTAAATAGTTTTTTTAAGCTTATAGTAACCACTGTAAATAACAAGCAGTTCAAAACAATATTATAACATGACTTAACAAAAACATATTAAAAATAAAACAACATAAATATGATAAATAAAACTATTTAACAAATATTTTAACTTTTAACATATTTTAAAATGTTTATACTATAGAAATTATTCATATTCTTATTTTACTTTTGTGCTTGAAAATAACTCTTACTATCCTAAATTGGTCTTGTTATTTTGCATTTTAGGCTTATTTTAAGCAGGAAGCATGTGCATTTTGCATGTTTTTGTTGCAAGTGTAATTGTTAAGCATGGTAATAATTGCTTTATGACTACAGGAGGCTCTGTTATAAAGCACATACAAACAGTATTACTTAAATTGAACATGAATAGTAAGTATGTTACTACCTCATGATGATCATGGCGCTCTGATCTCTTCATGAATGATGTAGTAGCGACGCGCGCGCGCGCGACCGACCAAGTAGAGTCAGTGTATGTCACAGCGCCATCTGCTGGTGAAATAATCACTACACGATTGCTGCTATAACGTTGGGAGCTTTTTTGCAATATATCTGCGGGTTGTTTTGAACGAGCTGTAAAACTGGGACAGTTCCGGGGACAGTTCCAATCGGGGACAGAACACCAAAAACCGGGACTGTCCCCTGGAAGCGGGTCGTCTACTTACCCTACTCTGTGTTTATGGTGCATCGGACTGACTTTCTGCAACTAAACACCGTCACTGATGAGTGCGCTAAGGCAGGACCAAACCATTTCATGCAGATACAAGGGGGTGGTTGGTCAATATAGATGTTTATTCAATTCAATTTGGGATATTTAACTTTTATTGCCAAAATAAGTAGAATAAAATACATAATTTATTGTATTATTATTTGAAATATGCTCAATGATGAGGGTTTATATAGTCTAGGCTATAATATAATACATTTTTTAAATTAGTTTTTACCATAGACTGTATAAAAATATGGACATAGTGTCTGTGACGTCACCCATAGGATCCTGCAGAGCGGTTTTGAAGCGTAAAGTAGGGATGAGCTGGCTGTTGCCATCTTAGCAGCGCGTCATCAACCGTCACTCCCGGATAGCAAAAAATGGGCAAAGAGGTGGGACGTGGGCGGAGCTGAGGTGACACGATTACTAACAAACAACAGATAAATGGCTACCCACCTGCCACTCAAAGTGGCCACGCCCTTAATTATGCAGAACTTTAAGGCTTTATATAATGTAAACGAACCGTATAGACCAAAACTAGAATTTGTACCAGGCTGTAAACATGTTTTATTCTGCTGTAAAGTTGGACATTTTAACATGGGGCTCAATGAGATTCTGCTCCCTTCTGGAGCCTGTGGCCAGTCGATAAACTGCAGTTTAAAACACTTCCGTATTGGCTTCGAGAGAGACTGCGGGAGGTTGCCGCTTGGTTTTTACCTATTTGTTGGGGCCCCCTGTCGGTCAGGGGCCCTTGGAATTGTCCTAACACCCCTATACGGCGCGCATTCACTCTCAGCTAATTAACTCAAAACACCTGAAAAGGCCTTTAAATGGTCACTCAGTCTAGTTCTGTAGGCTACACAATCATGGGGAAAACTGCTGACTTGACAATTGTCCAAAAGACGACCATTGACACCTTGCACAAGGAGGGCAAGACACAAAAGTTCATTGCAAAAGAGGCTGGCTGTTCACAGAGCTCTGTCCAAGCACATTAATAGAGAGGTGAAGGGAAGGAAAAGATGTGGTAGAAAAAAGTGTACAAGCAATAGGGATAACCGCACCTGGGAGATTGTGAAACAAAACCCATTCAAAAATGTGGGGGAGATTCACAAAGAGTGGACTGCAGCTGGAGTCAGTGCATCAAGAACCACTACGCACAGACATATGCAAGATATGGGGTTCAGCTGTCGCATTCCTTGTGTCAAGCCACTCTTGAACAACATACAGCATCAGAAGCGTCTCGTCTGGGCTAAAGACAAAAATGACTGGACTGCTGCTGAGTGGTCCAGTTATGTCCTCTGATGAAAGTAAATTTAGCATTTCCTATGGAAATCAGGGTCCCAGAGTCTGGAGGAAGAGAGAGGCACAAAATCCACGTTGCTTGAGGTCCAGTGTAAAGTTACCGCCGTCAGTGATGGTTTGGGGTGCCATGTCATCTGCTGGTGTTGGTCCACTGTGTTTTCTGAGGTCCAAGCCAAGGTCAACACAGCCATATACAAGGAAGTTTTAGAGCACTTCATGCTTCCTGCTCCTGACCAACTTTATAGAGATGCAGATTTCATTTTCCAACAGGACTTGCCACCTGCATACAGTGCCAAAGCAACCATTCTTTAAGGACCATGGTATCCCTGTTCTTAATTGGCCAGCAAACTCGCCTGACCTTAACCCCATATAAAATCGATGGGGTATTGTGAAGAGGAAGATGCGATATGCCAGACCCAACAATGCAGAAGAGCTGAAGGCCACTATCAGAGCAACCTGGGCTCTCATAACACCTGAGTAGTGCCACAGACTGATCGACTCCATGCCACGCCGCATTGCTACAGTAATTCAGGCAAAAGGAGCCTCAACTAAGTATTCAGTGCTGTAGATGCTCATACTTTTCATGTTCATACTGTTCAGTTGGTCAAGATTTCTAAAAATCCTTTCTTTGTATTTGTCTTAAGTAACATTCTAATTTTCTGAGATACTGAATTTGGGATTTTCTTTAGTTGTCAGTTAGAATAATCAAAATTAAAAGAAATAAACATTTGAACTATATCAGTCTGTGTGTAATGAATGAATATAATATACAAGTTTCACTTTTTGAATGGAATTAATGAAATAAATGAACTTTATGAGGATATTCTTATTATATGACCAACACACACACACACACACACTTTTTCTTTTTAAAGTGTGTGTGTGTGTGTGTGTGGGACACATTTGTGTCCTGATATTTTGTGAAATATCAGGACACAAATGTGTATAATGACATGGGTATGACATAGGTATTACAAAAAGAGGGTGAAATATGAGGACGTTCCCCATATCCTCACTTTTCAAAATGCTTATAAATCACACAGGATGAGGTTTTTTTTCACAGAAAGTAAACTGCGCAGTCTCCTGTGATGGGTAGGTTTAGGAGCAGGGGCAGTGTAGGGGGATAGAAAATACAGTTTATACAGTATAAAATGCATTACGCCTATTTCACAAAAACAAACGTGTGTGTGTGTGTGTGTGTGTTGTGTGTGTGTGTGTGTCCCTTGTGTGTTTGTTCAATTATAATATTACTCCGGAGCAGGTTATGTTCAGAGAGTCAGTTGCTATGGTTACATACCCTGAAAGTTGCCTCCGTCTTTGGAACCGAAATCTGGTTATCCGCTTACTTATTATTACTTAACCTAACACCTAGTTCTGCTAATGCTGATATCGTTGTCGCAATACCATTCCGCGCCTCACGGTGGCACATTCATTTACTTTTTTGTTTCTACTACAATCTGTTTGGAGTCCAAGAAGAAACACCGACTTCCGGATAAATAAACGATTGACAATAGAATCTTCAAAAACGATCGAAATTCACAAGTATTTAAACGGTTTTGGATCACAGTTATCATTAACATATATTTGGGTGGATATGAATTCGCTTGTGGGATACGGGATTTCATCCGAGTCAGAGGATGAAGAGAAGGGAGAAGACAATCAGGAGTAAGTAATTCATAATTAACTAGACAAATACATTTTCAGGTATCTGTTATTTAAAAGAAAGCCACGTGAAGAGTAGAATCTTTCCACAGTCGAAAACTATATCTTAAAGGTATGGCTCACTCAAAAATAAAAATTGTCATCATTTACTTAATCTCATGTAATTACAAGCCCACATGACGTCAATTCTTAGGTGCAAAAAAATAATAAGAGAGGTAATATTTAAACTGCTGCCTTCAATACAGTGGAAGTGAATAGGGACTGGGGCTGTCAAGCTCCAAAAAGGCCAAAAATCACCACAAAAGTAGTCCATACGACTCGTGCACAGTTTTGCATGAGTCGTAATAGTTGATGATAGCTTTATGTGATGAAATAATTACATTTAAGTCTTTAGTTGTGGTCATCATTCACTTTCATTATGTGTGAAAGCACTTTCTGCTAACTGATTTTGTGCACCATTGAAGAATGGGAGTTTGAAAGACACAAGGATTCATTTTTTGTTTTGTTTTTATTGTGTAATAAACTGAGAAGTATGGATATTTTGACAGCATGGTCACCATTCATTACCACAAAATTGGTGAACTATTCCTTTAATGAGTTGAGAAGGATCAAGTATCACTTTTTTTAAGTAAACACCTTTTAATTATTCCTGTGTAGGTCCTTCAAAAAGACGGATTGTGCTGTAGAGAGGGCAAAAAGCCGTAATTTCCTGTTGGAGTCGGAATCGCCTTCCAGTGAGTCTGAATCTGCTCCAGAGAATGAGGATCAAGAGGAGGCGCCTACTGCTGATCGCTCCTTTTCCAAGTCCTTGCTGACCCCGTCCGTTCGTCCTCACACTCACAAGCTCCCGCCTCCACCTCTGGGAGGCTCCAGCTCGGGTGGAGCGCTTACAGGCAGCAGTGTGTTTGCTAACCCCTTCAAAGTAATGGCTGAGGAAAGACTGAATGCCCTACAGAAACATGTACCTCTTACTTTACAAGCTCGCCCCACCCAGATCGGCGGTAAGCGCATTTGTGTGGCCTACAGGAAGGATGGTCGCTGCCGCTTTGGAAGCCGCTGCAAGTTCGCACATGACAGCGATCTGCAGAGTAACTGTGTGAACACCTCTGATAATGGATCAAAAGACGATGCCAGTGTTGCAGGTTCACACAATCACGATCCGCTGGCTTCTTGTGTGGAAGACACAGAGGCAGACGGAGAGAAAGACGATGAACAGCGAAAGAAAAGAAGAGTGGGGGTGAATGATTCTCTCATTCCACCAAAACGTGCTCTCAAGCAGTATGCCAGACTCTCACACCCCTAAAAGATATTATAATGCTCATAAATTGGGTGACAACTCTTTTATGTGAAAAGCACTCATAATGCTGTGTTCTATTTATTTAATTAATATGCTACTTATTATAGTATTAGTCTGTAAAATGTGTAACAGACTTTTTCCAGAGGTCTTTAAGACAAATGGTGATGTGGTCAATATAAAGAGAGACAATACAAAAAAATCTATAAAATGTAAGAAATAGATGTCATAATTAGAATGGCATTTATTTGGGTCTGTAGTTAAAAAAACAAGAAAATATATTTTATTTTACATTAGTTGAATTCTAAGATTTTGAAACATTAAAGCTAAATATGCATTCATGTTGGTGTGTATATATATATATATATATATGTATATATATATTAAAATAAATCATCCTTTGGATGAGACGTTAACCCGAGGTCCTGACTCTCTGGTCATTAAATATCCCAGGATGTCCTTTGAAAAAGTGTAGGTGTGTAAACCCAGCACCCTGGCCAAATTTGCCCATTGGCCTCTGTTCATCAGTGGCCTCCTAATCATCTCTCTATATATACGATTGGCTTCATCACTTGTCTCCTCTCCACCAATCAGCTGGTGTGTGGTGGGCGTTCTGGCACAATATGGCTGCTGTCGCATCATCCAGGTGGATGCTGCACATTGGTGGTGGCTGAGGAGATTCCCCTTTCTATGTGTAAAAATGCTTTGAGTACCCAGAACAGCACTATATAAATGTAATGAATTATTATATATACTGTAGTGTATATGGTCAGTGTATGTTCAAACTTGAGTGTCCCTTTTTCACTTGAGTTATTATGGTTTATTTCTACTAGGGATGCACACTATATTGTTGTAGCTGTTACTGGTGATATTAGAGATCCCCCTCATTGTAAAATTGGCATGTTAAAATTAGGTATGCACTCAATGAATGTAAATTCAAAAGTTTGGAATCAGTAATTATATATATATAGTTTTTAAAGAAAGTAGTATGTTTTATGTAAGGATGCATTAAATTGATCAACAGTGACAGTATAGACATTTTTAAATGTTACAAAAGAGTATATTTCAAATAAATGCTGTTCTATTAAACTTATTCATTAAAGAATCTTGAAAAAAACTATTTCAGGTTAAAAAAAATAACCAAACAATGCTTTTAAACAATGTTTCTTGAGCAGCAAATCATCATATTAGAATGATTTCTGAAGGATCATGCGAGACAAGACTAATGATGCTGAAAAGTCAGCTTTGCCAATAAATTACATTTTAAAAATAGTAAAGTTGTTCAATTCTACTAATATTTCACATTAGTTATCGCTGTGATTTTGATAAGTAAATGGAGCCTTGGTGAGCAAGACTTTTTTCAAAATCTTCTTTTATTTTTTTTATCTTGCGACCCCAAACTATTGAATGGTAGTGTATATCAGCCAATATTGTATATTTAGTATTAATATTTAGCATATAGCACTATTTTTGCATGCATGTTACCTTTGCCATCATTATATGCTCTCTTAAAGTTAATCTTTAAAATGCTAATTTAATAACATCATTAAATGTAATATTCAGCAAATTTCTAAAAAAAAAAATTAATTGTAATGCCTAAATTAAATTGTTAGATAAAACAATTGATTTTTTTTAAGGTTTTCATATTTTATCTTATTTAGACAAAATAGTATATAAGTTTAATATGGACCATACAATGAAAATAATAAGCTCATCTGTAAAATGGATACATCACAAGTTTCTACAGTACCAATTCAAGCCACATGATGGCACAAATTTGCACACACATACACACACACACAAAACATATGTGGTTGTTGGAGGGAACTATAACTGTTTATATACAAAATGAACAATGACAACAACTCAAACACAGTCTCCCTGGTACAGACATTTCTACAAAGCTACCAAAAGTTAATGCGATTACATACAATATATTTATGACTCTATATATTTAACTTCAGGGTGTGTAGGAGCGTGACAAATAACAGTCATCTCAATTTCCTCCATGTTACACCAACTTCCTTCACTACATCAGAACGCGCTGCATCTGGACGTCTGAACTGTCTGTCATGTTTTGCTCCTGCCCCTGCCCACCCGCCTCCCAAACCCCACCCCCATTTCCATTCTCATTAGTCCCATCTCCCTCCCAGACCACCTGTCTTGTCTCCGAAGGAGTAGTGGACTGGGGAGACGTAGATGAAGAGGAGGCAGGATTACTTCCGAATCCCAAACTGCTCCGGCAGTCAGAGGGCACCTCAGGCAGGGTTTGGGAGAGGAGGGAAGTATTGGTAGCCGGGTTGTGGCTTGGGGGCCTAGGGAGGGTCTGATTTTGATGTGGCTGGGTGTTCTGAAGAGGCAGCTGCTGTGCAACAGAAACCAGTGGGAGCTGCTGCTGAGGAAGACCTCTGAAGGTCATGTGGACAATCTGGGACTGGGGGCTGTAGGACTGCACGGGCAGCTGCTGGACCAAAGCGGCCTGCTGCGAGACACTGCTAGCGGGGGGCTGGAGGGGGAGCTGCTGAATTTGGTGTTGTTGTTGCTGCTGCTGCTGCTGCGAGATGGGCGTAGAGACAAACTGTAGAGGCATCTGCAGAGAATGAGCAGAGGTCTGCTGTGAGGGAGCGCTGTTCTCCTCTGTCGATGACAAATCCAGGGTCACCGGTACCTGCATGGAATGCAACGGGTGATCCTGATCTACAATCATCACTGGACCCACCTGACCCGCTGATACCGCAGAGCTCCCCTGGGCCTCAGGGACCACCTGCTCTGTCTGCACGGAGCCCGTGGAGGTCTCCAGCAGCGTGGTGACTCCGGCAGGAGTGGTGATGAGGGCTCCGGCATTGGCGGCCAAGGCCTCTGCAATGAGCACCTCGGGGTGGCTCTTGGCTTTGTGAGCAACCACACTGTCCTTTTTTTCAAACTTCTTGCCACAGATGCTGCAGGAGAACTGGTACGTGGCGTCCGCATCGTGCTTCTTCATGTGCCAGTTGAGGGAGGCCTTCTGACGGCAAGTGAAACCACAGATTTCACACCTAGGAAGGAGATGAAGTAGAAAAATACTGCTGAAAAGATGTTTGATAGATTTGTGAGATGGAAGACAGCAAATAATTCTAATTCTTACATTTGTTCTATTGACTATAACAAAGATGTATTTTTTGAAAATTATATATGTTAAAAGGTGAAGTATGTTGTTTTTTCAGTTAAAAAAAGAAGCAATTTTCCTAATATGCTGTTTAATATGCGGAGATTTATTAGGCACTGGTAGGTTTCCCTGTAAAGTAAAACATCTTGATGGAGCAACGTTGACTGAAGCGAACTTCTGAAAAAGTAATTCTGTTACTGCACTGAAAATCATTTGGTGTAAAAAAAAAAACAATTCTTTACTCAGAAATTGCTAGTAAATTTCACAAATTTTGAATGTAATGTTATATATATAAAATAAAAATTGTGATTTAATAAATGCCATTTTTAAAAGAGCTTCAGGTTTGCTGAGTTTTTTTGCAGGGCTGCACAATTTGGCCAAAGACTTTGTGATTATTCATCAGAATAATTATACACAATTTTTTTTATATTATAATTGTATTTGATTGTTATTAAATAAAAATATCAAACAAAATAAGAACTTAATATGGTAAAAAATGCTATTTTACTCTAAAATAAAACATATGATTCTGATGGACAAAAATATGAATATGGTTTTATAGTACAACTGTAAAATGACAAATTCAATACTAATATTTATGTCTTAATTTTTTTCTTGTCAAGAGTTAAACCATTAAGCTTTTTTTGGTGTAAAACTGCAGGGAGCCCTAAAGTTTCTCCTTTTTTGAAAACATGTTTGTAAAGGCTTTACAAATACAGTGAAATTTTAAAATAATTTGAACCAATGTTTAATATTCGTTTTATTTGATAAGTAGCCATGTAATAAGTGGGATAGTTAATAGTCAGCTGGTCATTAATCACAAAATGAAACCCTGATCTTCTGATCTTCAACCCTGAACTAGTCTTATTGTTTGGGGTCGTTTTACAAAAAATATAAGGAGACTGTACATAACCCCTTACCTAGGTTGTTTTCACACCTGGCTTGTTTGGAGCGGTTGTTTTGGAAACTTGTGCATTTTCTCCCTTAGTTTGGTTAATTTATAGCCTGACAAGCCAGACCCACATCAAGATGTTGGGTCTGGGAACTCACCATTGGCAGGGCTCAATCCCAGGGGCGGGATAAACGGTTGTCTTTCAAACTCCCTCTGCGCGCAATAGGATAGCGCTACAACCAACCAGAGCAACTAAGAAAGTGAAGCGGAGCTAGTCGATAGATTAAACGTTCGCCGTATCCGGTCGGCAAAACACCGAACACATCTTCCTTTCTTGAGAATGACTTCAGTGCCGTTCTTTGTTCTTTTCTCAAAGAAAAGCTTAACTCCAAGTCTTTCAGAATCATGGCCAAAGCCGTTTCTTTGTTTACAAGTAGCACGCGGAACCTCCGCAACTCTGACGTCAATATGTTAAGCCCGCCCACCAACTCTATACACAATGTGATTGGCCTGACCAGAGTTTGGTTTTTCCAGCTCGCAGGTCTACCGAGAGTTGCTAGACTACACTCGCGGCAAATTAGATTTTCTGCCGCTAGCGTCTAGATTTCTAGGCTAGTTAATTTAGGCATATATGAACACCAAAACGATCGCTCGGAGATCGCCTGATTGAAAACGAACTCTGGAGTGTTTCGGTTGAGGTTAGAAAGCCATTCGGCCCAACGGACCAATGAACAAAGCGGTATCATAATTCTTAACGGGAAATGTGTCATAGAAAGTTTTTGTGGTTGAAAGCCAAAGAGGGCTTTTTCATCATAAGGCAGCACTAGGTAACTTTTCAGCCTTCATAATATATTTTCAAGGCTCTTGTGATGATACATCGACTTACAATAGGTTGAATGACACGTCTGCCATAGCCTGATGGGGTCTGTATCGTTTTTAATCGTACTTTTAAACTTCAGGTTTTGGGTAGTAACCCGAAAAAAAAAAAGAACTAAAAAATTTGACTGCTTTACGGCATATACGTCACTTCCACCATCACCCCCACTTCCTTAAAATCGGACGTGCGAGCCTAGCTATCCTCTGTTTGCCGAATGCTATAGTCATGGCCGAGGCAGCACAGAAAAAGAAGAAAGCAAAGGTTTTGTCGGAGGAATGCAAAAAGAGGAAACGAGAAAGTGATCGTATTAAAGGCAGGACGAGGATCAACATTGGGCCAGCGTTGGCTCGTTGGCGTGAGCTGAAGGAGGAGGAGGGGTGCCCGACCGATGCTGACTTGGCTGTCATGCTTTTTTGACAGTAAATACATAAGACGTACAAAATCATATTTTAGGATACCTAACATGTCTGTGATATTTGTTTATTTGTCTTGCCTCAAGCTATAATGCAAATCGATTTTTCAGATTTGCAAATTCATCTATGGTAGCTTGATATTATAATATTGAAGATAAATGGTTATTACCTACCACTCAAACATTGAAATGAAGTATCATATAGATTCTGTAAAACGGTAACCAATAGACTAGACTACTATAATGACGCTGGGTTGTAAACGTGAGAATCGCGATCATGTGGCGTTTGAAAAAAAAAACAAAAAAACATGAAATTATATTCATATGACATGCTGAAACATATGCCACTGTACCTGGGATGGAGACATTTCACACGCGACGCAAGCAGAACACCTGCATTATCAACTCCTGCAGTGTTCAGGGCTATCATGGTTGTTATGTCAACAAATGCATGTGCGCATGATGTAGGATGACAGTTTACGACAGTAGTAGAGGACAAAACTGTTTCCCAACTGTAGGGGAAGCCCGAGAGCAAAAGTTACCTAGTGTTGCTTTAAAATGATATGTAATTGCTCTTCTCCGTGCATTGCAAGAATGCAGTCCCAATCAGAGTGGGACTCAAGGCTACATTTGTGTAAGTGTTTGCGTGTGTCACAGCGGCTATAGCTATCTTGATGGATGACACAGAGGAATTTAAACAGATGAACTCTGATATGAGTTCTCCGCTCATTCTCAATAAGAGGACAGTTTTACTCTCATGTGACTTGCATAAACACATTTTGGTATGCTTTGAAATGTTGCCTTGCGGATGCGAACTGAACAAAGAAGAAAATCCAAGTCCGTTTCAGAACAAAGCAAACGATCTACAGGGTCTGAAAATGCCCTTAGTCTCAAATTAGGGATGTCAATTTACACAATTTCCCATGATTAATCGCAGTTTAAATTAACAATCAATTAATCGATTAATCATTAGCCTTACTACTGCAATATGCGTCTAAAGCAGTGGCTTATAGCCAACCACATGACAGGGTGTGCAAATGCTGCTCAAAACACAATGTTCCTCACCAAATTAATGAGAAGTGTTTTTAGTCCAAAGAAAGGGCTAGTAGGATTGTAAAATGAGTTGATGTTACTGATCATTTCATTAAATGTATTATTTAATAATCAAATATAACGAATAATACAATACTTCACCAATGTATTCATGATAACTTTCACGATTAAAGACACAGGCTTTTTTTTTTCTTTTCTTGTGTCTGTTTCAAAGTTGAAAAGCACACACATGCATGACCCTGCTTAATTGATGATCGATAAGTTTTAAGATTAAATGTATTGTCGACAAGTAATTGATCGTCAATTAACCGTTAACATCCCTACCTCAAATGGAAAAGTAATAGTGTGTAAGCAGCAGTGATATGACTTACTGTAGTGGCTTTTCTCCAGTGTGTATCATTCGATGCACAGCCAGGTTGTGAGAGCTCTTGAAGGCGCGAGCACAGAACTCACAGATATAGTCTCTCTGATCTGCAACACATGCTGTACTTTAAAAAAGCCACCTAACCAAAGATACTTCATTATAAGAATTACAGGCTTTAGGCGTGTCTGTCTTACCCGTGTGGTGCTTGGCATGGCGCAATAGTTGTTTCTGCAGCCGGAAGAGTCTTCCACACGAAGGGTGAGGGCAAACATACTTCTTCTTCATCAGGTGTTGGTATTTAATGTGATGCTGCAGGAGAGAAAGAGAACAGAAAGGTTTCAAGTCTAATTTCTGTGTTAGGTGTCAGTGTGAATGGCATCTACGCTAATGTTAGTATCTCTGTTTTATCCCGAGGTCTACTGCAGTCAGCCGGATCCAGGCTGTATCCAGATCAGACGGTGGACCTGCACCCAAATGTGACCAACACATGACCCTGAAGTGTCTGCAGAGACTGTGTCATTTAGACTCCCCCTTAAGCTGCCTCATCGACACGGCATCCTCAATAAACCTGCCTCCGGCGTGATGACTCCGATTGTTTGAATAGTCCTAGTTAACAATTCTTTAAATCGATATGTCATCCTCAAAACAACCCGTCTCCAGCGTGTTGCCGCCGATCTTTCGAATATTACACTTTAGTAATTGTTTAATCAATACGGCATCCTCAATAAAAACCTGTCTCCGGCGTAATGACTCCGATATTTCAAATTATTTATTTTTAATAATTATTTAATTGATACATCATCCTCAATAAACCCGTCTCCGGCGTGTTGCCTCAGATCTTTTGAATATTCAGATCAATTATGACCTTTAAAATTGCCAGAATAATAATAATACGCTGTTTGTTAATTGGCCAGAGGAGAACTGGCACCCCAACTGAGCCTGGTTTCTCCCAAGGTTTATTTTTCTCCATTAGGTCTCCTGATACCCCATCAGCAGGGCCACACGGAATCTGTGGAATTTTTGTGATTTCAGAATTTTTGAAAAATCTGAATTATGCGGAATGGTTTAAAAGTGTAAAAGGATCAAAGAATATTGGAACTGAAAGCATTACAAATAAAATATAACATTTTCACTTCTTAATTTTTATTTAAGGTTTACAATCCAAATCCAAATAGAACAACCTCTTTTTTAAAAAAAGCTTGATCTCTCTTACTGCTGGCTACATCCACCAAAAGACAGATTAAATATTGCTTTATCAATTGTATTGTTGATTTTAAAATATCACTCTCACTAAAAAAGTTCACATTAATAAGCGCAGCCTACTACCCCTCACAATAACCCTGCGATTGTGCATGCTTCTCAAATGACGGGCACTGCAAATCTGCGGAAATCTGCGGAGTTTTCTGCGGAATTCTGCGCGCGCAGATTCCGTGTGGGCCTGCATCAGGTATCAGGAGACCTAATGGTTTACTTGCCACTGTCGCCTCTGGCTTGGCTTGCTCAGTTGGGGAAAAACAATTTTTCAAATAAATTTAAAAATAAATCTAATTATTAAACTAAATTAACCATATAGACCAAATTACTGATCTAATTACTGATCTAAAGTCCACATTGTAACTGTATGATAATCAAAATATATTCTGTTGCATTATTTTTCTGTTTAACACTGTGAAGCTGCTTTGAAACAATCTGCATTGTTAAAAGCGCTTTATAAATAAAGTTAAGTTGACTTGACTTGACAGTAAGTGAGGGAAGCCCTAGTTTGCGTTTGTACCTGTAAATAGCGTGGGTGAGCCAGAACTGTACCACATCCTTCCATTTCACAACGCACATACTGGACCGGCGGCTTTTTCCTGTGTAGAAGAACAAATGATCTTCAGATAATGTAGGATTTTTTTTTTTTTTTACTGGAATCTCAAAGTAAATTGTGGCATGCTGTCAGTTTCCTCAGAATATAATTAAAACACATCTGTAAAAAGAATGGACATTGTGTTTACTGTAATGCACTAAATTGTACAGAAAATGAATGGATATAAAATGTACAATATATACCGTTATTACACTGTTTAGAAGCTATAGTCATAAGTAGCATTTCCACACTTTGTGACCAATGAATTTGAATTTTTCCATGATTTTTCTATTGGCTTGTTAATGAATAATGTTTTTCACACTCAAATACAGCGTTGCTGTGGAAAATTTATATTTATATATATATTGACTATAAACATTCATATAATAATAATTTGTTACATTTATATAACCTTTTTCTAGGCACTAAAAAGTGCTTAACATAGAATGGGGAAATCTCCTCAACCACCACCAATGTGCAGCATCCACCTGGATGATGTGACGCAGCCATATTGTGCCAGAACGCCCACCACACACCAGCTGATTGGTGGAGAGGAGATGAAGCCAAATATATATTATATATATATATATATATATATATATATATATATATATATATATATATATATATATATATATATATATATATATATATATATATATATATATATATATATATATATATAGCCAAAAAAATAATATATATATATATTTAATCCAGACTTTATTTACAATAGCTTTGCTCCAACAAGTAGACACTACAACAATAGATTATACATATATTTATATGCTAACACATAATTTAGATGGTCCACTTTAGACATTCTACTAACTACAAGTTATTTTGCAACTAAATGTAAAGTACCAGACCAGTCATTAGAGTTTTAGTGGACTGTCTGATTAATAAACACTTTTTTATGCTCCCCCAACAGACATTCTTCTGGCTAGAAGTAACTTTGCAACTACATGTCAACTTATTATACTAACCCTAATCTAACAGTCTACTAATGCTCTGAGAGTTAGTTGACATGCAGTTGCAAAGTTACTTATAGTTAGTAGAATGTCTTAAGTGAACCATCTAAATAAAACGTAACCAAATACATTCTTGCTCATCTGTATTCTAATTAAAAAGGGAGATGGTTAATGTTCTACTCCTGATTTGTTTTCAGCATTCAATGCGAGATGCTTTGTTACCTTCTCTTAGGAAGACGAGGACTTTTATCATCTTTCCTTCTCCGCCCTCTTCTAAGACAAAAAACCAAGACGGTCTGACAGTTAATGTTTGTTTATCATTCACACGTCAGTCTGTTTAAGTGAGAACATGTGAGTGAGACTGTGAGTCTGATGAGTGAACAGTTTGTTGCAGGTGTGTCATAAAGTGCTTTTCTCATGTCCACTTATATTTTATCACAGACATATAAAACAACATTACGGACTCACTTCCTGGGCGGCTCAGCACTTTCCTCAACTTCAGCAGCGGTCTGCACATCTGTGCTCTCCCCTCCCTCAGTTTTTATCTCTGTCTCCTGCTCGGTTGCTGTCTCTTGCCCTGCAGCCTTGTCTTTTTTCTCCTTCAGTCTGGTAGGGGGTCTGCGCCTTGACTTAGGCATATCTCTACGCAACAGGGCAGAAATGGAGAGGGCATAAGAGACAAGACCTTTATCATACAAAAGACACAAAAACACACATGCACCTCTCATACTTAGGATCATAGCTCTGGTCATTCAGGTCATCTCTAAAAGGGACATCTTCATCGCTGCTGATGGCATCCTCTTCATCACTGTTGAACAAACAAACATGAGCATCAAGCCATAAACAAATGCATGACTGAAATCATATTTGGCTCACAATCTTCACACACCTTTGATCAATGGATTTGCATTTTCCAGTTATTTGTGATTTTAAACACATTTAGCTCCCACAAAGCAATTGCAGCCAATTACACACTTTCAAACTGAGCATGACTAGAAAAACTGATACTGACTTCAGAAATTGTCTTTACTATGACCTTTTTAATAATTAAATTACTTCCATAATAATTTAATGACTATTTACAGGTATTCCATGATTGTGGTAACCCTGATAAGTCAGCCTAATTCACAACTTTAATCATTGACTGATTACTGCAATCCTCCTATAACACAAAATTTGTGAAACTATAACAATTTCCAAGAGGTTATGATGACGTAACAATTTTCAAGCCTCCAAGTTCATAATATTAGTGTAAAATTCTGATGACTACAATCAGTATACTGTGGTGGCCAAAATTATTAGAACACCTGACAGATCTGAAAATATTGACCCTTTTTTGCCTCCAAAACATGATTTAATTTCATAATATTCATGAAACATGCAGATGGTTGCTCTGACCATCAGATAAACGTACTGTTTTTATCCACTTTTAACTTTAATATTAGGTATGTCCACCTTTTACATCAATTACAGCAGCACATCTCTCTGGCATAGTGTCAATATATTTCCTCTGAGAACTTCAATACTAATGTTATCCCATGCCTTCTGCAACTGATGCTCAAGGCTTTCCTAATGTAAAATAGATCTGTCCAGTTTATTTTCCAACTTGCACCAAATGTGCTCAAAAGGGTTGAGGTCCGGACTGTGAGAGGGCCAGTCCAACATGTTACAGATAGTTCCGGCAATAGTTAGAAGAACGTTTTAGGTCATTGTCCTCTTGGAAAATAAATCCAGGCCCAATAAGACGATTCCCAGATATGTTTTAATAATTTTGGCCACAACTGTACAACATTACCTCTGTGAATGGGGTAGGTAGTTTTCATCTTTTGGATCATCCACAAATGGACACTCTTCCTCTTCTACAACGTCTTCATCATCCATGCTCTCCTCTTCCTTTTTCTCCACACTAAAATATGGCAGTAACAAACATAGGGGTTGTTATACCAACACCAAAACAGTAGCAGCCATCAGTGTCCTCAAAGACCCCACAAAATGGCTTGACGAGTAGTTTTTCTTTATTTTAACAAACAGCCAGCTGTGAATCGTGATGCTCTACCGGCTTTTGCTAGTTGGAGGACAGGAATTTGGATATATTTGGTAAGGCAAGCTATTTTGGGTAGGGCTGTGACGGTGGTAATGGACCAACTTCCGGCGGTGGTTGGGGGTACACACATATGTTAATGTTATGTTTCCATGTTTGCGAGGTAACATTTAATTGCGAAACTATTATTTATTTAGTAAATAAAGTGTTGTGCTTCAGTCCTGTCATAATATTCACGTAAAACAGCATTCACATACAAAAAAAAACTGTTTGGCCAACCACCGTCGGTGCTACTCAGCCACTACGGTGGTGAGGATGTCACGTTCACCGGCACAGATCTAGACCACCGCGGTGGTAAAAAAACTGCCACAGCCATAATTTTGGGTCCATTTTTTAATGCATTTTAGATGCATATAAAGCCACAAAACTTTGATTTCATGGGGTCTTTCATGAGAAATTGTCCATGTGTTCTCATGATAAATGTGCAATCAATCACCTTGTTCCTGTCTTTTCAACTGCTTTATTGGCCTCCACTGCAAGCAAAATGTGCAACCATTATAGTTATTTATATGTATATTTTGTAGTCAATATTCTGTTAAGAATTTGTAGTGGACCTATGTTCAGCCTACTACATTTAAAAGCTCAGCAGCAGCATACCATAGTCAACGTCCAATTCTGGCTCAATTTTAAACACAGTCCTAGGCGAGCCCCGGCAGGTGCGGGCCCCTGAGCGCACCTGCACCCGTCTGCCGCGGGCCGCTGGAAGAGAACACAGTCACATGAAGCAGAATCAGATCACATCTGAAGGCAAGCTCTTGTAACATTTCTTCCATAAAACTAACTAGAATCTATTTTTTTACATAATTTGTTCTTTTTTAATTATAAGTATGTTGGATAATACTAGTGAGTAGTATCCATTCAATTTGTCACTAATACATATTCATTATATACTAGTATTATGTATGTATTCCATTGCTATTAGTCAGTATCCCAATAATGACTTACATTATTGCAAATTTTTGAATTCTATGGCAATATGCAACTTAAATATAAGTTCTTATTAGTTAATGTATAAACTAACAATGAGCAATACATTTGTTACTACATGTATTAATCTTTGATAACAACAGTAGTTAATTATAAAATACAACTACTCATTGTCAGTTCATATCAGCTCAGGTCCTTTACATAATATTAACTGATACAACTTTTGGTTTAAGTAATTAATTAATTATTTGTAATTAATGTACATTTCATTGTTAGTTCAATGTAGTTACTAATATTAACAAATGGAACCTTACTGTAGTTACCATATGTTCAGATAAATCTTACTGGTGGGTATTCCAATTGTTGCTGGTATCTATGCCAGTTTTACAAGTACTAACTTAAAGAAACTAGTGCCTACATATACTAATTACCAATTTATTAGACACTAGTTTGTGTTCCAATTATAACTAGTAACATTTAAACTTACTAGTATGGTTTTAACTATACAGCTGCTATTCGAACTAGTCAATGGTTACAAGTAAAAGTTATTGTAACCAGTACTAGAACCGAAAAGTAAACTAGCAAAACCAGAACACAAACTAGTCGAAAGTGAAAGATCTCTACAGAATATTTGACCAGAAAACAAAAAAACACAATTTCTTAACAATAACAATTACATATTTTACAATTTACATTTAACAATTATAATGAATAAACAAAGAGACACCAGTCACTTTTGGATTACTTCGTTTTTTAAACAAGACTTATAGGATAATCATACAATGGCTGGCCATATTCATAAAGGCCTGCTTTAGATTCTCATTAACAAAATAAATGTCATTTTTAAGTACCTCGATTAACCAGCACATCCTTGTTTTCTTCAAACCTGTCATAAGACGGAGAAACAGGCGGTTTTATTTATTATGTCTCATCTTTCATATTCTCCTTCCAGTGTCAAAGATTGGGCGTGCGTGATTTATTTTGCCCGACTGTTCTCTCTGAACACGCTACTTTCACTAGTGCAAATGTAAACACTGCAGTCTGCCAGCATTACGCCTTAACGTGTGAAAGGAGCACAGAAATGCCATGCATTACTATTAGGATCTTAACAAGCGGGGCCTTGTTATTATAACCTAACACATCACATTTATTACAGGCTGAAAAATCGCACTTACTCATCCAGCAGGTCGCATTCGCCGCTGCTCTCTCTGCCTGCATCTGATGAACCCGCGGCGGCAGCGGTGCTCTTTCTGCGCCGCGGGCATTTCGCTTTCCTCCGGCGATTCGCTGCTGCCTCGCGTGATACTTCATCCCGGTCCTCCCCGATATCACTCTGCCTCCACACGGGAATGGTGCGTGTAGACCTGTCCCGTAAAACCCGTCCGGAACCCGCCACGCTCGTGGCAGCTCCGTTTGTTTCGGCCGGGCATGTCCCTTCGGCCGTCAAGCAGTCGTCCCCGCGTCCTCTGAATGCCCTGCACGGGCTGGATGCGGTACTCTGCCCCGCGGATTTCTCCATGGCCGTCTCACTCTCCACCTCCTCTTTGTTGTTCGGGAGCTGCGGCTCCATCACCGCTAAAGTAGTTTTTTCTTACTTCTGGACGCCTCAATAATTCTCAACAAATTGAAACATAGCTTGAAATAAACAGAAGGCATAAAATATGAAAAATGTTGGATTGCTAACGGCCCTGATCCGATAGTCAAACATATTTCACTGGACACACTTAACGTTACGTCTCTTTGCAAATTTAGTGCAAAAATGTAAGTCGTATAAGTCGAAAATGTAGTATATCATCTCTATAATAACTGTGCAAAATTCATTTTAAAGACCCAGAGCCTATTTTAAGTTCTTAAAGCTATAGTAAGCCACGCTGTTAGCAGGGCCCACTACGGTTGCTCTTTGTTGCGTCTCCTTTAAGTGGAGATGAAGCCGAAGACGAGCTCAGCAGCGACACACAGCGCTACGGCTGTACGTGTGCCAATCTTCACTGAACTACAAAAGTTACTTTGAGAAATATAAATAACCAACGTCGTTCCAGATGGACTCTAAATTGAAGAATATGGCGAAGTAGGAGCTCTCAAAGAGAATCGCAGTCCGCTTTTAGGCGTTGTTGTCGTTTTAATTAGTTGGGTCCGTTTATTATACAGAAATCGTAAACGTATAATGTAAAATGTATGTTTCCTTTTTTCTTTTTTTCAGTTAAAATCTAAAGCAGATTTTTACAGAAATATCTGTATTAAAAACTAAAAAAATGAGCAATTTTCTTACATGAATAAACTTTAATGCCATAATTAATTATTTCGGATTATCATATTTTGGACTGCTTTTCAAATGCATTTGTAGCTTCGTATTTTGTTGTTTTACTCTTGCCCCACTCCCAGAGGACCCAGACACGGGGTGCGACTCAATCAGCACCTTATAGTTCAGGAAATCAGTCAATGGTGCCCTACCATATGGAGCTGATTGAGACACCCCCCAAACTTTTGTTCAAATGTTCAACCATATGAAGTTTCATATGATTAAAGAGACCCTAACCCCATTCATTTCATTTTAGGGTGGGTGTGACTGACTGGTACTACATTATCTCTGCATTGAGCAGCTGCTTGAGTCTTGCAGTGGTGTCTTGTCTCCTGTAGATGGCCCTCTAGGTAAGCCTTTTAAGAGTAAACGAAACTGTCCTTTAGACAAGGAAAACGAAACCCAGTTTACATCTGTACTTGCAAGATGTGCTCTTCATGTAGAAGTAGTTGAATTTTTTTCAAATATCCATTAAAGAGAAACGTTTATACTAACTAAATTAGCATTTAAAAGAATACATCTAAAGTAGTTGTTTAATAACTATCGAGTGTTTTGCTTGATTTTAAAGAGATAGATAGACGGCATCCGTTAAGGGTAGGTTAGATATACATAGGTGAAGCTAGATTTAAAGCAGTAGCACAGTGTAAGATGTATTTTGAGTTCAACGTAATACATGCAATAGCCGTGTTCATGATTATCATACAAATAATAAAGATAATATCATATTCATCTTTTATTGTTTTCATATTTTGAACTTATAACAAGAACAACATTTTTATGACATGTCTTTATAGCTGTGCAGGACATTTCTCCTGGACCATCAACAATGACGACCTTAAAGTCTTGGATCCCATCTTTCTCCAGAGTACTGGTGTTTTCTATAATTGTTGGAGTCTTTGCAATAGGGAGTCAGGTATGCTTAAATGTATAATTTGTTTTTCTTTTTTTTACTTTAAGATGATTATCTTTTTAACATGTATTATAAATGTCATTATATATATATACCTTATAACTTCTAGATTTTCAAGCAACAAAAACAGGAATTTGACGCTATAGGTAAGGTATTTATTATCTTTTTGATAAACATATTACAAATTAAGCTCTGTCAAGATGATGAATAGTATTAAAAGGGCAAATATAGGTGTATTTCATTGTTCTTTTAAATAAATGTTTGTAAATTTGAATTAGTTTGTAAAAATGATTATTATTTTAATGTACAGTGCATTATCCAGGCGAACCGCTCCGGATTCTACTGGTTGGAAAAACAGGGGTGGGGAAAAGTGCAACAGGCAACACCATTCTCGGACAAAATCTTTTCAAATCTGAGATATCGTCCTCCTCTGTGACCGGACAATGTGAAAAGTATCATGCAATAATAAATGGCAGAAAAGTATCTGTCATTGACTCTCCGGGTCTGTTTGACACCAGCCTAAGTACGGATGAGGTCATTGAGAGAATTAAACTCTGTATTCCACTCTCTGCTCCTGGTCCACATGTCTTCTTAGTGGTGATTCAGCTGGGCAGATTCACAGATGAAGAGAAAAAAACTGTTAAAATCATTCAAGCAGTTTTTGGTGAGGAATCCTCCACATACACCATGGCACTGTTCACTCATGGAGATCTGCTGGACGGTAAGAACATTCACACATTTGTGCGGGACAGCCCAGACCTGCTCACTTTCATCAAAACCTGCAGTGGACGATACCACTTGTTCAACAATAAAGAACAAAATCCTGAACAGGTCATTCAGTTGCTGGATCAGATTGATAAAATGGTCACTGGAAATGGTGGGCAATATTACACCAGTGAGATGCTTGAAAGAGCAGAGAGAGCTATTGAAGAAGAGAAACAACGTATCCTGAAGGAGACAGAGGAGCAGAGACGGAAGGAGATGGAAGCTCTGAAGGCTCAACTTGAGGATGAGGCCTATGAAAAAGCATTAAAAAAGTTAAACAATGATTATGACTAGCTCGCAAGATACCCACCGCTCTGAGGTGGGATGCAGATGCCCATAGTCAGTCAGTTTTTAATAAATAGAACTAAAGCATGTTTACACTGCACATTCTGGTATGTGATATATGAAAGTTTAATATCAAATGTTTGATGAATGTTTCTTTTTGTATAAGCAGGTGTTGTGTATAAATTTATATGAAATCTTGTACCCCCTTTTGTTTGCGAAAAATACGCATTGAGATATCCTTTATCCTCTGTGTGTGTATCTCTCTCTCTCTCTCTCTCTCTCTCTCTCTCTCTCTCTCTCTCTCTCTATATATATATATATATATATATATATATATATATATATATAATGTATGTTTTCCCCTGTCTCAAATCGAGCCATCTGACGTGTGACGTCACAAGGTCGGACACCCCTCCCACGAATGTTAATTGACAGCAGTTTCAACACAGACCCGCCCTGAGTGAGCTGTCGTCATAGTCCGCCACTGTTGATACGCTGGAGCAGAACGGCGTCTAAGCGATTGTTCTGTTCTTGGGTTTAGTAGCAAACACAGCAGTCATTTTGATGTTCCTAAATCCAAACCACTGAAGACACAGTGGTTGAGTATTGTTTTCGAAGGGAATATTCCCCCGATCAACGTCAATGCTTTCATGTTTGCGCGAATCATTTCTCACCAGACTGCTTTATAAACGAGGGTCAGTATAAAGCAGGTTTTGCTAAGAAGCTGCTCCTGAAAAAAAGGATCGGTACCAACTATTCTTCTGCACCTCCAGGAGAAGTGAGTGTAACATTAACGTTTCATTAACCTTTATATTAATCTTTGCAAATGGGCTACATTTTACAGGGTATTTACATTATGGCATGCTTTCTATGTGTGACGTTCTCAATAAAATTCATAATCCCACATTTATAATGAACAACGCGTTATGGTTATTGTGTTATTACAAACTGTGTACGCTTGTAACATCAATCTGACAATGAACTAACGTATGCATCAGTAAACACACAGCCTTCATATCTCACTATACGCTACCCTACCAGTGCATACAAAGATAGATCAAAGTGACATTACGTTAACCAACCAGAAACGTCCTGTTCGAGCCTTAATTGTCGAACTTCTTTGGGGCCGTCATCTTGTTCCGTGTCCGACTCCGGTTCAAATCGAAATGGTTGCACAGATGTGTCCTCAGAGACTCCAGTTAACATTCTTTATCCAAAATCTATACCCTCAACTGTTGTCAAGACAACACACCATGTGAGTTGTGTCAAGGCCCTGTCCCAAATGGAACCTCACGGTATTCCTCTGAGTCCTCAGTTTCACAACGTAATGCCTGCTTTTACTGCCAGGAAGAAGTCCGCTGCGTAGCTCACACCAGTCCGGGCTCGGCAGAAGTGCGCATCGAGGGCGCATATCGACCTCAAGGGGGGCGCTCACTAGCACCCTTCTGAGACCTAAAATTACAAATGGGACACCTTGCGGTCTCGTGGACTTTACGGACATGCGCACGCAGCAGCCATTGTACGTCCACAAGACCGAAAGTGCACATGAAGTGTGCCATTTGGTACAGGCCCAAAATTCCCCACAGATCAGCGGGGCGGGGTGAGCAAAGCTCATTATCATTTAAAGACACATGCACTGAAATGACTTGCTGAAAACAGAGCTGTTTTTGACCAGGTAAAATTTGTGTTTTCTTACAATACTAATGAGAATTTTTAAGTAAAGTATATTACAAACTTTTCATTTAGACACTAAAGAATCATATTAACTTGTACAAAAATGTCACTAACCATAATAAAATGTACTGCTATTCCTTGTCAGGTTTAAAATACTGTAATTTCTTTTTTACTTCGCAATCTAATGGTTACTATTCTTAAATGAGACCACCTCGATGAAGTATGCAGCTTTCAAATGTGACCTCCGGAGGATTCAGCTTTCAAAATGAGACGCATGTGTCACAGGCTGGTTGCAGCAAAGATGAAAAAGGAGCAGGATCTTATGCAAAGTTAATATCAAAAATAACAAAACTTGTGTACAAACATTAACAATAACAGACCAAACAGGGCTTAAATACACAAAGGAGTCAATCGGTAATCATGTTGAAAAACAATAGAACTAACTATCAAACTAGAAAATGCAAGATTACAATAAATCTGATTTTTCCCTTTGCACAGATTTTTATTATCTGTGTTTTTAGTGCTGTAGCCCTAAAATGCTTCAATTGTGTAGGTGGTGTTGCAAAACCTATGTAAACGACACACTCCCTTATAAAGAAAAGGAAAACGAAATCCTCCACATAAGTGGCATCCAGACTCTTAAGAGCACCACATCAAAGGTGAGTTTGAACTTCTACTTTTCAATCTACAATAAAAAGGGAATAATATATTTTAAAATTATGAATAATTGGGGAAAGGACACAAAACTAATATATTGCTGCTGCAATAATAAACTGTAAATCAGTGTTTGAATCAGACAACAGAGGGAAGGAAAAAAAGATAACATTCAGAGAGAGATGATGTAATCTTGGGTTTAGTATACAGTTTGATAAACAAGATTTATTTGAAGTCATATGCAATGCAACTTTTGCACATTTTTACACAAAGTGGCATAAATATAGATATTAATACAATTATGGTTCTGTGAGGTACACTTATGGGATACCCAGCCTCCTGTCTTAATTGTAACACGCAACATTTTTTCTTGTTATTGAAGCAAAGATAATTTTGACACAAACTGTATACAACATCAAAGTAATTAGGTGTTCAAAATATACTAGTGTTGAGGAGGAGCTAAGAGCTTTAAGGCCATTATGGTTGCGACCAACATGAAGAGAAAAATGAAGCCCTGTACATAATAGGCACCCAGACTATTGCTCTTCATTAAAGGCACATTTTTACTTACTTTTGAGAGGGTGAGCTCTTTGCTTTAGAAGACAAATACAAAGTTCTGTCATAAAACTCTAGATGGCGCAGGCTAATGGGCCCTTTTATTACCTGTTCATAATCACATCCTCATCTTTAGGGCACAGCTGATTTGTTCTTGCTGTATCAGTAGGCAATGAGCTTGCATGCTCAATTTTCAAACATTTGGGTAGCATTTCCCTTAGCAGTGCAGCGTGCTTTCAGAAACCCTCCACCTTCCCCAGCTCCACATATAAAGATCTGCTACGAGTAATTATTGTACGCTCGATTGTACAGCAGCAGCATGTCTTACTTGCTTGCAGCATCATGTTGTGTATGTATTGGCATTAGCAAGTCCTGTACTTGCTCTGCAGCAGCAGCAGCAATAACATACAGCAAGCAGCAACGTAGCATGTCTATTCCAAGACCAAACATATTAACATTGTCATACCCATTGTCACAAGGTGTGAAGTGAAGCGGTTCGGTTGGACATGTGCCCCTACAAAATGGTGGCTAATGGCGGATGATGAGCAGGTGTGAGAGATGACAGAGGAGGGTATAAAAAGGAAGTAGAGAGACAGTTCAGTGTTCGCCCTTTGGAGGAGACCGGGGGGAGGGTGTCGACTTCCGGCACACGTCACACGTCACGGTGTTTGGTGGATGGCGGTAAATGCAGCGATCATGTCAAAATATAAGAAAAATTATAGTGAAATGGACCAGAGATACTAGTTAGTGTAGATGATACGGATGTGGAAGATGAACAAATGGAATTAGGAAAGACAGGAGAAGAGAGGAATTTAGATATAAGGGAAGAGGTAGGTACAAAGAAAAGAAAGAAAAAACATCAGATAGAGGTAAGAGGTTCAGGGGAGAGTGGAAATGAACAGGAGGTGAGGAATGTAAATTTGGATGAGTTGAAGGTAATATTGAAATTTAAAGAGGATGGTGGAATACAAAAGGTAAGTCCAATTGTATTAACAAAAGAGTTGAGGAAAGTAGTTGGAGAAATTAAGATGGCAAAAGTGTTAAGTAATGGAGACTTGATGATTGTTTGTAATAGTGAAGAGCAAAGAAGGAAAGTGATGAAGATTAAAGTAATGTGTAAGCAGGAAGTGGTGAGTAGTAAGATTGTAGGACAGAGGCAGTGGGTAAGTGGAGTAATATCTGGAGTGCCATTAGGAGTGTCTATGGAAGAGCTTAAAAGTAACATTGGCGGAGGTAAAATAGTTGGTGCTAGGAGACTGTTTATGAGTAGAGAAGGGAACAGAATGGAGAGTCTCTCTGTTGAGCTTAGGTTTGATGGAGTTATTTTGCCAGATAAGGTCAAGCTTGGATTTATCAGTTATTCAGTGAGGCCTTTTGTGCCTCCTCCTTTAAGATGTTATAATTGTCAAAAATACGGGCATGTGGCTATGGTGTGCGAAGAAACGATGTGCAAGATGTGGGGGGGAACATGATTATGGCAAATGTGAAGGAGCAGGACCAAAATGCTGCAACTGTGGAGGGGAGCATAGTGTTGCGTTTGGAGGATGTGAGGTGAGGAAGAAAGCAATTGAAGTACAGAATGAGAGAGCCAAGAGGAATATAACGTATGCAGAGGCTGTTAAAGTGGTTGATACAAGGAATAGAGAGAAAGGAAAAGAGGGAAGTGCAAAAGAGAGGAGAATTGAGGAAATATCAGAGAAGCAAGGTAGGATTACGGAAGAGACAATGATTGTAAGTAAAGTAAATTTCTTGTTGTTCATAGCTGAAGTAATTAATTGTACTGCACAGACTGAAAAGAAGACAACTAAGATTCAAATTATAGTCAAGGCAGCAGAGAGATTCTTGGGAGTAAAGGATATATCATGGGAAATGGTTAGGGATGGGCTAATTAGTGAGATACAGTCCAGCCAGGAAGCATGGTTTGGCTAGGAGGATGATTTTAATTTTACAATGGAATGCAAGAAGTCTTGTGGCTAATGGATTGGAGTTTAAAGGTGTTATTAATGAGATGGAAGTTAAACCGGATCTGATATGTATACAAGAGTCATGGCTTAAACCTAGATTTGATTTTGTTATTAAAGGATATGTGAGTGAGAGAAGAGATAGAGAGGAGGGAAATGGTGGAGGGTGTATTACTCTGATTAAGGAAGGCATGCAATATAGAACATTAGGCAAAGGTGTAACACAAGAATATGTTGTAGTAGAGGTATGGGTGAATGGAAAAAAGTATGTAATAATAAACTTTTATAATCCTTGTAGGAAATTAGTGTTGAGTGAGTTAGAGCAAATAGAGGGTCTTAATGAAGATAGGGTAATTTGGTGTGGGGATTTTAACACAGAGCATGTTATGGGGAGGTTTAGTGACAGATTGTAATGGAATGGTGGTGGAAGATTTGATAGATCAGAGAAATTTGGTGTGTCTGAATGATGGGGGTAATACAAGAATAGATGTGGCTACAGGTAAAGAGTCTGTGTTAGATCTAACAATGGTGTCTGATTCAATTGCAGGGAGTGCTGAGTGGGTAAATATTGCGACAAGATACTATTGGGAGTGATCATTATCCAATAATGATATCTGTTAGTGTGAATGTGAGAGGAAGTAGAGTCAAGGAAATGTTGGTAGATGGAGGTTTGATAAAGCAGATTGGGAAGAATTCATGAGTCTGAGTGAAGAGGGATTAAAGAGTATTATAGTAGAACCAGATAGATCAGTAGAAATGATTAGTGATGATGTTGTTTATGCCATTCAAGTAGCAGCAAATAAATATATACCAAAAGGGAAAGGAGGTAGGAAGAATAAAATAGTTCCATGGTGGACGGAAGAATGTACTAGTGCAATAAGAAGGAAAAGGAAAGCATTTAGGATGGTTAAGAAAACACATAATTTTCAAGATTTAATAATGTATAAACAAGCACAAGCTGAGGTAAGGAGGATAATAAGGAAAGTCAGAAAACAGTATTGGATGGCTTACTGTGATGAGATAGGAAGAATACACCAGTAGAGGAATTATGGGGTATGATTAAGAAAATGAAAGGGATTCAAAAGTGTAATGGGTATCCAGTTTTAAGTATGGAGGGAGAAATAGCTGTGGAGGATGGAGATAAAGTGGAAATGTTTTTAAAGGCATTTATAAAAGTAAATAGTTCAGACAATTTGACTGAACAGAGTAAGGAAATGAGGAAGGGTGTGATGAAGGAATATCCGGATATAGAGAAGAAAAAAGAGGCTGAAGATAATTTGTTAGATGTACCATTTTCTATGAGTGAGTTAAAGAATGCAGTAAGAAGAATGAAACAATCTACTCCAGGAGTGGATGGGATTAGTTACAGTATGATGAAGCATTTTAGTGAAACATCTATGGAAGTGATTTTAACATTTTATAATAGAATATGGATAGAGGGTATAATTCCTCAAAGTTGGAAGGAAGCATTAATTGTACCTATTAAAAAGCTTGGAAAAGATCCAAGTAATCCTATAAATTATCGTCCAATAGCATTAACTTCTCATTTATGTAAGGTAATGGAGAGAATGATAGCTGATAGATTGACTTATCATTTGGAAAAAATGAATTGGTTTTTTTCTTATCAAAGTGGGTTTAGGTGTGGTAGAGGGACTATGGATCCAATAGTATCTTTAGAGGATGAAATAAGAAAGGCATTTATAAATAAGGAAAGTGTCTTTGCTGTTTTCTTTGATATAGAAAAGGCTTATGATATGTTGTGGAAAGAGGGTTATTAATAAAGTTACAGAAAATGAGTATAAAAGGAAGAATGTATAATTGGATAAAAGAGTTTTTAATTGGAAGAAGTATTCGAGTAAAGGTGGGTGGAGCTATATCATTAAGTGGAGCAATTGAAAATGGTACACCTCAGGGCAGTGTAATAAGTCCACTTTTATTTATTATCATGATTAACGATGTTTTCTCAAGGATTGATAGAAGTATGGGAAATCATTGTTTGCTGATGATGGGGCTATCTGGTTTAGAGGAAAGAATATAGATTATAACACAAAGAAATTGCAAGGTGCGCTAAATGAAGTTGAAAAGTGGTCAGGGGAAAATGGTTTTAAGTTTTCAGTGGAAAAGACAAAAATAATACTTTTTACTAAAATGAGGAGGAATGTGGATGTTAAGTTAAAATTATACAAAAAAGAATTAGAGCGTGTAAGTATAGTAAGATTTCTAGGAGTTTGGTTTGATAGTAGATTAACTTGGAGAGCATATTGAAAAAATGGTAGGAAGATGTAAGCGTGTAGTGAATGTAATGAGATGTATTTCAGGTCAGGAATGGGGAGCAGATAGATTGGCTTTAAAACTATATATATATATATATATAAGATCTATAATTGATTATGGTTGTATTGTATATGGTTCTGCAAATAAATCTCATTTAATTAAATTAGAGAGAATTCAGTCTCAAGCACTAAGAATTTGCTGGAGCATATCTAACTTCTCCAGTTTGGCTCTTCAGGTAGAGATGGGTGAAATGCCTTGCAGATAAGAAGACAGCAATTAATGGCATCTTATTGGGCAAATTTAAAAGGTCAGAGTGAGGATCACCCAACAAGGAAAGTAATGAGTCCTAGTTGGGAATATGAGAAGAGAGAGTGTAATAGCTTTGGATGGAGTGTGAGGAAATTGGTTAGTGATATGAGATTGGAGGAGGTTGGATATGCTCCAATAATTCCTTTATCTCCAGTACCATTATGGGTCATGCCCCAACCAGAAGTAGATTTAAGTTTATTAGAAAAAAGGCAAAAGGAGGGTTCATATGAAACAGAAGTATATAATGTAAGGGAGTATATTGGGTCAAGATATGGGGAGTATATGCACATTTTTACAGATGCTTCAAAAGATTCAAAAACTGGTCATGTGGGTTCTGCATTCATTATTCCAAAGGTTAAAGTGTATAAGAGTATATCAGATTGTTTATCGATGTATACTGGAGAGATGTTTGCATTAATTATGGCAATAAGGTGGATTAGGAAAGTTAAAATATCCAAGGTAGTAATATGTTCAGATTGTAGTTCAGCTCTAATAAGTTTGAAGGAGATAAAGTCAGAAACAAGACAAGATATGGTAATAGAGATAGTTCAAGAATTATATTCAATTAAACAAGCTAATTTAGAGGTACAGTTTTTGTGGGTTCCAGCTCACATTGGGTTGAGTGGTAATGAGGAGGCGGATGCATTAGCAAAAAAGGCAATAGAACGAGAAATAGTAGATATACAGATTTTATTTAGCAGGTCAGAAATTAAATCAATTATTAAAAAACATATTTTGAAATTATGGCAGCAGTATTGGGACAATGAACTAAAAGGTAGACATATGCATCAAATACAGTCAACAGTGGGTAAGGGAAGAATATCATGTAGGAGTAGGAATGAAGAGAATATGATTACAAGACTGAGATTAGGACATACGAGATTGAATGGTACATTGCACTTAATAAGTAAGCATCCAACAGGTTTATGTGAGGTATGTGAGGTGAGTGAAACAGTTGAACATGTAGTAATGCACTGTAGGAGATATAAGGTTGAAAGGAAAGAGTTGAAGGAGGAATTAAATAAAATAGGAGTAAAGTTGAGTGTTCAAAATTTATTAAAATCAGATAGGAGTATAATACATTTATTGGTAGAGTATTTGTTAAGCACTGGGTTAAATAAAGCGTATTTAAAGTGGGTTTTATTTAATTAATTTATTTTCTATTTCTATATATATATATATATATATATATATATATATATATATATATATATATATATATATATATATATATATATATATATATATATATATATATATTTATATATATTTATATTTATTTATTTATTTTTATTTATTTATTTTTTCCTGTCATGGGGGCTGAGAGTGGACGGAGGAGCTGAACACGCAGCGCCGGATGAAATTCGATGATGTCTCTATGCGGGTAAATAAGAGGAATTTATGTTGGGTATAGGAGGTGTCACTGGTCCATTTCAGCTATTGGTGGCGGTAATGCACATATTTGTTTGCGATCCGCCGTAAAATAGTAATAAGAAGAAGTTCAGTGTTCTTCCTTCCCGGAGAGAAGTCATTCCTTCATTGGGTGTGTTGGTTCACGGAGGTTCCTAGAGGGTGCGCAAAGGCTTGGCTGTACAAAGGGTGAAGTGGCATTTGTATGGATACATTTGCAAGGAGTTACAGAGTTGAGTACAGACTGGAGAAACGCCATCAACATCAGAACGGAGATAAGTAGTATGAGTATCGAATTTCATTGAATGTATGCACCTGCACTGAACTGAATATGAAGTTGTGAACTGTACTGATCACGAGTGTCATTGTTACCTGAGAGAGCGTTTGAACCAAGTCATCATTGGACTATTACCTCTTCTCATGAGTGTGATCGAGTGTTAAGGGAGTGTCCTCCACGCTTTAGTAAAAAGGCATCTTAACCCACCCAACATCTGAAGATAACGGATTCAGTACGACAGTGGAGAGGTTGACAAACGGGTGAGTGCTGGCCTTATTGCACTGAGTGAGAGTGGATATGCAGTGCCTGAATTGATGTATTGCGTTGTAGTGAGTTTGCAGTGTGTGGGGATTAAATTGACTGCCGCTGCACTCCCTATTTGTCCTATCCTTATCCATTGTCACTGAAGAAGGATTTCAGGTGTTGAATGTGAATACCCCCTTCTTTTGCAAATGTGGAGAGATATGCATTGTATAACGTACTCTGTCTGTCAATAAAGAAATCCCCCGATCAGTGCTCATCTATGTGATGACTGCCCGAGACGAAAGAAGGTGAGCCACCCATTTGAACCTATCTCTGCCTGTTGGATAGAAACACACCCAGCCGTAAGCCTGTTCTCTTGTCCCCTGGGGAAATATGTGTACAGTTGAATAACCTATCCTGTTGTTAATAGAGCATTCCTCCGCCAATGGCCCTCCATGTGATGTCCGCCTAAAGTGAGCCACTCCGTGAACCTACCTCTGCCTGCTTGATAGAAGTACACCCAGCCGTAAGCCTGTCTCTTGTCCCCTGGGGAAATATGAGTGTAGTGGAATAATCTATCCTGTTGTTAACAGAGCATTCCTCTTCCAATGGCCTGCCATGTGATGTCCGCCTAAAATGCGCCACCCAGTGAACCTACCTCTGCCTGCTTGGTAGAAGTACACCCAGCCGTAAGCCTGTCTCTTGTCCCCTGGGGAAATATGTGTACAGTTGAATAACCTATCCTGTTGTTAATAGAGCATTCCTCCGCCAATGGCCCTCCATGTGATGTCCGCCTAAAGTGAGACACCCAGTGAACCTACCTCTGCCTGCTTGATAGAAGTACACCCAGCCGTAAGCCTGTCTCTTGTCCCCTGGGGAAATATGTGTGTAGTGGAATAACCTATCCTGTTGTTAACAGAGCATTCCTCCGCCAATGGCTTGTCATGTGATGTCCGCCTGAAATGCGCCACCCAGTGAACCTACCTCTGTCTGCTTGATAGAAGTACACCCAGCCGTAAGCCTTTCTCTTGTCCAATGGGGAAATACGTGTGTAGTTGAATAACCTATCCTGTTGTTAACAGAGCATCCCTCTGCCGACGGCCACCCATGTGATGTCCGTATAGAGGGAGACACTCAGGAACTTTCCTCATCTGCCGACCGGAACACGCGTCGGCCAACATTCTTCCGTCTGGAAGGGAGACACTTAGCGAGCCTACCCCCGCCTGCCCTGCAGAAGTATACTCTAGTGGAGACTCACCTGTTTTTCCCTAGGAAGGCCTTTCCCGATTTCAATCTCTGTCCTGTTCAAAGGTTCTAACCAGTTCTACTTACCAGGAGACTCACCTGCCTGTCCAAAGGAAGGCCCCTTTCGTCGAAAGACTCTGTTCGGTCCAATGTTATAACCAGTTCTTCTTACCAGGAGTTTCACCTGTCTGTCCCAAGGAAGGCCCCCTTCGTCTAAAGACTCTGGTCGGCCCAATGTGCTAACCAGTTCTACTTACCAGGAGACTTACCTGTCTGTCCAAAGGAAGGCCCCCTTCGACTAAAGACTCTGTTTCGCCCAATTGTCCTACACCGTTCTACTTGCCAGGACACTCACCTGCGTGTCGGGCAGGTGACCGACTTTCCCCTCCCCTCCTCTGGGCAGTAGTTCGGCCCCCGCATCGGTGGGTGGACCCAGAGGCCCCATTGAGACTTTCTATATAAAACTTTTAATTAAATAAAACTTGTTTTACTCTGATTCCTGGTCTATCTGGTCTCTGGCACGCTCCTCGAAGTGGTCCTGGGTTTAAGGGGTGGGTGTAGACTAGTTTGACTCCCCCGACCTGTGACACCCATTACCATGCCAAACACTCTGAGAGTTGTCATGACAGAACTCTCATTGTCCAAAATTATTCTCGAAGGACAGGGATGCGCTGACCCACAATTGGCCAAGCCTCCTCCACTATGCTTTCCCCCATTCACACTGTTGGCACTCCCTGTCCCGGTACCATCTGTCTGTGGTAACACCTCCCTTCGAACCACTGCAGTCGTCCAGGCTATGGACACTCTTGCTTAAGATGGCCCCTTTTGCTAGCATTAGCATCAGTCAAGTGAGTCGGCGACTTACAAGCACTTTCCAGAAGTATATCTTGCCTGGTGTTTGGGCCTAATGACTGTAAGGTCGTCCTAAAGCCAGAGTTCAGCTATGTGCCGAAGGCTCTCTCCACCCCCTTTAGAGCACAGGTCATATCGCTGTAGGCTCTTCCCTTTTCGGACGACGACCATGACCTCTACTTACTCAGTCAGAGCAGCTCTTTGTATGCTTCGGTGGCTGCACCAAAGGACTTCTGGTCACAAAGCAGAGAATGTCCCGCTGGATAGTAAATGCCATTGCTATGGCCTTCAATGCCCCATCAGCATAAGAGCTTACTCCACCAGAGGCATGGCCTCTTCCTGGCCGTGGTTCAGTGGTCTGTTTATGGGTGACATTTGTGAGATGGCAGGCTGGTCTTCTTTGACCACCTTCGGCAGATTCTACAGCCTGGCTTGTGCAGTTTCACTGAGTTTTTAAATTTTATAATAAGCCTCAATAAACAGAGAAATTAGTTTTCCCACGGTGTTTTTGTCTGTCTGTATTGATATCACATATGAGGTGGCATGTCAATTCAGGGCTCCTGAATGTCAGAGACACTATACGAGCCCCATTGGCCTGGTCCATAATCCATCCTTGCTTTTATTTTTACATTAGGATTGCATTGCAGGAACAATAGTTTTGACTACACTTTCTCAATAGATATGGAGGACACCAAAAAATCTCCTGGACAATTATCAACAACCTCACACTCGTGGGTCTCATCTTCCTTCATTATACTGGTAGTGCTTGGCATAACTGGTGTCACTGCTGCAATAGTGATACAGGTATGCATTTTAAAATTATTATCTTGTCACAATAAAAGAACATCTAGACACATGTATATGTGCTCTTTAAATATGTATATTTAAAATTCTATTTAGCTTAGCTTTTGACTTTTTATTATTATCAATTAATCAATTATTCTCATAATACTATGGTTACCACATCTCAAGACATTGTTGAAATGTTTTATTTCAAGGAATCTGTCAGGTTTTTATCCTTATAACCCTCTTGTGTGTAGGACTGATTTCTTTATCTCATCCTAATCCTCTGCTAATTGTTGTATTGCACAGTATGTGAAAATGTAAACATATATACTTAAAGACATTGTATAAATAAATTGTATAATGAGGAAATGTGAACAAATGTTTGATATTATATGAATTTCTAGATGTTTAAGCAACATGATGATTCGAATGACAAAGGTAAAGTATTTTTTTGTTCTAAAAATATTGTATAAATGTTGCACTATGACTTTTTAATATAGGTCTTTATAAAATGTGTATAAATTTAGCAAGAGATTATCAGGTTAATTATAAGTAATTCTTTTAATTCTTCTCAATTATGCAGTGCATGACCCAGGAGAGGAACTCCGGATTCTTTTGGTTGGAAAAACAGGAGTGGGGAAAAGCGCAACAGGCAACACTATTTTGAGGAAAAAGGCTTTTAAATCAGCATTATCATCCTCCTCTGTGACAGGACAATGTGACAAATTTAATGCAATAATAAATGGCAGAGAAGTATCTGTCATTGACTCTCCGGTCTGTTTGACACCAGCCTAAGTACGGATGAGGTCATTGAGAGAATTAAACTCTGTATTCCACTCTCTGCTCCTGGTCCACATGTCTTCTTAGTGGTGATTCAGCTGGGCAGATTCACAGATGAAGAGGCAGAAGCTGTTAGAATCATTCAAGCAGTTTTTGGTGAGGAAGCCTCCACATACACCATGGCACTGTTCACTCATGGAGATCGACTAGAGGGTAAGAACATTCACACATTTGTGCGGGACAGCCCAGACCTGCTCACTTTCATCAAAACCTGCAGTGGACGATACCACGTGTTCAACAATAAAGAACAAAATCCTGAACAGGTCATTCAGTTGCTGGATCAGATTGATAAAATGGTCACTGGAAATGGTGGGCAATATTACACCAGTGAGATGCTTGAAAGAGCAGAGAGAGCTATTGAAGAAGAGAAACAACGTATCCTGAAGGAGACAGAGGAGCAGAGACGGAAGGAGATAGAAGCTCTGAAGGCTCAACTTGAAGGTGAGGCCTATGAAAAAGCGGAAGAAAGGCTGAAAAAAACTCACGAACAGCAGGCAAGATGGCAAGCTGAGAGGAGCCCTTCAATTTTTGGAAAAATCTTTCAATTTCTGGCCACAGTTGTGAAAATTTTTTTCACTTAGACTAAGTAATTTCACTTCCACAGGACACTAATTTCTCTTTATTAAAGGAAAAAATGCCATTTTAAAGGAAAAATTTGTCTAATCATGCAAAATATACTTAATATATTTTCACCATTTATTATATACATTAAGTGCTATGATTCACTTGGTTGGAATTTTTATATCTCTCCTCTGATTTGAACGTTTTAACAGAAAGTATCCATTTAGTTATTTGTTTGGTTTCAAAATTACATGTCTTTATTACAGACATGAAAAAAAACACATCAAAACAGAAAAAATGTATGTTTTGTAAAAGTCATTTGTGATACCCACTCCTGGATGCCATCGTTTTGTTTAGACGTTATTGGACAGAAAATTGACTAAGATGGACTTGCAGTTCTAATAATTATTGTGTCTTATCTTTATTACTTAGTTGACTCATGTTAATTCAGTATCTTAGTTTATAGGCTTGAGTGATTTGTTTGGATAGCTCTCTCTTGTCCTTGGTATATTGACCCTTCTGATTCTAGCTCTTGGGTATGATTTGACATTGTTTGATATGAGTACCTTTTAGTAAAATGATGTATATGGATCCCATTCAGATGTCCTGTCCTGCCTGAAACAACAGCTCTTGTTTTGTTTGCATTCATCATATCATATATGGTATATTTTGTGTTACGCAACGATTAGTATATCATTTATCTATGGATGTTTTAATATGAGTTTATTTTGTGAATAAATCAATGGGTAGATATTTCCAAACTAGACAAGTTTCATAAGTGCACTTGCAATCCCTCACCAATGAAAATGTGAGGATTCCCTATACTGGGTCACATGTTCATAAATGATGAACATCCTTTAAGTTTAACCCGAAACACTGAATGACCAGTAACGTCTATACCAACACAATCCGGGCCATAATGCTTAACAAAGTTCTGTTTTAATGCAAAAACACAGATTTTCATTAAGAGAATCTGAAACATTTATGCTTTTAAATTATATCCCATATAAACATATCTTATTTTACATGATAACCATCATATTGTGAAGAAAGTCTGATTAAAATGTGTTTTATCGTAAACACTTACACTTGAGTCCTTGTGCACTTTACTGAGTATTTAATAGAAAGGTGAAAGAATATCATATTTTATTGTTAATATTGAACACATAAATGTAAATATAAGATAGGCCTATGCCATGTTTTGGCATTCAGAACACGGCTTCCTATAGCTATTGGCCAACAGCATGCCTGCTTTCACATATCACAGGTGTCCATTATAAGAGAAAAACATTCATTCTTTTGTTGGATATATTCAATCAGGTTAAAAATATATTAAGATGACAACAAGAAGTGAATATCCTGTTCAGCTGTACAGGTTTTCTTCAAGATCATGCAACTATGTTTATCCCAGAAGACATGAAGACATCCACTCCCTTTTGAAAAAACTAAAATTAGCAGCTATTTCAACAGTGTTGTTCAACACTGACACATGCTTATGTTTTAGCTTGATGAAGCAAGTTCAGAACATGATTAATTATGTGATGTATACAGTTATTTTTAGCTATCAATCAATGCACATATATGAGAGGGATTTAGATGTATTTGTCATTTCCTTAAGAGAGAATCAAGTTTTGACATTTCTGAATGATATACAAGTGTAAGACTGTGAAAACTGGAAGAACTAAGACATGGCGACTCTGAGAAAACAAAAGAAATTAACATCTGAATTCACTCGTGTCCCCATCCGAGACGACACCACACTGAATTAATCCCACAAGGATTACTTTAATTTACATTTCATTCCCCTCCCCTCATCTCTCCATATGTTGAAATGCTCCTAAAATCTACATGGGTTAATGTGAACAAGTACTATACAGTGTAATACATGTTTTGAAATGTATGACTAGTGCGACTGGTACAAAGGTCTCATTCTCACAGAAGTAAATCAAAAGGTAACAAAGGTTTTTAAGAGTTTCGAGATATTTTGCTTATTATGATGGGTGTGTCTTCCACCGATTGGTCTTTACCTCCTGTTGTCAATACAGGTTTCAGGACTTCATACATGCTAATTCCCATTGCAAGCTCATGTTTACATTTGAAAGAGTTTTCTGTCTTGCTTACTACACACACACACACACACGCTTACCACACACACACACACACACACACACGCTACTCACACACATTGATGTTATGTGTGGATTATGTAATTGGCATGACACGTTTACCTGACTAATAATAAATTGTTACACTGATTTATTCAGATTTACTCTGGAATTATTAACTCTCCCTAGATTATCTCTAGTAGATTATGAACGGGTATAATTTCAACAAAGGGTTAAACAGAATAATCAAATGTGTAGTTAAACTATTACAAATGACCAAATAACCAATTATCATTCTAAATTCAAGGTCATGGTAAAATGGAGTCAGATAAAAGTGAATTAGGATTTAATTACTTTGCCCCGCTGAAAAGAATGAACGTGCAGATACCTTCACCCGCTAATCGTAAGACGTTGTTGGGATGATTGGGCCTTACACAAGCACTAAGTGTGATGGTGGTTGCTTGGTACTCTTTCACTTTTTTTTTTTTTTTTGGTTATTTTTCCCCAGTTTGATTTGATATTTGAAGTTAATTTTCTATGTTTTATGCAGCATGATTACACGATAACATTTTAATTTTGACAAATCAACAATAACAATAATGTCAAAGAAACATCACAGAAAACAAAAACAATTCAAATGGATGTACAAGACCAATGAATGATATTTTTCCCCTTGGGGGAAAAGAAAAAAGGAAATGACAGCAAAGATTTGTGAAGAAGAAACCAATTTGAATGAGAGGCAAGTAAGATTTGAATTGGTAATATTGAACACATAAATGTAAATATAAGATAGGCCTATGCCATGTTTTGGCATTCAGAACACGGCTTCCTATAGCTATTGGCCAACAGCATGCCTGCTTTCACATATCACAGGTGTCCATTATAAGAGAAAAACATTCATTCAATGACAGCAAAGATTTCAGTGAAAGAAGAAACCAATTTGAATGAGAGGCAAGTAAGATTTGAATTGGCAAATTGTACTTTGCATTTAGAATTTACATTTAACTACATGCTAGCAAAAATTTAAATTTTGTCGAAAATTAATCAGACAAGGCATCTGCTTTCGGTAATGCTTTGAGAAGAAGTGATAGTGATAGGCACTGCTTTGTGAAGCTTCTCTATGGTTTTGACCTAATCTTGGATCAGTTCCATAAATGTGTAATAATACAAAAGGCTACAGTACACACGCACGCGCACGCGCACGCGCACGCGCACGCACACGCACACGCACACGCACACGCACACACACACACACGTTTGTTTTTGTGAAATGTGGGGACATTCCATAGGCGTTGTGAGGGACCGAACAGTCAAGGAAAGGCAAGTCATGAAAAAATAGTTTCCCAAAAAATAATTGTTTAATAAATCCAGGTTTTACAAAAAAATTCAAAAAGGAAACTAAAGTCCAAATAATCAAATCAAATATCTAGGCCTATAACTGAGGTCAACAGAACAACCTAAACTCAAATAACTGAATACATTTAGAACCAACCTGAACTGACCTACAAAATGAAACATTTGGGGCACATTTATACAAATGGACTAGTCCATATTAAACACACAGGGGGAAGACAAAACAAAAATACCTCAAAATATAAATACAATCCACAATACCAGGACAGGTCAATGATTAGAATAAACCTAAACACATATCTTAAATCAATATAGAAGCCAAGGAAAGAAACAAGAAATTAACATAGAAAAATTCAACATCAAACACCCCATTCCCCCCCACAGTCAATCTGCTGATTGGTAGTGGCAAGCGGAACCAAAACTGCAGTCGCAGCAGCAGGCCGGTCCTTAATATGTGCGCACCGCAAATCGGATCACCGATCGCCAGTCAACATCTCCGACCATCTGCAGCATCCCACCGGTAACTTAAACTCAAAGAAATCAATATTAATACCAGTGTGGATCATACAACATAAACTAGATTGTGTGCACTCCAACCAGCCAACGATGTACTACCACTCAAAATAAATATGTAAATGAGAAAAAGTGTCTTGAGTCTTATTACCAAAAATCACCATGATAATACAAAAATCTTTAAGTCAGGAAACCAAAATACTAATTATATACAAAAAAAGATCTAGGGTATGCATGTATGTGTTTGTATATGTGAGTGTGCGCATGTGCAGGTGTGTGCGTGCCACATTACCGCTCACTAATGTGTGGCCACATCGCGGGCCATCACAGGCGTAATGGTTTTTATACTGTACAAACCGTATTTTCTATCCCCCTACACTGCCCCTGCCCCTAAACCTACCCATCACAGGAGACTGCGCAGTTTACTTTCTGTGAAAAAAACCTCATCCTGTGTGATTTATAAGCATTTTGAAAAGTGAGGACATGGGGAACGTCCTCATATTTCACCTTTTTGTAATACCTATGTCATACCCATGTCATTATACACATTTGTGTCCTGATATTTCACAAAAACATGCACACACACACACATATATCAGTATGAAGTGAATAACACTGATTATCTCTTTATCATGGCACCTGTTAGTGGGTGTATATTAGGCAGCAAGTAAACATTTTGTCCTCAAAGTTGACGTGCTAGAAGCAGGAAAAATTGCACATTGGCAAGAGTAAGGGCCGAATTGTGATGGCTATATGACTGGGTCAGAGCATCTCCAAAACTGGAGCTTTTGTGGGGTGTTCCCGGTCTGCAGTGGTCAGTATTTATCAAAAGTGGTCCAAGGAAGGAACAGGTGGAGTGGCAACAGGGTCATGGGCGGCCAAGGCTCATTGATTCACGTGGGGACCAAAGCTGACTTGTGTGGTCCGATCAAACAGACAAACAACTGTAGCTCAAATTGCTCAAGTTTATGCTGGTTCTGATTTTGTTGCGTATAGGCCTGCAGAGCCGCAGACCAATCAGGGTGCCCATGCTGACCCCTTTCACCACTGGAAGTGCCAACAGTGGGCATGAGAGCATCAGAACTGGACCACAGAGCAATGGAAGAAGGTAGCCAGGTCTCATGAATCACTTTTCCTTTTACATCATGTGAATTGCCTGGGAACACATGACACCAGGATGCACTGTGGGAAGAAGGCAAGATGGCGGAGGCAGTGTGATGCTTTTTAGACAATGTTCCACTGGGAAACCTAGGGTCCTGCCATCTATTCATGTGGAAGTTACTTTGACACGTATCAACTACCTAAGCATTGTTGCAGACCATGTACACCCTTTCATAAAAACGGTATTTCCTGGTGGCTGTGGCCTCTTTCAACAGGATAATGCATCCCAATGGCTGAAACAATGTCTTCATAATACATAGGTTTACAGTCTCTTCTTCAGTGTTAGAGAAAGTGGGTGGTTTAGAATTTTTGATTAAGTGTGATTTTGAGTTGTATTTGATCAGCAAGTCCTCTTGTGTTGGAAATTAGCATTTTCTAATAACTTTAGTCCTCATGAGAGCTGTATTTGGAATAATGGTTTTATTGTAGAGGAGAGTGGGGTATGTGAGACATCGGGTAAAGTGAGACACCCCCTGTATCTGGTCAACAGAACACATTTGTGGTCAAATGACCATTATGTTTTCAAGCCCCTCCAATTTCCCCTTGGCCATGAAGGAGAGGACCTCATGGTGCTGTGGGAAGCATGTTTATTTCAAAGAAATATATTTTTTGCATGTAAAAGTTAATTTTCTTGCTGTGAATTCAAACTTGTGCCAAAGCAAATTGATTCAGGTAGAAAAACGTATACATGTTGATGAACTACCAACGTATAAAACCATGTGATGATGCTAGCTGAAGATTAGCCTGAATTGCTAAGAGTGATCTTTTTTTCAAAAAATGTGGCAGTGGGGTAAAGTGAAGTCAAATGCTGTGGGGTAAAGTGAGACATGAGGCACAAGTTAAGTTTAGTCTTAAACATATTTTAAAGTTAATATTACATTTCATATGTTTTATTTTTGATTTCATAAACATTTTAGAAAAGTCATCATGCCAAGGCAATACACCAGGAAGACAACCTGGGGCACATCCTAAAAGTGATGTGGTGAAGAAGCTGCCTCAACCTAAAAGGCCTGGAGGAACCACACGGAGAAAGCAACTCCTAATTTTTTCCAGTAACATTCAGGGCTGGAGAGCAGAGTAGGCCTAGTTGTAGTGTATGACAGTAGACTGATGTTCTAATCCAGGTGGGTCTAGTCCTGTGTTCTGAGTCCCAGGCTGTTCTGGTTCTGATTGTCCCTTGCTCTGACCCCCAGACACTAGCAGGCTCTAAGGGTCCAGTGTTCTGACACCCAGAATGTGTTCTAATCTAACTGGTGTCATTTGAATGTTAATTAAAACATTTTGAATTATATTATGTTGTATTTCATTTTGTTCAGAGTTACTTAATTGACACATTGACCCAAAAAAAAGCTTAATTGACCAATCCCCATGATTCTGTTAATAGTCCAACATTAGTTCTGGAATGTGTGGTTATCAAGCTAGCTGTTAGGATTCTTACTGTTACAACATTTGTTGTTATGGTAGTTTCAGAGTTCACTTTACCCTCTTGGTTCACTTTACCCTCTTGATTTCTTTGGTCTGTCTCAGTTTACCCCTAAGCTGGGGTAAAGTGAGACACAATATAAGTCTTTGTATTATACAAACTGGTTTAAATATAATTTTTTCTTTACTAGATATGCTTATGGTAAAATTCTCCATGGCTCTGTTTTTAGGGTGTAACTAAAGCTCCATCCATTGCATCTAGAGATGGGGAGCTGGACGTCAAGCTCAAACCATTATGTCTGCATTGAGCAGCTGCTTGAATATTTCCAGTAGCGTCTTGTCTCCTGTAGATGGCCGTCTAAACCAGATAACCTTTTCGGTGAGACTAGCAAGTTTTATTAAGAGTAAACGAAACTAACAGAAAAGAAAAAAGAAACCCATCTACTCGCAGGATGTGCTCATCATTTAAATGTAGGTACATAAATGTTTGCTTCTATTAAATAGAAAGTTTTAACTTAATATTAGAAAATTAATCAAATAAATCAACTGATGAAAGTTTAATGACAATCAAGTGTTTTGCATGATTTTGAAGAGGCTGTGTTCGAACAACGAGTTGACTACGGCGGAAGGGCTCCAGCTTTTGCAGTTTGTGCTTGCTGTTTAATAGCCTAATCATTTGAAACTTAGCAACTGGCAGCTCCAGTATTGATGGAAATTTGATTTATCTTGAACTCTGTCATGGAAACTAGCATAGGCTAAACCTAAAGCATCCGTTTAGGGTGGATATATAAAGCTTGATTTAAAGCAGTAGCAAATATGGTTAGTGTAAATACAAGATAGGCCAATATTAGGAAAACTAGCATTAAAATGTGCTTTAGATTTCAACTTATATTCGGTTCAGTTGTCGTGGCCACTTCAAATGAGCAGAGCGCTTGAAGTGGACTTTGGCAGTTTATGCTGCCTTCACGTTTTTTTTATGCCCTTCCCTTTACTAACTTTTTATTATTATTATTATATTTATTAAATGCTTTATTTGAACACGGTACTACAGAATTAGAGCATAATTAAGAATAATACCAGAAAAAAAGGGGGGGAAAAAACAACAACAAAAAAACAAACAAAGCAGAAACCGACAGTAACTAAAAAAAGGAAAGAAGAGGGCATTACACAAATAAAAAATAAAAAAACACAATGAATACAGTAAAAGATTTGTAGGCCATGCAAATTTTAAGTTTTGATAGCTTTTTTGTTAAGCGAGAGTAATGTTTTGTCTCTTTTAATAATAGCCTACAAAAATCAGTAAACAATTTGAACACTGCATTTATGGATATAAAATCTACATAGAAAAATAATTAGGTTTAGCCTATTATAATGCAAGCATTTTAATCTGCTTAAAAAACACTGGGATTCATTGAAAAACCTTGTAAGATAGTAGGCTACTTGAGATAAACAAACTATATATTTGCAGAGCTGAAAAGTATTATTACATGACCAAAACAAATGAAGAAGAGTGTCAGTGTCTTTATGACGAAGTGTCAAAATAAAAAAAATTCAAATTGTTTGCTTCTTGACAATTGGATAATGGCACAAAATTAGATAGTGTCACCAAAGAAACACATAATTCCCAGTCTGAGGATATAAACAGCTCAGAATAGAACGTTACATGTTATTATCCCAAGCCTACTGTCATAAAAACAGTACATGAATGTAGTGTGAGATCTATAGAGTGGTGCAGGTATGATGTATTTTTTAGGCCAAAACGCGGAAGCAAGTTTTAGCATTTTAGAACTTTCAGTTCCATTGTCCCAAAGTCAGGTTAAATTGCTGAAATAAGGTCTGTGTTTTAAGCTCAAGATACTTTGCCTTTTCATTCTACAACATAAAATACATCAGTATTATTCCACTCGTGATTTTTTTTTTTTTAAGCTGTCACGTGTCTTGAAAAAGGCGGTTGCTAACAAATGGGACTACAGAGGCTATCAGGGAAATTAAATGTTATCACGATGATCAGGTAATCTTAGCCCGCATTTAAAAACTCATTATGCGTATTATTGTGCTCTTATAAACTAGTCTAATTTAAACCCGCATGAAAAAATACTATAGTGTATTATAGTAAAATTACTCTAGTAAATATTATAGTGTTTTTGAACCATACTATAGTAAATATACTACAGTAAATTAACAAAGTGTAGTAAATACTATAATATACTACAATATACTACAATTTAATGTTGTACATTTACTATAGTATGGTTCAAAAACACTATAGTATTTACTAGAGTAATTTCACTGTAATTTTACTATAATATACTACCGTATAGTATTTTTTTCATGTGGGAAATTTCTGGGAAAATTTAAAATTCGGAAGCTTATTGATCGTGACGTTGAAGTGGTGTAGTTCGTTTTTAGCCTACCTTTAGCTTTTTACTTCTGGCGACTGCATTTAGACTTCAAAATTAATCAAAATTGTGTTCATCTGTGATAATTATTTTGATGGACAAAACGTTAAAATATCATAAACTTTTGTTGATCACAGAGCTTGTTTTTCGCAAAAATCAAAAAGCCTATGGAAAAATCCTATTGGGTTGTCGAGGGAACTAGTGTGATGCTAATTGCCAGTTGGCCTACAAAGTGACATCATACCTGCACCACTTTTCATGCAGCGACATCTTATTATTGCTTTTATTAAAGGCTATATACAGTGGGGCAAAAAAGTATTTAGTCAGCCACCAATTGTGCAAGTTCTCCCATTTAAAAAGATGAGAGAGGCCTGTTATTTTCATCATAGGTACACTTCAACTATGAGAGACAGAATGAGAAAAAAATCCAGAAAATCACATTGTCTGGTTTTTAAATAATTTATTTGCACATTATGGTGGAAAATAAGTATTTGGTCACCTACAATAAAGCAAGATTTCTGACTCTCACTGACCTGTAACTTCTTCTAAGAGGCTCCTCTGTCCTCCACTCGTTACCTGTATTAATGGCACATTTTTTAACTCGTTATCAGTATAAAAGACACCTGTCCTCAACCTCAAACAGTCAGACTCCAAACTCCACTATGGCCAAGACCAAAGAGCTGTCAAATGACCCCAGAAACAAAATTGTAGCTCTGCACCAGGATGGGAAGGCTGAATCTGCAATCAACTGTGCGAGCAATTATTAGAAAATAGAAGACATACAAGACCACTTATAATCTCCCTCAATCTGGGGCTCCATGCAAGATCTCACCCATTAGGGTCAAAATAATTACAAGAACGGTGAGCAAAAATCCCAGAACCACATGGGGGGACCTAGTGAATGACCTGCAGAGAGCTGGGACCAAAGTAACAAAGGCTACCATCAGTAACACACTACGCTGCCAGGGACTCAAATCCTGCAGTGCCAGACGTGTCCCCCTGCTTAAGCCAGTACATGTCCGGGCCCGTCTGAAGTTTGCTAGAGAGCATTTGGATGATCCAGATGAGGATTGGGAGAATGCCATATGGTCAGATGAAACCAAAATAGAACTTTTTGGTAAAAACTCAACTTGTCGTGTTTGTAGGAGAAAAAATGCTGAGTTGCATCCAAAGAACACCATACCTACTGTGAAGCATGGGGGTGGAAACATCATGCTTTGGGGCTGTTTTTCTGCAAAGGTACCAGGACCACTGATCTGTGTAAAGGAAAGAATGAATGGGGCCATGTATCTTGAGATTTTGAGTATAAACCTCCTTCCATCAGCAAGGGCATTGAAGATGAAACGTGGCTGTGTCTTTAAGCATGACGATGAACCCAAACACATCACCCGGGCAATGAAGGAATGGCTTTGTAAGAAGCATTTCAACGTCCTGGAGTGGCCTAGCCAGTCTCCAGATTTCAACCCCATAGAAAATCTTTGGAGGAAGTTGAAAATCCATGTTGCCCAGCAACAGCCCAAAAACATCACTGCTCTAGAGGAGATCTGCATGGAGGAATGGGCCAAACTACCAGCAACAGTGTGTAAAAACCTTGTGAAAACGTTTGACCTCTGTCATTGCCAACAAAGGGTATATAACAAAGTATTGAGATTAACTTTTGTTATTGACCAAATACTTATTTTCCACCATAATTTGCACGACAAAACTAAATGAACCGAACATGTCCCTTCACTGTAAAATAGCCTTGTTCATGATTATCATACAAATAATAATGATTCAAATTTTATATTCATCTTTTAGCATTTTTCAAATGTATATTAAGGTAATAAGAATGTATATATTTTTTCATGACTTTCTTTATAGCTGTGCAGGACATTTCTCCTGGACCATCAACAACGACGACCTTAAAGTCTTGGATCCCATCTTTCTCAAGAGTACTGGTGGTTTCTATAATTGTTGGAGTCTTTGCAATAGGGAGTCAGGTATGCTTAAATGTATAATTTGTCCTTTTTTTGCAATTTTTTTATTTGTTTATGTATAAGCAGTGTTGGGGGTAAGGCATTACAAGTAGAGTTACGTAATCTGATCAGATCACTTTTTTCAAGTAATTAATAAAATAACACATTACTTTTAAATTTACAATATAATACAATAAAACTTTTTCAAATAAGTAATGCAAGTTACTTTGTTTTGCTATTCATTAACTGACAGCTCTCCTGTCCCCATGTTGAGAGAAATCAGAAGTGAGTTGAAAGATTTGTTTGAGCTGCGCCCTCTATTGTACTGATGTTAATTTGCATTTCCGTCAGCCTGAGGTTTATTCACTTATGTTGTGAAAGTGCCTTTACATTTGCCAAAAATAGAACTTTTTTTTTTTTTTTTTTTTTTAAACAAGCAAGCAAGCCCAGCCCAGGTGAGAACAAGAGATGCAAAAGTAACATACTACATTACTTTCCATAAAAAGTAATGCAATTAGAAATCTTTTTTAGGGAGTAATTGTAACACATTAATTTTAATAGTAACTTTCCCCAACACTGTGTACAAGTGGCCAAATGTCATAAAATGTATAATATTATATACATTACTTCTAGATCTTCAAACAACAAAAACAAGATTTTGATGATCTAGGTAAGATTTATTATATTTTTGATATACATAAATATATTTCAAAATAAGCTCTGTCAACATGATGAATAGTATTAAAAAGGTTTAATATAGGTGTATTTTATTGTTCTTTTAAATAAATGTTTGTAAATTGAAATATATTAACAAGATATAATTCTTGTTAATGTATAGTTCATGCAGGTGAACCTCTCCGGATTCTTCTGGTTGGAAAAACAGGGGTGGGGAAAAGTGCAACAGGCAACACCATCCTCGGACAAAATCTTTTCAAATCTGAGATATCGTCCTCCTCTGTGACCGGACAATGTGAAAAGTATCATGCAATAATAAATGGCAGAGAAGTATCTGTCATTGACTCTCCGGGTCTGTTTGACACCAGCCTAAGTACGGATGAGGTCATTGAGAGAATTAAACTCTGTATTCCACTCTCTGCTCCTGGTCCACATGTCTTCTTAGTGGTGATTCAGCTGGGCAGATTCACAGATGAAGAGAAAAAAACTGTTAAAATCATTCAAGCAGTTTTTGGTGAGGAAGCCTCCACATACACCATGGCACTGTTCACTCATGGAGATCTGCTGGACGGTAAGAACATTCACACATTTGTGCGGGACAGCCCAGACCTGCTCACTTTCATCAAAACCTGCAGTGGACGATACCACGTGTTCAACAATAAAGAACAAAATCCTGAACAGGTCATTCAGTTGCTGGATCAGATTGATAAAATGGTCACTGGAAATGGTGGGCAATATTACACCAGTGAGATGCTTGAAAGGGTGGAGAGAGCGATTGAGAAAGAAAAACAACGTATACTGAAAGAGACAGAGGAGCAGAGACGGAAGGAGATAGAAGCTCTGAAGGCTCAACTTGAAGGCGAGGCCTATGAAAAAGCATTAAAGAAGTTAAACAATGATTATGACCTGCGGGCAAGATACCAAGCAGAGATTGACCTTCCATTCATAATCACAGTGATTAAAATGGTGTTTAATGCATTAAGCAAATTAATTTTTTGATCACCTATACTGAAATGACCCACATGAAAACCTACCACATGTTGTTATAGAAAAACTTAAAGTAAAGAAGTATTTAAAACCTCACCATTTGTAGTTTATATTTAAAGTTAGTTTGACAAAGTTATTAATAAATAGACCTAAAGCACATCTTTAAACTGTACATTCTGGTGATAGAACATATGAAAGTGTATGAATGGAAAAAAGTTTAATGTAAAATATTTGATAAATGTATCTAAGTTATAAACTTGTTTATAAATGAAGCATATGAGTTACCTATATATTGTAGCTTCTTGAGATCCCCTATGTTTTTGTATGTGAGAAATATGCATTGTGAGATTGTTTATTAACTTCAGTTTAAACCTCTTGAACTTGTTTTGCTGTTGCTGATGTTTAAAATGTAATACCCAGAATTACAATCTGTTTCCCTTCAAGAAATATTAAAATATAATTTGACCAAAATTTCATGTTATATTATTATATGAACTGAGAGAATGCTCATAAAAATACAAGAAGTAAAGCTAAAGTCTGAAGAACGCAAAAAGTGAAGGCAAAACTGATTTTTGCCTGTTTGTGAAATCTGAATTTTTCCCCTTGCATGATATTTTTAATTTCTGTATTTAATTTACCGCTATAGTCCTAAAACATTTGACTGAATTATTTTTATTCAGTAATGTGTGTGGTGAAGAAGCAAATAAATTTACCTGGCTCTTTATGAAAAGAGGGCTGGCTGGCAACCATAGGCCTAAACAAAACTCTCCCTTAGAGCTATAGGAAAAATGCAATGATGCTATTTACTACCTTGTCTACACCGGATGCGAGCGGTGCCAAGAGAGGCAACTAAAAACAATGAAACGTATTATTATAAACAGTTGTTCTGTATACACTGGATGTGGCGCGATCCGAGCAACAAATCTCCAACAGTAAACTGATGCCACTGTGGGATTACAAATTTAAGAATCTGTTTAAAACTAAGGGATGTACATTTTATAGCATTTAAGGTAAAGATGATGACATTAGATGATTTATTCTGTTATGCAAAGTTTCCAGGCAGTTCCTGTTCTCTTTATTGTAAATCAAATGAGCCAGATTACTGAGATTCTCACCTTTTTCCTTTAATGGCTGCTGAAGATATTTCCAAGTTCTCCTGATCTTCACTTCGGATTTTCCAACACCACGCTCTATTTATGATGTACTGACATGAAGGACAAATGCTTTGCAACATGCGCTTTGTTGCGTCCAGTGTAGACAGAACTGAAAAAAAAAATAATTACAATGAGCTAAATCAACACAATTGCTATACATTTTGTCCTAACTTAATTTGATTGTGTTCAATCCACTTAAATATAAGTCAAACTGAAGTTTGCTTAATCCGTTTGTGTTGAGATTACATTAATGATTTGATTAACTGAAATTGGGCGAGGCTTGTTAGTTCCCAGCATGCTTTGCATATGGCTAAATCAAGAGAGAGTAAATGTTGTTATGTCATATGTAAAAGTCTTATTTTATGTATTTTTGAGCAAGATGAGAAGGGGGCTTCATTGTGTTTAATTTTCAATTATGTTGGAATTATTAAAATAATTTAAATTAGTTACCATTGTGGAGAAGAATGGAGCGCTTGCTTAGTGTGTGGACCAATACGGGTGAAGAAGGATGTGACACGTGATCCATGAATAAAAACAAGTCTAGCAGGTTTATGGTCCTTTAATGTTTATAAGGACCGAGAAAACGACAGAGAGAGGAACAACGCAGCTTAGCAGTTGGAACCTGGCCCATGATTCTTTGCTTCCAAAATGAATGGTGAGAGAGAGTATGCTGTAAATATTATGTATTATGTAAAGCTAACAGGGGCACAAAATAGTGACTAAGTGAAATAGACTCAATGAAATCATGAATGCTTTGTAATTTTTTATAAAAATATTCATCAAATGCCAGATTTTTACACATTTCTTTTATATTTAAAAACAAGAACAACATTTTTGACTTTCTCAATAGATATGGACAACAATGAGACTTCTGATGGACAACAATCAAATATGTCAAGGGGCTCAACTTTGTTGCACTACTTGCCACCTGCATTCGCTATAATTGCTATGCTTTTATGGATGAATCAGGTATGCACTATGACATGTAATATATCCAGAAGCCATATAATTATGGTACTATTAGTATGTATTGGAACAAATTATTCTTTTGATGGTATTGGCACATTTTAAGTGAGATTCCGAATCACAGGGAGCATATAAATATAAGGAACAACACTGATCACTTAACAGGAAGTGGAGAAGAAAATTGACTCAGTCATTGCGCACCACCACCTCAGTACTACAGGAAGTTTATCTAAAATAAATTAGATGTATAGGTGTCTGGCAATATTAAAGAGTTTAATGAATTTCAGAAGTGTTTATATACTGTTATTGTAATAATGCAATTATCATAAATAAATAATCTTATAACAAGCTTTCCATTGATGTATGGAAATGACAATATTTGGCTGATTTGAAAATCTTGACCCTGAGGGTGCAAAAAATACAAAATATCTTCTTGGAACATGATCTTTACTTAATATAAGGATTTTTGGCATAAGAGAAAAATCTATGATTTTGACCCATATAATGTATTGTTGGTTATTGCCACAAATATGCAACTTCCCGTGCAACTTCTGACTGGTTTTGTGGTCCAGGGTCACATAGATATTTTATATAAATACATGGGTGTATTATATACATGTATATATTAAATTAATATTAGTATACAGATATACTATGTCATTATAAAATTATAACAAAAATAAAACATAAAACGTTGGTTCAACAACAACAACAACAAAAATGTTAACCTTTTCCACTAGAATTTCTAACTTAAGCCACTTGGAGAATTACATTAATTCAAAGCAATATTTTGAGTTCATCCAACATAATGTTTTAAGTAAGGTGAAGATGTTTTTTTGCCACAATAAAAACATACTTCTAAGAAATGAACTTAATAATTGTCAACTAGAATGCAACTATTTAAGTTGATCCAACATAATGTTTTAAGTAAGGTGAAGACGTTTTTTTGCCACAATAAAAATATCTAAGTAACATGAACGCAACTAATTAAGTTGATTCAACATAATGTTTTAAGATGAATAATTTTTTTTTGCCACAATAAAACGCATTTAAGGGTTGCTCATGGAAGATGGATATTTAAGCGCAAACTAAATTATTCATCATAAATTCACAATCTGTATTCAAATTAAATTACTGACCTTTATAAGGAACTATGTATATTTTTAAACAGCTTTCTAATCAGTTTTCTTTTTAGCATCATTTTTAATATATCTCTTTTAAACATACATGTAACATTCATCTTTTATTATATTTCTCTTTCAAAACATTTAAATGAACTGTATCATCACTGTCCTTTCTAATACAACGTAAACCATAAATTTTCTAAGAAATTAAACTGTTTACTTATTACTTCAAATCAAACATTCAAACGAAACATACAGTCTTCTTTACATGGATTAAAGCACAAAAAAAAGACAAAAAGATGTTACAGGGCACATTACTTGACACGTGCAAAATAAAAATAAAAAAGATACGATTTAAAGCCTCACCCCACACCATGTTCTCTAATGCAGATATAAAGTTTGAAAATTTGACCAACAGTGTTATCTATTGCAGCTAATTGTAAATCAATCATGAATTAGAAAAGAAATAAATCGATACAGAATAAATATATAGCAAATTTAACAGATATAAGGCATACTTGGACCTCGACTTCTTGAGTTTTTGCACAAATGTTTTTCAAGTCAATTTAAAGGGGTGAGGAATTGAGAAACCAACTTTCCCTTGAGCCTTTGATATATAAAAGTTCATCATGATATAAGAATATTCTGTAAGTTTCAGAGCTGAAAACGTACTTGTTAGTCAAAGAAAAGCTTTTATAGACACCAGGCCCAGAAAACGAGAGCTGGAATCCAATGACGTCATGAGAAGAAGATACGCATCTCAACTGAATATGTATGCGTGCTTCTGAAGCCCCGCCCAAAGAGTCGTGGAGCTACAGGAGGCTTTACAGAGCAGTAATCATGGCGAGCAAAGTAATATATTGCTCTGTGCCAGGTTGTGAAAGAACGCAGTCGCTGCATAAGCTTCCTTCGGATGCTACTATTAGGAATGAGTGGTTGAACTTTATTTTTAATGAAGTTCCAGCTCACGTGGGGAAGACATACGTGTGTTCTTCATTTTACTGAGGAGTCGTTTGTAAACAAGTCTCATGTGCTGGATTTGCAGACACAGTGTTGTGCCTTCTATATTGGATTCGAAAGGAATGGTGCAACATACTTATGTGAGTAAAACGTCTTTTTTTATATGTAATGATCGGCAGGCCTATGAATCTCAAATAGTGAAATAATATTCCTTTCTTGATCTGAGCGCGCACACGTGTGTGTCTGTGTGTGCGGTTCGAGCTTATATCGACCGATTGGGCAGGCCATGTAATACAGAAATAATATTCCAATCAATCTCAGGTAGATGAGAAATAATTGTGTTTGTTTGATAAAGACGTTTACGAGTCCTGTGATCGAGAGAATCATTCCGGTTGCCGCTTTCAAAACGATCCCTCCCTAATGTGAACTGAACTGACAGGGGAGCTGAAGCTCATTAAATATGCAAATCTTATCCAATTCTAGCCGTGGGCGTTTACTTCCAAGTCTCCAATGCGGCACGCCCATCAAAACCCATCTTTCAGGAGAAAGCCTCAAAACCAGTGTAGAAAATAGCCTATTATTTATTCATTATGATGTTTTTGAATGTAAAAACCAGACAAACGTCATTAGTTGACCTCAGACAACAGTACTCAACAACGAAACATCATCATAACTATCTTACATACTAAATCAGATGAGACACATTAAAACCCCTTGCATGAATGTACAAAGTTCTCGTCGTCATTTCTTCACAATAATGCTCACAACACACAAATTAAGAATTTGTTCCCTCAATTTTCTCAATCTTGTCCACATTGTTCTAACATTATTTTTTTTCAATTGAACAAAAGCGTTATATTGCTAACGTTCTACGAAGCTATAGCTCATCATTAAGAACACTCAAACCGTTCAAATGTACAGAATTAGGTGATGACAACACAACAATTGAATGAAATTACATTTACTGAATAAATTAAATAAAAAATAATATATTTCAGTTCATTGCTTACCTGTCGATGGTGAAGCCCTCAATGGTCGCAGATCTGTCTGTGCATGCACAGAGTCCTTGCTTCAAGACGACGTAATTGTATTTTTTTAAATAGCTTCAAGCTTTATTTGTTGGATGTCTAATATTAACAAGTAAAAATTGAGGACATGTTTAGATTTTACTTAATATTCTAGTTCACATTTACAAGATTATTCTAAACAAAAGATGCATGATTTTTTTCAGTTTTATTTACTTAGCCATAAAATATATTTTTTACAGTGTATTTTTATCCCCTGCACAGATCAAAGACCAATTAATCAATCTTCAAAATCACAGTGTTCTACTTACGCACACATACTCAAATAATATACCCTAATAAAACTATTAGTAAATCTTATCCATCCATTCATAAAACACTTTCTAGAATATGAATAACACTCTTAGCAACAATATTACTGCATATTATGTACTCCATCAAACTTCTGAGATATTTTTATACGTTATATTGAAAGAGCACTGCTAGCTTACCTCTCCTCAGCGCACTCGAAGCAGACTGAGGACGCGGCAGCACGGGCGAATCAGATGATGTCGTGACACCAGTACAATTAATCATAAAACTCTTATCCCAAAACAACACTGATAAAGCTCAAAACAAATGTATAACATTTCCTTAGATAAAATAATATAAAGTACTATCAACACTACTCAAAATTCAGAGTAAGGACTTCCAAATTTCGGTATTCGGTTCTATCACCAAGAATGAGCGAATGCAAATATGTGTAATTAAGCATAAAATGACTTACCATTCACCACATTAAGCTTCAGTAAGTTTCAGCTGTGGTCACTCTGGCCTTGAACATGCTCGCACATGCAGGGAAACTGCGGGCCGTTTACACGTCATCAGATTGTATTTTACATAAACAGAATTTTAAATGAAATACATTTTTGATAAACTGAAAATGTTAAACTATGACAAGTCATGATAGTATATTGAAGCAATAGGCATAATTTGTGTGTCATCTGAACTCAATAAAATAACAATTAGGCTACAAGTAAAAAGTCTAACAGCATCTCAGAACTTGATTTTTTATTTCACACCAATATATATATATATATATATATATATATATATATATATATATATATATATATATATATATATATATATATAGTAAAGTAAAGACTAAAGGTCCCCTAAATCAGTTTATAGAGTGTGAGTTTCATCTGTGCTTTTTGCAAGGTGTTCCAAATGATCGTATTTTGTCAAGGGAAGTGAACTTTGGCAGATATCCCCTACTCAGTAAGGAAGCAGGGAACAAATGTATTATCTTGCACATAGGCAAATGAAATGTTGTGATATAATGAATATAATGTGAAACCAATGTATAATATTATCTTATTCACTTTCAGATACATGACAACAAACAAATTCAACAAAATCACAATCTGAGTAATTTAGGTAAATCTCAAATTCAGATCTAATAATATTGATAGACATAATACATACTTTTATTTATACCGTTATGATGAAAAAAAGACTATGAGGACTTAAAAGTAATTCTTATTAATCATCCAGGCGAACCGCTTCGGATTCTTTTGGTTGGAATGACAGGGGCAGGAAGAAGTGCAACTGGCAACACCATCCTGGGAAAAAAGGTTTTTAAATCTGAGCTATCATCCTCCTCTGTGACTAAGCAATGTGAAAAAAATAATGCAACAGTTAATGGAAGAAATGTATTAGTTATTGACACCCCAGGTCTGTTTGACACCAGCCTAACTGCAGACGAGGTGGTCAACAGAATTAAGCGTTGCATTTTACTCTCTGCTCCTGGTCCACATGTCTTCTTAGTGGTGATTCAGCTGGGCAGATTCACAGATGAAGAGGCAGAAGCTGTTAGAATCATTCAAGCAGTTTTTGGTGAGGAAGCCTCCACATACACCATGGCACTGTTCACTCATGGGGATCTGCTGGAGGAGAACATTCACACATTTGTGCGGGACAGCCCAAAACTGCTCAGTTTCATCAAAACTTGCAGTGGAAGATTCCATGTGTTTAACAATAAAGAACAAAATCCAGAACAAGTTGTTCAGTTGTTTGAACATATTGACAGAATAGTTACTGGGAATGATGGGCAACATTACACTGATGAGATGCTTGAAATAGAGAAAGCGATTGAGGCGGAAAAATGTCACATCCTGAAAGAGAACGAGGAGCAGAGAAAGAAGGAAACAGAAGCTCTGAGGGCTCAACTTGATGATGAAGCTTTTCACAAAGCAAAAGAAAAACTGGACAATGAATTTAAACAGCAGGCACAAGGGCAAGCTGAGAAAAACATTCGTATGCGAAAAGGTGGGTTCTCTTTTCTTAATGATGTAAGAACATTTATTCAAAAGAAACTTGAATCTTGAAAAGAGCAATGAAATCGAAATAAACAAATAAAACTTAATAAAAAAAAAAAATTATATTTAAAAACAAAAGTGAAACAGAATATATCAAATGTAAAATATAAATACATGTGCATTACACTTATCCCTTCAGTATGTGTAGTAAAACAAAACAATACCCTATAATTGTCACGGTGGTGTAGTGCAGCAAGGAAGAGATGATATGGAGCTTCCACAATAGACGAATTTACTGACACAGCGACCAAAGCAAACAGCATACACAACCAAACATAACACTAACATTACTTAACAGTGACCAGACCGGACCAGGAGTGACTGAACAAGAGAAACTTAAATAGCAAACAGAAACGAGATAATAAACAAGACTGAACTAAACTAGACTAACGAGGGTGATGGAAACAGACAAGTGGCAGGAAACTGAGACAAAAGAACATATGACCACAACAAACAGACCATACATGTGACAAACTGACAATAATAGACATTTGTATGTCATCTCACGCATTGCTGTATCCGAAATTGCTCACTTGTTCGCTACTGCTTATGTAAAATAATGTTTCATAGTGCACTATATACGGTGAAGGAAAATATATACGCTTTTATGTACTGTTTGTATTGTACTATTACATTTTAAATTAAGTAGTGATATGATGAATTTCTGATGAATAAAATCTGATGAATTTATAATGTGACATGCAATTGACTATTTTATTCTAAAAATCCTTTACAATTTTGACAATTGAGGGAAGATTATGCTATTGTACTTTCAGGCCTTCTGTCATAAATACAGGATGTCTATCATTCATTAACATTCAGTTCAATAAAAGTGCTTTAGAAGTATTGTTAATTGTCAGTTTATGTGTAAAGTGTTACTGAACAATAAAGAATCAGATCATTTTCACACAATAAAGGGCAGGATTTAATCCAGATTAAAATGTAAATCCCCCAGTTTCACAGACTTGGCTTTCACGGGGGAGGGCTCCGGGGAGGAATTTTGGCCTGAACCCAGAGTAATTAGGTTTTATTATCTGAACGGGCTCCTCCTGAAATTTGTTAATAAAACATCACAGAGTAAAATGCAGCTGAAACATTTAAAGACTGTTCAAAAACAGAAAGTAGTGGGTTACCAATTTAAAGGAACACTCCACTTTTTTTTGAAAATAGGCTCATTTTCCAAGTCCCTTAGAGTTAAATAGTTGAGTTTTACCGTTTTTGAATCTATTCAGCCAATCTGGCAGTAGCACTTTTAGCATAGCTTAGGATACATCATTGATTCTAATCAGTCCATTAGCATCTCATTCAAAAAATGACCAAAGACACTTTCAATATTTTTCCTATTTAAAACTTGACTCTGCTACAGTTACACCCTGTGCTAAGACCAACTGAAAAGGAAAAGTTGTGATTTTCTACACCTATATGGCTAGGAACTACTTTCTCATTGCTGCGTAATAGTTGCGGATCTTCGCGGCCGTACCATGGCTGCAGCAGCGCAATGATTCATTGGTATTCTGTGAAACATGGTGGTAGTTTACACCTTTGACTTACTATCACAGCCCTTTAAAACACACAGAATCCATGGCTAATCACACATGTAAATCCACAACACTTAGCCATAAAAGTTTCGGCTGCAAGCCTGAAACTTTCTCTGCAACTACACAAACTTAGTGCCAGTCACATTGAAAGTTACCTAGCTGGGGGCTACTTTCAGCGCTGCGAAATATCATTGCGCTGCTGTAGCCATGGTACGGCCGCAAAGATTTGAGTCTATTACGCAGGAATGAGAAAGTAGTTCCTAGCCATATAGGTGTAGAAAATCGCAACTTTTCATTTTCAGTTGGTCTTAGCACAGGGTGTAACTGTAGCAGAGTCAAGTTTTAAATAGGAAAAATACTGAAAGTGTCTTTGGTCATTTTTTGAATGAGATGCTAATGGACTGATTAGAATCAATGATGTATGCTAAGCTATGCTAAAAGTGCTACAGCCAGATACAAAGATCGGCTGAATGGATTCAAAAACGGCAAAACTCAACTGTTTACCACTAGGGGACTTGGAAAATGAGCCTATTTAAAAAAAAAATAGTTGCTGTCCCATAAGCGCCATCTGCTGTCAGTGATGTTTGGAATTACGAATGGCATGTCCAGCAGCAGGCCCATATGAAATCCTCTCAAGGAAAATCTCCCAAAATGTGATTTCAGCGACAGGGAAAGTAACCATTAACCCACAAGGGACAAACTCAAAATATTTGCTTCATTCAGCTGGAACAGAAACAAAAGGTTAAAAACAATCTCACAGCAGAATATTTTTTTTCTTAAATCAGTTGCAAATGCTAACAGTGCATGTATTATGAGTACATTACTGGGGTTGGACAATGAAACTAAAACACTGGCCAATATGTGCCTACATGTGTGGCCTGGCCAATCTTCACTGATTTTACATTCCATCAGTAAGAGCAGAGTTGAATTAACAGAGAAATAACACAGCTGTACTTAAAATAGAGAGTCAAGAATTTTTTGTGCGTGTCTTGCTGGCTTATCTGTGGCCAGCACAGCAAGTCATTGTGGTATATCGATAATATTTAGGGAAATGTCAGCATGCCACCACAAAGGATGAACCACATCCAACAGGAGTAACTGTTGACGCAAGAGGAAGCCGTCTGAAAAGGATATCTATTTATTTAACCTGGATTTTATCCAAAAAACAAAACCACAGCTGCCCAACTCACTGCAGATTTAAATGTGCACTTCAACGCTCCTGTTAGTCGGGAGCTCCACAGATTGAATATTTATGGTCGAGCTGCTATAGCCAAACCTTTGGTCACTCGTGCCAATGTCAGTTTTATTGTTGCCAACAGTGCAAATCCTGGGCTGTGAACAATGTTTAAGATGTATTTTTCTTCCACCTTAACTACCATATCTGTAGTAGTTACGGTGTGTAGAAACCCCAAAATGGCTTAACACCTGGACTGTTGCTGCCCAAAGTGAAGCACGGGGGTGGATCAGGATCAGTGCTTGATGATCAAAATGCTTACGCTACGTCTGTCGAGCGTAACTGGTGTGCAATGTCTTTAGACGTAGCGTAAGCATTTTGAACTGCTAGAGGTGCTACACTCTTTCTGTAAATTGAAGACGGAAAGTGATCAGCCAGAAACAAGATTTTAAATATGGATTTTTTTTCTTGCACAAACGCATGGATTTGCTTCAGAAGGAATTTTACCCCACCCTTGGTAAACATTTAATTTCTGTTAAAAACCTAATAACATGAAAACTCTGGACATTTTTCATGCTTGGTTTATAATTTATGTCATTGTCACTGAAAACTAGGATAAGTATTATAGATACACTTAACTTTTGTTTCACAGAAAAAGTTAGACAATCCTACAGCTTCCAGCAGTCAGCGGTACGCAAATCGACTTGCGCTAAAAGAGTAACCCTTGACACATGCGCATTGACGAATGCAGAAGCGCAGGATAGAGCAAAACAAAACACTGGTCATGAATTAGACAACATGTCCTCCAACCAATACGCCTATATAGGTCGTTTGTCACTTCCTTGAAATAAGACCCATAAGAGCATTCACTAAAGTCACGCCCCTATCGACGATATTTTAATTCATGAAATACGACACAAAGGCACGGTTTCTAAAGTTGTTCTCCTATTGACAACAGGACTCTTTCATTTTTCCCTTTTTTTCTGCATTGAATTTCAGGTTTGCATAGCTCAATTGGTACAGCATTGCAAAATAATACAACATGTGCTCATGCAATCGTGAGTTTGCATGAGCACATGTTGCCCAGGGAACACATGTGATTTGTGTGTATATGCACTATAAATCACTGGGTAGGTTTAGAGATGGGGTGGGTGTAGTTAAAAATGAAGGCTAGAGGGCGCATGTTGTGAATTCTCTTCCTTTAAGTTTAAAGTTGGCTATGTGTGTGACGTTTTAAGTTATGACTTGTGAAAGTAACTTAGTGCAGCGTTCCAGTACTACACATTTGCATTTGATAACGTACGTCCGTGCACGTACGACGAAAGCGTAACTTCCTTAAACTGTCTATAACTGTTCAGAACAGATAACAGGAAATCTTATTGAGGTCTAATGATGGGGCACACGTTTAAACTCTGCTCTGTGGATTATGCTTGCAATATATCTTGATTATTAGGGTGCGTTAAAATATAACACCAGAGCGGGATAGACATTCTGACCGAATCAAAGGGGGCTCACTATCTTCCTTGGACCAGATCGTGTTCGCACAGGTAAGGACTGGCTTACGTGGACAATTTATTTAAATCGGATTATCGGACTGAATTCATTCCGACTGATGAATCTGTAGTGTATGTATACATGAACGCTAAATAAAGCGTGTCCATAAAAGGTGCTCGGTTAAACATTAGTTATTTGTTTGTTTTAATACAGTAGAAATAATATTGATCAATTTCTGGTCATCATTTGGAGACGAGCATATATGAACCGTTGTGCCGTGCTGATTAAAGTTATATCACGCAGTGAAAATGCCCGCGTCGTCTGTGGATGAGAGTCCGAAGCAAGGATTGGTCGACGTCCTGTTCCACTTCACTGACGCTGAGTGAAATGATAATTTTAGAATGAAGGGACACTTATTTATATGACAATATGGTTGCTTCTCAATACTCAAATTGATGCTTCCTCGTTTCCTCGCTCCTCCGTCCTTCAGCTGTGACCCGGAAACCGATTAAAGTTAGCCACCTTGAAGGACATCTTCTCAATTCTAGCACCGCTAGGAACGAGGAGTGATGAGCTGAAATATCTATGCGGAAGTTTGTCGAGAAGCCTGACGCACGTTTAAATTCTCCTCCCCCTTCACTGTCACAATAATTATAATTTTTGCTTAAGGGCCTACTTTTAAATAGACCATATCACACATATTTCAACAGAGCATCTTGCTTTATTATTAATATATTTCAATCCGAACAATACCTCGATCGGATTAGAATCAGAATCTGTAATCTGATCAAGGACGTTGAGTTGATATATGCAACCAAATTTGTAAATTAATATTTCAATTATTTTATGATAAAGTATTTTATTACATAACCCATCAACATTTCAGCTAAATTAATTAAATGGTTGCTTCTGTTCACTATGATTCAGTATATTTATGATGAAACTGAAATAAATTGAATAATCCCCCCCCCCCCATTTTTTTATCCATCACTTTTAACGATGCTATTATGTTGGCTCGTGCGATTTATGTTTCATACTTCAGAATTTCCATTACAGGCACACTATGTAGTTTTTTGCCCGTTAGAGGTCGCCTATTCAAAACAAAGGTGTAGCTTGATGACGCCGAGATTGAGCGCGGATTCATGGGAGATGTCGTCTAAACCTCACAGCCAGTGGAAAAGAATTGGGACGTTACTGAGATTATTAACATTACTGTAGTATGAAACAGAGCAGGGCAGTGTTGTGAAAGCGGAACAAGGCTGCTAAAGCGATTGCTAATGAGAGACACAAGCGTGACACACGGCTTGAGAGCAGTGGAGCTGTTGTGCTGCAGACTAACACTTCCCCTTCTTCCGGTCAAGCGTATGTGGGGTAACGCACCGCCGTTTTATCATTTTAGATAGGCTACATTTAAGTGGGAGTGGAAAGTGATGTTATAACATTACTCTGTGCATTCACTCCACGGATGCTATGAGACACTTGTTGCAAACTGCAGTGAGCTAGGTATTAGAATATCATATTTATAAATGCTTAATGGCTTGTGTTGCTAAATGGCTTGCAATTAATTAAAAAACATTTTATGATGGAGAAAATGCTGTATTACTGTACAATAATTAGTCTATAAATGTCTCCAAACAGTTGTTCCCATATCTTATAAAACATAATATTTTAAAGTGTCTTTGGTGTTTCCATGGTTTCTACAAAATCAAAATTGAGGATAACGGGAACGTATGATTTCATTAATAGGCGACACACAGACATGGTCTGTGACCATGTTAAAATTGCTCATTTCTCTGGATTTAAACATTCTAGGAAACATCTGGTATAATGTAAGTACTCAAGTTAACAAAATGTATAACATTGTTTTAGTGGTTTTTAGATATTTTAATTATGCCTTTAAGGGAACAGTGAGCAATGATGCTCTCTGGTTTTCATGGTGCATTGTGGGATTTTATAGGGAGTTAAAGTTTCAGTGCTCTGGAAGGATTTTGCGATTGCTGTATTGGCCAACTCCCTGTTCAGTGCCCTGACTACTGAACTAGGAAGCTGATTGAGACACACTCTACTTGACATGATGCTCCAGGATTTGAAATTTACCAGTTTCAAAGCATTTTAAATGGTTTCCCATTTATGCGTTCACAATGGAAACATCTGTAATGGACGTTTTTTTTTATGTCCTCAATGTGTTTATCAATGAACTAGAAAAAAAACAGTAGTATACAAAATGGCTTTTTTCCTGCTGTCTGGACTTTAGAAATAATATAGATACTAGAACTGTGTCATTTACCAGTTATTTGTACATTTCTGTGAAGTTATGCATCATGTCCATAATGCTGGAATAGCTCATATCTGGGTAATTTTTTGTACCTTTTCAGCTGACTTGAGCGATGGAGCAAAGAGAACCATCAGATTCAGAAGAGGTATCGTAATTTTTATTCCTTCTTCAGTTTGTGTGATGTTATCCCATACAAAATGCAGTCGCATTTTGACAACGCAATTAGAAATAAGTTTTGCTGTATCGCAAAAAAAAAAAAACTCTGCCCATGAGCTGTTTCATCATTATTTGCATGTAGCAAACTATATCATTCCAAATTCATTCACCAGTTTACTGCTCGCTATATTCACAAATACTCAAATTAGGAAATATTAGAAAACGATGGTAAAGCAGCTCATCTGACATGACTGCATGTAACTGCCTTTATGTGGCAAAACACATTGGGTTTAGACACAGGGGAGCTCATTTTGTATGGTCCTGTATGCATTTGTAGGATCCATTAAAAAAGCCACCACACATACGCAGCAATCTTACTACACTGAGTTCTAATCATGCACACCTGTCATTCATCGCCTCTGCAGTTAGGACACTTTAAAAACCACCACTCCTAAACAGTTGGCATCTGGCCTCACCAAGGACACCAACTCACGTGTATCCCCTACTTACTGTTTGGTGATTTTACCTTCTCCACATTCTCTCCTGCGCAGTTCTCCCTCATTATCTCCATTGTTCTCTACATCATCAGTTTAAGTCAAAATAAATACCTGCTTTTGGTTTTACTTTCTGTCTTGAAATGGAATTAATCATTCAATACAATGCACTTATTGTGTACATTTACATTGTACTTTTATTTAAAAAAATACCTGTATGAAATTACATCTGAAATTAATACCTTTAATTACATATATAATTACACTGACACTTCCGGACTTCCCTTACCCCTTAACTCACCCTTAAACCTACCCATACCAATACAAATCACAATAAATACAGTTAGTTGTTGAATGCAAGTTGAATGCAAACCCATATGCCATATTTATTTAAAAGTGATATACAAAACCAAACCCAGAGACTTAAACTTGACATGCACTAAACTCGAAACAAAACTCACCAACAGAGGTTACTGGGAAAAAACATCTAGACAAGAAACAATGGAAACGAGGGCTATATATACACCAAGACTAATGGCTACCAAGAAACACCTGTGAACAATCTAGACGACCAACCAATCAGAACATGACACACAAGACTATAGGTGCGTTCGACATAGGCTGCGGCTGGTTGTAACCTGTCGGCGAGAGTTGCCGTGCAGTCAGGAAGGAGCTGAAAACGTGAAGTCAGACACTTTCTTCCTCCCATAGTGACGCTTGCACTGAGTTTGCATACTTTATCACAGCTGAAGTGAAATAAATGCTGAATTTGTCAAATACACAGTTGTTTTAGAGACATTTCAATACTTTACTCATTAGTTTGGTAAATGGGAAATGGACTGCTTTTATATAGCGCTTTTAACAGAACCATGGCCACCAAAGCGCTTTACATTTTGCCTCACATTGACCCACCGACGGCGAGCAGCTGGGGTTAGGTGTCTTGCTCATGGACACCTTGACACTTGGTCAGGTGGAACCGGGGATAGAACAAATTTGTGACTGGTAATGTGAGGACAGAGACAAAGGAATCTTATGCAAGTAAAAGTTTATTTAGAAATCAGCGAGACAGAGAGTCTAAATCCAATCAGGTTCTCCGAACCACATGTAGATGCATAATTCGGAACGAATCTCAGGAACTCAGATGTTGATGCACAATCCAGAACGAATCTCAGGGTCTCAGATGTTGATGCACAATCCAGAACGAATCTCAGGGTCTCAGATGTAGATGCATACTCCAGAACGGGTCTCGGATGGCTCAGATGATAATGTACAATCCAGAACAGTCTCAGAATCTCAGATGTTAATACATACTCCCTCTCAGGAACTCAGAACAGCGAGGAGCGCCGTATACGCCCAACGGATCTTGTCTAAAAACGAGACACACCGAAGAGCAGAGAAAAAACATAATGTTCACAGAAAGTACAGTACCGAGTTCAAGGAGTTGTCAGTCTCAGTCTAAAAACAAGACTCGTAGGCAGATGATGAATCCGACTAGTCCGTAAGGAAATAATCCACAAGGAAGCGTCACACTGTTTACTCACGATCATGCCAGGAGAAGGAGCTGAAGTCGAGATAAGCATACTTCCCCACTAAGTCCTGGAAGCAAACATAGTGGAAACTATGATCAAAGACCAACAAAAGTCACGCACGGCATGGCAGCGAGCACCCGGGAGAAACACAACGAACGCGCACAGAACACAGAACACCTGGACCTAAAATAGAAGGAACAATTACACAACAGCTGTGGAAAACAATCAGGGATGAGAAGGAGGAGACAGAAAGTGCACATGGAACACACAAGGTAAACAAACAAAAAGAGCAATCGATCACACCGGAATCCTGACAGTACCCCTCCCCCCACGGCCGGCACTGGACGGGCCAGGAGGACTCACCCTGTCTTCGACGGAGATCCTCTATCAGACCAGGGTCCAGAATGTCCCGAGCCGGTACCCAACACCTCTCCTCCGGACCGCACTCTCCCAGTCCACAAGATACTGAAAACCTCTACCCCTACGGCGAACATCTAGTAATCTCCTGACCGAGTAGGCCGGAGAACCATCCACTAGTTGAGGGGCGGGGGGTTTGGGGGTAGAGACAGGGGATTAATGGATGCAAAAATCACTGGTTTAACCCTGGATACATGAAAAACAGGGTGAACCCGACCAAGAGAAAGAGGTAACTTAAGCTTAACTGCCACTGGACTGACGACCTTGACAATACTGAATGGCCCAAGGAATCTCGGAGCCAGCTTACGAGATGACTCACGAAGGGCAGATCCCTGGAAGAAAGCCAAACCTTTTGTCCACAGATATAATGAGGAGGGGTCGCCGATGACGGTCAGCCGCAGCCTTGATTCGCCTGGAGTTCTGTAATAATTGGATTCTAGCTCTCCTCCAAGTGCGTTTGCACCTTCGGACTAAAGTTAAAGCAGACGGAACCGCTGCATCGGGCTCCTGTGATGGAAATAGGGGAGGTTGAAAACCGGTAGAGGCTTCAAATGGAGACAGATTGGTCGAGGAAACAGGGAGAGAATTATGTGAATACTCGACCCAAGGGGAGCTGTTGGCACCAGGAGTTCGGATAGCGAGACAGACAGCGGAGCGTACGACCAAGATCCTGATTAGCCCGTTCACATTGACCGTTGGTCTGCGGATGATAACCAGAAGACAAACTGGCGGTGGAGCCGATCTGTCTACAAAACTCCTGCCAGAAACGTGAGATGAACTGAGGACCCCTATCTGAAACCACGTCAGTCGGAAGACCATGTAACCTAAAAACGTGGTTAATCAGAACCTGAGCCATCTCTTTGGCAGAAGGAAGTTTGGGCAAGGGAATAAAATGGACCGCGAAAAGCGATCCACCACAGTCAATATAACAGTGTTACCATCAGACGGTAAGCCAGTGACAAAATCAAGGGCTATGTGTGACCAGGGGCGGGAGGGCACGGGCAAGGTTTTAAGCAGACCAACGGGTAGTTGATGAGAGGCTTTATTACAAGCACAAACCTGACAGGCTAATACGAACTGTCTGACGTCAGGACCCATAGCGGGCCACCAAAAACGTTGACGGACGGCTGCCAACGTTCTCCGAACACCAGGATGGCCGACAAACCTGGATTCATGACACCACCGGATGACATCAGAACGCAACGCCTCGGAAAGCCACAGACGACCCACCGGCACCCTCTGGAACTTCCACCTCGTCCGCCTCCTCACCCGCCGCTCGATGCCCCAAACGACCGCCCCACCACCCTCTTCTCCGGAGAATGGTCTCGGGCCGATCGGTTTCGGAACCACCGAACAGACGGGAGAGAGCATCAGGCTTAACGTTCTTAGAACCCGGCCGGTACGAGAGGGTGAAGTTAAAACGGTCAAAGAAGAGCGCCCAGCGAGCCTGCCTGGATGTTAATCTCCTGGCCGAACGGATATACTCTAGGTTCTTGTGATCCGTCCAGACCAGGAAGGGCTCCGAGGCTCCCTCCAACCAGTGACGCCACTCACCCAAAGCGAGTCTAACCGCCAGCAACTCCCGATTACCTATGTCGTAATTACGTTCTGCTGGGTTTAACCGTGAGAAAAAGCGCACGGATGCACTTTCCCGTCACTAGGTGATCGCTGAGACAAAACGCGCCAACCCCGACATCAGAAGCATCTACCTCAACTATAAACTGGTAAGCCGGATCAGGAATAGAAAGTACAGGTGCAGAGATGAACCGGGACTTTAGATCATCAAAGGCTTTCTGAGCTTCATTATTCCAACGGAACCCTACTTTAGTGGAGGTAAGAGCAGTAAGGGGTTTAGCGATCTGACCAAAATTTCTGATAAAACGCCGGTAGAAATTGGCGAATCCCAGAAACCGCTGTAACTCCTTACGTGTGTCGGGTACTGGCCAATCAGCGACCGCCTTAATCTTAGCGGAATCGGACGAATTCTCCCAGCGGCAATAACAAAACCCAAGAACGTAACCGACTGTTTGTGGAATTCGCACTTCTCCGCCTTGACAAATAACTGATTCTCTAATAGCCGTTGTAAGACTAGGCGAACATGTTGGGTGTGTATCTGTATAGAAGGGGAAAAGATGAGGATGTCATCTAGATACACAAAGACAAATTTGTTAATCATGTCTCCCAACACTTCATTAACCATAGTCTGAAGACAGCCGGTGCGCTCGCAAGTCCAACGGTAGAACGGAGTATTCCCAGTGCCCCGAGGGTGTATTAAATGCTGTCTTCCACTCATCGCCTCCTTATGCGAACCAAGTGATAAGCGCGCAGATCTAACTTGGTGAAGACACAAGCTCCCTGTAATAATTCGAACGCGTCGACATTAATGGTAAGGGGTATTTATTTTTAACAGTAATGTCGCTTTAAACCTCTGTAATCAATACACGGACGAAGGGAGCCGTCTTTCTTCTTAACAAAGAAAACCTGCCCGGCAGGGAGGTGGAGCGGCGAATGAGACCGGCGGCAAGAGCTTCATTAATGTATTTGTCCATGGTCTCTCTTTCTGGGACCGAAAGGGAAAAACGCGACCCTTCGCGGAAAAGTACCTGGGAGGAGATCGATCGTGCAATCATACGACCGGTGAGGAGGGAGGGACGTAGCTCGAGCCTTACTGAACACCTGATCCAGATCAGAATACTCCGCCGGGACCCCTGCGAGATCGACCGCAGGAATCTGTGAAACAGGACAAACAGGATCAGAAGGGGCAGGACCAAGACAAGAAACATGACAAGACGGGGACCAAGATAATACGAGACTATTCTGCCAATCAATGTGAGGATTATGTTTAATCAACCAGTCATGCCCTAAAATGATGGGTGACTGAGAAGAATGTAACAAAAAAAATTTAAAATCCTCACGATGATTGCCAGAGACAAAAAGACTTACAGAGGGGGTGCAATGAGTGATCTCTGCCATGTGTTGCCCTCTTAAAGTTAAAGCAGACAGAGTGTCAGTAAGGTCTACCGCAGGAATACCCCAAGACTCAGCAAGAGAAGCATCCATAAAACTTGCCTCAGCACCGGAGTCCAGCAAAGCCTGAGAGTGAAACACAGAGTTATTATAGATGATGGAGACCGTCAACATGGTACGAGACCCGGAAGAAGAGTCGAGACGAGAAACGCCCACCGATACTCCCGGAATTACCGGCGGGCGGAACCTTTTACTGGACAGTTGAAAACCTTATGCCCCGGCTTACCACAGTACAGACAGAGACCATTGACAAAACGATGTTGTTTCTCCTCTGCGGTGTCGGAGCCGACCCAGTTGCATAGGCTCTACCGAGGAGGAAGATGGAGAAGTATCATCGCCACACGCAATGACGGATCGGAGAAAAGGTGGTGAACCGAGCGCGAACCCTCCGCTGCCTGTGGCGAGCCTCGACTCGGAGAGCAAGATCGATAACGCCTTCTAGATGTGTGGAAGATCATGTGATGCGATTTCATCTTGAATGCTTTCTTGAGACCTCTTAAGAACTGTGCTTTCTGGGCTATATCGCTTCCATCCGCTGGATACGGCGAGGGTCCTGAACTCAATCGCATAATCAGTAACTGTAGACTTCTCCTGAGTGAGACAGATCAATGCGGCAGCAGCTAGATCGCCTTGAACACTGCGATCAAACAGTGTGGTCATCTTGGAGCGCAAGGTCTCAAACGTGACACAACAAGGGTCCTTGGCTCCCCAAACCGCCATTCCCCAGTCTCGCTCTGCCTGTTAACAGTGTAAGGACATAGGCAACCTTTGATATCTCAGACGCGAACCTCCGAGGCTGGAGCGCAAAGACTAGGGAACATTGGTCAAGAAAAGCCTTACACGACTTAGTATCCCCATCGTAGGTAGGTGGATTAATCACTTGGGGCTCTGGTCTGGAGCTACTCGGAATCTCGACTTGTGGTATATGGATCTCTCTATCTCCGACTGCTTGTGCCACCTGTTCCAACCTGTTGTGGATCTCGTTGAGACGACCTGACAATAACTGAAAGTCATGTGAAGCTGAGTTGAGTAGAGAAGAATGTTGGTCTAATCTCGCCCCCTGCTGGGCCAAGGCCGCTTGGAAAGAGTCTCCGCTCGCCTGACTTGCAGACTCCATTAGTGGCGCGTTCGTCCTGTGAGGACAGAGACAAAGGAATCTTATGCAAGTAAAAGTTTATTTAGAAATCAGCGAGACAGAGAGTCTAAATCCAATCAGGTTCTCCGAACCACATGTAGATGCATAATTCGGAACGAATCTCAGGAACTCAGATGTTGATGCACAATCCAGAACGAATCTCAGGGTCTCAGATGTTGATGCACAATCCAGAACGAATCTCAGGGTCTCAGATGTAGATGCATACTCCAGAACGGGTCTCGGATGGCTCAGATGATAATGTACAATCCAGAACAGTCTCAGAATCTCAGATGTTAATACATACTCCCTCTCAGGAACTCAGAACAGCGAGGAGCGCCGTATACGCCCAACGGATCTTGTCTAAAAACGAGACACACCGAAGAGCAGAGAAAAAACATAATGTTCACAGAAAGTACAGTACCGAGTTCAAGGAGTTGTCAGTCTCAGTCTAAAAACAAGACTCGTAGGCAGATGATGAATCCGACTAGTCCGTAAGGAAATAATCCACAAGGAAGCGTCACACTGTTTACTCACGATCATGCCAGGAGAAGGAGCTGAAGTCGAGATAAGCATACTTCCCCACTAAGTCCTGGAAGCAAACATAGTGGAAACTATGATCAAAGACCAACAAAAGTCACGCACGGCATGGCAGCGAGCACCCGGGAGAAACACAACGAACGCGCACAGAACACAGAACACCTGGACCTAAAATAGAAGGAACAATTACACAACAGCTGTGGAAAACAATCAGGGATAACGAGAAGGGAGGAGACAGAAAGTGCACACATGGAACACACAAGGTAAACAAACAAAAGAGCAATCGATCACACGAATCCTGACAGGTAAAACCTGAAAGCTAAAGAAAGAAAACATTGTTATTCTTTATTTAGACAATATAAAAATATCACTCAATATTACTATTAAATATGGTAATGGCGTAATTGAGTTTTACCTGTCGTAACATTCCCTTCACTGCCTGCACTTATACAATAACATTAGAATCATGGTAAAATCTACATATCGTTCCCAAACAAACATAGCCAATTGTTGAGCGTAAAACATATTGAAGATTAGCAGACAGGCTGTCGATTCATTAAATGATAAGCTGTTTCTTTACAAAAGCGGTTTATTCAGTGTTGTGAAGCCTCTTCTCCATTGACATCCATGAGAAAAAAAACCAGCCGCTTGTCTCCTTTCCTGCCTACTGTCAGCCGCAGCGTCAGCATTAGCCGTTACGCTTTTTTGGCTAATGGTTGCAGACTTGTCATCCAGTGGCTTTGGAGTGAACCAGCTGGCTGCTCTCGAATTGCTTTCGTTGTACTGGCATATGTCACAGTCACGTGGCGTCGGCACTGTCACAAGTCATACAAAATTTCTAACCAGCATGCAACGCTTCAAGTCAGCCGCCAATCAGTCTGTGCAGTGCTGCATGAATGATCACATGATGGCAAGGGGAAAACATGACAAACCGGAGACCTGAGAATTTCAAAGTGAAAAGACATGAATACAAACAAAACCCAAACCAACGTGACAATACCTAACAGTTATTTTTTTGAAGTACATAATAGGTAAAGTGTGTACTTATATAAAGTGTGACGAACAATATTATATACAATTTAATCATTCAATATTATAGATTTAATGCACAGAGAAAAGTTGTACACAAACAAGTACATTGCAAATAGGCTAATTCCGTCATGTGACAGCGGGGTTTTTTTTTTTACATTTATTTGCGATAAAACCCTTTTTCTTGACAAAGAGTGTTTCCAAACTAATTCTGTGACAAATTTATGCACTTAAATTACATGAAAAAGATTATTGGTAAAAATTCTCAACATCAGTTTTACATAACTGTTTTTATCTTTTCAGCATGCAGAATGTTCCCCAAACAACAGAACCTCAGACGCATTTAAAAAGCCGGAAAAAATGGATGACTGGACGAAAGAGGATGTCTATCAATGGATCATAAAGTTGAATGTCGATCAGAAGTATGCTGAAATGCTTTACAAGGAAGATGTTTCAGGAGCCTCTCTCATTTTATTTGATAAACAAGACTTCCTAGATGTTGGTTTAAAGCATGGACCTGCAGTTCAAATCCTTAAAACCGTGGCCCTGTTAAGAACATCCTCAGAAAACTTTGAGCACAGTGCCATACCCAAAGACACAGATGCATCAGTAAGGACTTCTGCAATACAGCATTTTCAGCAAGAAAAAGCAGCAGCTGAAAGTCCTACCATTGTATCTGCTGAACTGGAGACATCCGCACACTTCAGCATTGAAGAACATATGGGTGGTAAATCAAGTGTGCAGAGATGGTCAGTGGACACTCCCAAATATACAAGCAGTGAATGGAAGTCCTTCTATGATGCATCACCTCTTCAAAACGAGAAAGATCTACTACTGGAGGAATGGGACGATGGCATGTGCACAAAAGGAGATGGGGCAAATGGTGAACAATCCCTGGCTTTACATTTGACACACTGCACAAAACAAACAAAAAATGTGGGGAATGAGACCAAAGAACACCTGAGTAACTTTATGGAGAACTCAGTGGACATGTCAAAAAGCTCTGTATTTTGTTGGTGTAAGCCTCGTCCCTTTGATGAAAGCAGCACAACATTTGAATACGTACAAAATGATATTCTTCCTCCTGAGACTGGTCCAAGCAATCTTATTGACCCACTGCATGAGTACAAGCTTATGGCAAACACAGAGAATGCTTTAGAAGAGAATGTCTTCAAAAAATTCAGAGACGAAACGTTCTGGTTTGCTGCAGCATGTATGAATTTTCGAACAAATGGAACTATCCATTTTGGTGTTGGAGATGAGCCACTGTACAAACATGGACAAATCATTGGAATAGAAGTGCCATCCCAGAGTAAATACATTGAGGAATTTTATAAGGGTCTGAAGGAGCACTTCAAAGAAAATACTAATATTGCAATGGCATGCATTAAGCCCCCCAAGTTCGTTAAGGTAAAATGTCCTGACAAGGATAAGTGGGTTATTGAAATTGACGTTGTCCCAATGTATGAATTAACCAAGAATACATTTTTTTACACTACTATAGACAAGAAGAGAAGGAAGTCAAAATGCCTTTTTATTCGTTCTGGTGCAAGCACCAATAATTATTTACCTGAAAATAGTCCTAAAATTTGTAAGCAAAATAATAAGACATTAATGGATTTTTTAGGATTATGGATATTATTTAGAAAGTTAGCTGAAGGCCATGGGACCCTGTCCTAAATGGCACACTTCATATGCACTTACGGTGATCGTAAAGTCCATGAGACTGTAGGGTGTCCCATTTGTAATTTTAGGTTTCAGAAGGGTGATCACGAGCGGTCGATATGCGCCCTTGATGCACTCTTTTGCCTAGCTCGCACTGAAGTGAGCTCCGCTGCAGACTTCTACCTGACATAAGTGTGGTTTGTAGGAGTGTTTAAGATTTGGACCGGGCTTGTTTTTTTTTCTGGTAACCAAGAGTTGAAAAATGTTCGGTATCATTGGCTTTTATATGCTCAAGCTTGCGGTATATTCTTACAATATGCAAAACCCTATAATTTACTGTCCCATTTGTACTTCTTGTATGATCTTTTGTAATTACAATTTTGTTATTATTGTTATTTGTCAGTTATTGCATGTGTCACCTGATGCACAGTGCACACTGCACAGATATAATTTTTGTATGTACAGTATAGAAAGACATGGTGTACATTTTGTGTTCAAATAGTAGGAGTAGGTTAGCTAGTAGGGACTTTATTTGTCATTTTATCCTGTTAAACTCCATGAACCCTTATAATCATCAAGTATATACTATACATTTTAAATGTCTGTGGAGGAGCTCTGACCTCATATGTGGTACTATTTGAATACTCAATTACTCTGGGACCATTTCCGCCTAGATTTTGCCTACCCAGATAAAAGCTTCCCATAACCACATATACAGTGGTCTAAATACACAATTTTGGTTTTATTTTACAGGAAACCCTTTGAAGTTACATAAAACACTGCTAAAAGGGATAAACATTTAAGTATATGTTGTCTGAGCTGTAATAAACCCCCCAAAAAAGAGGCGCTTTTTGATTGTTTGGGAATGGGAATCCCAGCAGAAATCCCCCAAAATTGTTCCATTATAATTTTTGCGGCAATAATTTACAAAAAAAAGTGTTACTCTCCTTAAAGGGTTACATTTTCAAATGTGAAAATTCTGTCATGAATTATTCACAATCATGTCTCCACACGGCTCCGGGAGGTTAACAAATGCCTTCGGAAGTGAATTGATGTGTTTGTTTTAGAAAAATATCCATATTTAAAACTTTATTAAGTAAAGTTTCGGCCGTCCGCCTTCCGTATTCCGTTTATGGAAAAAGTGTTGAAAGTGCCTCTGCAGTTCAAAGGCTTACGCTACCAGGTACGCTCGTCTGACGTCGCGTACGCATCTTGAACTCCGAGAATGCACTTTTAACACTTACAGAAGGTGATCGGCCAGAACTTTAATTTAAAAAAGTTTTAAATATGGATATTTTTTTAATACAAACTTTGATTCAGAAGGCCTTTATTAGCCTCCCGGAGCCGTGTGGAGCATATTATTTGACGGACAGATGCATTTTTTATCGACTTCAAAAACAGAGCAACAGTTACTGCCATTATAAAGCTTGGAAGAGCTAGGACTTTTTTAATATAACTCAACTTTTATTCGTCTGAAAGAAGAATGTCATTGTCATATACACCTAGGATGACTTGAGGGTGACTAAATCAACTTAAATGGCAGGACATTAATAGTTCTATTTTAACCTTGGTATTGCCTACTCTGGCTTTTCACTCAACTTTTATCCAGGCTGTTATATTCTGGGTTGTTTTGTTACATTTGGAGATGTACAGAAGTGTATACCATATTAAAACTTTTTTTTTTTAATGTTAAACATATTACTGTCAGTCTTGTTCTCATCTGATCATTTTGCTGATAGGAGAGTATAGCGAGAGTGGGAATGAGATAATATGCAGGCCATATTGGAACCTGTGTTCCTATAAACACAACAGCTCTTCTATGGGTTATGATGAACACTGTCCACTCAGTTCTGCACAATGCTAGTCAGCTCTAGCTATAACCATTTCTGTCAACATTTCAAATAAATTTTAATGTAAAGAAATGACCGTTTCTACATTCAAAGTTTTTTTATTTCATGACATTTTCATAAATAACAACTCATTGACATTTATTAAAGCTGCTGTTCCCAAGAACTAATAACAGTAATAATAGTGATAAGTGCTTTGTTTTCAGAGAAAGAGGTTCTCTCTTAGAAGGAAAAAAATCTTCATACAGTAACAAATCCATCCATGCCCCATCCGCTATAACATCACTTCATCACTGACACAAAGGAGGCAAGTTCTGAACGTCTGTGCTGTATATATTACACACCACCAGTTGTGTGCATGGAAAATTATGTATCAATCAGATATTTCATTATCAGCTTTCTGAATTTTTCAGCCCAATTCAATACTTTACAGATTAGTATTAGAAAATGTATGTTTCAAGTTTGTTTATTTTAACATTTCACCAAACTATTAGAAATATAACTTTCTGCTTAAAGCAAGAGCACTTATTGCATCTATATCTCATCTGAATTAAGATCCGAATAAGACAAAATGCCTTGATACAACTTCACTTCTGATGCAGGTATGAAGGGAAGTTTTAATGCGCTAGACAGCTTCCGCCTATTGTCATGCATTAATATGTACAGATCACTCTTTTGTACATTACTCAGCATGCAGATACTTCATATGCTCATCTCATAAGCAGATGTACGTTCACAAGCATGAAGAAATTCAGTGAACGTATTTCTGAGGTGTAACCTACACTTCAGCATTACAGACTGTCTGAGATTTTGCATAAAGTAGGCTAATGCAAAAACATTTCAGACTGAATATGAAATTGAAAGCAGATTTGTTGTTGACATGTGTTGGGGCGTGTCATATAATTGTCGTGAGTAAATGTCAGTGGCATCAGGAAACACTTTGTGCAAGATGCTCTTTTGCTTTTTAAAATACAATTCCATACCTTAAACATCACAAAAAAACTGAACTAGATCAAACGTTAAGGTAAATGTCCTCTAACATCACTCGTGAGAGGAATCAGTTTTTTCTTCTTCTAAGTAACAGCAGCAGTGATCTAACAAGAGTGTGTCCTCCTGACCACTAGGGGGAGATAAAAAAAAATGTATACTGCTATCTTCTACAGGCACTCCTCCTACACATCTTCATTTGTGTAAAACTCAAAACGCAAAAGTTTTCATTAAAAAATGCCTATTAAACAGTACATTTTACAGAATGATTTACTGCATACATTTCATCTAAACATACATGTATACCACAAAAATGTATCAACAAATGTATGACATGTCAGTACTCAGTGTCACACACCCTAGTCCACTCTCACAGCAAAGTGAAGAGCACTCAGTCTTTCAGAGGAATGCTTATCTAATAAATAAATACATGAGATAATACACTTGAAATGCTTGACATGCAATAGGTCACCCTTATTACAAACACAGTTTTTTTTCTTCTTCCATTTTAAACACAGTGGCTTTGAGTCAGTCACACATATATGGAGCCAAAAATAGCACACGATAAAAATCAGACAGTATTGTACAGTGGTGATTTTACATTATTCTGAATTACAGTACAAAAAAAATAAAAATAAATAATAAACGGAGAAAAAAATACCATGATAAAGAACTGGCACTATGGAACCAGCATGACTTTCTTTTCTCACTTTTAACTTGAGTGTATCTCATGCACACATTTGAAGGTATAGTTCACTCAAAAACTCAAATTCTAGGACTGCACAAAATATTGCGATTTGAAATTTTCAGCTGATGATATATAACTATATTTGGAAAGAATTAATCATTTTAGAATAAATGGGGTGATTTTGTAGGGGAGTGCATCTGCATAGAAAATAAAAATAATTTAAAAGCTGAAAATGAGAAAACATTCTTTAAGGGCTTGAAAAATGTGGGTGTTTTCACATTCCCATTGTGGGCGTTTTTGTCCTGTTTTGTTTATTGTGATTTTTATTAAATTATATATATATATATATATATATATATATATATATATATATATATATATATATATATATATATATATATATATATATTGTGTATAATACTATACAATATATATATAATACTATTACAATAAAATAAATTGAGTATTTAAAAAAAATACTTTTCTTTTATAGTAAAATCGCCAAATTATTATACTAATATTTGTATCTTAGTTACTTTATTTTCAAACATAAAACCATCAAGCTTTTATTTTGGCGAGTTACCAGCAAATAAATATATGCACTACCATTTTCAGAGTAAAGCGTGGCACTGTGTTCATTTACACACACACTTTTAATCTAAAACCGGTAGTGCATATTTTAATCAAATAAATTGCAGACTGCGGAATTTGACAATCACACGAAGCCATATAGCAAAATCTAATTTATTTAGATATATCGTGTAGCCCTAGAAAATTATTTACTCACCCACATGTCAAAAGACTTTCTTTATTCTGTAAAACAGAAAGAAGATATTTAGATGAATGTTTCACATTTTGTGTCTAAACAAGGAAATAACATTGGACCTGATTGACATTCACTGTCTGAATATCTTTTGTGTTCCACAGAATACAAAAAAAGTCAAGTGGACACAGAATTGTCCTTTTTGGGTGAACTATCCCTCTATTACAATGTTTCAACCCACACTGTATCCAGTGAGATAACCATACTGACATCAGGGTTGCCTGTCTGTGTTGCGTTGTAAATACTGAGCAGTTTCTGAGATGTTGTAGTGGTCATCTTTAGGTCTGGGCCTCTGGCAGAGGTAACCCTGGCTCACAGGTTGCAGTGGATGGAGCCAGACCCGTTGCTCCCCGACAGAGCTGTCCCTTTGCTGTGGCTGCAGAGGCTTCCCCTCTGTTGAGGTTCCTGTAAGGTCGTCGTGGAGGTCCACGATGCGAGGGAGGAGGTCCACGCAGGCACAAGGAAGGGAAGCTTAACCCAGCCAGACAGCAGGCTGGACATGACATGATATCATCTTGTTCATTTGTAGGCGGTAAAGGCTCTGGGGCAGGGCCTCTGTATCCTTTCAGTCTAGCCCATGCAAATGACCGCCCAGGCCTCAACAGTCCATTGTTGTTGTCCAAACGGGGAAGAGGAGGTAATAACAGTGGCCCGTTTGATATGGGTGAAGCCCAACCATTGGACTTTAAGGACGGGGAATAAGATGAACCGCTAATAAGCCGCTTTCCTGACATGTTTCCTTCTGCTGTGTCAGGAGAACTACTACAGTCCATGGGCTCTGTGAGGCTCAGGCCCTCCTTCTCCACCTCTTCCTCCTCCTCTTCTACCCGTTCTAAAGACACCATATCTAAGTCCAGAACCAGGCCTGAGTCCTCCACCACATCTTGCCGTCCTTCCGACTCTTCCACTTTCATTTCATCTCCCAGTTTTTCATTTCTCTCCTCCTCTTCCTCTTTCCGGGTCTCTTGGTCCCGGAAGGGTAGCTGACGACCCAGATCGGGGGTGCATGGTAGGGACCGACACCTTCTAGGGGGTCCTCGGAGCCCTGGGCTCCCATTTAGTGGTGGGGAGGCACAAGGGTCTGGAGGTGGTGGAAGGGTAAAGGTAAGAGAGATGACAGATTTGCTAGGGGTGTCAAACAGCTTGATGCGACCACCATTCAGGTCTTGGCGAAGAGAGAATGGGTTGACCCGTGCAGGAGTGCCTAAACATGGTGATGTGGCAGGGGGCAATACATCTGACTGACTACGTGACAGGCGCTGGTCACCAGGATAGCATGGTGAGCTTCTTCTCCTATACGGGCTGACGTCAATGGCAACGGGTTCTGAGGAGGCGCAACAAATTCAATTATTTTATTAAGAGTGGTAAAGAAAGTGTTGTAAAAAGAGAGACTTTAATTAATCAGTTTAAACCAGTAAATGTACTTTAAAAAATTCATTATAAATTTGCATATAATATAAACAGTCATTCAAAAGTTTAGGGTTGGCCATTTTTCTAGCTTTATTTTATCAAAAAGACAGAAAAAACAGTAATTTTGTGAAATATTATTACAATTTAAAATAATCAATCTTCAGAGTCACATAATAAGAAAAGAAACACACATATACATATATATATATATGCATGTGGGTTTAAAATCAATCACTTCCTTAATTAAAGATTATAAATAATAACTCATTTCACTGATTTAGCTCTTTTAAACTCCTGGCCATGTTGTTTTGCCCATGTTATTTGTGACATACCTAGGATGACTGGAGCTTCACTCTTCACTCTTTCTCTCTCGATCCTCTCAAGTGTCACTACTATTTCAGAGAAGGCAGGGCGACTGTCTGCACTCATCTACCATAAACATAAAATAACACGTAAAAAACAATCTCTGTGAATAACATTTCAATACGATGTGTTTTAAAATGTACAGTTTTATTTTATGTTTGGGTATGTAGCTTACATTGCAGCAATTGACAGCCAGGCGAAGGAATGAAGGTGGACAATCTCCCACCATATGCCCAAAGGTTTCCACATCCAGCCCAAAATCCTACAGTCAAAAATAAAAATTGTATTTCATATGTATTACACTGATCAGGCATCTTCAGACGGAATACAAATACAACAGACGAACTTAAGATAAATATTTAACTTCAATAATGAACAATGTGTTGCTTTTCAAAAATATATATATATTTGTGCAAACATGCAGCTTGACGATTTAGATTATATGTCCATTCATTATATGGTTATTTATATGCACAAAAATAATGTTTATAAAAACCATGGGAGCATGCAACAGAAGGCCAAAATAAATCTAATTATTTTCGTATTAAGTTTGTTATGTTCAGAAATACAATTTTACAATAACAGACTTTCTAATAGTCTAGAAATTGACTTTTAGACAAGGTTTAAGTTTCTTTGATTAAACTAAGCTATTGTGTGATTTTTCCCAGAAACTCTGGGCTTGATCTATATCTGGCAAACCAGCTTCTTGATTCTACGCTTGATTCTGTGTTTCATGTGGTGGTGTATAGCTGTATGATGTACCTCTGTCCGTGGGAGGATATCTGGGTCAGCCTCAATTCGAGCAATAATCTCACAAAGGATTATTCCATATGAAAAGACATCGGCCTATGGTATGAAAATGAGATAAATAAAGTTAAACAAGCGCATGAGCAGAGTTGGACATTCATTTGTTAGTTTTCAAAGACAGGGTACCTTCTCATTGTACAGCTCTCCTCGTAACATTTCTGGAGCCATCCAGTAGGGGGAGCCCACAACTGCTAAAGGCTGCTTTTCAACACCATCACTGTAGACAATCAAGACAAACATTTAATGCCTCTCTTCAATCCGTATTTAGTTATGTTTGTAATAGCATTCTGAATAGTCTTCCCAAATAAGTGTCATACTTCTGCTTGTATTTCCTGGGTTGAATGTGTGTCATAAATCTGTATTATTTCTATTATATGTAAGATATGTAAGGTATGCACTGACCTATAATCAGGGATTTTCTCTGCCAGCCCAAAGTCCCCAACCACAGCTGTAAAAGCACCATTATCACAACGCACCAGACAATTCTGTAAAAGAGCATTGTACAGAATATTAAAATATACACTCCGACAAATTCTTAACCTTTTTTTCCCAATAACAGTTACTTTGCAGCAAGCACAGTGAGACACAGGTACTGGTTAGGGTTACCAACTGTAACAAATGAGTATGGAATCGTACTATATTGAAGACATCAAAGTAGCAGTCCATATTAAACCCATACGGAAAGCAGATTTTCCTGTGTAGGCAGTAGTGATGTCTAGGGTATACGCAGACATATGTGACCCTGAACCACAAAACCAGTTCTAAGTCGCATGGGTATATTTGTGGCAATAGCCAACAATACGTTGTATGGGTCAAAATTATTGATTTTTCTTTAACGCTAAAAATTATTAGGATATTAAGTAAAGATCATGTTCCATTAAAATATTTAGAAAAATGTCCTACCATACATATATTAAACAAATGTATTATGAGTAGTAATATGCATTGATAAGGACTTCATTTGGACAACTTTAAAGGCGATTTTCTCAATATTTAGATTTTTTTTGCACCCTCAGATTCCAGATTTTCAAATAGTTTTATCTCTGTCAAATATTGTCCTATCCTATAAACCTACTTATTATTAAAGCTTATTAATTCATTCAGCTTTCAGATGATGTATAAATCTCAATTAAAACAATTTGACTGGTTTTGTGGTCCAGGGTCACAAATGCTATTTGACCACCCTGTTTTAAAGGGATTTTGCGTAACCACACCTGAATATTAGAGACCATACAAAATAAAATAGCAGTTCCCAAGAGACTTTAAAGGGATAATTCACCCAAAATTTAAAATTCTGTTATTAATTACTTACTCTCATATCATTCAAACCCGTAAGACCATCGTTCATGACAGAATTTTCATTTTTGGGTGAACTAACCCTTTAAAACAAAGCAGAATCCTCTGCTCCGACTTCACAGCGAGTGGGACTCGTAATTAGTGATATTACAATTCTGTTTCAGTACACATTTTGATTTCAGCAAAACTGAAAAATTCAGACAACATGATTACATGAAAACACTGAAATGGCATACACTATGTGGTACAGTACAGATATTTTGAGTGTCCACACTGTCCAATATTTTCTCATAAAGAACCAAGATTGTCCCTTACTTTCCTTTGCTAAAGTTGGCAACCCGAGTGCTAACAGAATAAATCAGTGCATTGTAATTGTGTCTGTACCTTAGATGTAAGATCTCGATGGAAAATGCCCTTGCTGTGTAGATATTGCAGCCCTCTTGCAATGTCCAGAGACAGACCTATCCTCACAGTCCATGACAGATATATGTCACTGTCCAGCAGCTGCTCCAGGTTGCCCCCATTTATGTACTGTAAATGTAGTCACACTACAGTTATTATCACATCAACCAGACAATCCATTATCTCCTGTAGTGTGGATTTCTGTGCAGTGTCTTACCTCTGTAAGAGCATGAAGCTGTCCTTCGTGAACACATACACCCAAAAACCTAAGAAAGACATCAAGGTGAGTATTGGATTATTATTGATTTATTTTAACATTTTTGCATTCCTTTTGTGAATATGCATTTTTTTACTTCAGATAATCCCCCCATGGGATGCATAAAACAAACAAAAAGTGCTATACCACCACAATCACATTCTCATCACATTCAGTTCAGACTTTACAAGCACACAACTCAAGTAAAATATTTATGTAATCCGATTCAGTAGTGGTGTAGTGATGCCATTGAACAGTAGTGAAGTAAATAATGCATTGTAGTGTTTTAAAGCACTTCATGTAGGGCTGGACGATATGTAAAACATTTTTTTTCCGATAACCACCTTAAAAAATATTGCAATATTTTATCTCCTAACCGAATTCCGCACCCCTCCACGCCGGATACAACACTGCTGATATACACCGTAAACACACAGTTTTAGCTGCACTTTATCTAATTGAACAATTCAGTAAGTTTAATTATTGAAGCATTAAAGGTTTTACTTTGGGTAGTTTGCACTAACATAAAACATTAGCCATTTCATTGTCCTCATGAAATTAAATTAATTTCAAACACAAATTTGATAAGAATAGTGTGTAAATTATTAGTGTTGCTAATATGATGAATACAATTGAACAAAACCTGATTTTAAGCTCATGGACATTCTAGTGGTGATTGATAGAATCATAAATGCATGTTGATGTCACACAGCAATGTGTATTGCCTTTTTTTTTCATAAGGTTTTGATTTCTTTTTTATTCATTATGTACACTATTTACATGAATGTTCATAAACAGGTGCAGTTACATTTTTTCTGTTTAACTTTTATGAGACTGCAGACCAAAATATGATATTTCATAATAATATTTTTAAAATGAGAGAGCTCTCTGCTATTCCGAATGTATAGGATTCAGCTTAATTTTTTTCATAAAATAAATTGCATTAGTAATGAATAGCAATGTTAACATCACATCAGGATGTGTATGTCACGATTATGTTGCTAGTTTCTTTTTTTCCCCTTTTTCCTTTGTTCTAGTTTTCCCGCCAGTCATCTGTTCATTATTAAGTTCATTATCATTGAGTATTTAAGTTTCTCATTTTCTTGCTGTGTTTGTCCACTATTGTTGTTTGCTATGTACTCTCTTGAGTTGTTCGCTTCTGTTAATAAATCTTGTTACTATTTTTAAAACTCTTAACCTGCCTTCATCATCATCTTTAAAATAAAACATATAAAAGAGACAGAATACAGGACCAAATCTGGACATTGCAGATATAAACGTTGCACCTAGCAACTGCCTGGAACTTATTTTACAGGGTGGCCATAGTTTGGAGGACTATGTGGAGGAGTTTATCAACATCAGCCCCTGTGCGACGTGTGATGACCTCACCTGAATGGATGGTTTCTGGTGTGGGCTGGATGAGGATGTCTGTTTCCTGATGTCGAAGGGATGCATGTTGGAGTCTAGACGAGTACAACAATTTTGCTCCAACACTAGATGAATCCTCCTTTGTCATCCGCAAAGCACTGGATAAGAACCTCGCGATCATCCAGCCCCACCTCCAACACCCACTGACACGTCACAGACAGCCTACATCCTGCACGACGAAAACAACACCAGTGCCCACCACAGACGGGGAGCCACTGCCCAGCCCTGAATCTTCTGTGCCATCACTTCTAATTCCACCCTCCTAGCCTCCATCTCTCGCCTCTTTATCCAGATTCAGCCAGCCCTTCAGCGCCTCGTCTTCCCCCACTGACGCATTGCTGTGTGGTTGAACCTCGGGTCTCACGGTTGCCAGCTTCACCTGAGCAAGTGGATCCCCCGGCTCCGCCTCCAGCATCTGCTCAGGCCTCCCTTTGGCTCCACCTCGGTCCTCAGTCGCTCCGGCTCCACCTTGGTCTCCTGAAACATCTGTGTCGCTTGGACCCATCTGTTCTCCATTTGCAGCTACGGCTCCACTGTCAACAACTTCTTCTCCAATATTCGTTCCTTGGATGTCATCAGCCAGGATTCCATCATGGCTCCTCCCTCTGTCGAGGGCTTCATGGCTGTGCTTTGGTGTACCACCTGGCCACTCCTCCCATCCTCGCCTCCTTGGTTCCTACCACCATCATCGCTACCCTGGTTCCTTCCACCGGGGCTTCCTCCTTCACCAGTCCCTCATCCACCTCCTCAGCCATTTTACAGCACAAGGCCGCACCTTCCCTGAGGGGGGAGTTCTGTCACGATTATGTTCAGTTAGTTTCACATGTTTTAGCTTTCCTGCCAGTCATTCCTGCCAGTTACTATGGATATTTATTTAATTTTCACAGCTGATCATTATTGTGATCGTTATCATTGAGTATTTAAAGGGGTTATATGATGGTTCTAAAAAGAACATTATTTTGTGTATTTGGTTTAATGAAATTTGTTTATGCGGTTTTAGGTAAAAAAAAAAAAACATTATTTTAGACATACAAGGTCCTTCTCAAAAAATTTGCATTTTGTGATAAAAGTTCATTATTTTCCATAATGTAATGAGAAAAATTAAACTTTCATATATTTTAGATTCATTGCACACCAACTGAAATATTTCAGGTCTTTTATTGTTTTAATACTGATGATTTTGGCATACAGCTCATGAAAATGCATGAAAATCTCAAAATTTGCATATCATGAAAAGGTTCTCTAAACGAGCTATTAACCTAATCATCTGAATCAACTAATTAACTCTAAACACCTGCAAAAGATTTCTGAGGCTTTTAAAAACTCCCAGCCTGGTTCATTACTCAAAACCGCAATCATGGGAAAGACTGCCGACCTGACTGCTGTCCAGAAGGCCATCATTGACACCCTCAAGCGAGAGGGTAAGACACAGAAAGAAGTTTCTGAACGAATAGGCTGTTCCCAGAGTGCTGTATCAAGGCACCTCATTGGGAAGTCTGTGGGAAGGAAAAAGTGTGGCAAAAAATGCTGCTGCGAGAAGAGGTGACCGGACCCTGAGGAAGATTGTGGAGAAGGACCGATTCCAGACCTTGGGGGACCTGCGGAAGCAGTGGACTGAGTCTGGAGTAGAAACATCCAGAGCCACCGTGCACAGGCGTGTGCAGGAAATGGGCTACAGGTGCCGCATTCCCCAGGTCAAGCCACTTTTGAACCAGAAACAGCGGCAGAAGCGCCTGACCTGGGCTACAGAGAAGCAGCACTGGACTGTCGCTCAAATTTTGCATGTCATTTGGAATTGAAGGTGCCAGAGTCTGGAGGAAGACTGGGGAGAAGGAAATGCCAAAATGCCTGAAGTCCTGTGTCAAGTACCCACAGTCAGTGATGGCCAGGGCAGGGTCAATGCAGCTAGCTATCAGGAGATTTGGGAGCACTTCATGCTTCCATCTGCTGAAAAGCTTTATGGAGATGAAGATTTTGTTTTTCAGCACGACCTGGCACCTGCTCACAGTGCCAAAACCACTGGTAAATGGTTTACTGACCATGGTATTACTGTGCTCAATTGGCATGCCAACTCTCCTGACCTGAACCCCATAGAGAATCTGTGGGATATTGTGAAGAGAAAGTTGAGAGACGCAAGACCCAACACTCTGGATGAGCTTAAGGCCGCTATCGAAGCATCCTGGGCCTCCATAACACCTCAGCAGTGCCACAGGCTGATTGCCTCCATGCCACGCCGCATTGAAGCTGACATTTCTGCAAAAGGATTCCCGACCAAGTATTTAGTGCAAAACTGAACATAATTATTTGAAGGTTTACTTTTTTTGTATTAAAAACACTTTTCTTTTATTGGTCGGATGAAAAATGCTAACTTTTTGAGATAGGAATTTTGGGTTTCATTGAGCTGTATGCCAAAATCATCAGTATTAAACAATAAAAGACCTGAAATATTTCAGTTGGTGTGCAATGAAATTAAAAAATGACATTTTAATTTTATCATTACATTATGGAAAATAATGAACTTTTATCACAATATGCTAATTTTTTGAGAAGGACCTGTACTCTACAATTTTTGTTGCTATGCCCCTCCTTTCTGAAACGTGTAGATTTTTACAAAGCTCATCGTTCTGAAAAATGCGTGTGAAACTGGGTCATTTATGTAGTAGAAATTTGAAATAATTTTTGAATTTGGTGCCTTCTAGACTGAGAAAAGACAGAAAATGAATTTTTGCCTCATGGGGATAAAAGACAACAACTCCCAGAATGCACTTGCTTCGCTGCCCTACGAGGCCACTCTATGCATGGCTACTGGATTACTGGATCACTTGCCCACTGCGTTCATTTTCATAAAATCAGTTCAGTTAGAGACACTACAATTAAAAACTGAACATGTCTGTTCAATATAATGTGAGTGAGCCGATTGAGTGTCACGACACAAACGCTGCAGGAGTCAGATTACATTCATCACATGAGCTGAGGTAAGCGCGGCCGTGGCATAACATCACAGCGCATGTTCAGTCTGGCGCATTTTTAGTTCATGTCTTTGGAAGATTACCTTTCATAGGAATTAATTTGAAAAGTTGAAACACTCACTTTGCTCTCCACCGCTCCGTTTACATGAATCTCCGCAGCTCCCTGAGCCGAGCGCTGTGAGTGCGTTGTTGAAATAGTTCCCCTTTATTGGCTGTAGTCTTTAGCCTCTGGCCAAAAATTCCTCCGATGACGCAAAATGACGATATTTGCATCATCTGAGGATTTTTTCCAGAAATAAAATACATAGTTCTCTCATCTCAGGGGGATATGAGTGGGGAAAGTACAATTATTCAAATATACTCTCGAGTTTCTACTGATACAAAGCTTAATGCTAATCGCTGAAGTAACCCTTTAAGCGTCTGACGGAAATGTCACGCTTCACACCATATTCGGAACAGATGATAATGTCAGTCCTACCTTATCAATTCGAGCCTGAATCTGATCTGGATGATGCAGATAACCAAGCTGATTGATCAACGTTGCCAGCGCGACTGGACCAGAAAGTATCAGATTAGTAAGTTTGCATTTGTTATCGTAGAAACGACAAAGACGTAGAAACAGTCTGTGCTCTCCCAGTTGCTAGAAACAGTCCTCCGAAAAATGCGCAGCACACAGTCGAATATTTGGGTTGTACTGTTCTGGAACAGTGCTGTAACTAAAGCTTAGCCACTGTTTTCTAATTGTCCCCTCTTTTGGAAGACCAAACAAAAAACACAGCATCTCCACGACATGGCGGCGGTGGCAACAACAATTCTACAGCAAGAATAAAAGTTATTTCTTCCTTCGCGTAAACATTTGGCCTGTGTTATGAAACTCTGCCCCCACATACTGACATAGAGATGTGGAGGTATGTTTGAACTAAGTGTTTTAGAAAGGTGTAGCTGAGCCTTAACTTTATATCTCTTTAGGTTTGAGACTTTGTGCTTTGTAACTCTGCAGGTCTTATACATGCACAAACAGCTACATAACACACTAAAGAGAAGAGATAACAAGAAATCACTTCATATGACCCCTTTAAGTTTCTCATTTCCTTGCTGTGTTTGTCCGGTATTGTTGGTGTTTGCTATGCACTTGAGTTGTTCGCATCTGTAATTGAACCTAGTTACTATTTTGAAAGTCTTAACCTGCCCTCATCATCTTTGGAATATAAACATGACAGTGTAAAAATATGACAAAATTACGAAATAAAGATAAATGTTGTTTTACAGGGAACGCATCTGCAAAGAATAGTCGCATACATACACGCTATGCCGTTACAGCAGTTGGCTCTCTGTGCATGCTTTGGATGTGTACGCAGCACAGAAAACAGCGCACAAGTACGGAAGTGTTCCATTTTGTGTCTTCTTTTGCTTAAAGAATGGTTTATAATTTCATTAAAATGCGCATAAATCGATAAGCAAAATATTAAGCAAAATATCCACATATCGCCCAGCCATAATTCCACGCATACAGAGAGAAGTACTCCCTGACTTTTGGAAAAAAAGAAAAAGAAAATGGTGAGTGTCACACCTGAGGATGTTGGGGTGGCAAAGGCGGTTCATGAGTTGCACCTCTCTCAGCATGTTGGCTTTGTTACTGGCCATTGTGTTCATCTTCAGAGCCATCACCTGCCCTGTGATCCTGTGCTGCACCTGCAGAATACACACACACACATAGAAATAATGATTTTATTCTGTATGAATTAAAGCAATAAGCCCTAAGACGCCGTGGTTAACAGTGAATTAATAACAGCAAAGAGAAGTTGTTAGAACCCCCTTAGCTGTTATAAATTCACTGTAAACCACGGCTTCACGGGCCTTATTGCTTTTATAAAACAGTTACCACATAATACAAATATTAAAGCCACAATTTATGTATCAATGCAACTTTCATGAAGTAAAATAACTAAAAGACTTCCTTCTGCTAGAAAAATAGTCCCTGACCTTTCACTGTCAGCACCCCATGAGAAACGATTTCTCAGCAGACATTCAACAGAGTTTTTATTATGAACATATATGCTAAATCTGAATGCAGGTAATACACTCGGCCACTCAATCTTTCTCTCTCTCTCACAATAATACAAGCTATAATAACAGCTATTGACTAATTAGAATCATGGACTGGAATTAACCATATTATAATGTATATGTTATCTCCTAACCCTAAACCTACCCATCACAGAAAACTTTCTGAATTTTTACATTTTCAAAAAAGATAATTTTGTATGATTTTTAAGATGTTTTCCTCATGGGGACCAAAAATGTTCCCACACACGATCAAAAAATTCTGGTATTACTATCCAACGTAGGGAATACCTGATCCACACACACCGATTTAGTGACACTACTAAAAATAAATCTTTTGTATGATACATGTACATGTAGTAGACCAGAGATGCCCAAACAGGGTCCATGACCTTTGATTTGGCCCACCATGCCAAAGGGTGAGAAAAAGCAGGCCACTGAACCACCACCTTCTTTTTTGTGTTAACAGTTTTGTACAAATGTAAATAACTATTATTATTTAGTTGGATATAATGCAACATTTACTGATTTTTGGCCCTTTGTAGTTAACAGTTTGGGTACCTCTGCAGTTAACAATGTGAAGTTTTTTTTTGGTCAAACGAAGGTAAAGCAGAATAATAATGTATATTTATTTCCCACAGAATGTCTATTATTGCAATATACTGAACACAGCCTCTATACACAATACAGAAGTTAAATATACAGTTTGCTTTCCTGACACAAAATTATATTAATATAAATTTTCAATCAATTAATTTTATTAATATCAAGCTTCTGCATCTAAAAGCTCTAGGATGCTTATGATAACTCACTATTTAGCCTACATATTCTCATTGAAATCATGGATACAGAGCAAAAATGTAGATAAAATAATAAATGTAGTAAAATTTTGTTCTTAACGAGTGAAAAAAACATCAACAGAATAAGACAAAATACACTTATATTCAAGATACATTCTCTGAAAACAAGTCTTAATACCTTATACCATTTTTTATTTTATAGTATTATTAAATGTTATATATAATGTTAATATCCTTAAGGTTATACCTTTCCAATTTATATATATATTTTACACAAATTATTACATTGCACGGTACATTTCTGCACCAGAATACCAAAAACTTCCACAGCCGGTCTTCACAACAGCACAAGTGCTTGATGAGTCATGCCATTCAGTCGTGTAGCTGACCTCCTCTAATTTAGGGTAAAATCGATGCACATCTGTACAAGAGTATCTAAAGCTTTTTTCTGGCTCAACAAAAAAGAATTACTCTGAAACATGCCATTTATTGTGAGGTAAATAGTTAAGGATAGAGAATCTAATGGTGAGGCTGGAGAAGCTGGGATTTGCATGCACAATAATACAATAGTTATCTTTAAGTTTGAATTAAATATGACTTTTTGGTGTGTATTAGTGTGAGAAAGTAAGACAGAGATCCAGTACAGTATGCTAAGTATTAATAGTCATTAGGCACTAATAGGCTTTCTGGATTTCCCGTCATCCCAACTAACCAGTTGGAATCCAGGACATCATCACAATGACGTCACATGCAAAACTTAACATGGGCTTCACCCACTCCCACACATGATCCATCACCAAACACCACAGCATACATCATCCCACATTTATAAGTCAGATATCGGACGGACTTTGATTTATAACTATTTGCGAACTGCATGTCCAACAGTACATTCATATTTCATACTCTGTCCCATAACAAAGAGTCATTTGTCAGTCAGACGTAATTGTTTTATAACGCACTTTTGCTTCAAATTAATTTTAATAAATGGTGACTTCGATAAAGGACAAAGACACATGACAGTTTACTTAATAAGGCAAAAACCACTTTCAAGACACTACATTTATTAAGTTACATGCTCAGCTTTCTGCAGAAAGTTGTAGTTGTCTACTGAAGACAACATATTCAAACATCTGTGCCAAAACAGATGTTTTTCTTTATTATCAATAGAAGTCATGTGTCACATCTTTTCAGATCTCATGAGTAATTAGTTTTATCTAAAATAAAATGTGTAATACTGATGTGATGTAACCAACCACTAATTAAGAAAAAACCACAAGTACTAAATAGCTGTAATATTCTAATGTTCTTACAAAGTATAGTAGGAGTGTCTACTAATTTTTTTGTAATTATTACATTTGTGACGTTTTGAACTTCAGGTTTCAGGATCAGGTTTCACTTACATCAAAATGATTTTAAACATAACCCAGAATATTTTTATTTGCTTTAAAGAAGGAAATCAGAGCCACCAACTGTTGATCGAGAACTTTTACATTAAAAAAGGAAATTGAGACATTTTGACTTGAGACAGTCAACGCAGACATGGGCCAACCCCACACACACCCCTCTGTGATGAGGCAGACAGATTAGGGCATGTTGGTAATCTGATTATGCTGTCGAGTGGAACTGACCTGTCTTATCATTAATCAAAGACACTACTGCTCTTAACATGGACACATATGACACTGTTCTATTATATACAACACAAGATGATTGAGAAGCAATGATAACTGAAGCTATACATAAGACTATACGTCGTTCATGAGACTTTAGGATTTCATATATATATATAATTTTAAAATATAAATAATTGTGCATTTTTTGGCACAATTTTAAATGATCATGATACTAAACCATAAAACCTCATAATCATTATGACTTATTATTATTAATATTATTGTTAATAATGAAAATAATGACTATTGATAATAACAATTATGAATTATTGATATTATTTTTCACAAATGATAAAACAGCACATTAAATAAGTTACATTACAGTGAATACCACTGCTATTCTTTAGAGACAAACCAAATAGTGCCAATAGACAAAAAATAATAATAATAAACATTAAAATTGATACGTTGATAAGCGCAAATATCCATTAAAAGATGATACAGTCAATGCCATTTTGAACTAATTAACCTAGTCTCCTGAAATGTATTAATGATCACAATTATTTATGGTATCCATCTGTTCTAATCATGCAAACCCCTCTGTTTTAATCCCAAACTTAAAGTGCAACCAACCATCTATCAGGCAAAGCATGACATCTGCAATAAACCAATGACAGTGGATAAATGTCTGTGGATAAAAAAAGTGGAAAAGTTACTACCTTAAAGACTTCTGAGAAGAACCCAGAACCGATTTTTTCACAGAAAAAATCGTCGATTCGTGCCAGGCTGGACACGGCACTTCGCAGTGCCCGGTACGATGACGGCCGCATCCGGTTAGGCCCGTACAGGGCATGAAAGGGTTCTTGGTTATCATCTTGATCCATTATGATGGACAGGCAGGCAGCGGGTCCCTTCAACGCAGCCAAATATCCAAAGTCCAAATACCCATATCCCAAGTGAGGTGGACTACAAAAAAATCACTTACAAAAATAGCTCAATTACTAGTAAAAGGACGTACACTACTGTGTATCACCTAAAATTACTGGATTCAATATTCTCCAAAAGGGGCAAATGTGTGCACATGATGAAGAGTGCGCTCGGGCTGCTTCGCGATTGATGCGGTTGCCATGTTTCATATTCCTATTCCGGTCGTGAAATCAGTCTTTACTCCAGAGAGGAGTATCACTCGCAGTTCCGATATAAACTGTCCTCCCCAATATCTGTCGCCGGCTTCACTTCCAACAAATCCTGCAAAAAAAAGTTTAAAAATAAGTAATGTCTCATTGCTCCTTTTATAAATAGGCATGTGCTGATATATCAAATGAAGCCCAATAAATGGCGACAGCAATAACGAGTAAAATTGTGCCAGCTATACGGAGAAAGGCAGCGGTAGGGAACAATCTAATTGCAAGCAACAACAAAAAAAAGTCAAGAATACAGCAAAACCTTTGCAATGGCAGTAAGAAATGCGGTGTGTCCGCACCATCTGTCAAGCCTGGCTACAGAGAGGATCCATTGCGGATTGTTTCTGACATGACCGCAGTCATGCTCTGAATGCAATTCATGTTTCGCCTTTATCGATTTTTAAAGCGACTACCATTTTACAGACTAAGCTTAATATTATTTCCTATTAGACATGCGAATTTATAATAAAAGCATCTTTAAGCGTGCACATGCAACCAAGGACGGCATGCACGTAGCCGGGCCCATGCGGCTGCCACAGAATACGACACTGTACCTGATTTCAGTGAGACCGAAGAAAAGACTTTCCCGTTTGTGGAACAACGCTGCATTTATCAAATCTTCAATGTTTTGTCAACATCTCCTTCGCAAGCTGTCACTGTCCGTCTCGGCCATAGTGAAACGCTTATGCCGCTTGTAAATTCGCCCGTTCCGTTCATTGGTGAAGAATAGGGGCAGGTCTTGGCAAGGCTGGACATTGCGCGTCGAGCATGCGCACTTGCGCAGTAAATGCTCCAACGTAGGCCAGTATGATTCTGCACTATTTGGCTAGGCTACTTTCAGGAGAAAGGCAGTGTCCACAAAACGGACGGCACAGGCTGTATGTCGTAGCTTAATTGAGTTCGAATGCATTTGAAGCATTTGAGCCTAGATTTGCATAGCAAGAATAAGTTTTTATATGTGCATTTATTCGTGAAATTAACTGGCGTATTCGGGCTTCTGATTGGCCGCATTATGCATCAATCAAGCATTCGAGCCAATGAGCGGCCAATGCGCTGGCGTTGCTGAACTATGATGTCACTTTTACATTTCAATTCACAATGCAACGTTCATAACATGCCGACAATGACCATGGATGATATCATCGTCGCCGTGAGTCAGCAGTACGAAAAAAGACCACTGAACCACTATCTGAAATGAAACTTTTGCATCTTATCAATTTGGTCACTGTTATGCAATTCATCTGACGTTCTCGTGAACTTCTCTCATCAAAAGCCACTATTAATGTATAATCTAAATTAAATCAGACCAAATGATTGTTTCAAAATAATTGAAACAATGTTGTTTTGTTCAGTCTTTAGAGTCATTAATAAAATCTACTGTACTTTTTTGTTGTTGTTGAAATGAACAGAATGTAGCTAATCAGGCGAGTTCAGACTTTAAATTTAAATTCAGACTACTTGGTCTTGGAACTACTTTAAACTTTTGCTCTACACCATATGGGCTGTATTCCTTGAATAACTTTGTGAGAGAAATGGGAAATATACTAAATATATATTTACAAAGTATTTTTGAGACAAATTTAACTATATTCTGTTGGCTATAGTCCATCATGTGTAAGCCTCAGTTGCTACCCAGAACGGAAAAGTTGTTACAATTTATATCTCTAAACCGCCTGGTATTGTTGAGTCAATTTTTTTTTTTTTACTTCATTGTGGAATGGTATGAAACGTTATGTGTGTGTGTGTGTGTGTGTGTGTGTGTGTGTGTGTGTGTGTGTGTGTGTGTGTGTGGACTGGTAATCCCTATGGTATGGGGACAAAATGTCCCCACAAAGATGGCAATATCCAAAATCCTTGTCCTTGTGGGGACATTTTTTGGTCCCCATGAGAAAAACATCTTATAAATCACACTAAGTGATGTTTTTTGAAAATGTAAAAATGCAGCATGTCTCCTGTGATGGGTAGGTTTAGGGGCAGGGGCAGTGTAGGGGGATAGAAAATATGGTTTGTACAGTATAAAATGCATTACTGCGTATGGAATGTCCCCATAAAACATGGAAACACAATATGTGTGTGTGTGTGTGTGTTTGTGTGTGTGTGTGTGTGTGTGTGTGTGTGTGTGTGTGTGTGTGTGTGTGTGTGGACTGGTAATCCCTACGGTATGGGGACAAAATGTCCCCACAAAGATGGCAATATCCAAATTTTTGTCCTTGTGGGGACATTTTTTTGGTCCCCATGAGGAAAACATCTTATAAATCACACTAAGTGATGTTTTTTGAAAATGTAAAAATGCAGCATGTCTCCTGTGATGGGTAGGTTTAGGGGCAGGGGCAGTGTAGGGGGATAGAAAATACGGTTTGTACAGTATAAAATGCATTACGCGTATGGAATGTCCCCATAAAACATGGAAACACAATATGTGTGTGTGTGTGTGTGTGTGTGTGTGTGTGTGTGTGTGTGTGTTTATGTGTATGTTTAAGAATGTTCAGAGAATGTTCAAGAGTAACACCATAATGTGTCCAAAATTATCAAATGGAATGTTCCCTTAACATTCACATAACGAAAACGTTTCAGAAATGTTTTCATAACTTAATTGGAACATTAGCAAAAATTTTCTTATATATTTATTAGTTAGGATAACATCAAAAACTTTTTTACATGCTATTAAAATAGTGAACACGTGTGGTAGTGTTTCAGACAAAATCTTTTTCCTGCAGGCAAAGAAGTGTACTTGCCCCCTTAGAATGACATTTTTTGTCCGTCACAACAAAAAAAACTCTTGTAATTCGAAATACTATAAAGCAGAACAAAGAAACAATGCAGGGAAAACAACACTGAGCCAACCCTGCAGTAAAATCCAGGATAAAGCAGCATGAATTCCATGCTAGCTGGTCTAGCTGGTGGACTAACAGAGCCATGCTGTTCTCAAAGGGAAGGGAAGTGGCTTTATAAAAGATAACTGGGGATAATGCAGGAATTTTCATGCTTGCTTGCTTGGACCAGCAGGAAAAGCAGCAGGATGGCTGATAGACCATCTACACCAACTCAGTTTTACTTGAAAACAGAATGACTATGCTGGTCCACCAGCTACCAGCACTATACCAGCTCTAACCAGCATAAACCAGCCTGGGTCAACATGCAATTCATGCTTGTTTATGCTGCAGAGAAATTTAAAGTTATAATCCGACTCTCCTTTCTCTCCCTTCGGGTTGGATTGGTGGAAATATTTCTTCATTCATGGTTTAAGCCACATAGTTTCCCTGTTCTTTCTTCAGACAGCTTAGTGTCTGGTAGTATTACTTCGGGACAGTCTCAAAATGGTCCTAAGTTTCTGCTTTGGCTGGTCTAGAGGTTCCTGTCTTGACCTCTCTATCCCTCAGCTCAGCGTCTGGCGGGCTAACATGGGTGGTCTCACCATGCCTTAGGATCTTGCAAGGCCCCCAAACCCTGGAAATATTTGTGTTTGGTGGTATTATTTATTGGTGACCACAATACAATTATTGTCCACTTCCAATATATATCCCCCTTTTGCTGCCAAAACAGCCCTGACCCGTCGAGGTATGGACTCCACTAGACTCCCGAATGTGTGTGATTTCTGGCACCAATATGTTAGCAGCACATCCTTTAAGTCCTGTAAGTTGCGAGGTGGGGCCTCCATGGATCTGATTTGTTTGTTCAGCACATCCCATAGATGATCCATTAGAGTGAGATCTGGGGAATTAGGAGGCCAAGTCACCAACTCGTTGTTGTTTTCCTCAAACCATTCCTGAAGCATTTTTGCTCTGTGGCAGGGCACATTATCCTGCTGAAAGAGGCCACAGCCACCAGGGAATACTGTTTTCATGAAAGGGTGTACATGGTCTGCAACAATACTTAGGTAGGTGGTACGTGTCAAAATAACAGGGCCCAAGGTTTCCCAGCAGAACATTGCCCAAAGCATCAGACTGTCTCCGCCGACTTGCCTTTTACACATTTTCAATATAAAAATGTGGTTTCACATGCACCCGGCCATTCACGTGATGTAAAAGAAAATGTGATTCATCAGACCAGGCCAACTTCTTCCATTGCTCCATGGTCCAGGCCTGATGCTGGATTTTTGTCTGGACCATTACTGGTCTGTGGCTCTGCAGCCCCATACGCAACAAACTGTAATGCAGTGTGTATTCTGACATCTTTCTATCAGAACCAGCATAAAGTTGTGAGCATTTTGAGCTACAGCTCATCTGTTTAATCGGACCACACAGGCCAGCCTTCGCTCCCCACATGCATTAATGACCTTGGCCACCTATGACCCTGTTGCAGGTTCACCGCTGTTTCTTCCTTGGATAGATACTCACCACTGCAGACCGGGAACACCCCACAAGAGCTGCAGTTTTGGAGATGCTCTGACCAAGTCGTCTAGCCATCACATGTTGGCCCTTGTCAAACTCCCTCAAATCCTTATGCTTGCCGATTTTTCCTGCTTCTAACACATCAACTTTGAGGACTAAATGTTTATTTGCTACCCTATACAGCTGGTTGATCTTGGAATCAGTGAATACAGTAGGCCTATAATCTATACAGTGTTCACAGAGAAACAGAAAGCAACAGAAAAACATCAGGCCTCCCCATGCAGCGCTGACCTGACACTAAATTGTACTAAAAATGTATGATATTTTCCCATACATATTTGAATTGGAAAAGAATTTAAATGTACTGCATCATATACAGTATTCCATGCACTATGCTGCAGCTAGTATAAAAAATAAGATAATACATAAAACAAATTAAAATAAAATACATAACCATGAAATCTGTGAAGTGTGTCGAAACTTCTGACTGGTATCCAAAGGTTCACTACCACCACTCTGCATGCAGAGGGCAGTAAAGAGCCCATTGTTGTTTCACTTTCAAACCAAGCTGCGTACTGGTGTCATCGCCGCTCATTGACGATGGCTTTGACCCGGTTCGAGCGGTTCTTAAGCCGACTGCTTCGAGCTGTGATGTGGATGTTGTTTGCCGCTTTTAAGTTATTTGCACCTCAGCAACGGCATGGAGTTTCGAGACTCCCACCCATCACTAACCCACTTCTGCTGCTCTCAGCGTTGCAGCTTGCTCGAAAGATTCGTCGGAAGGAAGTAAGATGTAAATAAAAACTTTATAGGCTGTATATCTTGATCATTATAATTAACAGCATGACCGTAATGACATGTTGATTACACTTTAAATGACGCTACTACGGTAAAGATCCTTATTTCACACCACTCAGGAAGAAGGGATGGGACGAGGTGAATCGCAATGAATGCTGGGAGTTGTAGTAGATTCTTAAAAACGTGCAGTATTATTTATTGTGTTGTATTTTATTTATTTTTACAACACAGCGTAGTTTAGTAACATCGCAGTTTGTCTTCTGATCTTAGTTCAACTCTATGTATTAATGTAGGTGATCAGAGTGGCTCCCATTTAGCTGTGTTCGTCCATATTTACACACTAGAGGAATTCACGAGTTAGTTTTCAAGGCTGTTCAAATGTCAGCAGCACTTATGAAACCAATAGCTATATTGTTTAAGTCTTAGCTATGCTATAAAAGTCTCCTATAGGTCTGTGTATCAAGCCAGTTATTTTGTTTTATACCAGTTTTATTTTCAGTTCCCCCTTTTAAAAGAAATGCTTGTATATAAAAAATAAATAATTCTAGTGTTAAAGAATATATGTGTAATCTATAGTAGTTTTAAAATATAAGTTTGTGGCTCATAACATAGTATATTTTAATAAACCAGAAAAAGTATTATAATGAGCTTTTCAACACTTATATAACTTTCTCAAAGTGATAAATGTTATTATCTTCACACAGCAAATTTGCACACAATATCAACAAAAAAGCCTACCCATCATACCATCAAAGGATATGATTGATTTTTTTTCTATAGGACATACTCTGATGCAACACACTGATTAGGCATAACTTTATGACCTAATACTGTGTGGGTCCCCCTTTTTCTGCCAAAACAACCCTAAACCCGTTGAGGCAAGGACTCCACGAGACCCCTGAAAGTGTGCTGTGATATCTAGCAGCAAGATGTTAGCAGCAGATCCTTTTAAGTCCTGTAAGTTGCAAGGTGGGGCCTCCATGGATCGGACTTGTTTGTTCAGCACATCCCATGGTTGCTTGATTAGATAGAGATCTGGGGAATTTGGAGGCCTAGTCGACACCTCAAACTCATTGTTGTTTTCCTCAAACATTCCTGAACAATTTTTGCTCTGGCAGAGCGCATTATTCTGCAGAAATAGCCCACAGCCACCAGGGAATACTGTTTCCATTAAAGGGTGTACATGGTCTGCATGTTTACTTGCAGTCGAATATATCCCACCCACTAACAGGTGCCATGATGAAAAGATAATAAGTGTTATTTACTTCACCCGTCATCATAATGTTATGCCTGATCGGTGTATTTTGAAGTTTAATTTTTCAAAATTTCAAGTAATCAAAAAGTCCCTAAATGACCCCAGACTGTTATGTTACCCAAATGTATTATTGATAAGATATTTACAATTATTTTTCTATCTTGGAGAACAGACATATATAGCCCAGTGTGCACATTTATCTATGCATCTAACTATATGACCTATATTCACAATATATCTAACTTCATATCTGATTCATAAGTTATGAATCTGCGTCTCTCTCCTGTATGTTTGTCTTTCAGTTTGGTCCCCACACACATTTTTTATACATTTGTGGGCTGTAGTGATTGGGCATTCTGCATTCTGCATTCAGAACACCTATTGATTTCCTTCAAATATCTCTAGGTAACAAGTGTTGAAGTGGTCCAGGCCTACATTGACCGTATTCAGGAAGTCAACCCACTTATCAATGCCATGGTGAAGGACAGGTGAGTGAGTTCAAGGGCAAAATAAACCTACGTTTCATTCTGACCCTGAACACACATTTTCATTTGTTCAGGTTTTCTGCAGCGCTTCAGGAAGCTGCACAGGTAGACAAACTAATAGAGGAGGAGACGGGAGGAGAGGACGTGTTGGAGGACAGGCTACCTTTGCTTGGGGTACCCATCACTGTTAAAGAGGCCTTTGCTCTGCAAGGTATATTATATAACTCTTTATACCAATTTGGTATGTTTTTGTAGGATGACACTTTCTGTTTTCTTCCTAACAGGCATGCCTAACTCGACAGGGCTGTTGAGCAGACGGGATCTGGTTTCAGGGGCAGATGCCCCATCTGTTGCACTGTTGAAGAGAGCGGGAGCGATTCCACTGGGTGTAACTAACTGCAGTGAGCTCTGTATGTGGCTAGAGTCCCACAACCACCTCTATGGCATCACTAACAACCCCTATGACTTTGAGAGAATTGCAGGCGGCAGCTCAGGTCATTTTTATACACATATACACATCCTGACATTTTAACCAGTAAAACTGACAGAAAATACAACATGCATTCACTCTTGTTTCATAATTATTATACAATTGGAGACATGATTGTGCATATTTATGGACTTTTTGCATACACTGTTTTACTGTTAAAGTAACACTCCACCGTTTTTAGAAATAGGGCTTATTCAATATCTTTCCTTCATTTAAATATGTGGGCAAATGCATTTTTGTCACAGTGCATGCATTGTTTTAGTGTGGCAGGGACGTCACTAGCTTAGCTTAGCATAATGAATGGAATCCTATGTTGCCAGCTAGCATGTCCCGAGTAAAAGTGATAAAAAAAATAAAAAAAACCCAACTAATTACTTCTTGTGGCCTGCGTATTCACAACGAATACAAATAGTGATGCAGATTAAGACTAGGTGATTTCCTAGGCAGATATTGACTTGGGACTATATTATGGGGAAGTACAGGCGATGCACTGATACTTGGGCGCAACTACTTGGACTAGATATCACGCAACACATGAAATGTATGTTGATGAAAGTTGTGGGATTTCATGTGTTGCGTGATATCTCTGCGATATTATTATCAGCCTAATAAAGTTGCTTTAAAAGTTCACACAAAAATGGAAGTTCTGTCATTAATTACTCACCCTCATGTCGTTCCAAACCCGTACGACTTTCGATCATCTTTGAAACACAAATGAAGATATTTTTGATTAAAACTGAGAGTTTTCTGTCCCTCCCTTGACAGCTACGCAACTACCACGGTATAGTCCAAATTTTCTGAAGAGACAGAACATTTTACAGATTGAATTTAGGCCCTTTAAGCTGGCCGTGATCACATGACCAGACTCAATACTCGCTGTATCTCTGTAACCCCCCTATTTTCGGACCATTTCCCCTTACAGAATAAGTTTAATAATGGCTGACCGTGAATAGTGCATTTTTAAAAAGGGCATTCTTAACTGAGAGCGATTGCTTTTGCATTATGTTGTATCCTCTCCACTAGGTGTCACTATAAGTCCAATATGACTGCCAGGTCAACATTAATAAAAATGTATTGTATTTTATACTGTCACTTGCAGGAGGTGAGGGCAGTATATTGGGTGCTGGTGCCTCTGTGATTGGAGTTGGGTCAGATATCGGGGGTAGTATCCGTATTCCCTGCTTTTTCAATGGCATCTTCGGACACAAGCCATCATTAGGTAAGAAGAATGGGAGCAGTTGTGTACATGTGTTATTAAGTAGTCTACAGATGGAGAATGTGGTTTCTACTGTACGTATACTTAACATTATAATTGTAGTAATGTTAATTAAGGCAATAAGGAACGCAAACTACATTTGGTTTTCTCTGTACAAACAGGTATCGTAAGTAATGATGGACAGTATCCTCCCACCTCAGGACTGCAGATGGGATTTCTGTGTACAGGACCTATGTGCCGCTATGCAGAAGACCTGATTCCCATGCTAAGCATCATGGGAGGACCCAAAGCCAACAAGTAATATAATACGATATTTACAAAATAATTAGATATGATCTTCACAGCAACACTGTGGGCTTTTTTACACAAGTGCTATATGACAGAAATACTTATGACATCTGCACAATGATTCAAAGTTTGGGGTTTGTAAGATTTTTACATCTTTTTGAAAGAAGTGAATTAAAAATGAATTAAAGTAATATTGCAAAATATTATTAGAATTTAATGTGATGGCAAAGCTGGATTTCATTGTAACGATAACCTCATGTCATGATTCGATAAATATCACGATACTTAACTCACAATATGATATTATTGTGATACTCCAAGAAATGTGGTAAAAGGTTAACAAAAAATGTACTGCTGATTAAAATGCTAAATGTGGTAATACATTGTAGGTTGAAATGAATAGGCTTGAAGTTGGTGCTGGTAACCCAATGAAACCAGTATAAACATATTCATGATTCTGAAGCTGAAAATACAGAATTATTTAGACAAATATGCCTGCACTGTCACTGACTAGATATATTTAAAATAATGTATGCCACTTTTTACTGGTATACCATTTATAACATTTTCCATTATCACAAATTTTCCCCATTGCATTATTAAACATTATATTCAACATTACATATAGTAGTATAATGTAGTTCTGACACTAAAACTCTGTAAACTTAAATTTTTTCTCACACAGGTCACTATCCACGATACATATTGTTACATTTTTGTATTGCGATATATTGTTACACCCCTAGTGTAAACTGATACATTTCCTTCAGGATTATTTGATGAATCTAAAGTTAAAAAGAACAGCATTTGAGTGTTTACTGCCATGTATTTACTGTTATTATTGATCAATTTAATCCATCCTTTCGCATTAAAATTATTAAAGTTACACTATGAAACTATGAATGAATCCCAAATGAAAATGTCTCTCTTTCTGTTTCACTCTCTTTAGACTGTCTCTCTCTGATGAAGTAGATTTGAAAAAGCTGAGGTTCTTCTCTGTTCCCCACAATGGGGGCTCTCATTTAGTCTCTCCAGTGGACGCACAGCTGCTTCAAGCACAGAAGATGGTAAGTTGATGTGTGTGTGGATGGGCTTCAGTCAACTAATATTTATCTCAAAATGGGCTTTATTTTTAGGTGGTCAAACGCTTAGAGGCAGACCTTGGGGTTAAAGTCCAAGAGCTGTTCATCCCACAGCTCAAATACTCCTTTCAGATCTGGGGAACTATGATGGCTTCCCCAGGCAAGGATGGAAAGGTGTGTGTTTTTGGCTATTATAATTTTGATGTGCATACAATTTCCATGCTCTTATTGTACATAGCATTGAATATATTGAATGAATCAATATACAAATATATTGGATAACATATTAAACTTGAAATGTTTAAAGATGGAAGTCAAGTTCAAAAGATGACTCAAATATCAAAATTAAGTTGAAGCTGACAACCATAAGACTTTCAATCTCTCACTGAGACAAAGCTAACATTAGCTCTTTATTTTCATTCAGTTAAGCATCCTCTTGATGTTTTTGCTATTGTGTAAATAATTACATTTAAGTGTCTAAGCTTGAGTAAAGTCGGCAAACTTTTTTATATACATGCTTTCTTACAAAACTAGCATATTACTTTGTATACTGTATATTGGGGTACTGCATAACATGAATGATGTTGTAGTTGTCAACATAGTTTTTATCAGACGGTTTTGTAATTTTTCCCCATCACAGCCGCCCACCTCCTTTGCGGAGCTAATGAGTAAAGGCGGGAAGAAGGTCTGGCCAGTTTGGGAGCTTTTCAAGTGGATTCTGGGGTTTTCTTCTCACACTATAGCAGCAATAGGTGTGTGACACATCAAATGAGCTTGTGCACTTTTAACTGTTCATGTGACTGATTGAATTCCTCAATTCCTTTCACTCCATGTCTCCCAAATTCTGATTAACTTTACTGGTGTGAGATACAAATCAAAGCTAGCAAGTCTTCTTGTGATGAGTGTTCCCAAAAGTATCCAGATTTTGCGGACACGTGTTTTTGACAGTATTTAGTGTATCTGAAGGTGAATGCATATGATAGTGTCCCTTTCTGTCTCTCTTTCTCAGGCCTGGCTCTAGTTGAGCTATTCCAGAGTTCCCATCCATCTTCATTCATTATACAGCAGAAGGAGAGTCTGCAGCAGGAGTTGGAGGAGTTACTAGGCACAGACGCAGTGCTGCTGTACCCCTCTCATCCACAGATTGCCCCCAAACACCACCACCCAGTTTTCACGCCCTTCAACTTCTCTTACACTGGTAAGTGGTGTTGGTTTTGATCTACTTGTGATCTACTTATTAAGGCCGCAACACACCAAACCAACATAAAAAAACTAGCGACAATGAAAGCTGACTGTGGCTTCACCTCCCTTGTGTCTGGGTTAAAAATTGTGTTTGAACACACAGCAAAGACAACAGCCATTGGCCAACTATTAGGTACGTTCTGCGCCTGTATAAGGGGAAATTACAGTCTGTATCAGTAGGTGGCAGAAGTCCATTTTCGTTATTCAGAATAAGAAACCTGAACTAGGACTGTGGATACACAAACCGCGAACAAAGCAGCACTTGCTTACTATTTTGAATATGAATAATGATGATCACTTTCTTCATTCAGACGGTCGTGTCGTTATGAAAAAAATTGCGTATTTGAATTAGGTAAGATTATGTTTTCTGTGTGGCAGCTTGACTTCCTTGTTTGCTTTCCTCACTTTTGTTTTCATCTCGTGCACTTGATCACTAAGCTGAACAGCCAGTCAAAGCGATCTTTTCACTGATGCTGATTCAACAAGTTCAGTCTGCAAAAAAGCTGCCAACAGGGTTGGCATACTGCAAAAACTGAGCTGACAGATGCACAGCCGGCCATCGGCTTGGTGTGTCATGGCATTTACTGTATAGACCACCTTCCCTGAGGGCGTCTAGGCTTTAAAGGGTAGTTCACCCAAACATTCTGTCATTACTGACTCACCCTAATGTCGTTCCACAACCGTAAGACCTCCATTCATCTCCGGAACACAGTTTAAGATATTTTAGATTTAGTCCGAGAGCTTTCTGTCTGTCCATTGAAAGTGTATCCACAGTATACAGTCCGTGTCCAGAAAGGTAGGAAGAAAGGTATGAAAAACATCATCAAAGTAGTCCATGTGACATCAGTGCTCACGAGTCCACAGTGACGCTGCTGACGTAAGACGCACAGCGTCCGTCTCCCTCAGACTACAAGCGTAGCTCTGGCGCACCAGATAACACATCAGCAGCGGGATTCAAACAAACACGGAAGAGAATACAATGCTGAATAAAGTCGTAGTTTTTGTTATTTTTGGACCAAAATGTATTGTCGATGCTTCAAAAGAGTCTAACTAACATGGACTACTTTGATGATGTTTTTCATACCTTTCTGGACACGGACTGTATACTGTGCATACACTTTCAATGGAAGGACAGAAAGCTCTCGGACTAAATCTAAAATATCTTAAACTGTGTTCCGGACATGAACGGAGGTCTTACAGGTTTGGAACGACATTAGGGTGAGTCATTAATGACAGAATTTAAATTTTTGGGTGAACTAACCCTTTAAGCCAGGGATGGGTAAACTCGGTCTTGACCCCTATTCAGACGGGACTAGTTTAACATGGAGAGGTGAGGTAAAGTAATTATTACCAGAGCTTCTCAGTGATTTTAGTCCTGTTCAAATATGCAATCTCAGTAATCATTACGGACAATGTCAGTAAAGATTATGGTGACTTTTACCTTCTGTAAAAAGGTCCGGAAAAATTACCTCAGGTAATACTAGAAAATATTCCGTTTTTTCAAATATGGAGGCGCTTGAAAAAGCATTCATTTGCGTTCTAGGCGGTGGGACAAGTCTGTGGCAAACCTCAAGTGTTTTTTGCTTACTATTCAGATAAAAAAAGGTCAAAAGCACTTGTCAGAGGCATGAAACTTCTTTTAGCTTTAGGTAAGTGCCTATTATCAACAGAAACCAATCAGATTTTAATTAATAAATAGGTCGGACCTAACTGTTATATATAGTTAATATATAGATTATATGTATTTGCGCACATGATATCAGGAAGCAACTTAATATGCACATGACGACAGGGAGGTGTGTAAATTGAGTTACCCCTCCCACTTCTGCTAGTTTTACTGAGATTTCTTATCCCGTGCAAATCGCTCATTAATATTACTTCCTGTGGTAAAATTACATTACTCCATCTAGCCTTGTAAAACTAGTCCTGTCCGAAAAGAGCTTTAGAGGGCCACAGTCTCTCAGAGTTCAGCTCGAACCCTGATAAAACTCACCTGCCTGTAGCCTTCTAATGATCCTGAAGACATTGATTAGCTGGTTCAGGTGTTTGATTAGGGTTGGAGCTAAACTCTGCAGGACAGTGGCCCTTCAGTGGCCCATGCCTTCTCTAAGCGGTTCTATTCTCTGCAGGTATCTTTAATATCCTGGGTCTGCCAGTGACCCAGTGTCCATTAGGACTGAGTGCGGAGGGTTTGCCCCTGGGTGTACAGATTGTGACGGGTAAATTGCAGGACCGTCTCTCTTTGGCCACCGCCCTCTACCTGGAGAAAGCATTTGGTGGCTGGAGGGAACCAGGCAAGACATCAGCCAAGCCTTAATTTATCTCATGCATCTACATCTGCAACAACAGGACCACATAACCAACAACACGTACTGTACCACATATACAGCATGTGTAACCATCCAAAGCTTAGTTACGTTTGTTCTGCTCTCGAAGCTAAGTGCAGAATGCATTTTACATTTACAACTTGACATGTTTTAGAGGGCTGCATTTGTGTTTACCTTGATATATGAGAACTTTATTTTATTCATGAGAAACTGGATGATTACATGAGACATTTAATAACTTTATAACTATGTGGGAAATACTGTATTTTATTTCATAACAGTTCATTTTTTTGACTTTCATGCACTAAAAACTGTTTGGACAAGCATTTGTGCTGTTCACTGTGTCCTCTTAATAGGCTTTTTCAAGAGCAGGCTCTTTCTTCTGGCAAATTTGTTTTATGTTTAGAATATTCAATGAGTAGGTTTTAGTGTTTTAGATGGAAGAAGTTTTGTTGCACTCAAAGGTTGTAAAGCAATCATATTACAAGTAAATAACACTCTGGAGCATTTTAAATGTTGGCCATTGAGATACCTTTGTTTTCTTGGCCTTTATTACTTATATTTTGTTGTGGTTACTCTGAAAAATCAGTTCAAACATTTTGTAATGTGCTGAAGTATTAAATAAATCACCTAAAGCAGTATGACTAAATAAAAAGTACTCTTTTGATGTGATTTTTCTTAAATATATCATTAAATTTTTCCTTGAATGATATATTTAATATGGCTTTGGGGGAACATCTGAATGTTTTACAAATTCTCAGATATATCTAACATGTCATCACCAACAAACATCATCATTTCAAAAGAAAATATAGACAACAGATGGCATGCATTTGTGTAATTCTGAAGGGATCATGAACAAAGTCAGATAAGGGTCAAAATCTGTTGGATATAAGGATATTTCACAAAACTGAAGATACTTTTTCTTTCTCCCTTCAAAAAAATAAATTAAAAAAAGACTATATTAAAAGTCACTCAAATTCCCCCAATTACAATAGATTGCGCTAATAACCTCAATTTCTACACATTTCAAAAACCTACAAATGACTTAGTTATGTCTGCACATTAAACTGGGATCGGAGAAAGTATTTTAACATTTAAAAAAAAAACCCTGATAAAACTCCTAGTTATTCACGATATGTAACGTATAAATATAATAAAATCATTTAATTTAAATACAATCACACAAGTTATATAACATTTTACACTTTTTGCAGAGTAGATGCCATATGATGCCAAAGTGTAAAATGTTATATAATTTGTGTGGTTGTATTTATTCAATATTAAAACTGTAAATCTTCTGTGTTTTGTGATGGTCATTCCATGGTCATGCATCTTTTTGACCATAGCACTATGTGACCACAAGGTGACAGCATTACCCATTATGGCGTGTCTATTCTACACTATTTTGGAAAATTTAAACACATTATGAAATTTGAATACTGTTTTAACAAACAAGTTATTTGTGGTACATTATTGTTATTATTATAAGCTCAGTTCAGCCAGTTAAAAATTCATGTTCCCTTTACTCTTATGTTAGTTGCCCTTTTTTGCCTGTTAGTTTGTACCCTACACAGCTCTGCGAAAAAATTACAAGACCACTGCAAGATTAGCAGTTTCTCTGGATATATTATTTTAATGTATTTGTTTGAGTAAAATTAACAGTTTTGAGTTATTCAACAAACTACTGACAACATTTCTTCCAAATTTCAAATAAAAAAGTCATTTAGAGCATTTATTTGCAGAAAATGACAACTGGTCAAAATAATGAGAGAAAACAATGGCATGTTTTCAGACATGCAAAGAAAAAAAGGAAGAAAATTACACCTTAAAAAAAGAAAAAACAAGTTTGTATTCATTTTTTAAACAACACAATACTAATGTTTTAACTTAGGAAGAGTACAGAAATTGATATTTGGCAGAATAACCCTGATGTCCAATAACAGCTGGCATTCATCTTGGTCAGTCGGTCTAATTGCTGTTGCTGTATGCCACTCCTGGTGAAAAAATGAAAGCAGACTGGCTTTGTTTAATGGCACTTGCTTACATTCCAGAGTTTTTTTGGGTTTCAGGTCTAGAGATAGTGATGGCAATGACATGTTCTTGATCTGCACTGCCAGATGAAATCTCTAAACTATCCAGGCTGACAGAGTGTGTTAAAGATATAAAATATTGGATGACCTGTAATTTTCTTCTATTAAATTCAGATTTAAATTAAGGTATAACTTATTGGATCAAAAACCTGAACACAGAAATTAGTTAGAATTTAGAAGGATGTACTGTGAAAGTGAAATACCTGGGTATTATATTAAACAGCATCTTGTCTTTCGAAAATCATATTTCACAGTCACTGAGTCTTCTTCCAACTCAGAAACATGCTATCTGCAGAAGCTACTGAACATGCTATCTGTTTCTGATGCAGAAAAGTTAGTTCATGCATTCATGACCTCTAGGCTAGATTACTGTAATGCATTGCATGTCCCCAGTAAAGTGTAAATGAATGCAAGTTCCCATTGTTAGCACAGTTTCCATTTAAAAGAAGTTTCTGTCTTGTTCTGAGTAATTAAAGAGATGTAGTAGATTTGTAGTCAGACCAGCCCATAATGCTGAGGGTCCCCTGGGCATTGTGTATTTTTCTAATGGCAGGTATGCATCTTTTACTCTTTCTGAGCATTTGTTTTTTATTGATCATATTTTGAATTGATTATGTAATTGGTATGATAGGCTACATTTACCTGACAATAATACATTGTTACATTTTATTTTATTCTGACATACTCTGAAATGATTGACTGTAGCAGATTACATTGTATCCATTGTTACCGCAAATCTTCATCAGGTTAGTTACAGACTAAAGTTCAGTTTTGGAGTGGAGCATTGGGGCACACCAATGGAGATTTTAGAGCTCCGCCTAACACTTGGCATTAGTTCAAGTGTACTTAGACTGTGAATGCTAATTAAGGGAATTTCCATTTAGGGCAATGTTGACCGAACAAACAGGGTGAGCCTTACCTCTATTTAATGTAAAGTTACTCCAGCTAAGTGTACACGGGAAACCCGGGCATGACCATACCGATTTATATATAAGTAGTGGTCATGACCTCTGACTATAGAGATAAAGTTGCTCAAGTGTACAGAGATCTTTGGGGAATAAATAACATTTAATAGTGAGTGAGCATGGGAGCAACCCTCTGATTAGTATAGTCAATTACCTAGAATAATCAGATGTCTGGATTGTCATGATCAATAATAAATTGTCATTCTAACCTAAATTCGAGGTTGTGATAAAATGGAGTCATTTAATTGGAATAAAATTACTTGAACACGCTGAAAAGACGCGCAGAAACCTTATAACGTATCTGCCCAATTCTAGCCTTACTGAAGAACCACCAGATCATCATCAATCCTCCACCAAATTACACAGTGGGTGCGAGAGACAGGCCCTGTCCCAAATGGCACCCTAAACCCTAACGCTGACACACGCACGCAGCGGCCATTTTAAGTCCACAAGACCGAAAGTGCACATGAAGTGTGCCACGTGCATGAGACAGGGCCACAGTGGGTCGTATGCTTCTCCAGGTCTCTGTCTAACTAAGAGGACCAGGTGTTGGGAAAACTGGACTCATCATTAAAGATCAGAATCAGGCAGATCTGTCTTTGTGAAGGTTATCCTGGAAGAAAGTATGCTTCCTTCTGCTCAGACAATGTTCCCCAACTCAAAGGATTGTTTCCCCCCTGCAGAACAATGCTCTAATCCACACAGCCAGGCCGATCAAGGTGTGGATGTATATACTACCAGATCAAGATCCTGTCATGGCCAGATCTCCAGAACCCTCTGAAAACCTCTGGAATCATGTAAGCAAGAGAGTCACCAGCCATTAAATTCTGTTTTACTAAACGAGGTTCAGGAGGAACATGTCAGATAATTGACACAGGTGGAGAGTACTCAGCTAATCAACAAAAGAGGTATATATACAAGCCGTCTTACCTCCATTTTGTTGACAGTTTTTCCAGCATCCCTTCACCACCCCTTCTCCACATTTTGCTCTTTTTTTTCCTTTTTAAGTTCTAAACCACTTACATACGGGGGGGTACTCTGGGTTCGGGCCAAAGTCAGAGCTCGAAGCCCTCCCCCTTGGACAGCACGCCACATACGCAATTACATTTACTCTATAAATTATATGTAAGTGTGAACTAGTGAAATAAGCCAAGCTGCTTGAATACTTTCACTAGGAGTGGCGTAAAGTTGCCCAACAGAAAAGTGATCGACTGATAGGGAGCATGCCAAACTTGCATTATTCAAGGTCTGAAAACATGGCGTCTTTTTGCATTATTTTGACCAGTTGTCATTTTCTGCAAATAAATGCTTTTTTTATTTGAAAATTGAAAGAAATTAATTTTTGTAAAATAAATCAAAAATGTTAATTTTCCTCTTAAAGATATGCCTACATATAAATAGTAAATCCAGAAAAACCTCTAATATTGCATTGGTCTCTTAATTTTTTCCAGCGCTGTATATATTATTTCAATTTCCATGTTTTTAATCAATTGTTTTTTTCTCTTTCACTTGTTACTGTCTACACTCAAATCACACTCTACGGCTGAGATCAAAACAACTAGGAAATGGAATGAGTGAGACAGGTCCGCTTACAATCAACGCTCTATAGCTGCAGACTGATTAGATACTAGAGCTGTCATCGGGGTTACACTCACTAAACATGCTAATTATAGTCTCTGTAAAACTGTTGGCTTTTAAATCGGGTGTGAGATCTGTAGACCATATTTTCAGCACTTTATGCTTTGGCAGTCCACAAAATGTTTTTTTGTTGTTGTTGTTCCTGCAGTTTTGAATGGCATTCACTAATGAAATATATCTGTGAGGGTTTGCATTCAACATGTGTTTGTAAAATGTGTGATATAGTTCATTTGTAAGCAAATTGACTTTTATTGAGGTCATTTTGCAGATGATCTATTTGGCTAAATCAGTTGTAATAGCATTCTAACATCTTAACACTGTATAAAAAAATAGGTTGTTTAAATGTAAAAAAGTATGTGTTTGTGCTGCCTTAAAATGTTAAGTTTAGTCAACTTGAAATGTGAAATTGTACTAAATGACAACTTGGATAGTTGAGTTATCCAAAGTTAAAAATCTAAGGCAGTACAAACACTTACTTTTTTACAGTGTGTATTGTATCATTTACCATAATTCATTGTGAACAGGGTTAAACCAGATGTTTATGAATTATTTCTTGGTTCCACAATGAAAACCTTCGCAGACCGTTTAAGATCTCATAATTAAACTATAACGTGATGTTCATGCATCAGTCAAACGTTTAGGGCTATACAACCACGCTCACATGACCTTTAAGCGGCTGTACGGCTTCCTTTCCAAATGATGGAGATATAGGTTCCAGGACACCTGGAATCAGTGAATAGCTGCTATAGAGGCAGTGTTTCGTATCTGTGGCAACATCGTACTAAAGAGACTTCAAAGAGCAATTATTCCAGACCCTATTACAACACACTCATCACCATCATCTCATGCATTTTCATCAGTGTTCAAAGAAAATGATTAACATGTGATTCACAGAACAGGCTGAGTGAAATTGAAGGCTTTTCTAAAGAGCAGGAAAAAGGAACAGCACATGGCACTAGACATGAGAATTACCTGTGCATATTATCAGTGACCACTGTAAAAAAAATTCTCATAAAAACACATTCTCATTTAAATATGCCTTTTTATTTTTTTTCATTTACTCATTGCTTTACCATTAATTTTGTGTTCATAATGTGTGTGTTAGTGATGGGAAGTTCGGTTCTTTTCCGCGAACCGGTTCTTTCGGACAGTTCGTTTCAAAGAACCGGATCAAAAAACCGGTTCACCGGTTCTTTTACGCTCAAACGTAATGACGTAATTTCGCGATGACGTAATGACGTCAAGTCTATCGCGGGTTGGATAAAACACTTTACACATTAAAATATATAAAGTCAGTAATCATAATATCAATCAGATAAAATATCATCATAATCTGTTAAGTTTATTTTTACAATCAAGTTTTACATCTAAAGCATCCAAACACTTACAGGCAGTGATGTGCAAGCAAGGATGTTTTACTGTTATAAAATCAATAAATTAGTCTTCATCAGTGCAGAAACCATGATCCACTTACTATGTTTTGTAATTAAATAAATACGGTTCGCCAAATTTTCCCCACATTCATGTCCTCAGAGTCGTTTCACAGACGCGCGCTCATATCAGTTGATGTTTGTTCGGTTCAGAGAGACGCGTGCAGTCAGTCGTTTGACGCATGCTCAGTCAGTATCAGCTCATCGGTTCTCAATCGGACATGTCCGAAATAAACAGGGTTCTGTGTTCTGATTCTGATGATCCGAAAACCGCTGCAACCGGTTGCAACCGATTCTTGACTCGAGAACGAAATTGAGATTCGAGAACCGCGAGAGCGATTCAAAAGGAGTCGCAATTGCTTCGCCTTAGCTGTAGTTTGAGGCTACATCATTTTTATATTTATATCACCTTGTTTAGAAATTAAATACACTGATCCTGAAAATAACATGGCTTTATGAAACAAATGTTTAGTTTGGTAGTTGTACAAACTAATGCTTGTTTCAATGTTTAAAAATAATTAAGTAACAAGCACAACTGCACATTTTTACTGTAATGCTTTTAGAAAACATTCATATAGAACAATATATTTGTACAACAATTTCTGAACAGAGTTTGATCTATGTACACATACAGTGTGTGTAAGTGCACTTTTTATGTGTAGGCTATTGTGAACACTTTAATATATTTTTATCAAAACATTGTTTATTTAATACAAACCCAATTTGTGAATGTGTCATCATTAACTATAATTACTGTAGGCCTACAGGTAGCCTATTTCATAAATTATTATGATCCCTAACACATCCCGATGCGCAACAAAACTTAACATGCTTTTCGTTCTCTCTTGAAAAATGACACGCATGCTCAGTCAGTATCAGCTCATCGGTTCTCCAGTCGGACATGTCCGAAATAAACAGTTCTCGGTTCAGTGTACTGGTGATCTGATAACCGTTGCAACCGGTTGAAACCGATTCTTGACTCGAGAACGAGAACTGTGACAGGCCGTGTGCGTTCGTTCGTGTGCGCTGCACGCATGCTCAGTATCATCAGCTTCTGCTCGCTGACGTGCTCAATCTGCTCATCATCAGTTCTCTCTCTTACAGTAGTGTCAGTTAAGTCAGTGTATTGTTGGAGTAACTGAATAACTCTGGCATGCTGGTTTATTTCAAGTCAGAGGGACAGTCAGACAGGTCAAAAAGTGAGTGACTTTATAAATTTGTGGATTAGTGCTGCGAACTGTTTCGAACGATTCAGTCCGATTTGGTGAACTGGTTCGACCGGTTCACTAAAAGAACCAGTTCAAAAGAACGATTCGTTCGCGAACCGGACATCACTAGTGTGTGTTCCCCCGAGAAGCTTTGCATTCACTCGCAACGAACAATGACGGAGCGATTGCAAAGTTTCTTATGGGAACACCAAAGCAATTTTCAAATAATTTTTCCACCCAACTAATTTTTTCTTTTCTTTACCATGTCCCTTTAGGGGCTCCGTACTATGTCATCCATCACCTTTGGCAGGGCTTGAATGAATGTGTAAACAAAAAATTAATGTGTATATAAAATATTCATTACTTTGAGCCTGAATATTCTAGGCTATATTAGCGTTATCTTTTCACAGCTTGTTTTAGCGGTGCAAAAGCCCCCCAAAAGACATTGTGATAATCAGAAACCTAATAATGTGTCAGAAATCTAATAATGTGAATTCAAAACAAGTTATATAGCAATGCTAAAAAAGTGCCATTTGACACTGGTTACTAAAAGTGGTTTAATATTAATGTGCAATCACTGTAAAGTTAACATAAGTGAATTGTTAGTGTCAATAACAGTGTGGTAAAAATTTGTTTACGCAAATGTAAAAGTGGCTGGTGTCTGTTTTGATCACAGACTAGGAAAAAACTATGCGAAATGCAAAGACTGGCAATATCGACAATAGCCTATGATAATGCAATAAAAATCAGGGTCGACAGGTTTGACAGTTTTAACTACATGAGAAGTCTGTCAAATTTCATATGACACGTGGATTTAACAACTTCTGTAAAATACCTGAAACATTTTACAAGAGGAAAAATCTAAAGAAGCTTATTTTTGCTAAATGTTCAGTGCTACTCCCACATTAGAAAGCCGCACAATGGGGCATTTCTAGCCTTTTTCCGCCAGCGCAAGCGCGTTTATGGGCAGGGCTTTTTGAATGAATCGATGCCGTAAACTACACGTTTGATAGTGTAGGCAAAGCAGACGACGATCCATTTCTGGGCGAGCGTTTTGAGGAAGGTTTGTTCTCTGAGATCGAGGCAGCAGTAAAGCGTTAAAATGATCATCGTCATTGAAGATCAGGTAAGACCGCAGGCTTCATTCAACAGACCTTCATTTCAAACTTTATTTAACAACAACAAAAAAAAGCAAAATCACTCGGTATGAGTAACGTTAGGGAGGACACGTTTTGCTGACTAACTGCACGAGAGCCTTTAGCTGCCCAAACCGATTTCAAATAAGTTTGTCGACGATGTAACAGCCCTGTGTGAGAATTCACAAAGTATTGGCAAAGGATAAAATTAAATATCAGTTCATATTGTGAAAAATAGTTAGTTAGCCTATTTGCTAACCACTTACACAAGCTAATGTCTACCTAGCTACAAAACCCGAAAGATAAAAATGGTTAAAGCCACCCACAGAGCGGCTCTTATATAACGTTATTCGCACTCCAACCGTTTTGTTATAAAATTATGAACAAACGCAGGTGAAATACATAGTTTTGCGGCAGCTGGCAAGCCGCTTCTTGTTACATAACTTCCTGCTCACGCCAATGCGGTGTTGTCTAAACCTAACTTACCGTTGAAAAAAAAATCTCGTATTCAGGTTTCACTTGAATAACTAAGATATCACACTCCTGTGTCATTTTGTTTATTTCTGTGTTCGCGGCCTGATGAGACGAAGCGCGCCATCGAGTCACGTGGTTGGACTCTTAAGAGTTTTTTTTTTTTTATAATTTGCCGCAGTGAAAGAGGCAAGACGGTATACAAGGACATCATTAACTGTCATCATCTTGTCTTTATATTACTTATGTTTGAATTTAGGCAAAGGCACCACGTTGTTTGATTCCGTGATTTGCAGATAAATAGCCTAATTTTAACATTACAAAAGCATTGACTGGTGGTCTACCAGTGGGGTTTTTGTGTTGTAAATAGAGGGCATGTGGTCGGTGTATAATACAATCTAATTCTAGCAAATGAGATTGCAATATATATACATTTATAACTGATCAATAATTTATACAATTCCGTTAAGCATTATAAACTATGTTCCTTTTAAACAACAGTTCTATAAACGAGTAAATGGAGTAACTGACGAAAATGTAGCCATTTTATGAAAATGATTGCGCAACAAACTTACATATTCTGTAAAACAGGTCTCATCGCTTCCGGTTTAGGTATTTTATATGTGCTTTATACAGTGGCTGAGAGAGCTCAAAGCGATGCAGCTGAAGAAAACGCATGCAAATAGAAAAAACAAACAATTTAAGAAAAAATCTTCATCATTTGTACAACACGTGCTGCAAATACTGACAACACAAACAAATACAGAAACACACTGCAAATACTGGCAACAAACGTTCACAACGTGACCAAATACAGAAACACACGGCAAAACGTTTTCAACACAACCAAATAAAGAAACGTGCTGCAAATGTTCACAACACAACCAAATACAGAAACACACTGCAAATACTGGCAACAAACGTTCACAACGTGACCAAATACAGAAACACACGGCAAAACGTTTTCAACACAACCAAATAAAGAAACGTGCTGCAAATGTTCACAACACAACCAAATACAGAAACACACTGCAAATACTGACAACACAACCAAATACAGCAACACGCTGCAAATACTGACAACACAACCAAATACAGCAACACGCTGCAAATACTGACAACACAACCAAATACAGAAACACGCTGCAAATACTGACAACACAACCAAATACAGAAACACACTGCAAATACTGACAACACAACCAAATACAGAAACACGCTGCAAATACTGACAACACAACCAAATACAGAAACACACTGCAAATACTGACAACACAACCAAATACAGAAACACACTGCAAATACTGACAACACAACCAAATACAGAAACACACTGCAAATACTGACAACACAACCAAATACAGAAACACACTGCAAATACTGACAACACAACCAAATACAGCAACACGCTGCAAATACTGACAACACAACCAAATACAGAAACACACTGCAAATACTGACAACACAACCAAATACAGAAACACGCTGCAAATACTGACAACCCAACCAAATACAGAAACACACTGCAAATACTGACAACACAACCAAATACAGCAACACGCTGCAAATACTGACAACACAACCAAATACTGACAACACAACCAAATACAGAAACACGCTGCAAATACTGACAACACAACCAAATACAGAAACACTAACTCCTCATTCAAGCATCAGGCTTTGTGCATCACAGACTAATAAAAGCTGGTCTGGAACAGCATGTGTGGAGTGGAGGGGCAGATTTCATCTCTTCAACTAAATCCACTTCCACTCCACAGTCTGGAATGATGCATAGGCAGATAAGGTTTCACATAATCATGTCTTAGTTTGTAATTTATTACAATCATGTTGTTTTCCTTTATAAAATATAAAAATGTGATATTAGTGACAGAAAATGAAATCCAGCATTGACTTATGTTGACAGGAAGGGTTTGACCAAGCTCTGGCTGATGCAGGCGATAAGCTTGTAGTGGTTGACTTTACAGCCACATGGTGTGGGCCTTGTCAGAGCATCGCACCTTTTTACAAAGTAAGACCTTTGTTTTTTTTGCATCTGAATCATTGCATTCATTGGGTTGTTGAAATTAACTTATTTGACTCACTTCTAGGGTCTGTCTGAAAATCCTTCCTATGTTAATGTGGTCTTCCTCAAAGTGGACGTAGATGATGCACAGGTGAGTTTTCTATTGGAGTATTTTTTTGCAACCAATACACAACTGTATAATAATGCATCTTCAACTTCAATACACTTTTGTAAGTTTAACGACGTAAAAAATGGTCGGCGAACCCGGTGCATGGTCTAAAAGGGTTGTACCTGGTAGGGTGCCATGCCATAGCAGATATACATAGTGGAGTTTGCGAGCAGAAAGACTGAACACTTACACACAGAGAGGAATCCTTTTATTTTTGATATTTAAAATGTTTTGTGTGCTGCTGCACTTCCCTGTGTGTGTAATAAGCGTAGTGTATGTACTTATTAAATAACAACAACAAAAAAGGCGCTCATGGGTGTGCAAATGCAAATGCTATTTAAACGTGGCACATGACGTGAAAATTATAACTGTCAGGCTGAAATTATCAAAAAACACTTGCGTTGCATTGCGCCAGGTGTATGATAGGGCCATGAATGCACAAAACTTAAATAAATGAAAAAAAATAAAAATATTCAAATGAATCAAGCCGTTTAGTCCAAGTCTACTTTTGTCAAATCATGTTTTAGCTTCCCTTTACCTTATTTGAGTGATCTATACATGTTCGCGGATTAATGTTTATATGTTAGTTAAAGACTAAATTACATCTGTTGTTTCTCAGTAATTGAGTCGCTGGAAATAAGTCTTTCTTGAATCTTAATGTTCAATCCATAGTGTTTAGACCTAAATCCCTTGGGATTTAACGAAATGTAAGCTCTCGTCACCTTACTGTTTTTTTAAGTTCTCTTTTGTAACATAGATGGACAAATACTTGCTGTGTAGTCATACCAGGTATTATATGTGCAATACAACGTGAAATGTCTGTATAGGGAAGTACCTGATACAAGGTTACATCGGCAGAAAAAAATGCGCTGACTAGGGAAATGGCTTCTGATTTACTTTTTTTTTTTTTTTGTCATGACATACACACCTAGAGGGTATGGTTACATTTCAGTCATACTTTAATATTTTTGCTTTTCATTCCTTGCTCTGAATGTGCCCCACAAGTCATTTCTTCCCTATGGAATCATATATGTATGATGCATTAACTTCATTACAAAATTACCTTCAACTTTTTAACTTAAAAGCTTGTCTACGTTAAACCATACATAAAAGCTGAAATTATTTTTAAGCTCAAATCAATAGAATTAGATCAATAAGTCCTAAGCAATATAAACATTTATATTCTGTGTTTTTCAGGATGTAGCTCAGTCTTGTGAGATCAAATGTATGCCAACATTCCACTTCTACAAGAACAAGAAAAAGGTTTGTTCTGTTGTCTTTCCTGAGTGCTTCATAAAGCCTCTAGTTAAACTACTATTAGTCACATATTAACTGTACAATGTAACAGATGTCTCCTATGAATATGCAGTGTTTAATTATCTTCCAGTTATTGTTTGGATGATTTAATCACCTTGTTTTCTGTTGTAGCTGGACGATTTCTCAGGGTCCAACCAGAATAAACTGGAAGAGATGGTGAAACAATACCAAAACTAAGCCTGATATGACGCATACATGTTTCCTGTGCAGCCCGAGCTCAAATTTCACTAACAATAACTGCCCACTTGTTATTCACAAAGTAACTTTAATTTTTCTAAACGTTTTACGATTTTAGCAGGTCAAAATTTGACTTACAAAATCTGTCATCCATTTCCATAATAATGATTTCCTCTGTATGTCTCGGTGTGTTCACACAAAACTCGTATTAAATGTCTTTTTTTCAAGATCAATAAACACAATTATAAAAAATAAAAAAATCTTATTGAGAAAATCGTTTTATTTTTTTTTCCTTCAGAAGTTTTCAAATGAATCTTGCCGGTGAAGTGTGTTTCTGCACTGCTAGCTAGTTTATTGTCCCAGGCCCTGATATGATGGATACCTGTTGTTTGCTTGTTCTATACATGAATTGTATTGTCAGAGCTCATTGTACTGCATCAGATCTGTTTTTTGTCTGCATGATTACAATCATGTGATCCATAGCAGTTTATCTTTGTCAGATCTTTGCCTTAGAGATCTTCTAAGACAAGCATTGGCACCCTCACATGATAAAAAGGTAATACAGAAAGTTTCTGTGTGCGTAACTTGCATCAACCTTGATCTCATCTCAAACATTGGGCAAGTTGTTCACTCCATTATTTTGTTGCTTCATAAGTCTATGTTCCAGTATTGTGTTCATAAAATGGGTTTCCACCCACAATTCCGAATATACCAGTCACAGAGCACTACATCATTGCCTTTACCACTTTGCTGGCTAGGCGTGCCATCCTCTTTAAGCGAAACCATGTCTCTCCTCCATCACAAAGGATCGCCAAGACCCTTTTATAAAATGTGGATTGAGGGCCTTTGCAACTGTTGTAACACCTTTTCCATGTCTGCAGAAAATGAAATAAAAAAAACCTAGGAGTAAATGGGTCTCTATATATATAGATTATGGGTTAGTGTCTAATCAACAGTTTGCCCAACCCATCAGTATAGCAGTTTCTCACTTTTGCTGTATTTCTTAAAAAGTAGACCATAAGAATCTAAGTACTGAAAGATTACGGACTACAGAAGAACAGTGGCAGTGGTGTATGTTGTTATTCAGAGTTTGAACTGGCTGGATCCAGGCTGGAGCAGGCGTAATGTCTAGTCGCCTCGGGATGGGCATCCTGAAGTAAAAACAAAAGCAAATGGAAATGGGCTCTTTCAGCTCCCTCAAGCTGCAGCATTCAAAATCCTCCCTGCTGACACTCCAAAAGTGGGCAGAGCCTCTAAAAGAGGGCGGAGTCTCCAAGTGCAAAGACTTTTGCTAATGCCTCTGACTAAGAAATGGGGGTGTCTCGGGGCTTAAGATTCACAGGGTAGTGAAGCTGGTGCAGCTCTGGGTGCTACTAAAAATGTGCCAGTGTCCGGTGAGGTTTAGTTATGGATGACCCGGCTCAGAGATCTCATATTATATTATTAACCACTTATCTCCTGAACTGCCATTTCCTGCATGCGTGTCATGCACCTGTCTGTCAATGGGAGGAAGCCATGCTTTATTTTGGAGGTCCCACCCCATTTTGGAGTTCCCACTGCCATTTGGAGATCTCCAGGCTACAGCTATATCCTTCTCGATAGATCCTTAACCCATCAACAAATAGTAGCAGCTGCCTGAGGGGGAGAATTTACACTACCTGTAAGAAAAGAATAAATCATGGTTGTTAACAAATTTGGAAAATGTGCATGCTGTTTATTTTACGTTTCAAATTATTTGAGTAGAACTCGCATATTTATGTCAGATAAAATGGTGTACAATTGGACATTTATATTTGTATAAATTTCACCCCAATCTTAATTTGTTCAACTGCTTTTGAAGGATGTCCATTGTAATTAAGAAATGCGTTTTTGTTTGCTGTTACAAACTAGAACTCAATCTCTCTCTCTCTCTTTTTTTATTGAACACAGATTACATTTGTTGTCTATAGAATAGGCCTACGTTTGAGTAAGCTCTCTGTTGGCATTCATCTCATTAGCAGCTGCTCAGCTGGACTTCTCAGAAGAGATGGCAACCACCACAAGAATGTGCGTGAATTATTTAACTTTTCAACAATGATGAATAAGATTATTACACTTGAATAGACAAACTGATATGTCTATAGCAATCCTCTTCTGTATATGGCCAGAATTATTAGTTAATATGATGTTGTCTTATGAGTATTAACCATGCATTTAGCAGTTCATGTATGACTCATGATGAACTAAACCTTACTGCATCAGCAACTAATGAAGATTCTACATGATTAATAGATTAAGTAATCATTAAATTGTTATTAGTTAAATGTGTCATTATGTATTAATTCCCTAATAACATACAACCCCAAATCAGAAAAAGTTGGGACAGTATGGAAAACGCAAATAAGAAAAGAAAGTTGTGATTTCTAAATTTACTTTGACTTGTATTTCATTGCAGACAATATGAACAAAAAATATTTCATATTTTGTCTCGTCAACTTCATGTCATTTGTAAATATGCATCCTTTCCTGTCATTCAGACCTGCAACACATTTAAAAAAAAGTTGGGACAGGAGCAATTTAGGGCTAGTAATGAGGTAAAATGGTTAAATAATGATGTGATTTGAAACAGGTGATGTCAGATGATTGTAATTATGATTTGTTACAAAAGAAGCATCCAAGAAAAGTCTAATCCTTCAGGAGCAAAGATGGGCAGAGGATCTCCAATTTTCCAGCAAATACGTGAGAAAATTATTGAAATGTTTAAAAACAATGTTCCTCAAAGAAAGACAGGAAGAGATTTGGATATTTCACATAATTAAAAGATTCAAGGAATCTGGAGGAATTTCAGTGCGTAAAGGACAAGGGCACAAGCCTAAGCTGAACAACCGTGATCTCCGATCCCTCAGGCGGCACTGCATCAAGAATCGTCATTCATCTATAAGCGATATCACCACATGGGCTCAGGACTACTTTGGCAAACCTTTGTCAAGTACCACAATACGTAGTTACATCCACAAATGCCAGTTAAAACTGTACTGTGCCAAAAGGAAGCTCTATGTTAACAGTGTCCAGAAGCGCCGTCGACTTCTCTGGGCTCGGAGGCATCTGGGATGGACCATCACACAGTGGAAACGTGTACTGTGGTCAGATGAATCAGTATTTCAGGTAATTTTTGGGAGGAATGGACATCGTGTGCTCCGGGCCAAAGCAGAAAAGGAGACATCTTTAAGAAGACATCTTTTGCAGGGACGTCCATGCATATTTCAACAAGACAATGGAAACCACATTCTGCACACATTACAAAGTCCTGGCTGTGGAGGAAGAGGGTACGGGTACTTGACTGGCCTGCCTGCAGTCCCAACCTGTGTGAGAATGTGTGGCGCATTTTGAAGCGCAAAATGCAACAACGAAGACCCCGTACTGTTGCCCACCTTAAGACTTGTTTGCAGGAAGAATGGGACAAAATTACACCTGAAACACTTCATCACTTGGTGTATTCAGTCCCTAAACGTCTTTTAAGTGTTGTGAAAAGGAATGGCAACATTACAAAGTGGTAAATGCTTTACTGTCCCAACTTTTTTTTAAATGTGTTGCAGGTCTGAATGAGAGGAAAGGATGCATATTTACAAATGACACGAAGTTGACCAGACAAAACATGAAATATTTTTTGTTCATATTGTCTGCAATGAAATACAAGTCAAAGTAAATTTAGAAATCACTTCTTTTTTCTTTTCTTTTTGGCGTTTTCCAGACTGTCCCAACTTTTTCTGATTTGGGGTTGTATTATATTAACTAATAATGTAAATTAATGTGTTAATTACCACAATGGGTCAAAGCCATATATTTCAACTTACAGTTGTCTGCTTTAATTAATCATTAGCTAATGATTTACAAAGGTATCATTATGTTATGACTACTTGTTGAGGCACATGACTATTAATTCAAAACCCATAACCACAATTACATATTACTTAACAATTAGTTAATAGTCATGTGTCAGAAAAAGTAAATCATCATACAGGGCATTTCTGCAGTGAAAGTCAGAATTAAACGGGAGATATTTGTCTGCTCGCTCCAGTTTGGGGGCTGCATGTCATTTTCCCTCCACACACAGCATTCCAGAGCAGAAGACAAATAGATTCTTGAAATAGTAATTTCTTGAAATGATCATTTTGTGGCAAGTTTTAACGCAATGTTAGAACGTTCCCCATCTGTGCAACTGGGATTTAAACCTGGTTAGTGTCTTCTGCTAGTATTGGCATTAAAAAAAAACTCAACTGTTAAATAACAGATATAAGATTTAAAAAAGATCAGATTTGTCTAATTTTAAATAAACAAAATACTGATATGAAAAAAAATTACCTTTTGCTATGGTTAAAAAAATGTTTTCTGTAGACAGTCAGTTTGATCATGCTAGCATGTGTGGAATTATTTAAAACAAGTGTGTTAAAACTAGCCCTGCGTTAGGTTGTGCCCTCACTCACCCCTAAATGGTCCCTTTAGCTGGACAGTGGATCCCCAGGAGCAGATTTGAAGACATTAAAATGTTTCTGTGATTGCTGATCAGATCGGAATGCTACTTTGTTTGTCTCTGTGAGCGGAGGAGATTCAGTCACAGTGACTGAAGTGCTTCTAGTTGAAGCTTCAGGATCTGCTGTTGTTAATGGAGCCATCAAAGCAGTGGGTGCCACAGACTTCCTGGTCAATGTAGACCGAATCCCAGACGGGGCATTTGTGGTTCAACTCAAAGGGCTGTTGAATGACTTGTCGTCAACCAGTCGATTCCAGAGACAGTCACCCACCCAATATAAAGGATCTAGAATAACCAACACGGTAAGAAATATCTATAAAAAAAATCATATTGGGTACACAAACACAAAAAGCGTATTTACAAAAATCAATCATTAATCAAAAACACACTTAAATTTACATCACTGTTTGATACAAAAAATTGTAGCTAAAGACATCACTGGATGAGCCCAAAAAAACATTAGCCATATATGTGTTCCTCCACAGGCCCAATCGCAGAGCATTACACAGCCTTTTCTACCACAGAAATATTTCGTATTTTAAAAAAACTAAATATTAAAAGCACAGAGTTACAATGAATATGCTGTCTGAATATTCACATTTAATAAGTAGGCCTATATGTAAATTTTCCAGGCTGCAACACACTGACAGCAAAAATGCATTAACTCCAGATATGAGGTTAAAGCTAACAGGTTTCCAGAAACAGCAACAACTTTTGAGCATACGAGTTTTAAAACCAGTGAGGTCCCAAATCTGAGCTAGTTTGGGGGGCATGATACCCCAAGAAAATTTTGATTTCTCTGATCTATATGTGCATTTAATGGCTTTGATGGCTAAATAATGAATAACAAATAGCTTTCAAAGCCATGTTAGTGGGCAGTAGATTATCTGTCATGCCTGCTCTCTCCTCATTTCATCACTCAAATTTCTATCACTCACCTCATTTTCATCTCCATCACTCTTTCTTTTTCTCTCAGTGTCCTCTTGCCCTGTCTCTTCCCCTCCTAAAGCTTAGCTCTGGCTGATAGTCTTTTCATTGTTTAACATTTCTATCCTAAAACAGCTGTCCAATATGAAATGTTTAGTTTAGCTACTTGCGTCTCACACCGTCTACTGAAGCGTCGCGCAAATTCGCACTCTTCTGTGAACATAAAGCCTGTCTACTTTAATTTGATTGGTCATCTCAAATATTTTGATATTGATGAGCAGTGACAGAACGCAGGCAGGGCAGCTCAGATAAGAAGATATATCCTTTCAGCACTAAAGTAGTGTTAATATTCTATTAGTCAATTATTTCACAACATTTATTATGTACACCTCTGAAAAATACACTCAAAACTTCACTTTATGGTCAGAGCTATTCAGTCTGGTTTAATTTCGCCACAGAGCATTGTACACATGATGTTGCGCCTGTATTAAATTCAAATGGATCAAGCAACTGCCTGGCACTGGTTATCACTTCAATAGAGTGCCGTTTTGGTCATAGATCAAAAATTTTAATGCAAACTGAAACCTCACTAATGTAGGCCAATGTAAAGCCCACCCAATCATCCCAATGTCATTTAATTCCAATTTACTTTTATCTGACTCCATTTTATCATGACCTCGAATTTAGGTTAGAATGAATGCCGATTGGTTATTTGGTCATTTATAGGCAAGGCAAGGCAAGTTTATTTATATAGCACATTTCATACACAATGGCAATTCAAAGTGCTTTACATAAGAAGTAAGAATACCATGTGAAAAATAAAAACAAGGGTAATGTAAAGAGAATTTAAAAAATAAAAATAAAATGTGGATAAATAGATCCCTATCTGCCTGATTCTCTAAATGCGGTCACCCCTATCTGAGATGGAAGAGATGGAGCAAGTTCGCAATGTCTCCTGGACCTTACAAGTCGGTCCAAGACGGGCTCCTGTAGGGGACGTTACCTATGCCCCACAGGGCCTCCCCTTTCTTGAGTCCGCTTCTCTTCACTGTCTGCTACCACAGAATGAAGCAAAGCACACTGCTCTCCTTTTCCAATCTCCTCCAGTCATACAGCCCTAACCAACAATGACAATCAACAGATACATAAGCAATAGAAATATACAGTTGTAAAGAGAATTAAAAAGAATAAGATTATATATAGATAAAACCAAAGATAAGAACAAAGGTAATCAGTTATAAAAAGAAAAAGATGATGCATAGATAAGAGCAAATCAGTCGGACGTACAGTGGCACAGTGCTCATTCAGTAAAGGCACAGCTGAACAGATGTGTTTTGAGTCTGGATTTGAATGTGGCTACTGTTGGAATACATCTGATCTCTTCTGGAAGCTGGTTCCAGCTGTGGCTGGCATAATAGCTAAATGCAGACTCTCCTTGCTTTGAGTGAACTCTTGGTATTTCTAACTGACTGATCCTGATGATCTGAGTGATCTGTTGGGTTTGTAATTAATCAGCATATCTGCAATGTATTGAGGTCCTAGGCTATTAAGTGATTTATATACCAGTAATAATACTTTAAAATCTATTCTAAATGTAACTGGAAGCCAGTGTAAAGATCTGAGGACTGGCGTGAAATGGTCATATTTTCTGGTTCTGCTCAGAATCCTGGCCGCAGCGTTCTGTATGAGCTGCAGCTGTCTAATGGTCTTTTTGGGAAGGCCGGTGAGCAGACCATTACAATAGTCCACCCTGCTGGTGATGAAAGCATGAACGAGTGTCTCTAAGTCTTGCCTGGAAACAATGCATCCGATTCTTGATATATAGTTTAATTACACTTTGGATTATTCTGTTTAACCCTTTGTTGAAATTATACCTGTTCATCCAGATCTAAACAACACTTTGAGTCTCGCACGGGCCGGATTACGATCTCTTTATCACAAACTCGTCAGTCTTGGTTACTAGACAGAGGCGATGAACTGATATCCTAGACGCTCGTGCTCCACGTTGATAATTCTAGAATATTTTATTTAGTTTCCATAGATCTGAACTCACTTAATTATTGCAAGACTATATCTAATCCGAGGCCATGACCATTAACCTACCATAGAACAAAGCAAACATTACAGTCCGTAACTAACCTACGCATATATTTGCAGTGTAATTGACGCAAAATAACCTACTAGAGTTAATAATTCCAGAGTAAATCAGAAAGAAATTAAATGTAACAAATGTGAATAAAAAAGTAACAATTTATTATTAGTCAGGTAAACGTATTATGCCAATTACATAATCAGTTCAAAGATAATCAATAAATAACATCAAATGCTCTGAAGTAAAGAGTAAGGGATGCATACATGACCTCAAGGAAATGCATAGCATTACGGGCTGACCCTTCTGCCATATCTCTTAAATACCAAGACAGAAACCTCTTTCAAATGTAAACATGAGTTCACAATGGGAATTTGCATTAATCAAGTCCTGTAGACCTGTAATTTACACCTTACTGAGGACCGGAGGTAAAGACCAATTGGCAGAGGACACCCACCACAATAAGCAAAATATCTCGAAACTCTTAAAAACCTTTGTTGCCTTTTGCTTTACTTCTGTTCATGTTATCACATTCAAGGCATCCTTTGTTATGTGACAAAAAATCTCAGAAGTGTGTCGTTTTAGAGAAAAATGGTAGTCGTTTGTACAGTAACTGAAAAAAGCCATAGTGAAACAAAGTATGAGTACAGTAACATATATTACTGTATTCTTGTTATGTTTTCCTAACAAAAAATAACGTGTTGCTGCGCAGTGAAGTTAATGTTTCCATGGTGCACACACACAGCTGATTTCGCGGCATCCTCACGGGACTAATTTGAAACATCTGTCCCATGTATTCATTTCATTCAGTACTTTGTATAAACCTACTGAAACAGATACCGCACCATATAAAATCATCAACTTGTTTATCTTAGTTATCACCATAAGAGTTTGAAAAGCCTTAGAAACACTTCGGCAAAATTATTTTGTTTTGCTCTGTTGAATAGGAGTTTAACTTGCCTATATTGCTCCAAAGAAACGTTGTTTTGCAGTGCTTTAACATTAATGTGATTTGTAGGTATAGCAGATACTACACTGCAGATACAGAAACACCCCCAGACACACATTAATCTAATACTCACACATAATAATGTGGTCCTATTCAAAATAAATTGTCCCCATTTGGGCCTTGATACAGCTTAGCAATGTGAGACGTTAAGCAGCCGTTTCAGCACCAGAACAGCTTCCGGGTGGAAAATATTGACCTAAAATTGTCAATTTAGTTTGGGTTTGGTATTAGTTAAAATAGTTTTTGGAAATCTGTAGTTACGGCCTTTTTCCTTGGTATGGTGCCACGTTTTTGGTAAGTAACACAAAGCTGTCGTGATGGTGATGAAGGGGAGGACTCAAATAGCGGGTGAAAGAACAGAGGTTTATTCAGGCCAACCAGAGACACCATAAAATAAACAAAACAACAAAAAAAACTGTAACCCGTCTGAGGAAACGGTATGGTGGCTCCCGCTGTCAGTGCACACCACAGCTGACACACTGGCTGGAAAGATCACCAAGGATACCAGAGACAGGGTGGCCCAGCAAGTAACCAACGCTTGCTGCCACTCCTCATCTAAGGGTCCTGAATACAAAGTCAAAACACAGGTAAGATACAAGACAGAACGAGCAGACATCCAACATCAACGTGACAAGAAGTGATCCACTGACAACAAGAGATAGACACAGCTGGGTATATAAGGGGGTAGATGGAACAAGTAACAGGTGGGAGATCAGCCCGTGATCAAGCTAATTACTCCAATCACGAGCTGTAGGAAAATGACAGGACAGGACAAACAACAGGAAGAGCCAGTGTCACACCCTGAACCTGTGACAAAAGCAAGGAATATAATAACTGCAAAATAGGGGTAAAATAACAAATTAAATATGAGGATTGATATGTACAAAGATTAAGATAATATAAAGTAACAAAACAGCCACGTGTCAAATACCTACAACAACTTAGGCTGGATGACAGGATAACTTTAAAGTCATTTGTCTCAGTTCTGCACTTTGTAGGGCAGTATAATACTGTATAGTACTTGTTCACAATAATCCATGTAGATTTGGGGTGAATTATAGAGGAGAGATAGGGAAAGAGGCAGTGAAGGGAAAGAAATGTAAATTAAGGCAATACTTGGGTAATCAACTAAGTGTGATGTCTCGGATGGGGACACTAAATGCACAAGAGTGAGTTCAGATGTTAATTTCCTGAAACATCCTTTGTTTTCTCGGGAGTAGTCATTCCTTAGCCCAGACGTCCCGGAATCTTAATGTCTTACAGTAATATCAATCATTTTACGATATGTCATTATACAAGATGCATAAGCAAAATAAATAAATTGACAAAATTTATCAAAAATGTTAAGACTTTGATGTGTCCTGTGACAGCTGGGTTTATGTCAGCTAATTACATTGCATGACCTTGTCTAATTTAACACATTTAAAGCGGAAGCATCAACCGTTTTCTTCATGAGTTAAGAAATTCAACCCCAGTTCCTTTTGGGGCATGTTGAAATAAAATGACAGAAACATTTCGAATTCAGTCAGCTCAACTGCACAGATTGTGATCATCAGGCTATTAAAATGTCTCATATTTATATTCACTTTCTGTCTAATATGCTGGCTGATCTTTATTTAGATTATGTAGTGTAGTATCCAGGCTAGACAGTTTACTTCACAACTGTCATACAAAATGAATGTTTGGTTTCAGGCATAAACTGTGGTGTCAAGTGAACTGTAGAAATGTCATCTTCATTCCCGCACAACTTATTTCCTTTATCTTTTTTGGCAATAAAGCTGTTTCTTTATAGTCTGTGTGGTTTGAACCATGCAGAACCATTCTAATACCAACAGGTTGCGGGGAATGAAGTCAAACTTCTTTACAGGCCAAGCTGCATTAGCTTATCTGACATTTAAAGCATTTCGTTTGATTTGATTTCAATGGTCCAACTGGCACGTCCTGATTTTGCAGGCATGCTCCTGGGGCAGCATGTTTTATTGGTTCTGGAACAACAATACTGTCAAGTTATAAGCCAAAACCTAACCTTAATCTAATCCTTAAACCGGAGGAACATTATAGATCAATAAGAATGATAAGTCCCTAACCCAGTCCCAAGCCTAACCCTAACATCAGCCCTCACCTGGTTGGTTGTTAGAAATATTGTTCTATGACCAACATGGATCCTTCTTAAGACCATCAGGGTGTGGAGGAATGAACTCAGTCTTCATTCCAGCCGAAACTGTTTGTTTTAAAAAGGGAATTTAACGCTGCACAGACCTGATTAAGCATGTTACTTTCTTTTCTCTTCCATTCTCATTCATACCTCCTTACTATTTATGGGTTTCTATGGGCCTATTTAATACAGTCTAAGTGTATTATTTCTTTTTTATATGGTACTTGAATGTGTCATTTTTAATTATGGTTAAAATGGAAACAGGTTTTCTTCATTGTTGTTAATCATTTATGCAATCACTTACTTATTACATGGCCTTACAAGATTTACACTGAAGATTGACGTTGACGTCATATGTAAAAGGATATAAATATACAGACGGAACCTGAAAATACGTTCTTCTCAAGGAAAATCTACCACAAGGTAAATACCGGTATTCTTTTTTTTTTTTTTGTGTAATATTAAATTTACTGAGGACATTGCTGGTTTTGTAGTATATACAAGGGCATCATTTTGGTTTGGTTTGAAAGGTGAACCGATTTAGCGGGGTCCGAGGGCATGAGGTTTATTTATAAGTTAGTTTTGCAAAAATGGTCTTTTGTGGTATCATCCACAAAGTTGTAACAAAGTTACTTTCTTACATAGGATATTATGATTTTATATTATTTAAGTACCTTTATTAGTTTTGACAGAATTATCTAATTCAAAGTGCCATAGGCAGTCAAACTAACTTAACTTAACATTTTCTTATTGAAATTGTTCATTTCCTACTTTCCTATATCGAAACGGTTTATTCTGGTAACAATAGGTAAAACCCCAATAATTACAGGTAAAACCGTTGATGGCTGCTCAGTCCAATCATGCCTAGGCCAATGTTGACTTTTTTTCTTTTCTGTTTTGTATTAATCTATAACATTTGTTACGAAAAATAGCAGCCTACACACATTTAGAAACTACAGCTACATGTTAATATAAATCTATACTGAAAATCTACTCCCATAACAGATTATCCATGCAGGCTATTATAAATTCAACAACAAGTAAATCAAAATGTACCTATTTACTATAGGTAAAACATGATAAATTCTAGGAAAGGTAGTCATGAGTAGCTTAAATTAAGCTTTCTAATGTATGTTGATGCAAGATGACGTTTTCTCTTTTTTACCAGTCTTTTTAGTTTATGTGGGTGTTAGATCATGTGTTTAAAAAGTGTGTTAAAGTGTTCAATTCTCAAAAGAATTGAAATGGGTTGCATATTTTATCAGGGATAATTTTATAGGAATGGCGTATGTTTTTTTTTTTTTTCTAAGGCACGTCTATAAAATCTGTCGGCTATAATGGCTGCTTTCACAAATAATGGGCTTAAGCTAGTCTCAGACTAAAATGCTGTTGAGCTGTTTTAACCGAAAGCAAGCACTGACAGATCTTAAAATATGTCAGTGACAATTAGACATGCTGTTGTGATATTTCATAATCGCTTCTCAGTCAGCTATTTTTCGGACGCAGCCTTAAGAGTGAGATCCAATAAATGCTTTGTGTTTTTTGAAGGGACAGCTACTTTTACTCTTTACTTTTGCTTTTAATGTCTTCACGAGGCAATTGTTGCGTATGCAGAAGTGCACACAATCGGCCACCACGGACATCGTGAAGTTAGCACAGGTGTTTTAATCTGAGACATTATTCCACTCACCAGGGTTATTGTTAATGTGTCAGGAACCATAAAAAAACATTACACTCATAAAAACTTACCGGTTTTGTAAGAAATTGATTAATTTTATATTATGAATTTCCCGCAGTTGTTGTGAACAGCCATGATACTGGTTGTAGTGGCTGTATTTCTCCTCCGGGGGGCTCTCTTTCAACCCCCTCAGGCTGAAGCATTCAAAATCTTCCCTGCTGATGGATCCCTCACACATCAACAAATCACCGAGGCAGCTTTCCTCCGCAAGATGGCAGAAGTGTGCCGTGACGTAGCTGCTGCCCGGGGGCTAGACTTTACACTACCTGTAAGAAAAGAAAATGGCGTGAACCTTTTTGAGCCTTGCTGAGAAAAAAACACCCAAAACCAGCCTAGCCTGATGGACTGGTCTTTGGTTCAAGCTGGAAATAGCTGGTTTAAGCTGGTCTCCCAGGCTGGTCAAGCTGGTGTCCAAATTTGTGCTGGTCTTTTGTCTGGTCTTGTAGCTTAAATCAGCCAAACAGTTTAGGTTGACTGCTGTTCACCAATTATTTAATCTGAGATATAGAGCATAGTAGGTTGCTTTTAATGCACAACTGGACTCATCTTTGTGTGAATATTTCATATTGTTTTTAGAATTTGTCTATCTGCGTTCATTCAAGGGCATCCATTGTAATTGCAAAATAGTAAATGTGTTTCTTTATACACACTGAGGCATGTGTCTGCAGTTTTGAAATCTACACCAAATCACAAATGTTATTGAGAGTCTTGAAGATTCCAGCAACTTTATCAAAAAAAAAAAAATACAGGTTACTACTAACAGGTAGTCATACAAAGTGAAGTCCAGCTGTAAACGTGATGATCTGATTATCATCCTGATATTCAGTGATGATGAACATGAGTGTAACTCTTAAATCAACATGCCTTGCAATCCTCTTCTGTGCAAAACCAGATTCATTCTTTAATATTATAATTTTTTTAAATATTCATTAATATTTATTATACATTTAATGGCAGTTATTCAAGGTTTCAATTTTTTTTGTTGGGTTTAAGCTAACTTTTCCCCCCCTCACTTCCAGATCAACAACAAATTGACAGAAACTGCCGTCCAGAGAGCCTGCTCAAATTCATATTCCTCCTTATTAAAAATATCCACTTTCAGTCTGGCTATTTCTCAGACTTCCCTTAGCAATGCAGCTGTTGATAAAAAGCAGTTCAGTACTGCTCATCATTTTGATAATGAAGATTTCAAAAATGGACGGGACGTCATCATTCAGGGCATCGCTGCAGTGAAAGTCAGCATGAAACAGGGGAGATATTTGTCTGCTCGCTCCAGTCTGGGGGCTGCATGTCATACTTTACAGGTACGTTAATCCATACTAGAGCAAATCTTGAAGTGTGGCGTGTTTTTTAAATCCAAATCAAGGTTTGACAGATCAGAATTTAATCTGTGCTTTTTTAAAAGAAAAAAAATCTAAATATGTACAACATATTTACAGACAACTGCTTACTATTATTAACTTATTTCACAGTTAAACCAAACTCAGCTTATCCTCTCGCTTCTGTTAACTCCTGCCTTCAAGAACTTAAAACCTGGATGACTGATAACTTCTTGCAGCTTAATACTAATAAAACTGAAATCTTGTTGATTGGCCCTAAATCAAAAAACTTGCCACGTGATGACGTTTTTATTGATATTGATGGTGTCCAGATTACACCTTCAAAAACTGTGCGAAATCTGGGAGTATTGCTTGACTCCACGTTATCTTTCGACTCACATATTGGTCAATCAGTGAAGTCATGCTTTTTCCACCTGCAAAATATTGTTCGTATCCGTCGATCCCTCAACTCTAATGATGCTGAAACTGTTATTCACGCCTTTATAACCTCCAGATTAGACTTTTGTAACGCCTTATACAGCGGCTTACCAACTAAGGCTATACATCGCCTCCAAATGGTGCAAAACTCTGCTGCTCGAGCACTACTTCACTGGCTTCCCGTGGCCAGTCGCATCTAGTTTAAACTGTTAGTTTTCGTCTATAAAGCCAGTCACGGCCCTGCACAAAAATATCTTGCTGAGTTAGTTCAACCTTATGCTCCTGTCCGGACCCTCAGATCCACACTGTAAAAAATTGCTGTAATTTTACAGTATGTATTCCGTAGTGTGCTGTATTTTTACAGTACTATTGCAATTAATGATTTACAGTACTCTTGTAAATTTACAGTCTTACTGGCAACCAAAATTGCCAGTAAGTTACTGTAAATTTACAGTAAATTTTTTACAGTGAGGTTTATAACATTGAGTATATAAATTTACAATTTACAAATGAATGCTTTTTTTTGTGCAGGATTTCTATAGCCACAGTAACTGGGTGGAACTGGGAAGCACTGATCCTTTCACCTCTCTGATCAGACCTGAGCTTCCTCTCAACAATCTAGCAGGTACTGTTCTGCATAGTTATTTCTGAAGTCGTTTCTTCATATTCATCTCAAAAATAATTTTTTTCCACCCAGTCAGCTGTATCATAAGACCTTGTCTTTTTTCCACCCATGTCAAGTAACCAGTTCTTTTGAATATTATGTCATTCCATATACACATTTATGTTTCTGGATTGATGTCTAGGTCCCAATACAAAAACATGTAAAAGCTGTGTTGGAAAAGACTGCAGTGACAACCTTCTCCAAGAGGTTCTGCAACAGAAGATGTTAACTTCAGGATATTTCAGCCTTTTACTCCCAACCAAACCTGAAGGTAGGGGAAATGTAACATCTCATGCACTAGCATTAGGTTTAAGTGCTTATTAGACTATAGACCAAAGTCAGACAGTTCCTGAACTTGAAGATGTAGGCTATTACTTCCTCTGAATCTCCTGGGATAGGATGAAGCAGTAAATTGCAACACTTATGAAAAGCACTGTGTGTATGACTAACTACTACTAAAAAATTATCCATAGAAAGTTCCTTTAAACTTAAAACACAATCCAATGCGTAATTCAAAATAATGGGTAAAACACCTGTGAAAAATCAATACAGTAAATTACTTAATATTAACACATTGTAACATGTATATTCTGTTTTAGTTTCATTTTCACTGTTTCCTGTTCTGGTTTGCCTATGTTCTTTTGTGGCCTATTTACTGATTTAATTCGCCTGTTCATACTTATTTTGAAAACTCTCCCTGTTTATGTAAACCCTGAGTTTTGTCTGTTCATTGTCCGGAATCGTCTATGTTTTGTGGTTGTGTTTACGATTAGCTCCTGCGATCTTCTCAGTGTTCCTTTGTTGGTTTAATAAAGACTACTCTTTCATCGTGCATATCATTATAGTAACCATGAGACACATGAGACTTTGTTCCCTATTGTACAGACTTGTGTTAGTCTAGGAATTTTGTTAGGCCCACTTCTCATACTTTTTTGGCTTGAATAAATGTTTATGCTTTTTACATTTTCTTAATTTTAATTATAGTATATGCACTGTCAAGGTACTTCAAGAATGGTAAAGATAAGAAGAGGTAATTGTATGCATTGAGGGGAAGATCATCATGAATCATGTTCCATCATGTCCCTTAAATTAACTTGATCAATTACCATCTGAGCTTTATTGCAGAGTTCAAAATGCTTAATTGTGGCTAAAAAAAAAACAGTACCTAGAAACACTTGGTTTATAAAAGTACACCTAAATGGATAGTTTACCCATATATGAAAATTCTATCATCATTTACTAACCCTCAAGTTGTTCCAAACCTGTTTGAAGGTCGTTATTCTGCTGTACACAAAGGAATATACTGTATTTAGAAGTAGACCTATGTTTGTAACCAAGCCAATCACAGCCCCTTATGGTATAGTCAAGGGGCCGAGATCTGCTTGGTTACAAACATTCTTCCAAATATCTTCTTTTGTGTACAGCAGAACAAAGCAATTTATACAGGTTTGGAACAACTTGAGGGTAAATAAATGATGACAGAATTTTCATTTTTGGGTAAACTGTCCCTTTAACTCTCTCTCAGGCAAGTGTAGCCATGGCGGCATTTTTGATAGGACCAGCTATAGAGACCCCACCGGAGGCATCAATAAGGATGACATCAGCTCAAGTCATGGCTTCCTTCACCAGCGTGCTGCTGACATGGCCATCAACGCTACTATGGAACTGCTGCAAGACATCCGACTGGCCACAGGCAATATAGCCTTTCTTCGGTATGAAAATATTATCTTGTGGTACTTTAGTATAGTAGCATTTAGGGAAGAAACCTTTTGTGGTTCATATTTATCCACTGTAGTCCAAGTTTTCTGAAGCTATGCAACAGTTTTTTGAGGAACATGCCGACAAAATTATGCACACATAAGATCAACATTGGGCAAATTATTGCTTTAATCTTTATCCATTTCATATGCTTTCTCTCTCTCTCTCAGATTGATGGGCCTCAGTCAGATCTCAGTTGTGGCTTTTGTATTTGACACCACGGGCAGTATGTCTACTTACATCGCAGAGGCCAAGAGAATGACCTTCAGTATCATAGACAGCAGGAGAGGAACATCAGAGGAACCTTCAGAATATATTATAGTCCCATTTAATGACCAGGGTACACATTATATCACATTTTATATATATATATATTTTTAGTCCCACTTTAAATTAGGTGTCTTTAACTACTACGTACTTATGTCACACACACAAAAAAATATTGTGTTAATTTTGTATTACAACACTACTTTTGATTGAGGTTGGATATGGGTAAGGTTAGGGGAAGGTTTGGTGGTATGGATAGGTTGGACCTACTTTATATTTAAGTGGCCCTAACTTCTATGTACTAATATTTAATGCAATTATTATGTACATACATACATTTTTTTTTTACATTTTTACTTACATTTAAAAAATTACCTGTATGTAATTACATCTGTAATTAATGTAGTTACATTTATAATTACACTGTTGACCCTTCCCTTACACCTAACCCTACCCCACCTCACCCATCCCACCACACCTGTCCTTAACACTACCCTTATCCCACCTCAATTTTAGTGTTTTGCAATACAGTATGAACACAATAAGTTCATTGAACTTATTTTTTGATGTAAGTACATAGTAGTTAAGGCCACCTAATATAAAGAGGGACCGATAGGTTTAAGGGTGGGTTAAGTTATAAGGGAAGGGTCGACAGTGCAATTATAGATGTAGTTATATAAATGAATTACATCTAATTACATGCAGGTAAGTACAGTGTAAAAACATGTATGTACACAATAAGTGCACTGTATCAAATGATTTATGTTAGCACATAGTAGTTAAACACACTTAAATAAAGTGGGTCTAAGTTTTTATATAAACATGTACATATGGATCAATCAGTTAAACCATCTATAGTAGTGATGTGTTTGTGTTTTTCACAGGCTTTGGACCTCTGATAAAAACTGATAATGCAGATACGTTTAAAGAGCGAGTCAATTCCCTTTCAGCATCTGATGGTTCAAATCCAGGGATGTGTCTCTCAGGACTGCTGGTATGTGTGTGTGTGTGTGTGTGTGTGTGTGCCCTTGTTCATATTGTCCCCATAAGGATAGTAAAACCTGCATTCACCTACATTGTGGGGACCAGCCAGCGGTCCCCACTTTTCAAAAGGCTTATAAATCACACAGGATGAGCTTTTTTGAGAAAGTAAAAATGCAGAATGTCTCCTGTGATGGGTAGGTTTAGGGGTAGGGTTAGTGTTAGTGTAGGGGGATAGAATGTACAGTTTGTACAGTATAAAAACCAGTACGTCTATGGAGAGTCCTCACAAAGATAGTGAACCAGACGTGTGTGTGTGTGTGTGTGTGTGTGTGTGTGTGTGTGTGTGTGTGTGTTCAATGTCTTTTGGACAGAAGCGTAAACCTTCATTTATCCTGAGAAATGTTCACTGAAACCCGTATACTCAAGCAACTAAAATTTGATTTGCACATATAAGATGTTATGAAAAATTAGCTTTGATATCCACAATAAAGCCTGACATAAAGACGTTATAATTCTGAAAGTTCTTGTCTTTTCTGTTTCATCATTTCATGAATCTATAGTTGACACTGACACAAGCTCCTCCATCATCAGACATTTTTGTTTTCACTGATGCTTCAGTAAAGGACTCAGAATTAAAAAGCACAGTTGAGGCCATGACACAAAGCACCAAGTCAACAGTGAGTATCTGCAGAACTGCTTGATTTGTTACTTCAGTTGGGATCAGTAATATATCAGATATCTTGTTTCTTCCTTTCCACACTTCAGGTCACTTTCCTGCTGACAAACTCAATCTTGTCGCGTAGTCAGCAGAATGTCTCCCTATCAAGAACAGTGTCTCAGTCAGACATACAGCTGTACAGAGACCTGGCCCATATTTCTGGTGGACAGACCATAGAGGTCACAAACTCTACACTGTCTCAGGCCGCTGCAGTCATAATGGATGTAATCACCCCCGGTCTGGTATGTTTCAACAATGAGATCACTTTATTAACAATACTTCTATTTTTATTATACAGACATGCATTTTATAATGTAAATGTAATTTGCTTTATACCACCAATGAGGTAACTCTTTCAATCTCAAATGCAGTAACAACCTGTTTTTCTCGAAGGTGACTGTTCTTTACATAGAGAGAGGTCCAGCCATTGTAGAAAGCTTTTCTTTTGTGTTGGATCCGTCTCTGTCCAATGTGACTGTGTATGTCACTGGAGACTCTCCAGTTTTTACCCTCTACAGCCCTACAGGTGAGCCGTGCATCAATGAACAGAATGTTCATCTACAGTGGCTTATGTGCTTAATCAATCAGTTTCATAGTTTCATAATTCTCTCATCATTTACTCACCATTATGACATCCCAGATGTATATGTATGTCTTTCTTCAATTTAACACAAACAAAGATATTTAGAAAAATAATCCATCCCTGTGAGTACATAAAATGCAAGAAGGTCCCTCAAAGTTGACGCTTCTGAAAACTACACAAAACAAACACAAGGATAATTTACAGCCACAGTTGAAGAATCAATGTTGTCTGAAGCTAAATGATAGGCGTAGGTAGGGAAAAAAGTAATATTTACAACTTTTTTAATTATAGGCCATTGCTTCCAGTCAACTACATGAATTCATGTTTGACGTAAATTAATCGTGAATCGTTAATATTATTTTTCTTATATATGAATATAAATACTTTATATATAAATATATATATTTTTAAATATAGACATGCATGTGTGTTTATTTATATTCAGTATACATAATAATTATACACAGTACAAACACATATATTATGTAAACACAAACATCTATTTTGGAAACGATTAATCGCGATTAATCGATTCCCTAGCACAAGTTTCTTTGTGTTTCTGCATCACTTCTCACATGACCTTCATGCTTATGTAGAACTTCATAATGCTCTCATGAACCCGTGTAATCATTGGCCGAAAGGAATTGTTTACTTGTAAAATGTAAAATATTATTACTTATAATACCTACATCGTTTCTCTTTAGAAGACGTTGATTCATCAATTGTGATCGTATGGATTACTGTTTGCTTTGTGTAGTTTTTGAAGCATCAACTTTGAGGGACCTTCTTGCATTTTATGCACTCACAGGGATTCATTATTTTTCTAAAAATCTTTGTTTGTGTTTATCTGAAGAAAGACATACATATACATCTGGGATATCATAATGGTGAGTAAATGATAAGAGAATTTAAATATTTGGGTGGAGTAACCATTTAAGGCTGCATTTCATGTCAGGGCTTTTGCCATTCAAGTTATAGGATAATTATTATGCAATTACCATTGACTGATTTAATGAATGCCACTTTCAGGTGTGTCTCAGTCAGGTTCAATGGCAGATGGTCCTCTGGGTAGCATCCTGACTGTTGGGAATCTAAAGAGATTAAAAATCAGATCTGACAACCAGACAGGGGAATGGAAGATTAGTATCAGCTCCACAAGCTCCTACACCCTGAAAGTCATCGGTAAAGTTTTATTTCTGCGTATGACTTGCTTTTAAGGTTACCAATGTTGTTGGGTTTGTTGGGCTAGCTTAAAATAGATTGTGCAATAAATAGCTTGAGAAAAGCTTCTGTAAAATGTTGTATTGGAGATTATTATAATCACACAATTTCTGGTGTTGATTTCCTGCCAAGTACATTTAAAATATGGGGGTTAAGTACTAATTAAGTTCTTATCCTGTCAATAATCACAGAAAAAAATCTTTATATTTTCTTAACACATACTATATGCCTGTCCATAATTCAGAATTCATTTAATTGTGAATACAGGTCAGAGTTCTGTGGACGTCCTCGTTTACTTTGTGGAGATAATTGAGGGAGGTCATGGAGACTCATGGGGACAGAGTTTCACCCGCCCTTTTATTGGTATAAAATCTTACAACATCCCTATGATCTTCCAAACCACTTGTCCTCTGTTGGGTCGTGGATGTCATACATCATATAATTTATATCCAAAATATATTTTTAAATGACTGGAAAATTCCATACAAAATAATTTTGCTTTAAGGTGGAGACTCCTGATACCTTACTGGCCTAGTATGGTATCATGAATCTGTGCAATCTGGAATTTTGTGTAAGGGCGAAACATTTCCCAACAGTACCAAAGTGACACTAATGACAGTTGACTATCACAATTTTATCATGCCTTAAGTTTAAAAAGATTTGTTCTTATTTGTCACAAAACATACAGTAGCCTAGTTCTGATATTTGAGCATGTTTCTGTGATTGCTGATCAGGTCGGAATGCTACTTTGTTTGTCTCTGTGAGCGGAGGAGATTCAGTCACAGTGACTGACGTGCTTCTAGTTGAAGCTTCAGGATCTGCTGTTGTTAATGGAACCTTCAAAGCAGTGGGTGCCACAGACTTCCTGGTCAATGTAGACCGAATCCCAGACGGGGCATTTGTGGTCCAACTCAAAGGGCTGTTGAATGACTCGTCGTCAATCAGTCGATTGCAGAGACAGTCACCCACCCAATATAAAGGATCTAGAATAACCATCACGGTAAGAAATATCTATAAAAAATATATTGGGTACACACACAAATAGCTGTAATTTACACCTATTAATAAACAAAAATGCTCTTAAAGTTATCACATATTGGTACAAAAAATCACATTAACCATATCTGTTCCTTCACAGGTCCAATCGCAGAGCGTTACACAACCTGGAGTCCCATTCAGTCTCAACTTCACAGTGACCTCTAACACTACAGGCGGCAACTACACAATCCGAGCCAGGACTGACCTGGGCTTCAGCGTGTCTTTCCCTCGCTCTCTGAACCTTGAGGCAGGGGGAAACGCTCAGGGAAGCGTCACACTGACTGCACCCTCCAATACGGAGTCCGGGACTGATGTCACACTCACTATTGAGGCAGAAGCTCCGGGGTCCACCGACCTGAATTATGCCACAGTGCAACTCACCGTCTCCACAGGAAATGCTATTTTCAGTGGATTTTACTCACTTCTCATGTGTCTTTCTTTCTCCTGTTTTTTGTTTCCCATTTTGTATGATTCAAAATAGCATTTAACACAGCATGTACTGTTACATTGCTACTTCTCTTGAATTGTCAGCTGTAAAAGAGTCTTTGTAAATATTTAAGAATAAAGGTTAAGGTTTACTATTGAAATTTGACTCTCACTTTATATAGTAAAAAGGTGTGTTTGAGACTAGATTTGTGGGCAAGCTGTGATTTCAATAGCAGGGTAGACTCTACTCTTGATCTTGTTTTATAAGTTTAATAAAGACAAAGTTCATATCAGGGGCAGCAGTTTTGTGCAAATTCATGGCATTGTGTTGGTTTTCCTTTTTATATTTGCGTATACTCTCATTCAGCCTCTCCTCGGCTCAGGGACTTCACTGAACTCCTTTCACATGAGTGAGTTAATAATACATTTTAGGAGGACTGAATGAATAAACTGGGGTGTATGATTGTGATTTTTGAAGTTTTTGGAAAGTTTGAAGCATTCCAAGCAAACTAATGAATCAAGAAGATTTCTTGAAATGACATCAGGTTTTACGTTTGCAACTGTTTTCAATAATGCGTTTGGGATATTATTTTGTACTCATTGTTACAGGCCTTTTAGAGTTGTCAAGGTGACAGGCGAGTTAATATTTCATTTGAAAAAGGCACAATTAACAATGAGGGTTAGTAAGGAAGTAAACATACTTCCTTACTGAGTTTCTTAGTAACCCACACACACTTACTGTAAGGATTCTCTTTTACCCAGTCCTTAATTTGCATCACAAATGTGTGACGCAGACATTCATCATCTATATAAAGGTGGCAGAGGCTGTGCATACGTTACAGTATACACACAAAATCTGTGAAAAGGTAAACAAAAAATTCTCTGTTTTAACTTGATTTCTGATTGAGTAATATGTAATATCTAGGACATTTCCAGTTAACGATATCCAAGTCAACAGTCTATTTTAAAAATGTTTAGTGAAATGTGTCATCAAGATTTTCAAACTGAATTTCCCCACAGCACCTATTATTGTGGGCAGTCATGGTTTCACTGGTCGTGGTGGCAGTAGTTATTCTCTGGGGAACCCTGTTTCAACCCTCCCAGGTGGCAGCATTCAAACCTCTTTTTCATGATGGCTCTGTCACCCATCGAGAAATCACTCAGATGGCCATCCTTCGCAAGACAGCAGAAGTGTGCCGTGACATAGCCACTGCCCAGGGACGAGACTTTACACTGGCTGTAAGAAAAGAACATGAGAGTGGACCAACCAAACTGTTTTTAGAACCCGGAAGATAAACTATTAACGAGTAAAAAAAGGACCTTGTAGAGACTTTCATAGTTTGTGTTACAACATAAATTATTCATACCTCAAATGAGAATTTTGAAACTTATGATTATTTAAATGGCTAAGTCTCAAGTATTGCTACACAGACCTGATTTGAAACCTGAATAGAAACCTGAAAAACAGAGGGGATTTGAGTTATATTTTTTAAATAATAATAATAATAGTAATAATAATATCCTCCTCTTTCCACTCCTCACCTCCAGATAAACAACAGACTGACTCCATCTGCAGTCCAACAAGCCTGCGCAACATCTCCTCATTCATCTTCTGCCCTCTCTTCACTGGGTTTTCGTTTAGCCATAACAGAGATTTATCTAAGCAATGCAGCCATAGATGCAGTGTTTGCACTGAGTCCGCCGCATCACATAGATAATGAGGCTTTCGGTGAGGGCCGGTACCTCATCACTCGTGGCCTGGCTGCAGTAAAGGCCAGCGTGCAGCAGGGGAGCTTTATCTCTGCTCGTATCACTCTGGGGGCTGTATGTCATACTCTACAGGTACGTAAGGAATAAGGGTTATAGAAGGGTGGTCTGTAATCTTTTTTAAGATGGCTTTATACCAGTATTTATATTTGTGTTATATGTTACATTTAAATACATTTATGCATTTGGCAGACACTTTTATCCGAAATGAAATGCATGCATGTTATCAGTTCCTGCATTACCAGGGAATCAAGCCCATATTGTTTCTAGCACTATTTATGGATGTACTGATTCACTCTTCTCTTATTTTATGTAATATATGTTATTTAAAGGGAGAGTTCACACAAAAATGAAAATTAGCCCATGATTTTCTCACCTGGAAGTCATCCTAGGTGTATGTGACATTCTTCTTTTAGACGAATACAATCAGAGTATTTTTATATATAAAAAATGTCCTGGCTCTTCCAAGCTCTAAAATGGCAGTGAATGGCTGTTTCTGTCTGTTTCTGAGGTCCATAAAAGTGCATATATCCATCATAAAAGTGCTCCACACAGCTCCGGGGGGTGGGGGGGCATGGGTTAATTAAGGCCTTCTGAAGCGAAACGATGCGCTTGTGAAAGAAAAATATCCATATTGAAAACTTTACAAACTGTAATCTCTAACTTCCGTTAACTGTAGTATGCGTGTTCCACTAACTGTCCTTCCCAACTGTTCTTTATGATGGATATATGCACTTTATGCAATTTATGCATAACAGAAACAGTGAATCTCTGCCATTAAAGCTTGGAAGAGCCATGTTTTTTTTGGGGGGAAGCATGAAGTTTTCGGGTGAACTATCCCTTTAACTTTTTGTTTTGTTTTAGCTCTGGTAGTTACCAATTGCATTCCTCCTTGTTTTTTAATGCACCCTGTATTTTAATAGATCTGGGGAAAACGGCATTTTCCTATTTTGCACCTTGTTTTAAAAAAAAAAAAACATTTTATAAAAAATAAAAAAAAACCTAGAATAATGCAAATCCCTATTGTATATATTGTCCAAGAACAATTTTGGACACTTAACTTGTTTGTTTGAATGAAAATGTCTGAATGCATAGAAAACAAAGTTAAACCAAGAAATATCTGCAACATGATGCCAGAGCTTTCGCAGAACTTTTTTTAATTAGTTTGCAAGGTGATTTTTATGATTGAAGTCATACGTTTACTTTACCCACCGCAAATGATTTATACACGCATGTTCCACTATGTTTGACAACCACTTTAGACAATATTAATTGTGATATTTGATTTGTAATAAATAACAATAAGGATAGTAACACTTGAAATGTCTGATCTTGTGGGAACTTTTTGGTCCCAATGCGGAAAACAGCTTATACATCACACTAAATGATGTTTTTTGAAAATGTTAAAATAAAGAACGTTTTCTGTGATGGGTAGGTTTAGGGGTATAGGGTTAGTGTCAGGGGATAGAACAGTTTGCACATTATAAAATCATTATGTCTGAGACTAAAACCCAAAATGTGTGTTTGTTAATTATGCAAACACTGTGTTGTTGGTTACTAAAGTCTATGTTTGTGTGCAGGATTTCTATAGCCACAGTAACTGGGTGGAACTGGGAAGCACTGCTCCTTTCACCTCTCTGATCAGACCTGAGCTTCCTCTCAACAATCTAGCAGGTGACAAAATACAATTACCCTCATTCTACAATTTCTCAAGTGTTTGGAAACAAGTTTCACATTCTTATCTTTTATCTGTATGTACAGACCGCCTCACACCAACATGCAAAAACTGCATTGGGCAAAACTGTAGTGATAACATTCTCCCAGAAATATTGCTGCAAAAGATACTAACCTCAGGATATTTCAGCACTGTCTCCTTCATAAAACCTGCAGGTAATGAAGCTAAGCATCCCATGGGTAGTGTTGATCTGCATTTCTGTGAAAACCCCTGTATATCATCACAGGATGTTTGAAATTGGGACCACAAGTCTATATGCTGACATAATTTTCTTTCAGGCAAGTGTAGCCATGGCGGCTTTTTTGATAGCACCAGCTATAGAGACCCCACCGGAGGCATCAATAAGGATGACATCAGCTCAAGTCATGGCTTCCTTCACCAGCGTGCTGCTGACATGGCCATCAACGCTACGATGGAACTGCTGCAAGACATCCGACTGGCCACAGGCAATATAGCCTTTCTTCGGTACATGGACATTCCTTGATACTACACAGTTTTGGGCTCTTCTGTAAAAAGAGAAATAAGTTCATATTTACGTGTTAGAAGTTGTAAATACGAGGTCGGATAACATGGCGATACCAGATTTTTTAACTCTATTTCTACAAAATGTTGAGTAGAAACCATCCTTTGATCTTACGATCATTTCTCAAATGTGCGTATGTGAGAGAACGATCATAGCACAAAAAATATGTGCGTACGCCTTTCATCCAGATGTGAAATCTATAAATCGCAAATGACCTTGAAATTTCGACCAGGTGAATGGTTTCAGATCTCCGCCCTGTATGTGCCACCTAATTAATGTCATAATGCCAGTCAACGTCTAAATCCTTTGCTTGAGAATGGCAAGCTGCAGGAATTGCTTAGATTTCCAAATACCTGCAGTACTCCAACACTCTTCCAAAAGGAAAAGTGCGTCTGCTTAGTACTTGACGTGGCTCTAAGCACTTTTACACATCAAAGACTGCTTTTATAAATATGAACGTTAGAGTGGATTTTAGCGTATACACACTCTAAGTTCAAATCTGTGCACGTTTTATAGGGGTGAATTCAGGTTGATTGGGACAATTTTGTCATCTCAATGGCAACAATTTGTCCCAATCACCCTGACTTCACCCCTAAATAAGGCCCCTAGTGTGTTTTTGCTTTTATGTTTTTATTCAATTTATGACTGAATTGAATCATTATATATTCCATTTCTGCTGATGCTGTGGATACATAACGTTCTTTAGTTTTAGAGTCAGAAATGTATACTGCTTCCAGGTTTAGCCAGCTGTATTTGTTTCTTTCTTTCTCTCTCAGATTGATGGGCCTCAGTCAGACATCAGTTCTGGCTTTTGTGATTGACACCACGGGTAGTATGTCGGATGATATTGAAGAAGCCAAGAGAGTGTCCTTCAGTATCATAGACAGCAAGAGAGGAACACCGCAAGAACCTTCAGAATACATTCTAGTCCCATTTAATGATCCAGGTAGTCATAAGGTGTATTTAGACCTATATATAGTCAATTTTTTTCCCAACAAAGGGCAAAAAAGAAAAGGAAGCAGTGCCTCAAAACATTGTGTTGAATGAAAAAAGAATTAAGAAATATGAGATTTTTATGATCACTAATACAGAATGCACTCACTGTCCCATTGCGACACCAGTGATCACGCTGTGAACAGGAAAGCCTGCCCGGGATGTGTGTGCGATGAGGCATTTGAGGCATTTGCATCAAGTAAAAATGGAGGGAATAATTAAACTATTCACCCATTTGAACATCATCACTTTTGTTCATGTTCAAATATAAGTTGAACTTGCAATGACTTGAACATTAAATGATCTGTGAGTTGCTTTTTATGGAATATATTAAAGGTACATATGCCTGCCATTATTTTCATTTAAATGATGTGAAACATGTTGCTGTAGTGTTCTGTTCTGTGTTTGTGCCATACAGATTTTGGACCTCTGATAAGGACTGAGGATTCAAATATTTTCAAAGCGAGAATCAATTCCCTTACAGCATCAGATGGAGGAGACACTCCAGAGATGTGCCTGTCAGGACTGCTGGTGTGTGTGTGTGTGTGTTAACATGCATGTCTTTAGGAGAGTTTTGTAAACCTGTATTTAAACTGAGAAAAACATTCCTATTCACACTGAGACAGTATATAAGATTATATTACTGATATAATTATTGTGAAAATCTCAGCTGGGTTGAGCTTTAGGTTTCTGGGTTGAGATAAAGCTAGAATGAGAAATGATAATAATCTTGAGGTCCTCTTTGCTTGTTTTCCCCATTATGGTTCTCCAGTTGGCACTAGCAGGTGCTCCTCCTTCTTCAGACATTTTTGTTTTCACTGATGCTTCAGCAAAGGACTCAGAATTAAAAGGCACCATTCAGGCCATGATAGAACGCACCAAGTCAACAGTGAGTGCCTGCAGATCACTTCTACATCATTGCTGCTAATGCAGTGTGTTGCTGAATTGACATTAACTGACATTTTTCTGCATTTCGATCTGCTCTCTGCAATTTCTCCATGCCATCCAGGTCACTTTCATGTTGACTAACCCCTTCTCATTACGTAAAAGACGGGATGTGCCACAATCTCAACAGTTTAATTCAAGATCCATTCCTCAGTCAGACATACAGCTGTACAGAGACCTGGCTCATATTTCTGGTGGACAGACCATAGAGGTCACAAGAGCTATGCTGTCTCAGGCCACTGCAGTCATTACAGATGCATCTACCTCTGCCCTGGTTTGTTCTGACAATGACTTAAAGAGATAGCTCAAAAAAAGTTAAATCATCCTGGCACATAAGGGACAGTTGACAAATAATAAAAATAATGACAGTGTATTCGGAAAGTATTCACAGTGCTTCACTTGTTCCACATTTTGTTATGTTACTTAATAAATTGTTAATAAATGCATTGTTTTCCTTAAAATTCTACAAACAATACCCCATAATTACCTGTTTGTTTGAAATTTTTGCAAATTTATTTGAGCTCAGGTGCATCCTGATTCCACTAATCATCCTTGAGATGTTTCTACAACTTGATTGGAGTCCACCTGTGGAAAATTTGGAAAGGCACACACTTGTCTATATAAGTTCCCACAGTTAATAGTGAATGGCAGAGCACAAACCAAGCCATGTCCAAGTCCAAGGAATTGTCTGTACATCTGAGACAGGATTGTGTCGAGGCATAGATCTGGGGAAGGGTACAGACACATTTCTGCAGCATTGAAGGTCCCGATGAGCACAGTGGCCTCCATCATCCATAAATGGAAGAAGTTTGGAACCACCAGGACTCTTCCTAGAGATGGCCGCCTGGCCAAACTGAGCAATCGGGGAAGAAGGGCTTTAGTCGGGGAGGTGATCAAGAACCCGATGATGGTCGCTCTGACAGAGCTCCAGCGTTTCTCTGTGAAGAGAGAGGAGAACCTTCCAGAAGAACAACCATCTCAATCAGGCCTGTATGGCAGCATGGCCAGGCGGAAGCAGAAAAGGCACATGACGGAGCGCCTAGAGTTTGCCAAAAGGCACCTGAAGAAACAAAATGTTCTTGTATGATGAAACAAAGATTGAACTCTTTGGCCTGAATGGCAAGCGTCATGTCTGGAGGAAACCAGGCACCACTCCTCACCTGGCTAATACCATCCCTTCAGTGATATATGGTGGTGGCAGCATCATGCTGTGGGGGTGTTTTTCAGCAGCAGGGACTGGAAGACTAGTCAGGATGAAGGGAAAGATGAATGCAGCAATGTACAGAGACATCCTTGATGAAAACCTGCTCCAGAGCGCTCTGGACCTCAGACCGGGGTGAAGGTTCATCTTCCAACAGGACAACGACCCTAAGCACACAGCCAAAATAACACAGGAGTGGTTACGGGACAACTCTGTGAATGTCCTTGAGTGGCCCAGCCAGAGCCCAGACTTGAACCCAAATGAACATAGATCTGAAAATGGCTGTGCACCGACGCTCCCCATCCACCCTGATGGAGCTTGAGAGGTCCTGCACAGAAGAATGGGAGAAACTGCCCAAAATAAGCATAAAAAGACTCAAGGCTGTAATTGGTGCCAAAGGTGTTTGGCAGATGTACAGACAATTTCTTGGACTTCATGGCTTGGTTTGTGCTCTGCCATTCACTATTAACTGTGGGAACTTATATAGACAAGTGTGTGCCTTTCCAAATCATGTCCAATCAACTGAATTTACCACAGGTGGACTCCAATCAAGTTGTAGAAACATCTCAAGGATGATCAGTGGAATCAGGATGCACCTGAGCTCAAATAAATTTGCAAAAATTTCAAACAAACAGGTAATTATGGGGTATTGTTTGTAGAAAAGGTGTTTGGCACCAAATGTTTTTGTTTTTTATTTTTAATAAATTTGCGAAGATTTCAAACAAACTTCTTTCACGTTGTGAAAATAATTAATTTAATTAATTTTGGAATAAGGCTGTAACATAAAAAGTGAAGCGCTGTGAATAGTTTCCGGATGCACTGTATTTTTTTCAATTTGGTGATTGGAATTTTGCTGTGAAACACTGAACATTGAAAACATCTCCATGTGTTTCTCGAAGGTGACTGTTCTTCAGGTCGTGAGAAGTCCAGCCATTGCAGGAAACTTTTCTTTTGTGTTGGATCCGTCTCTGTCCAATGTGACCGTGTATGTCACTGGAGACTCTCCAGTCTTTACCCTCTACAGCCCTACAGGTGAGCCAACACAACTCTGACATTGTGTGTTGATATGAGGGTTATATTTTCTCCAATACAAAAATCCAGAAGCCAAAATCATTGTTAAAAAAGAGCTATGCTTCTCCTGCCTTTCAGGTGTGTCTCAGTCAGGTTCAGTGGCAGATGGTCCTCTGGGTAGCATCCTGACTGTAGGGAATTTAAGGAGAATAAAACTAAAATCTCTTAACCAGACCGGGATGCAATGGAAGATCAGTATTGACTCTCCAAGTTTCTACAGCCTTAAAGTCACTGGTAAGGGGTTCTAATCTGCCCTATGTAAAACACTGAGATTTTAATCATATTTTTTAATCAAATGTAGTCTATTTTTATTATCATTACATTTAACCTTACTGTAACACTTTATAATAACTACACGATATGAAGCATTAGTTAAGCGTTAGTAAATAGTCAATTCATCATTTATAAAGCATTAGTATACATTAGTAAGTGGTTTATAACTACAGTTGTAAATGCTTTGTTCTTGATTTATAAGCATATCTATGAAGCATTAGTAAATAAATCAATTCATCATTTATAAAGCATTAGTAAGCAGTTCATAAATACAGTTGTAAATGCTTTGTTCTTGATTTATAAGCATATCTATAATGCATTTAATAATTGTATTTTCATACTTTATTAATGATCAATTTATCATTTCTAAATTAAGTATTTGATTATTTACAAACCAGTTATTTAGGAGTTGTCAGCGGTTCATAAGATCATTTAGAAAGTGTAAGTAAATGATTAATAAACTATCTAAATGTACATTTGTACATCTTATTATTTAGATATATTATTTTTCAATCTCAGCTAATTGTAAGTCTTCAGTTTGAAATGGATTTTGCGATACTAATAGAAACAAGAAAGCCTTACCACACCAAAATATTGCTTTCTTTTTATTCTATTGCTTTTTTTTTTAGTTTTGCTGCTTAATTTATTTACATATATAACTTTTGTTGCTTATTTTATTAATGATATTTACTTTATTGCTTATTTTGTTAGTTTTTGTTAATCTTTTTGCTTATTTATTTCCTTGTTATTTTATTTTTGATACTGCAGATGTTTTTTTCATTTTATATCAAGTGAACAGTTGCACAGGTTTTTTTACCTCCTGAAATAAATATATCTATGTTCTAACCCTCTGCATTGTTCATTTTCTTTTCTGTTTAGAAGAGAACTGAGCCTTTAAATCTCCTTTGTAAATGCTTTACAAGGCATACATAGTCCTCACTTTAGATGAGCTCACAAAAATAGTTAACTGACAACTACTAAATGTTTAATAGGAATACATGTTAATAAAGCATTTATTAACACACTGAGTAACTATTACTATATATCTAAATAATAAGATGTACAAATGTACATTTAGATAGTTTATTAATCATTTACTTACACTTTCTAAATGATCTTATGAACCGCTGACAACTCCTAAATAACTGGTTTGTAAATTATCAAATACTTAATTTAGAAATGATAAATTGATCATTAATTAAGTATGAAAATACAATTATTAAATGCATTATAGATATGCTTATAAATCAAGAACAAAGCATTTACAACTGTATTTATGAACTGCTTACTAATGCTTTATAAATGATCAATTGATTTATTTACTAATGCTTCATAGATATGCTTATAAATCAAGAACAAAGCATTTACAACTGTAGTTATAAACCACTTACTAATGTATACTAATGCTTTATAAATGATGAATTGATTTATTTACTAATGATACATAGATACACTTATAAATCAAGAACAAAGCATTTACAACTGTAGTTATAAACCACTTACTAATGTCTACGAATGCTTTATAAATGATGAATTGACTATTTACTAACGCTTAACTAATGCTTCATATCGTGTAGTTATTATAAAGTGTTACCAAACTTACTTTTACAAAAAATGGTTTTGAAAAGAAAATATTTTTCTGTACAAATATTTTCATTTGGAAGATTGCAATAATGTTGTATATTGCAACAGTTGTATCAATATATTTTAATTGTGACTACAGGTCAGAGTTCTGTGAACTTTCTCTTTAACTTTGTGGATCAGTTAGAGGGAGGTGACTTCACACCGAAAGCCAATCGTCCTTTCATTGGTATGATGCCATCTTTGTTTACATATTTCTTCTTGATCATTCATAGACAGTTGATCATTTCTCTTGACACTACCATAAAAAAGAAAAGAGTCGGTAAGATTTTAAAAATGTTTTTGAAAAAAAGTCTCTTACGCCCACCAAGGCTTTAATTTGATAAAAAATACAGTAGAAACAGTACTATTGGGAAAAATTATTACAATGTATAATAACTTTTTTTATATTTTAAAATAATTTAAAATGTAATTTATTCCTGTGATGGTAAAGCTGAATTATCAGCATCGGTGTCACATGATCCTTCAGAAATCGTTCAAATATGCTATTCAAACATTTCTTATTATTGATGTTAAAAACAGTTGTGCAGCTTAATCTTTATTTGTATTTCATTATGTTTTTTCAGGATTCTTTGATGAATAGAGAGATCATTATAAATGTGTTTACCGTCACTTTTAATGAATGTATTCTGTCCTTGCTGGATTAAAGTATTCATTTATTTTTAAAAACAAAATCTTAACGACCCCAAAGTTTTGAACAGGAGTGTTTAAACATGAATAACTGTCTCTGTGATTGCTGATCAGGTCGGAATGCTACTTTGTTTGTCTCTGTGAGCGGAGGAGATTCAGTCACAGTGACTGACGTGCTTCTAGTTGAAGCTTCAGGATCTGCTGTTGTTAATGGAGCCATCAAAGCAGTGGGTGCCACAGACTTCCTGGTCAACGTAGACCGAATCCCAGACGGGGCATTTGTGGTCCAACTCAAAGGGCTGTTGAATGACTCAACTCGATCTTTGCCTAGTCGATTCCAGAGACAGTCACCCACACAGCAAAAAGGCTCTAGAGTCACCATCACGGTGAGCTTAAGGGGATTGTTCAGCAAAAAATAATTGACAAACGACTTTTAAATAAGTTTACTATAACCATCATGGAATTTATATATATATATGCAAAATACAATGACAATATTTCTAACCATATTAACCATGTCCCTTCTCAGGCCCAACCAAATAGCAATATAGAGCCTGGAATTCCTTTTGATCTCAACTTTACATTGACCAATAATGCTACAGGGAGCAGCTACACTATCCGGGCCCGGACTGACCGTGGCTTCAACGTGTCTTTCCCCAGCTCTCTGAACGTGGGGACAGAGGGCAGAACCCAGGGAACTGTAACACTTACTGCACCCTCCGACATAAAGTCAGGGACGGATGTTACACTCACTATTGAAGCAGAAGATCCAGGGTCCGGTGACTCGAATTACGCGGCTCTGCGGTTCAGTGTCATGACTAAGGTAGCTGTTATGAACGCAGCAAGCGTGGACATGATTAATAATTACCATCAGTTTGACTTTTGTTAAATTTTTATTATACTGCAACTGATCTCCATTGAAGAGAATAGCTTTCTTCATGACTCATTGTTTTGGATGCAAACAGTATTAGCATTTGACCCCTTCATTGACTCTGATTAACCTTAATTATTATTATAAATTTTTTTTTTTTTGGCAGGTCACTGATATTTCAAGCCCTGTCTGTCAGGTAGTGAGCATCAAAGCAGACTGTCCTGTGGAATGCAGTAGTGCATCTTGGGAACTCTCCGCCAACTTGACGGATGGTAATGGTACAGGCATATCCAGTGTGTCTTTCAACCGTGGGAACGGCTCTCTCAGCACAAGCATTGTGATAAGTGCGGATGGCACAAATGTGACTTTGGCGTCATACAATGCTTCCTGTTGTTCTCAGGAAGTAGAGCTGGTAGTTGTGGACAGGGTGGGAAATGTGGGCACATGTTTCACTTCTATTAAGAGTCCCTCTGTAACTACAACCACGGTCATAACCACACCCAATAGAGGCTACTTTGTGTCTTTCTCAGTGTCTGTTTTGCTCTGCAACTTAATAGTGTTTTTTATGTGAATATGAGAAACATTAGATGAGTAGAAACTTCAGTTGTATTATGAGATAAGAAAAACATGCCTCCGAATACATGAATCAATGTCCAAACCATGTGAAAATGCTTAGATTTAGGAGAGCATGGTTGTATTATAAATTCTTACAAAATATTAGATTTTTTATGAATGTGCAATAATCATTGAAAATGTATTATAGAAAACATTTATTATAGCTTCTCCTGATTTAAAAAAATATATTTTACTTAGAAAAAAGAAAAAATTGTATTGTCTTCATGCCTCTTCTTATATGATGTAGTAAATTATGAAGTTGCAGAAATAATTAATCTTTATATTACAAAAAATAGGCAGGGCCCAACTGTAACCTGTACTTTGAAGCAGTTACATCCTTTCTGATACTCCCAAATAAATGTTCCAAAGAGAATTTGGGTAACACTTTGGAATACTGTTCCGTCATTAATGAATAACTACACAGGATCAAATGAGTAATGCATCATTAACATGTTTTTCACTTTAGAATACAGATCCAAATGAATAGAAATTCCTTCTGAAGGATTTGGTACTTGAGTCATTACTAATGGGTTACAATGGCCTTCACTTTATAATAAATTGTATTTAATGCATTGTTCACATTTATTATGAACCTATACATATAGTTAATAGTAAAATAGTAATTATTGCACTATTTCTCATTTCTCTTTTGCTCATTATTACTCATTTGTCCCTGTGTAGTTACAGAACAGTATTCTAAAGAGTAACAGGGAATTCAAATGTTTAGAGTGATATTAAAAAGAGTGCAGAAACCAATATGCTGATGTGAAAAACATTTAATGTAACATCGGTAGTCAAATTACAATATTATAGACGTTTGGTTTAAAAATAAACATTGTATATGTAATTATTATCTGGTAATCTCTGGCCTGAATCTGGCTCTCAATCAATGGGCTCTGTTGGCAATTTGGAGCTTTAGTAAAAAAAAACATTGCTGCCATCTAGTGGTAATTACAGGAATGAATATATGAGGAACAATATTATATTGCCAGATTTAGGATTATGTACAGTCCAATAAAACAGTTAAGCATATGTTGGGATATTTAATTCCAGCTATATTTTGACAACGAAGTTCAATAATGAATGAACAGATATTACTGCAATGTTTTGGCAACCTTGCAATTGGCGTTACACACCCTGATGTAATCTTTGATTAACTTAAATATATGCAAATAACATTTAAGAGCTATTTTTAGTGAATAACGACTTGATAATTTTGGTTCCAGGCTCTCTGAAAGTATTAACTCTGTTGCTCCTTTTAATGGTCTCTGGGACCATTAAAACCCCATAGAGAAAAAGTACATCCAGTGTAAAATTAATAAGAGACTCCAGGAGAGCAGAGGCAATGGAAGTGCACAAAGCTTACAGTTCACCATGATACATATAAGACTCATCTGACAATGTTAAATAATGCTATGAGGTCTACCAGAAAAGCTTATTTTTCAAATTCAATTGACAACAAAATTACTTCCATAAGACAAAACATTGCCAGCACCTGTCCTACTTGTAATGTCTCCAACTCCCCAGCAATGTAATCTTTTCTCCTTCTCAGCTGTCAGCCCCTGTACTCTTACACAGGCTATATCACATATGAATTCCTCTAGCTGCCCTCTCACCCATTACCCACTAAATTTCTCAAAACAGACATCCTGAATATCGTTAATAACTCAAACAGCAAGGAGTTTTAACACAGATATTTAAAACTGCAATTGTTATAGGCCCCTGCTGAAGACAAAGTAATCTTTATTATTCTGTGCTCAGTAACTACAGAACAGTCTCTAATCTTTAATTTCTTGTGAAATAACTGAAAAAATAGTATCCATAACAGTTTGATAGCTATCTTAATGCCTATACACTTAATGAAGCATTTTATCTGGCAAACCACAGCACAGAAACAGCCTTGATGAATTTAAATGATCTATTTGAGACTCAGGAAACTTGGCAGTCCTTTTTCTTTTAGATCTGAGTGCTGCTTTTGACACCGTTGATCATGAGATTCGATCACTTCAGAAATGGGTCGGTCTATGAGGTCCTGTCTTTTACTGGTTCAGATTCTACTTTCTTGTGGTGTTCTACAAGGCTCAATCTTAGGTCCTCTATTATTTAACCTTTACATGCTTTCAGTTCCATAAATTATTTCCTTTCACCATATTTCACTTGCACCAGATGCCCACAATTCAATTTCCACCCTGCTGGACAGCATAGAAAGGATAGAATCGTGGATGCCACAGAACTTTCTACAGCTAAACAAGGATAAGACAGAGGTAGCTACTTGTTATCGGTAATTATGCATGGAGAACATCTATTGCTCCATATCTTGACTCTCTATCACTAAAAGCCAGTAATCAGTTAGCAATTAGCATTGTTACTAAAACAGCATATTATCACCTCAGAAACATCTCCAAAGTATGTGATATTTTCTCCCATTCTGACCATGAGAAACTTGTTAAACACACCTAAAATTGATGAGTCAGCATTTTGGCCCAAAGCTATAGAACTCTTGCTGACAACCTATGCACAATAAACTCTCTATGCACTTATAAAGCATCTTAAAACACATTTGTTCACTAGGGCCTTTCTTTTGATTTTATTTATTGTATTTTTTAAAATATATATAGGTGGGGGACATTTACACAGACACCTTTGCTTGTGATTTGTTCTTCCAGATGGTTGCTAGTTGATTTGCAGCACTGGCTGTTTTATTAGATCAGATTAAAGGACGATTTTATTTAACTAATGGACGAAGTGCTGAGGGACTAGATGACCCCATTTAGAAGGAACCCCCTTGGGACAGGGCAGTCTGTGCGTTTGTTCCATCTTTACTCTGCAGCCCAAACAAACCTCTGTCCTCCATCCCCATCCTTTCTCCCTCACATTTCTTACTGCGAGGTTGTCTAAACCCTGAAGATGAGTAATGGCAGTGTCATTGTGACACCTCTCCATTCATCATAATCAGAAGATAGCGCAAAAGAAGCACAGCGCAAAAGAAGAAGATAAAAAGAGAAGCAAAGTGATTCATTGCAGTAATATATTAAAAAGTGCATGCTCTTTAGCATATGCAGCTTTAATTAGGATAGTGAGACACCCGCCCCCTGTCTCTCTCTTAATTTACTTTACTTTAATCTTTAACTAACAACTCTTCTCCTGGATTTTATTTAAACAAGCAACAAGGTATATTTTATATCTTCCATTTAGTTTATCTTTAGGTTCAGACTTTAATCAGGGTAGGCATCAGTTAAAAAAATTTTGCAAATGGAAACGAGAGGAAAAATTACCCATGGTTTTATTATAGTAAAAGTATAGTAACCATGTTTTTTTAGGGGCTGATTGATTACCATTTGTATAAACACAGTTTTAAATACCATGGTTAAACTAGAAAAACCATGGTTAATTTATGGTAACGTTATGACCACCTTCCTAATATTGTGTTGGTCCACCTTTTGCTGCCAAAACAGCTCTAAACCCATCGAGGCATGGTTCCACTAGACCCCTGAAGGTGTGCTGTGGTATCGGGCACCAAGATGTTAGCAGCAGATCCTTTAAGTCCTGTAAGTTGCGAGGTGGGGCCTCCATATATCGGACTTGTTTGTTCAGCACATCCCACAGATGCTCCATTGGACTGAGATCTGGGGAATTTGGAGGCCAAGTCAACACCTCAAACTTGTTGTTGTGCTCCTCAAACCATTCCTGAAGCATTTTTGCTTTGTGGCAGGGTGCATTATCCTGCTGAAAGAGGCTACAGCCACCAGGGAATACCGTTTCCATGAAAGGGCGTACATGGATGGCAGGACCCATGGTTTCCCAGCAGAACATTGCCCAAAGCATCACACTGCCTTTGGCTGGCTTGCCTTCTTCCCATAGTGCATCCTGGTGCCATGTGCTCCCCAGGTAAGCGACGCACATGCACCCAGCCATCCACAGGTCTGCGGCTATGACGGATGGTTCTGCATTTTCTGACACCTTTCTATCAGAACCAGCATTAACTTCTTGAGCAATTTGAGCTACAGTAGCTCGTCTTTTTGATTCGACCACACGGGCCAGCCTTCACTCCTCATGTGCATCAATGAGCCTTGGACCACTTTTGATAGATACTGACCACTGCAGAGCGGGAACACCCCACAAGAGCTGCAGTTTTGAGATGCCATCACAATTTGGCCCTTGTCAAACTCGCTCAAATCCTTACGCTCACCCATTTTTCCTGCTTCTAGCACATCAACTTTGAGGACAAAATGTTCACTTGCTGCCTAATATATCCCACCCACTAACAGGAGCCGTGATGAAGAGATAATCAGTGTTATTCACTTCACCATAATGTTATGCCTGTTTTTTTGTAGATTGTAAAAAAATACAGTAAAATATGTATACACGGTTCGTTCAATTTCAAGATCATATATCGTGTGTATTTTCACATATTTCAACCCTGACAAAGGCACACAGTTCAATACCTGTTTATCTGTCTTTTCTTTAAATGTTCCGTATGTTTACCTTTATAAACGGGTCAAACTCTTCTGTTTTTATATAAAAAAAGTTGCAGAGACTTATTTTAATGAGAACATTTTTAATGATCAATCTCTTTAATGTACTTTTTTCTGAAAAACAAATTCTTTGTAACTCTCTGGCATTACCATTTACATAATTCTGTACATGAAAAAGAAAAAAAGCACTGCTTTAGATACAGATTAAAATTTGAAAACTAGAAAAAACCTTCAAAATAAAAATTAGAGGAAGTTTACATTACAAATTAGTAGTAAGACATTGTCTGAAGTGCAATGGTATAGCTCAGATGAGTTTAAAAGTGGAAAAAAAGATGAAATAAAAATACTCTATCTTAAACAAACAGCAATATCTTTACAGTTAGTAGAGACGTATCCTCTGATGTATTTAAAATTGTAAAAACATATTTACATATAACTGTATCTGATATATATCTTTTTCCATCACATATATGTCAGCACCAGTACGAAATAAAAAGGAGAAAAAGATAAGCTCGATGACTTCAACAGAAATCAAAAACATGTTAATCTTGGTCCCAGATTGTTGATATTTGGTGAGACGGCAGGAGAACATGGGCTTTACCCTCTCCAACTGCGATCTTCTTGACACAGAAACAATATAACACTGCGAAACACTGAAGATGTGAATGCGTTCAATCTCCCATTAAGACAGAAATTTCTCAAAAAAAGGGCAAGTCAGTCACAATTCAAGTCAGTTACATTCCTCATAGAGCTGAAACAATCAAACTAGAGCTCGATCACAGAAAGAGACACCATGACTATAATACCATAAAGTAACACGCAACAAGGAGAAAAGACTGATATTCTTTGTGTGGCATTTCATGGTAAACAACAGAGAACTAAACAAGTCTGGCTGAGCAGTAAAGAAATGGTTACCATTTTGAGACTTCATTTGAAATGAGTTGACAGACCGGGTTAAACTCGTACAAGTAACACAAGAGATCATTCTTTATGTGAACTGTACATTTTTTGAAGTTGATGGAAATGTATCGTAAATAAATTTAAATTCCCAATACAGAGCAGAAGCTTACATGTACAAATTAAGTCCATTTTAAATTTTTTGTTGAAATTGTGTCAGTCGAAAAGGAAAAAGAAAGTTGTCCGGATTACAAACGGCTTGCTGGAGTCTTGATGTGCTTGTCTTTCCTCTGTCAGGCATTGTGTATCGGGAGTGTGCAAGAGCTTGAAGTGGTGCAATGATTGAAAAAATAAATATCAGTCATTCGACTGGTAAAAAAAAAAGGAGGAAAGTGGTATGACCCATCAGCGGAAATACAGTATGTACTGTGTATTTAATTTTTTTTAATCTTTTATTAAAATATCTTTACCCAGTGTTCACAAGCAATTATGTTCAGTAAAAGAAAAGAAACAAAAACTAGAATGTTGCGAAGCATTTTAAATGATAAAATCAAAAACACTGAATTTGCCTCAGATTACTTTCACAAATGTCTGGGGTGTTACATTAAAATCGCATAAATATTACTTTATACTTGGTGAACTGTTTCTTGTAATCCAGATGAGTTCGTATATATCTTTTCTAGCTGCCATTGTGACTAAAGAAAACATCTTTCTCACAGTTTTAGGGAGGGGAGGGAGAAGTTTGTAGCTGCCAAATCTCTTCAAGCAATATTAACAAACACCTAGTTGACAAACACACACACATGGCTTCACTCTTCTACTGACACCGGTCGCCTAGCGACAGCAGAGCATCCATCTTGCATGCACAGAGCACACAGAGTCTGATGTGTTTTGGTGTGATGCTCGTAGTGCAAATAAACACACACACACACACACATGCACACACTCGCGCACACACACACACGCGCACACACACACAAGCACAAAGCAGAGCAAATCAACACATCAAGAGCAGCGAGAGAGAGAAGATATGTAAGAGAAGAAAGAAGAGGAGGTGTGTTGAATTGTTTGGTTTGGGGAAAGGGATCCATTGGTGACAAAGGTCCACCTCAAATTTCCACACACTCTTTAATACATGAACAGGATGTCAGAACAAGTGAAAACTAAATACATAAAAACATCCATTAAATCTTTCCCAATGTCATTTAGCAGGTTTTCAGTGCCTCTTGCCCTTAGTCCAGCACAAAGGACATAAGAGAAAAAAAAAGACATAAATGGATCAAATCCAAAATGGGTATTTCTTTAAAAAACAAAACAAAGAAAAACTAAACACCGGATCCTTACTTGAGAAGCAACCCAAACAGAGAGGAATTGGTTTAAATATTGTGACAGCACACACATGTAATACACAACATGTAATATATTTCTTAGATTTGTCGACCATGTAATAAAAAAAAAACAAAAATCACATTTTCCATAAAATTGTCCTATTAAAAAATCCCTTAGGCTATTGGTTGGGGAAAAACTCTTCCATCCAACCTTCCGTTGAATCCAAATCTGTCCCATCCGACAGGCCGAACGAAACCCCGGCCCCAGCCCCTGATTGGCTGCCGTAACCGTATGCCAGGTCCTGATTGGACGTCCTCTGGTAGCCTTGAGGCTGACCCCCTGGCATGTATGACCCACCCCCTCCCGATGCTCCCGGTATGCCCTGAGCAGAGCCCTGTCCAAATGCGGCCATGTTGGGCACTCCCTGGTTCATGCCCGGCATTACCATCCCCCGCGGCTGGTTGGTCCTTGGTTGCCCTGCCATGTGCGGCATCATTGGCCCACCCATTGCAGCTGGGTTTATTGAACGTGGGTCCACCATAGTCTGTCCGCCCATCGCCTGTGCGAAATGCTGCTTGGCCATCCTAGGAGGCTGGCCACCTTGCATGGCGTATGCAGGGTTGCTGTTAAACGTCACCATGTCGTTTGAAGTCCTTCCGCCCATGGCCTGCATGTTTTGCTGCTGCTGCGGCGGCCACGTCTGGCCTCCGCCTCCCATCATGCTTTGCAGTCTCTGAACTTGGGCTTTGGCCATCGGTTGCCCACCAGGGGCGACACCGGCTGATTTTATTTGCTGCTGCGGGAGGGCCTGGTTCATTAGCATTCCCTGTCCATACCCGCCTCCTGGGCCTCCGCCGACCATTCCTTGCCCGCCGGCTCCCGCTTGTCTTTGTGCCATAGCCATACCGGGCTGGTTGGGATGGTGTTGCTGTTGCTGCTGGAGCATTTGGCCCATGTTTGGGTTCATGCCCTGGTACATGCCAGTCTGTGTACCGGCCTGGCCTCCATATGCCATGCTCATGTCACCCTGCGAGGGCATGGCGGCGGAATTCTGGACGGGTGTCATCTGCAGTATCCCCGGGTTCTGCTGCTGCTGCTGCAGAAGTCGAGCGTTCCGCATGTTCTGCAGCGTCTGGTTCCTTGCTGCCATCTCCTGGGACGTGCCTAAAAAAAATAAAATTAAATAATATTAACTGACATCTGTTGTTCTCATTACATTTCCAGTACATCAAAGGCTTGCTTCAATTAAAGTCAAACAGCGTAAATACACACTCACGTTAGCATAGCAAATCACTGTCAATTGTATATAATGACATAAACAGCACACTGAAATCTACAGATATCTGTATGTGCTTGAAATCAATGATTCCATGTTCGACTCATCCCACACCTTAGAACAGGGGTGCCAAATACGGTTTATACATACAACAGATTCCCCACCTTAACACAAAGGCCTAAAAAATTAGCTTAAGAAGCTACATTTTTGATATTGTTGTCATATTTCACTGCTGATATGAAAATGTTATTAAAATGTAATCCTGTTTCGAAGATTTACTTCAAATTATTACCTATATTGAAGTAGATGCTTTGGATTGAGTGAACTGACTTGCCTTAAATTCAAATGTCTACATTAATAATAATGTTTACATTACATAAATCTTAACATTATTTAACCAAAAGACAGACCAAACTATTATGTCCACTTGAATTTAATATTCAAAACAACAAAAATAATCAAATTGGTTTCCTGTCAAAGCAGCAGACTGGGTGGCCGTTTACAACACCGTTCTGGCTTTGTGAAGATGAAATTTACCCAGAAGACAAAGTAATAATGCAGTATTATCAAGATTAACATCCTTAGAATGAAAATCGGACAACAAATAATAGATTTTGTAATTTGTGTCTATAGGTTCATCTCGAGTGCACTGTAGTAAAAGTGACATTGACAACTACTTGTCTGGCATGCATAATACAGCGTTATTAGTCGTTTTCGTGGAAATGGGTGAGCGGGGACCGCTTTGATAACGTAATCTGTAAAAAAAAAAAAGGCTTCCACATTAGCACATTGTTGTCGTGTAAACATACCCTTAGTTTGTGTAAATGTATGTGTCCTTCTACTGCTTTATGTTAAAGGCTGGCACTAGGTGTGTAAGTGAACAGGCAGTAATTTGAGGAGCTAACGATATTATTTTATTTTTTTCAGTTTTAAATAGAAGAACTGCACTTAGAGGCTTAAAGGAGTTCAGATTTTTCACATTAGAAGTCTACCATCCACTTCAAGTCCTTAGAGATTAAACACTATAAGCCCTTTAACCACAAAGTAATATGGTCATTACAACTAGTGGCAAAGCATTTAGATTCTAGGTATGTATATTATCCTCCTTGGATATATGTGTATATGTGAGTGTCTTGCCTTGAAACTGTTGGAGTGGGTATGGATTCCTCTGTGCCTGACTCATCTGTCTGGGGAGATGCTGCTGCTGTTGTAACTGGAACAAGAGGAAAAGCAAAGCACAGAACTAGTTGAAATCACAATTCCTTATCAATAATGACAAACAAATGAACAGAAGGAAGAACTCTTAAGCCATGAAAGGTCAAGAGCTGCTTGAACACTCAACAAGGATGACTATTTATGAGCATAAAGAAAATCTCTATGGCGTCGATCAATGGCACTCACCTGTTCTGCCAGCATGTGCTGCTGCTGCTGCTGTCTCTGTTCTCTCATAAGCTGTGCTTTCTGCTGCTCCATCAAATGGAGCTGGACCATCTTTTCCTGCTCCATGGCCATCATCTGCTTCATCATGGCCGCCTGCTTTGGATTGGCCAGATAACCGGCAGGCCCCGCCCCATTAGGCCCTGATGAGGCCACACCCCCTGGTCCTCCATGAGGCGGCTGGACTCCACCAGCCTGCCGCGGCAATCCAACCACACTTTCCTACAAATGCAGGAAAGGAGAGATGATCAGACAGTATAACAGATGATTCACTAGTTCGTTCATTTATTCAGTCATTGAATTACTGACACCTAATACACACAAAACAGTTCTAATTGCTTCTTGGATGTAATAACTGATTATTTTCAGGGCGTCTTTTGATATACATCCACTGTGGACTGGCTTCATTGGTAATAAAATTAATATATATTATATATTACATACACTACTGTTTAAAAGTTTGCGGTCGGTATGATTTAAGAAACGGTTTTATTCAGAAAGGATGCATTTAACAGATCAAAAGTAAAGCCATTTATGATCATGCTACAAATTATATTTATGATGTTACAAAACATTTCCATTCAAATAAATGCTGTTCTTTTTAAACTTTTATTTCACCATTTCAGGGATATCAAGGATCATGTGACACTGATAAATGAAGTAATGGGTGCTGAAAATGTAGCTGTGCCAAAACAGAAATAAGAATATTAGATTTTAAAATACGTAAATTAAAATATTGAACAGTTTAAAATGTATTTATTCACAAAAATGCAGCCTTGGTGAGCATGAAATACTTTAAAAATCTCACCGACCACAAACTTTGGAAAGGTAGTGTAAAGAAAAACATTTTTAACATCAATAAAGTAAAATGCATGTGTCCTTTCCATAGCTAGACTTTTTAACATATTTTTAACATATCTGTATCACATTTTACAATGTCATAAATTAAACTTAGTAAACGTTCATCAAAATGTCTTAAATTAAATGAAAAATAAAACCTTGGATCAAATTTCTCAAACAAGGTACACCAAAGATAACAGGAGCCGTGGAGACCTCTTTATTTGTGTGTGGGATCAGGAAGAGATACCCCTCTCTGAGCAGTGGCTGAGGTAATATAAAATTACCCTTAATGCACTGTGGTCAAGACAATATAAATCAAGATCCACAACAAAGAGTCCCGAGACTCAGACTGAGACGTCAAGTAACTATGGTTTTCTTAAATAGGACCAGTCTGAGAGAGGACAAGGGAATGTAATGCAGATGGAGGTTGTTGGGGTGCAACCTGTTGCAAACTGGATTTAAACTCGCACCATCCACACAAGCACCACATACTGTAGCTCAACGTGCCCAAGCGAATTCACTGACCGCATGCCCACGACTCCAATCTAGTGCGAACATTTGAACCTTCCCTCCATGAGGCTTTTAGAACAGCATAAATAATGAGGCACAACATGCACACGCCACAGGAGACTGTTCAGATAAATCTAGACCAGACCGGTCAATGAGCACAAATCTGTGTGTAGACAGCTGGATCTCTTCTGTTAACCAGTCATGCTGCCCAAACGAGCGCTGATCGGCACGTACGTATCTGTGTTGAGGCCGGAAAGGCCAGAGGGGGGCAGTGTTGATCTTTTTCCCCCCTCTCCTACCATCTCTTTCTCGCACTCCCTCTTTTGAGTCGTCATCTATCTCTATTTCTTCCACCTCTGTGCCCATGTCTCCATTCCGTTCTCCGTCTTTCCCTCCTTCCTCCACATTTCCCTTTAGCTCCTCTCTTTTTCTTCTTTCACCCTCACTGCCTTACATACTCTTTTTCATTATGATCCCCTCATCCCCCTCTCCCTTCAGCTCTCTCTGCAGATAGCTTAATCATGAGTGGTGTAAAAGATGTGTCTCCTTCTTCCTGTCGGATAATGTGTGTGAGCCAAAGACTCCTCAGCAGAGCATGGAAAGAGAGAGAGATGAGGGGTGAGAGAAAAAGACTCAAATGACAGAAAAAAACATTAAAGAGAGGGAGGGAGAGGAAAAAAAGACAGAGATAGAGAGAGAGCAGGTAGCCAGGCAACAGTGGCTGTAATGTTGAGCAGATGGTGCTCATAGGAGCCATGATGGACGACAGCGGGCAGCAGCCGAGAGAGAGAGAGAGAGAGAGAGAGGAGGGGGGGAGAGTAGCATAAAGTAAGTCTCTCTCTTTTATCCTCCTCTTTCTGTCTCTATCACAGATTCCATCTCCATCTATTCTCCATTCGTTCACACATGTGTGAACCACTCTTGATACTACTGTTCTTGCTTGGTCATCTGTCTCTCTAACTAAACTGTCAAATATAAACAGTATTGTTAAGGTGGATCAAGAGTGTGTTGGATATCACATGACCAAAATTGTTGTCTAAAATTTGACACAATGATTGTTGAACTTCAAAGCGTCACTGAAAGATGTAGTGTGTATTTTACTGCATCACAAGCAACTGTTTTCAAACAGGTTTCCAGAACACTCCCACTGTCCTTGTTTAGGCAACCAGGTTGCCCCGCCCTCAAACTTATGTCATTGGCCGAGCAAGAAACTGAAATGTTGGATTGCTCAATGAAACAGCAATGTTTTGAAAGCAACACAGAACTTACACTCTTCATAAAAGTCAAACTACAAATGGTTTGCTTAAAAAGTTTAGGTCACATGGATGATCAATAGATAGACAACAATGTTGAGAGAATATTGAAAATATATTCATTTGTGTTTTGAATAGACATGAGAAACTGGCAGAATTCACATTTAATGGGTGAACTATCCATACAAGTTTGAAAAAGTATTTTAAACTTAAAGTGTGTCATTTCTGTACCACAAGCATCGCCAAATGGAACTAGTAAAATATCGTCTTCAAACAGGTTTCCTGAACAGTTGATTCCCTGCCCCCTTCTCCTCAGACTCAATGAGTATGGGGCCTCTGCGGAACAAAAGTGTCCGTTCCTAAATTTGTGGGTGTTTTCAAACTGATGTGTTTATAAATCACGCAATGAAAATGATCCCCTTCACCCGACCCCATCCCTAAACCCTACCCACACTGTGATGTTGACAAATCAGGTAACACAGTGGAAAACGCCTTGTGGCCTCGCCCACTGGTCTGGCTAACTCCTATTCCTATCCTTAAGAGACCTATACTTGGACTCAACGGTCAAGTGGGTTGCCAGTTTGCGGACACGTAACAGAAACGAGCGCAAAGAAAATGGAAGGCGAGGAGACTTGCACACTGCAAGTTGATTTATTTATGATCAGTTGATATCACGTTTTAATATATCTGTTGATAGACATTTTTAGATGCACGCTGAGGCTTTTTAGGTCAAGTGGTCCTGCGATCTATGATCCAGTTTGTTCGCTGGCTTCCATGGCTGCAACACGCTGCGTTTTCCACCAGCTGGCAACCTGTGGTGTGAAATACTATTGATTAAATTGGCAACATGCGGTATTGCACAGATCAAAACAAAAATAGATATTCCGAAACGGAACGCACATTTCAAAGTAAAATAACTGTCTGTAGCAGTGTCAACTCAGCATGTTTCCTAAATATTTGCAGATTTATTATGGTATTTTTATGCTTTAGTACAGTCAAAAACTTACATACCACACCTTTAAATGTGAGGGTTTACAAAAGCAAACGTAAACAGGCAAGACTATCCTATGATTGTGAACTCTAAAAGTTCAGCTCATCTTCAGTTGTTAAGATGTTGGCGGATGCGTGAAGAAGCTCACTGCAGTTTGCACAGAACAATACATAGTGCAATACTGGAGTGATTGCTTTCATTGATCTCATGCATACACACACAAACACACATTGATTACCAGTAGTGAGCCTTGGCCCAGATCAGACACTAATCTGAGGGGCTTGCTCACAACATCCCCTCTAATAATACACCACGCGCCAACACACGGCCCTCATGAGGGCGTTTATGTGTGTGGGTAGTGGTAGTAGGGACTGGCCAATTCAAACAAATTCAAGCTATGACATCTTAAACTTGTTAAAGAATTTTGGCATAAAATGTAGCATCGGCTGATCATTTGCAAGTTTAGTCTCAATATGGCAAAAAAGACACAAGAGATTAAGTTTGAACTGCTCTCTACTAGTTTGCCAATGGCTGACATCTATATCAGGGGCGCTTCCTTCAAGGAGGAAAGGGAGGCAGGCAGTGTCTCCTCAAAAAACTGGATGAGAAAATAATAAATATTAAAAAAATAAAACAACTCTAATATTACAAAGTGTAACATAAAAAGTGTAACTCGTCACTCGTTTTTATAAAGCAACAGCGACACCCACAGGAAAGGCCCTTTAACAGGCACTCTAAAGCATGTGGTGAGTTCGATAGGGCGGTTATCGAGAATAAATGGGGAAGAGTCACGTGAGAGGCAATACCTCCATCGCGCTATGATTGGTTTGTGCTTTAAATCCCACCTCTTGTTTTCGTGCGCGTTCTCAAATCCGCCTGAATGAAGACCATGATGCGGTAATGGGAAGACTAATCAAAAAGCAAGTAAACTACTCAGCCACTTAGATATCACTGCTTTGTCAGGTCAAAAACAAACTTGAAATTTCCTAAAAACATGATGACTGTGGGGTTTTTTAGAAAGTGATCAGAGCTTGGGGAAATTAAATGTACATCTTCGTGCCTGTGACCAGTGTACAAGCTTGATGACTGCTGAAAATTAGTTTACTATTAAAAAGAAAAGCTGAACTTTTGTTCAAAAATAATATATATTGTATACATTGTTACAACCTTTAGTTATTATTTTGGAATGCATAAAAAACACTAACTTGATGAAATGTATACTTAGTTGTAATAAATAGACCATTACATAGAATGTAAAAATACAAAATAGAATTGTATTTGGTCTCTCTTTTTTGTAATTCTGTTTTTCAGTTTTTGTAATGTAATCTTTTAAAAGTGCACTATGTAAAACATTTTCGGTAAAATATCCAAAAACCACTAGGCCACTCATATATTTTGTTCCGTTGAGTACTTGACGTTTCCAACTATTTGTAAATCGTGAGAAAATTGCTATGTTAACCAAGGAACCGGGACGTGTGAGGGAGTCGCCTGTCAATTGCGTCATATCTGCGTTACCCTCGGTTTGCGGTTTTATTTTGCAGAAACGCTTTACTCTCACTGCAGTGTGCAACAAGTGCCATAGCAGCCGCAGAGCGAACGCACAGAGTAATATCATAGTATCATTTTCAACACACTTAAATGTATATGATAAACAGAGTTGCGTTACCTCATACTCATGACCGGAAAAACGGAACAATCACTCCAGCGGAGTTCACATTAATAATCGGTAATCACATCCATGAACGATTTCTGCCTAAATTCTATCCCAATTCTTTCCCACCGGCAGTTAGGTCAAGACCACATGTCCCAAGATTCTGCGCTCAAACTTGGCGTCATCAAACTACACCTGTTTTAAAAAAGGCGCCCTCTAGCGGACAAAAGTTACATAGTGCACCTTTAACAAATTTACATTTGATATATGTATATATGTGAGGATCTATCTATCCATCCATGCATCCATCCAAAATATTTATTTATAAAAACACTGCCTATAACTACTGCTCTCATTTACATTTATGCATGACATTTTAATGCCAAGCTGCTTCCACTGCATTGAAGTATATATTTCATCAGTTCATGCCTTGTAATCAAACCTGTGACCACTGCATTGCAAGAGCAATAAAACTCTGTTAAGGATGTCTCAGATCATGATGATGAGCATAATGTAACTGCTCCTTCAAGTAGAATTGATTAAATAGACTGATGAACTGAAATAATGCTATGACAAAGGTGTGGAGGGGGATGTAGTCTATCGAATTCTCCAGGTGCGGCCGCCTCCTTTATCAGATTATTTGCTTGAATATCAATCACGTCAAACCTACTGAGAGCAAACAAATGAGAGACTGGCAGGCAGAGGATCACTGGCAAAAGGCCAAAACCAAGAAATCTACATCACAAATTTACCACAAACAAAAGCATATTTCATATTATCCTTACATCTATTGGTGCAATGACAAAGAACAAAGAAATGCCAAAGTAGTCGTTCTTTTGTTCTCAAAATCTAGATAACACACCTGTTACAAGATAGGACTGGCCGTCCTGTAGCCCACCCCCTCATTTCCCACTCTTCCATCCCTTTTTCCACAAACCCCACCTCTCTCTACCTCCAACCTTTTGCCCTCCCCACGTTGCATTATCTCTCCCAGCTCCTATATTCCCTTTCTCCCATCTATTCCACTGCACAGAAGCCATTAGTGGTGGCCGTAAAGCCATATTTCTGTCTACAGCTCAATTACACGCACACACACTCGCGCGTGCGTGCACAGGTTCAGTGCCAGTTCATTGAGCATTATGGATAAAAATCCATCTGCAGCTATGCACACTGATTTCTCCATATGAATCCCTAATAAACAATTGCAGTAAACGAATTGAAACGTCAAATGATGATGTTAACCCTCAGATTTCAGTTTATGATCATTTCATCAGCCAGGCTGGGTGGCCATGTCTACTAAATCAGATCAGTCACTTAAAATAGCGTGAAATGAAATAATCGCTTTTTGAATGCAACAGATACAGCGTCTGAATAAGGCTACTTGGATTTCATTGTTTGGACAAGTCTATGCCCTAAAATTGTGCATTGTTCGTTGGCTGCGCCTCAAAGTTTCAGAAATAAATACTGTGCACCCACGGCTCAATTAAACACAGACGGACTCTCTCTGTGTGGATCTGCAGGTAGAGGAGAACATGATGAAATCTGATGTAAGGACGAGAAAGGAAAGATAACAGAAGCACATCGAAATAAACGTCTCCCTCATGCTTCCTCGCTCTGTTACGCTCACTATTCCTGTCTACCACTTCCCCTTTCTCTTTATGTAGGATAAAATCCAGTATTTGGAGCATTAAGCACTGATATTCTTTACGGCTTTTATAAAAGAAAAGTAATAGAACCCATAAACAGGCCAACACGAAATCTGCAGATAGCTCTACAGATTCAGAACACCAATAATACACAAAGTTCTGCCCATTTACTGCACCTTGCACGAGCATATATTAAATATTTTATTATGGCTAATTTGACGTTTTCAGATATCAACAACAGTGCAACATGCCTACAGAATTCAACAGGTTTTTCCCTAAAATAGCCTATAGAAAATGCCGGAAAAGGTCTGCAGATTTGCATGAGTGTGTGCAACCTGCATGTGTCATACGATATGCAGATTTACCCTTAAAACACAACAGAACTCGGAGTTGAATGTCACAACAGGTGCTTGCGCGTGTCTGTTTCAAAATCTTCTCTCTTTCTTCCCCCTCTTATCTCTCCTTTGTTTCTCGCAGCTGTGCCTTGTTGAAAGCGATCATGACTAATTATTCAAGGCTCAACAGAAGCAGAAATTATGATGAACTTTATTATCCGAGTGAGAGAAAGAGAGAGCGAGAGAAAGAGAGAGGGGGGAGCTGAGGGAAATGTTTTAAGCTGTTGAAACGGTGTTTGATTGGTGAAGGGTTTTTGAGTACGTCTGTGACAGATTAATTGTCATCTTTTACTGTCTCACTTTCCTGGGATGAGTGAACCAATCATGGCTCTTCTCTCAAGAGGGGAGATAAAACGACCAATCACGGCTTTAGATCTCCTTTCTTTACTGTCCAACATTCCCACACAGGGAGGCGAGCTCAGGCTCTAATAAATAGAGTGTGCAGAATGAGAGAAGCAGAGTGTGTCAATGCCACATATGACCTCTGTATTTTAAGGCATCATACATTAAGCCTGTACCAAAAAGTACAAAACAATTAAAGGCACAGTTCACACCCTCATGCTGGTCCAAATTTGTTTTATGTACTTTCTTCTGTGAAACACAGCAGAATATATTTTTAAAAGTATGTTTTTGTACATACAATATCAACCAAAAAGGTATCTTTTGTGTTTTGCAGAAGTGAAGAAATGCATACAGGTTTGGAATGACACGAGGGTGAGTAAATTATCTTTTTTGGGTGATCTATCCCTTTATGATATACCTTATTTTGACCAAAATCCAAGGAAGCATTGATCCATGGCAGAAAAGGAAATCCCAGAAAGCATTGCAACTTGTTCATTAAAACCAAGCGAAATTAACTATGTGTATTGATAATTAAAACTATGACTATTTTACCCCCCATTTGCACGTGCATTGCATTTCTATGCTTACAGTCAAATGTGTGATATATGGACAAACCCAACCGTTGGGTTTAAAATAAAATAAAAAGTAAACCAACGGTTGGGTTTGTGCATATATGACCCAAATATAGGTTGAAACAACCCAGCATTTTTTAAAAGTGTATCGGGGTGTCTGTTAGCTTAGAAACATGATAACGTCAAATTCCATTGGAATCAATTGTGAGTTGGTTCTTCATGCACTTCAAGTGCTGCACGTATGGCGCAAAGACGTGCTGTTCCAAACCGCTCGCCAGTGAAGCTGCGGATGCCTTAAAAAGGTAGCTGACTATGTAGGCATAAACTAGGCACACTAAATTTTTTGTGAAAGGAGCCATATTGTTTATAATTTCATTCGGAACATGACAGCATTGTGTGTTTGCGATGTGTGTGAGCGTATAGTGCGGCTTTAGTGTTCGGTTTCACAACCACCCTCTCCCAGGCACTTTTTTCTCCTGAGCAGCAATTACCAGGGCCTTGATTTATGTGTCCAGTCAAAGAAGCCTCCTCCCCCTCTCTTTTCCTCCCTCTCTCGTAGGCCTTTTATCAGCAAGTCACTCTCTAACAGCACCGCAGCCACCCCTGAGACAGACCTCATCAGATAACACACACACGCACGCACGCACGCAATGAAATCTTTAAGAAAAAGCCTCATCCTCTCGGGACAGAGAGCAATCGTTTAAGTATCTGAGAGCGTTGTATCCACGCACACACGTATACGTATGCGTCTTGTTGTATGTTAATGTGGAGGGCATCACACACATGCTCTCTCTCTCTCTCAGTCTTGCATGTTCTGTCTATAGTAAGAGATGGGTGGGGGAGGGGCTGAAGAATGCACGGCCTCGGGGGACTTCCGATCCTAGAGAGAGGGAGGGAGAGAGATAGAGCGGTGGAGAGGGGAAAGGGAGGGAGAGAAAAAGGGAGGTAAACAATCCGGCACACTTACAGAGCGCAGAGGGGAAATAGAGAGGATGGGTAAACGTGTTTAAGAACACACACACACAACGCCGCCTCAAAAGAGCTGTTCGTGGGCGAGACTCTGACACACACTCGTTCGACAAGGAGAGGGGAAGGAAGAGAGGAAGCGACTAGGTGTCTTTTTTTTTCCTACAGCGTGACAGTGTTGACTGTTGACGGCTGGGAGTGTCATTGTGGGCAACGAGAGGGAATTACCAGACATGAAGCAAACTAATTACTGGCTGATTCACTAATTACCTCCAGAGAACGAGACGGAGAGAGAGCTGCTAAGTGAGCATCTCCCCTCCTGTCATGAAATAATGGGAGAGAAAAAGAACAGCAGCCTGACACAATGTGCTTCGTGACATCATAATGAGAAATGAACAAAGGCCCATTTGTCGTGTTTTTCATACACGAATGTTGCTGCATAAACCTGTTGGTTTAAAACTAGAACTAGTGTAAACACACACACACACACACACACACACAAAACCTGCGCACATTTCATAATGTGCTTTGTGACAAAGACAAATGATCGAAGGCTCATTTGTTGCGTTTTTCGAATGTTGCCATAAAAACCTGTTGGTTTCAAACAAGCCTACAACAGGAGTCTTGAAAACTGAAGCCGACGGGTCTCGATCGCCACCAGGTGACCGGAAGCAGTATAGGTCATAAAGCCCGCCCTCTCCATGCATTCTAATGGGACATAAGATAAACTAAACAATCAAATTACACTTCAAAAAATGTTTTCCAAAGGTGGTTTCTGTCATTTTAGGCTGCTTTTATCACACTGATGTTAGTATGGGTGTTTGTTCTTTAAATAAGTTTAGTTTTAGTGATTTGATGCTATAAAAAAGGGGGTGTGACATTATGATTGACAGCTTCTTTGAGCGAAGTAGTCCCTGAGGCACTAACGGACATTTTTCGGGGGAACTTCGGGAGGAGATTAGAGCTTTAACTTTAATCTCTATATTTTCATAACTGTTTATTTCACAAAAAAGTTGTTGAATAGGCGGGACCTTCTTCTGGGCTGCTCAACTTTGCACTCACTACTGCGCAGATTCGCAAGGCGTGTCGTCCATCTTTTTTTTACAGTCTATGGTTTCAAACAAGAACTAGTGTAAATACACAGAAAACAACCTCTTTCACACATTTTGCAATGTCTGTTCTCAATGTGCTTTGTGACATCACAATGAGAAATGAACAAAGGCCCATTTGTTGAGTTTTTCTTAAACGGATGTTGCCGTATAAACCCGTTGGTTAAAAACTAGAACTGGTGTAAACCTACTGCTTACACCACTGATCTATATATTTCACTTATAGATCAGTGGCTTACACTTGCTGTTGATGTTAGTTGGTCATAAATATGGTCACGTGTGAATTAATAAGAATCTGAATGCCCATCCTTAGCTGTATTTCATTACCCTTCAAACTGAAATCGCAAATTGAAAAATGCCCAGTGGAAACTTCCATTTCAGCAAAACAAAATAAAAAAAATTACACTCACATAGGGTGGTTTTTCAGAAAAGGAATATTTCACAAAACTGTAATGGAAACAGTTTTACGCATTTACAGATCACCTGGCGTATGTAAAAGTCACATGATCATTCAGAGTCCACAGTTCCTCTGTGAAATCGCATACTATAACCCCCCAGAAACGCCTCACACGTGGCCGCTCCCAAGTATAAAGGGCTTTCCTAGCAATTAATGCTTGTATAACACACGTCCTTTGATTAAAAATAATGGCTAGTGCGGTGGCTGATATATGTCAACCTACCGCAAAGCTCCAAATTTGACCATGTTTACAATCCTACAAATAAATCCGCCAATTGTTTTCTGGTTTTTCCCAAAATCAATGCAGAAAATGTGAAAAAAGTCCATCTGGGCCTAGGTAACAAGCAGCCACCAGGTTGTGTAGTCACTCAATTTTTACTATGCAAATGATTGGTTCCACTGAAAAAGATCAACCAGGGTTGTTACAGCACGTTTCTGTCCCGACAGCCACCACGCCCAAAGGTGATATTGTGGCTCCTGAGAGGGTCATGTCTATATTGATTTCCTCTCTAACTGCTAAGGAGGGAGAAACACCACGCGCGTGAGAGAAAGAGAGACCGAAAGAAAGCTATAAGAATATGACAGAGGCAGAGATGTCGGAGGGGAGTGGTAATTACTTAGATAAAGAGACAGAGCGAGGGAGTGAACGAGAGAGTGACGGTGTGACAGAGAGTGAGAAAAGAGAGCGAGGGAAGGAGGGAATGCTGACACTAGCAGAGAGACAAAGATCTAGATAGAGGAGAGAAAGAGAGGCTCATTTGCAGTCTGTCTTTGTGGAGAGGGTCATGAGCTTTTGCACACGCTCAGAGCGTGCCTGTCTACATTAGCTAGCAGAGCGCGTAGCGACGGGGGCTAACGCTAGATCTCACACACGCTCCACAACGGAGGGATGAAAGACACAGGTTAAGACCCTTAAATATCACTGGGATTTAGGTCTGAGAGAGAAACAAAGAGAGATAGAGAGAGGGTACTAAGAAAGGTAGTGTGAGTTTAGCAGCAAAAACAAATGTTATGTTCATGGCAAAGTGCAATATTTTATACAGTCAGATTTCCGCCACACTGTCCATAGCTATTTCTTACATTCAGCCTGATACTCAATGTGCCCTCTTGACAGGAAAATTATTTAGCAGTTTTTTTCCTTACATATTTGTGACAAAGTAGAACATATTTGAGATTTGCCAGTATCCATCTCTCTATGAAGCTGCACTCAGAAAAAGTCATGATGTCATATATTTTCGGCCCCGTTTACACGATGGGAAAACGCAGATATTTCCCTGCGTTTTGACCTGTCATTTACACGAAAACGCAGTTTTTATCCCAGAAAACGATTATTTCTTTTATGTGGGTTGATGTAAACGACAACTTTTTTGAAAACAATGTTGTTTGCACGATGTTATTTTTGAAAACAGAGGCAGGGAAATATTCGGTTCTCTAAATACCCGGCTATGTGCAAACGTGGCCTTCATCTGGTGACTTAATACATAAAGCAGTTTTCACAAACTACAATTTGTGGCAATTTGTTAGAAGAAAATCTAATAAATTAATTCAAATAAAAATTTGAATCATTTTACAATTAAAAACAAACATTAAAACACTTATTAAAGAAATATGAAAAAAACAAAGTGACCATTAATCAACATCAGAGAACCATAAAAGTGAATATGTTGTTAAATTATTGAAATATTAACTTTGGACACTTTAAGTAAATATTTTAAAGTCCAAGTCATCTGACAAAAAAGTTTGGGTATCCCTGATGTAAAGTATCAAATAAATGTGTTCCTTTGTTTGATTTGAGATCTGCACATCAGTAAGTGTTAGACTGTGTAGACTTGTTACATTATTACCTAGATGTTGACCTGCACAGCTTCTAATTAAGTTAACAGCCATCTAGTAACTCATTAGCAAGTTTTATTTACCTTACCTAAGCCAATTTTACTCACATTTGGCACTTGGCAAGTGTTAAATTTGGATAGTGCATAAAGCAGTGAAAACGCTCTCACACACACGAATACTAAAGGCATGTAAGCAATCATACACACCTGAAATACCACCTGCAGTGAAATAAAGCTTTTAGTGTGTCAGTAGTACAACTGACTCAGGGTTTTTCAGTAGCTAATGGTCATGAAAAAGACCAACTGCTTTGCTCTATTTCAATAAACACCTGAAGTGTTGGCCTGTGTATTGTGTATTTGCAGCAACACTGCTTCTGCTTTAAGAGTTGAAACTGCTTTAATTTGAATCGTCACTCTCTCCCAATAATGCACCCTAAGCTGGGAGTTTAGAGAGCGTTCACAATGTTAGGAACTATTCCTTCCCGGGATGTGCTAAACTACATCCAAAATAAACACTGGGGTTTGTCGGAATGATTAAACGAATAGTCAGTCGTAAGGAAGCCTTGAGTAAATCAAAAGTTTGAGGTTGGTATGGTTAAAGTTGGTTAGGTTAAAGTTTTTGAAAAAGTCTTATGCTCACCAAGGTTAATTTATCTGATCAGAAAGTAAAAAACAGTAACATTATGCAATTTTCTGAGATATTTTTTAATGTAATTTAATAATTTACAGCATCGTTTGTCTTCATTTGTACATGATCCTTCGGAAATCATTTAATGCTGATTTGATTATAATAAGAAATGTTTCTTGATCAGCAAAGTTGAAAACAATATATAAAATATATTATTAAAATATTTTTGTGGAAACAATGATACTTTTTTCAGGATTTGATGAACAGAAAGATAAAAATCCTGCAATTTATTAAAAACAAATCTTTGTAACATTGTAAATGTCTAAATATCACTTTTGATCAATTTATTGCATGCTTGCTAAATAAAAGAATTAACCTACTAAACTTGCTGACCCCAAACTGTTAAACAGCAGTGTAGGCAGGGATGAATTTCAGCATGCTAGCCGTCTATCTGTTAAAGCACATTGTTAGAACATTCCAACTATCTTTGAGAAGATTAATTAGTAAGTTGTTGGACGACCACTCATCAAGTCCGTCATCCTGAACAATTCCAATAATATCCCTCCTCTATAACATCTAAGCAACTTTTTTCAAGTTCACAGTTGAACAGTTTTAACAACATAAAGTGTTACATGAGGCCAATTGTAGTTGTCTAACTTAATACAATCAGAAATGAGACGATATGTAACATGAGAATAAGATGGTCACGAGCCTTTTCTCTCTTGAAAAGCTAAACAGGAGCACAGATATGATTGGTTCAAACTTAGGTTAATGCATGTTCAAGACTAAACTTGTCAAGTCAAACAAGCAAGCAGAAAACCTCTGGTGTGATAATGGATGTTTGATGGGACGCTCAACTACACCTAAAGCAATGAGTAATGCATTTACAAAATGCAGAATGAAATGCTGTACCAGGCTAAATATAATTAGTACAAGTCATTCAGGAAAGGCTGTCTCTCACACACACACACACACACACACACACACACACACACACACACACACACACACACACACACACACACACACACACACACACACACACACACACACACACACACACACACACACACACACACACACAGTTGTGCATGAATTCCCAGGTGAGTCTGAAGACATGACCATGGCTATTTTTGTCTCATCTATTAAAAAAAAAGGGAAAGAAACGGAAAAGGAGGAACGGAAACAAGACTCTAAATTTAGTTCAATGCGACATTCCAGAAGAGAATAATACTCTTTCCTGCCGTTTGACCAGAGATTGAAAGAGCAAAAAGAAAGAGAGCAAGAGAGAGAATTGAGAAATAAAAGTGCTCACACTTAAGTAATGACCTTAAGAATCACACAAAACCATGATATTAAAAATGATTTCAAAGGCCTGAATAACATTATCTATTTTGAGTGAATGTAGCACACTTCCACCTCGTCACCTCAACAACTTGCTAAAGAAAGGAAAATATTTGACAGAGAATTATGACAATTTCAAAGAATGGCACTAATCATACTCTTCACAAGCTTGACTCAAAATGGTCAACAGAGAGAGAGAGAGAGAGAGAGAGAGAGAGAGAGAGAGAGAGAGAGAGAGAGAGAGAGAGAGAGAGAGAGAGAGAGAGAGAGAGAGAGAGAGAGAGAGAGAGAGAGAGAGAGAGAGAGAGAGAGAGAGAGAGAGAGAGAGAGAGAGAGAGAGAGAGAGAGAGAGAGAGAGAGAGAGAGACACACAAGCAGAGCTGGAAAGCCAGAGAGCTCAGACTGTGTTCACACTGCCCTGATGGAGTCGAAGAAGACGAGCTGCACTTCTCACCCAAATCACTCAAATTTCACCCGAATTCCAGCAAGCAAGTGACATCGACAAACTCTGCTGAGAGAGTCACAAAAACCATTGACACAATATTATTTCTGAGGGTTAGACAAACAACAGATACCTCAAAACACAGACACATACAAATGTGTACAAAAGTAACACTTAAAAGTAAAAAAAACAAACAAAAAAAAAACATCTCTGATATTTTTCATAGTAAAGGAGGACAGTTGTATTAAATGAGGCAAAATGCAGAGCAGAAACAGTTTTTATCCATTGAAAATTAATTGGATCCTGAAAAGTGGATGTTACATACTAGAATAGATCAGGTGGTAGGAGGGGAGGGATTCACGGTCAGTCGATGAGCCGAAAAGTTTCAGAGGTAAAGCATACCATTACATCTTCATGAAAAATGAATATTTTATTTCATTTGGAATAACGTGCACTGTAAGTCGCATTGGATGAAAGCGTATGCAAAATGCATACATGAAACATGAGTAAAAAAGGTCAATTTTGATTTAAATCTAAATGATCTTACAAAACGTCCAGCATTAGTACTTCTCTGAAAATTTTCTTTAGGTGATTACTTATACATTAGTATGGCTGTAAGTTGTGACGTAGAGATTTTAGTTATGATCAGGCCCACACAGAGTCTTAAAACATTTTACCAAAACCATCCTGCAGATGTTCCCCTAAAATCAGTGCAGAAAATGTCCACAGGCCCTCACTGAGTAATTTTAGTTTACTTGCAGCTAGTGTACAGTAAGCAGGCCGACCTTTTACTTGCAAGAGACGGAAGAGGGAGAGACAAGATAAGGTAAGAGCTTTTTCTGCCAGTTCAGCAGGAACTGTTTGTGCTATTCCAATCCAAGGGTGACATGTGGGAAGGGAGGGCAGACATAATCAAACGCTCAAGAGCAGAGAGATGAGATGAAGATGGACCATTCAGACCAATCACACCCCGAGACTGATGAGCAAATCCATCTAGCTTAATAGCAGGAATCAGAAAGAAAGACAGGAAGTGGCGTGGAGAAGACACGAGAGAGAGAGAGACAGATAGGAGCACAGGTCAGCAGGAAAAGAGAAGGTTTGCTGACTTGCCAGATTTCAGCTCCCTCCCCCACACTTCATTAGGACAACTATCCTGCACTTTCACAACTGAGAAGGCAGGACAACCCCTATTCTGTCCAATTCTGTCCATTTTGTATGAAGTGAGATATTTGTAATTAAAATGGGGATGTTGTTACAGATAGCTTATAATTATTCTTATAAAAAATAAATTATAAAATTATTTAAAAAAATGTTATAGATAATTTACACAAAGTAAAATTGTTTTAAGTACATTTAAATTGATACTGATTTTGAGATTTGCTAAATAGTAACATTTATTAAAGATTATATTTAAGTGTTAGATAATAGCAAAGGAAATCCAAATGTACACTACTGTTCAGAAGTTTGGGGTCAGTAAGATTGTTTTTTAATGAAGTTAATAAAACATAATCCTTTTATTCAGCAAGGATGCAATAAATTGATCAAAAGTGACAGCGGAGCTCTACATTTTTACAAAACAAATCTATTTCAAATAAATTCGGTTCTTTTGAACTTTCTATTCATCTAAGAATTCTGATTTAAAAAATGTATCATGGTTTTCACTAAAATATTAAGTAGCAAAACAGTTTTTAACAAAAGAAATGTTTCTTGAGCTTCAAATCAGCATATTAGAATGATTTCTGAAGGATCATGTGACATTGAAACCTTGAGTACTCATTGCAGAAAATGTTAAAAAATAAACACTGTGGTGCCTATATTGAGCATTCTGAAATGACAACACTATAAAATGTGTTTTTTCACAAGTACAGAGCAGTGTTTCCCAACTTTTTTTCACCCCGGCACAGTTTTGATATGAAAAAAAAAAAAATCCCACGGCACACCAAGCACTAAAACAACAAAATTACACAAACATGCATTGCTTCAAATGGCATTTTAAAACAGGAAATTATATTAAAATTAGTACTGAAAGGAACACTTTTTGGGACTTAAGCTTATTCACCGTATCCCTCAGAGTTAGATAAGTCCATACACACCATTCTCATCTCCGTGCGTGCCATAACTCTGCCTGACACAACCACCGCTAGCCTAGCTTAGCACAAAGACTGGAGGTAAACGGCTCCATCTAGCCTACTGCTCAATAAGTGTCAAAATAACGCCAACATTTTCCTATTTACATGTTGTGATGTGTATAGTTACATCGTGCACTAAGACCGACGGAAAATGAAAAGTTACCATTTTCTAGACTGATATGGCTAGGAACTATACTCTCATTCCTGCGTAATAATCAAGGAACTTTGCTGCCGTACCATGGATGCAGACGTGCAATGATATTACGCAGTGCCTGAAAATAGGCTGCTTACTTCTGTCAACATAACCAACGTGACAACCTGCTTGCAAAGAGAGCGTGCTGAGGACTATTTTCAGGCGCTGTGTAATATCATTGCGCCTGCTACACAATGTTACTATACACATTACAACATGTAAATAGGAAAATTGTTGGCGTTATTTTGTCACTTATTGAGCAGTAGGCTAGATGGAGCCGTTTACCTCCAGTCTTTGTGCTAAGCTAGGCTTATCGGTGAGTGCGTCAGACAGAGTTATGGCACGCACGGAGATACAAATGGTATGTATGGACTTAAATACGCTCAAGTCCCAAAAAGTGGGCGTGTTTCTTTAAATTTAATGTGAAACTTGAGCTAAAGGGGTTAGTTCACCCAAAAATGAAAATTCTGTCATTAATTGACTCTTCGCTAAGCCCCGTCCTCCTTAGTTACTGTTGCTACGCCTGTCAAGCTTTCGAGCCTGGCCCGTCTATTACAGTATGTGTGTGGCGGTGTCAGACATTCCCAAGGAGATAATTAGTCATTTTTGGTGAACAGGTAAAATATCTGAGAGAGCAAGACAAAAGGTACTGCAGTATGCATTCGAGGGATATATCCTCGGCATAATATGGAGCCGATTAGAGAATAATTTCATCAAAACTTAAGGTAAAGCCTTTAGGTTCCAGCGCAAGCATACGCTGACCATTCAAATGGGAAACACACACACTGAGGAACAGTTATGTTCATGCGCAGCAGGGTAAGTGAAATTAGAAAACGATCTAATAATTATAAATCAAACAGCTTATCCATAAGACTTGTGGAATAAACACAATACATTAGCCTGACTACTTTGCAATGAAAACATTCTTCCGCTTATATTTTATATATTTATTCTCCTACACTGCTTGATCCACAACAATCTGATGGGGTATTTTGCCCTGTAAAATCGTTTTCCACAATAAGAATCCTCAGTAAAGTTACACTGAATTATTTCACGTAAATTAGTCACAAACGCTAACATGCAGCAGGATTTTTCGATGCGGTAGCATGGATTGATATATTTAGCTATAATTTTGCGCTACGGTAGGAAAATCTGACAAGGTAGGACAAATCAACAGAACAGCGTAATTTCTCCCCTTGGGTTTTAGGTTTGGGGAAGGAAAAATATTCCACCCTGTCCAAATTTATAGGATACCGGGTATCAGATTTTCACATTCCATAAGCACAATGCATGTTCCGCTCGCTCGAAAGCTTGACAGACCTTCCGCGCCTAGTTACGGTTGCTAAGCCACGATTGGCCTGTGGCGGTTTTCGGGCGTGGCTTAGCGATGTGTCAATTACTCACCTTCATGTCGTTCTAAACCAGTAAAACCTTTGTTGATAATCAAAAATATCTTAATTTGTGTTCCGAAGATGAATGGGTGAATAATTAATGACAGCTTTTTCATTTTTTGGTCAACTAACCCTTTAACTCCAGTATGAACACAGTAAGGTGATATAGGTAATTTCCCATGGCACACCTGACAGCCGCGGTACAGTGTTTGGGAAACACTGGTATAGAGCACACTCATCAACAGATGTGACTTCCACACCAAGGTCAGACGTCTCAAATAGCATAAAGAAACCAACGTGTCAACAAATATACAAATCAAACAATGTCCAAACCAGTTTACTTTACACAGTAGGAAATACACCACCCTAAGAGTAAGGACTGTGTATTTGCAAATGACCTTTATAGCTAATAGCCGGTGTGTGTGTTCTTGAACCTCCAGAGAGATCTGTGTGAGTTTCACTGATGTTATGCAACATATGAAAATCTCTGATGGGTGGGTCACTCCAGCCCCAAATATGTTATTATTCCAGATTCACCAGAACAATACAAATTGATCCAGATCATTAAATGAGGACCTCAAGGTCAGAAATCACCCAAATACAGAACTGAACTGAACTGAACGAAGTGAGACAGAAGATGGTGGGAAATAAAACCATGCAACAAGCTGAGAACAACAGAGATAAGGCATAGAAAACATGCCGAGGGCATGAGGAAGGTAGAGGCTGATGATGAACAGAGAGAAAGAGAGAGAGCGAGAGAGAAGGAAGGAAAGAAAGTGTCTCTCTACTGCCAGATTAGCGTCTGACGTAAGATTATCACACTGCTGATAGGAGCAAGAGCTGGAAAAGAGCAACCATTAGGGAGGAAGAGAAAGAGTGAAGGAGGGACAAGAGAGGAAGGAGGGGGAGAAGGATGGAAGACTTTATGGCTGGATCAAGACAGACCTTATACACCACTCACTAAAAAAAAAACAAGAGAAAGAAAAAGACAGAGATCTGGCTAAAAAGGAGGGGCAATGAGCAAGGGATGGGATACTGTGAGGCCAAGAGAAAAAGAGTGAACAAGCGGGAGAAAGATAAACAAGACCGAGAGGAGCCTACTAGCCAGAGTGGAGAGGGAAAAAAACAAGAATACAATGAAACACAGAGAAACAAGAGATAAAAAAGGAGAGGTTATGACCATTTTGGCCATAATATTTTGGGTTTGGTTCATTCCTATGTGCTACACTTCATAAATATGTGTACCTGGAATGGAATGCACGTCTCTTTGGATAAAATGATAAAACTAGTGTGTAAGCCTAGAGTTAATTTATGTTTTTAATAGTGGTGGGCTCTAGATCCAAAATAAAAGTGTGTGTTTACAAAATGTGTGTGTACTGTGAATAACTATTATGTGTATATAAATACACACACATGCATGTATATATTTATGAGATATGAGCATGTATATACTGTGTATTAGTGGTGGGCATAGATTAATTTTTTTAATCTAGATTAATCTCACTGTGATTTTGAAATTAATCTAGATTAATCTAGATTAAAATGGCTCATTTGAATTCTGCCGAAGGCATTCAGAATATGTGTGCTACCCAAATAATGACTGGTGTTTTCACACTTGGTTCGATTGCCTGGAACGAACCCGAGTTCGATTGCTCCCTGGACCGTATTCATATTATATTATGGGTCCGAACCGGGGTGCGTTTATGTCATCAAAGCAGCAGCTGTTTACCCCGTTACTTGGTAACGACGTCGAGCGAGAAGGTGGCAGAATGAATAGCGTTGTTCACCTAACTTTTATATTTTTGTTTTTGAACCGTTGATTTAGTTTCAGTACGTAATGGCACTTGCGTCTATCTGCCGCGGATGTACTGCAAATGCTCTAAAGAACGCTGACGACGAGCAGAAGAGATGAGATTTACAGCTCTCTGCTTGCAGTACGTCAGTCACGCTCGTCAGGACTCGAGTGCGGTTCGTGGGTGCGCAACCGAGTTCGGAAGCCAGCCTTCAGGCTTGATGTGGTAATTTCACAGCATACACGCAGGTTCGAAGACTTGTTCTCTCTCCCCACAGTGGAATTCGGCTAGGTAGCTATACATCCGCGCTAAAATATCACGGTGAAAGTCATCATAGCTTGCATAGTATAAACCTAGCTCCCAACCCAACTTTGAGAATAGATTAACGGCAATATTTTTTTTATCGCCCGATAAGAGTCTCACGTTAACGCAGCACGTTATATAGAAATATATATAATTATACACAGTACACACATATATATTACGTAAACACAAACTTTTATTTTGGATGCAATTAATTGCAATTAATCGATTGCTGAGCACTAGTTTTTAACCATAATTTTAGATGTTGATATAACAATTTCTGAAATTTCATCAAACCAGACTAATACATTACAGATAAATTATAATGTTCATTGCTAATACTTGCTGATGATTGTGCTTTATTTCCCACCAAAATTATGTCACTACCTGTAGGATAACGTGATTAAAGGGGTTATGAATTGAGAGAATAAATTGAATTGATATATAAAAGTTCATCGTGGTATAAGAATATACTGTACGTTTCGGAGATGAAAACTTCTTTGTTAGTCAAAGAAAAGCTTTTATTGACACCAGGCCCAGAAAACGAGAGATCTCAGAATATGTCGACCCTTAACATCATCGTATGCTGAAACGCCACGTCAACAGATAAATATGTATGTCTGCTTCTGTAGCCCGCCCACCGACTCGTGGAGCTAAACGGATCGCGCTAAGAGAGTAAGATGCTGTGCCTAGTTGTGGAAGAACACAGTCCCTGCATAAGCTTCCTTCGGATTCCAATATTAGGAATGAGTGGTTGAACTTTATTTTTAATGAAGATCCAGCTCACGTGCATAAGACATTGCACGTTTGTTTGCTTCCTTTCACCGCGGAATCGTTTGTAAACAAGACACAGGCCGAGACTGGATTTGCAGACAGAATGAGATTAAAACTTAATGCTTTAAGTCAAGTTTAAGTCAACCATTATTTTAGAAAGTATCACCTTATTATTATTATAAACCTTTATAACGATCACTTCAGCTGATCTATAATGTGCAATAGGCGCTGCCATGTTAGTTTGCACCACAATTCACAATTCTGTTGTATTTACAACAAGTAAATTCATTAACTTCTTGCAAAATACATGAAAGTAAGTGGCCAATGAAGTGGGAGAAGAATAGAGTAAATGTTATAGTTTCATAATACCTACACAATGTGTATCGATTTATATAGTCTGTATGATGCACTGAATGTTCTAAATCACACCAGTGTGATTGTATAAGTCAAAGGGTTAACAATATGGACAAAGAAAAATCCTTTTAACTGATTTCCAAGTAAAGCAATATTCCAAACAAAACCCAGACTGAATTTATACCAACTGCAAACTATCCCAATGTCTATATGAACCCCAGTATGTTTCCACTTCGAACATCCACACATGGCCTTAACAAGGAAATTCTATTCATTTGTCCTGCTCACTAGTCCTAAACTTGAAACCATCTTCCCTCACTAATGTTCTCGCATTCTCGCACAGACACCAAACATCAGAGGGGCTGCGAGGATGCCAAGCATTCCTGAGGCAGAGCCAGCGCGAGGGCCGAGCTTGGAGGGAGGATCGTCCATGCCTCTCACCTCCTCACTGCTGGAATGCAAATCCATAACCTCTGCGAGTTTCTTCAGACAAAGAAACAGGAAAACGGCAGAGTACGTGATTAGTACGCGAGTTGTGGTACATAAAACACAGCACTCAGCTTGGTCTGATTTTCTCCATAATCTGATGAGCCCAAGTGGTGTTCGGCAATAGGCTGGAAGACTTTCATAATAAAGCCAAGACAATGACGACAATCTTGAACTACTGTACATACTACATTTCAAGGTATCGCTCTGTAAAAATGAAACAAGTACTAAAAAGGCCTAGCTTAACTTTTTCAGCAGTGTCAGTGTCGCTTTCAATTAGAATTACAACTTCTACTATAAATCAGCTCTCCAGTGTGTTCATGTTCGCATCTGACCTTGACGGACAGAAGAAATGAACCAGAGAAGATTTCCTCAAGAGATTCAGAGCCACACCTACCTATTACATAATTGTCACTGAACAATGGAAGTACAAAGGTGTTTACTAGCTGGAGCTGGAGTTCTTCGATTTTCGCTTGTAGTGTATTGGGGCTTTACAGGTCTCCTATCATGCACATATGTTTTGGAGATGCTTTGTTTGTGGACTTAATGTAAAGAGCTTTTCAGGATGGCTACTAATCAAGGTCTCCTCTTCAGTTTACAACAAAGTGTATGTAACAGATACTAAATGTCCGGAGTCAAAAATCACAAAATATGATGCGATTTCTTCTATTGCTTCTTTATATATGAATGCTTTAATTTTGCAAAGCTGAAATGGATAGGGAAGTAGCCCATTAAAATATGTTACTGCAAAATACACACAAAGATAGAGCCTTTTCAACTAGTTTAGGACAAACCATGGCCAATGTGTTTCCATTTGCAACTCACTGTCCTGTTTGAAGCAGTGTGATGTCTCCATATCCAACCTTACCTCTAATGGTGTCGATGAAGCAATAGAGTCTCCTTCCCTTTCATCCACTCTGATTTATTACCAGAGCTACCAAGATTGCCTTTAACAGCCCTGACAATGCAAGGTCTCAGCTCACAAAGACCGTGCAAACACACACCATCATGCACTTCTTCTAGTCAAGGTTAAACCGGACAAAAACAAATAAATGATCACATCACGACCGATGTCTCAACTGAGTGCGGACTATAAAATAACGGGGTAAGGGCTAGGGACGCTAATGAGGCTGTAGAGGTGAAGGTGTTTATGGCTGAAACAAATGAAACCGCAGCAGAAGGCAGTTGGGGCCTCAATCATGCGCCGGAGACGCTGCCAGCGGCAGGTAGGTTCACTAAGAGAGGCAGCAAATTTCCTCCCCCTGACAGTGAAACCGAAGCTGTTCGCACCGGTGATAAATGGCCCTCTTCGCAGCAGGGTCGTCCTCGCGGGAACGCCAGGTTTTTGTCTTTTGACTCCTCCCGGGGTCCGCAGGCCATGACGTTCCCAAATGAGATCCGGTTTAGAATTCCTGCATGCCCTCTGTGCCTCCTATTTTAGAATCCTTACCGCCGCAGCGGGCACAAAGATGGCGTTCTTCATGGCAAGCTGCAAATCCCAAGCGAGTGATTGAGGAAAAAATGGGGGTTTAAAATGGTCTCTTGTTAAAATGGTGAGGAAAGAAAGATCAGGGTTGACAGGACATGGCAGATGACATATGAGCAGCAAAAAATAAATAAAATAACCCCTTGAGAACAGGCTAAAATGGGGATTCAATGTTCTTACAATAAATCTATCTTCAGATACGTCAGCAAATATAGCGTAGATCTTACGTCACACTGAGGAGGACAAACGTCATTTAGGACCCCCCCCCAAAAAATGGCAAAGATGCAAATATTTCCTAACATGTTAAACAAGTAAAATCTTAAAATAGAAATGAAATGAAAATAAAATGAAATGCATACAAATCTAAAAGTCCTAGAGACCACAATCTACCCTCAGATATGCTATGAGAAGCTGTGTTGTTTCTCTACAGATTTGGACCAACGTCTCTAGGAAGTGTGGCCTCTCTTCCATGTACACAGAACCAATCGCCTGACTCTCCTGATTTAGCACTCCCACCAGCTTACAGACACACACGCACATCCCAGTTCATAGGCAGGGCTTAGCAGCGTGGAGGGACAATTTCAAGCCTAGTCACTCTGCAGTGACCCCAAACCAGAGACTGCCACTGGATTACACACACACACACACACACACACACACACACACACACACACACACACACACACACACACACACACACACACACACACACACACACACACACACACACACACACACACACACACACACACACACACACACACACACACACACACACACACACACACGTTCCTTCCTACAAAGTGTCTGGTCTAAAAACATTTAACTATATCCATTATTTTATTGTCTTTTATCAAGTCTTCACACATGCTTTTACTCTGGACATATAATTAGAAACGTGCTAAATGAGTGAATCAGGGTACTAATCAAATGTGGTCACTTAAATATTCCAAGGATATAAAGAACGTCAGATGTATTCAGTGTATTGGTTTGCTCAGACCGTTTATTGTAATACATCCGTTCAATACCAGTCACACCATTGTACATCATCTCTATAATATCATTGTAGCGGTACTCCTGAAAATATTTATCAGAACATTGTGAAAATATAACGTAATATCTAGTTAAATAATTCTGCTTTTCATTGTGAATGAACATTGTGAATGATGTCTCACTGGTGATTTTTAGTGTAAATTACAGTATGTGCATTTGTAGTCACCGTAACTGATGTATTAAAAAAATAATGTTTGCGATTGTGTGTAGTAAGCTATTCACTACTTTTTGTTACTAGTTTGTAGTATAGCTTGTTTTTTTAAGTGTAGCCTCACTGTAACTGTTAAGCCACAAGGTGCTCATAATTTTAAAGTAACACTGTCTCTTTACACGCTGCAATTTTTCTTGTGAATTTATCACATTACTCAAAGGTATCCAAGGATCAGTGAGCGCTGCTGAAATGTAAAGGAGGGCGGACTCTGGACCTGGAACTGGTATTCAGTTTCTCTCTTCACCTTTTTCTCCCTCCCTCTCAATGTGCCGTAACAAACCCATACGGACCATGTCCAGCATCTTGACATTCCCCCAGCGTGCGACTCACTCATCGCATAACACCACTGTCCCATCTCTTCCTTTCACTCTCCCTTCCTTTACTTTCTTCACCTCTCTGTGTTATCGCTCCCCTTTGGAGAGCTATCTCGCTCCCCTTTGCCTTCCTTATCGGTCCGCTCCAGCCCACCACACACACAGGCAAACAAAGAGCTCCATCAGCCCTGGGAAGAGGTGTCGAAGGGGGGCAGCGCAGCCAGGGGCTGGGCTGGAAGGGGCGGCGGGACTCTGGAAGGGAGGAGTGGGGTAAAACGGGGTTATTTTATTACAGGCTAAAGAGACGGATATGCTGGTTACGGTTGTTGACGATGGAGGGAAAGAGACGGAGCGGATGAGAGGGGAAACAGACACAGGGTTATGCTCTTTGTGTGTCTGTCCGTGTTTGCGAGTGCTGTTGAAATGACACCATCAGTGCGGTGGGTGGCAGTGGTTTCTGATAGATGACAAGAGGATGGGGGATGAAAATATCACTGTTCTTTCCTCTCTGATCTGGTGTCACACAAAACAGTGAAGTGCAAAACAATTTGGCTAATTCATAACAGTGACAGTTTTGCATTTGTCATGGCATAATTTTCACAATAATAAGTTTACTGTATGGAGGAATTACATCTGTTTACACAAAGACAACCTTGTTGCTACACACCTGATAATGTGTGATAATGCCATGTACTGCATTGCTAGATGCAAATTAAAGTTAACTGCTAGAAACTAATTAAAGGATAAACAAATAGATACAATACATTAACACTCATCAGGAGTGATAAGATATTAATGAGAGACAAATATCAGCATACATCAGGGTTGTCACTGACTGAGCTACACTACAAAACAGTATTTTGTCAGGCAACCTAAAATGTGCTTTATTTAGTATCTAAATGAGTTTATTTAAGTCAAAAATATTGTTATACATATATATATATATATACACATTTTCCAGATTTGCTTTGACTTTAATATAAATACAAGCCGGGGTACCTTTTATGCGTTTGGTCGTTCATTTACAAAATGGCCTGAAAATGCAAAAACTGAAAATGGGTTTCAATGTCCAAGTTCTTAAACTATAGCGTTATGGTCTCTGTGTAATCTACAAAAACTTAAATTTGTAGATTACATTTTTAGTAATTTACATTGTTGTCAAAGCGATCCTTGTTCACATTAAACATTGTCGTCTGTACACTTTTTAGTACATCGTTGCAAACGTACCCTCTGTTATTTAAAGGCACAATATGTATGCAAATCACTAGAATAATGTTATATATTTTGTTGATTTGTGCACTTACATTTTTCCAAGAATGTTTAAATCCAGAGAAATAAGCATTTTTAACCAGGACACGGAGCGTAGCGTGTCCGTGCGTCGTCTATCAATGACATCATACCTGTGTTACCCACGATTTCCATTTTGTAGAAACCATGGAAACACCAAAAGACACTTTAATATATTCTGTGCTTTATTAGACAGGTGAGCAACTGTTTGGATACATTTATCGACAGAAAAATGATCTTTGTTATATAGCTCAACATAGCTAGACTTTTTGTTTAAATCTTGTTTTCTTGATTTTTTTTCATGTTTTACCATGCCTAACATCGATCTAGCTTACTGCAGGTGCAACAAGCGTCTCATAGTAGCCACTGAGTAACATTATAGCATCACTTTCAACACACTCAAATGTATTTAGTATGATAAAACAGCACTGTGTTTCCTCCTTAGACTGTAAAAAAATATGGACGTAGTGTCTGTGATGTCACCCATAGGATTCTGAAGAGCAGAAGTGTAAAGTAGGGTCGAGCTGGCAGTTGCCATCAAAGCACGTCACTCCCGGATAACAGAAAATGGGCAACGAAGCGGGACGTGACTGGAGCTGAGGTGACATGATAGGTGATGACAACTGGCTATCCACCTGCCACTCAAAGTGACCACACCCCTAATTATGCAGAACTTTAAAGCTTTATATAATGTAAATTCACCCCCTCACAGTTGTCATGAAGGGCAAAAATAGATATATATACCAAAACCACAATTTGTACTAGGTTGTTAACGTTTTTTTTTTTTTTCGCTGCTGTAAAGTTGGTCATTTTAACATGGGCTCAATGAGATTCTGCTCCCTTTTGGAGCCTGTCCCTAGTGGCAAGGTGTTGAATTACAATCCGTATTGGCTTAAAGAGAAACAGGGGGAGGTTGCTGCTTGGTTAAACCACACATGCATGACCGGAAGAAGCGGAAGCATTCGTCTGCGGCATAATAAAAGCTCCACTGCTCTCGAGCAGTGTGTCGCGCTTGTCTCTCATTAGCAATCGCTCCAGCTGCCTCGTTCCACTCCAAAGTCTTTCAGCCCCACCCTGCTTCATACTACTGTAACGTTAATAAATCTTTAATATATTAGCTCATCCATGAATATGATTTCTGCCCAAGTCCCGTCGAATTCATCAAGCTACGCCTTTGTTTTGAATAAGCGACCTCTAGCTGCGAAAATTAAATATTGTGCCCTTACCATGATCAAACACAACTGAATCAAATAATTAAGATCTTCAGGAGCAGATGATAATTACAGACAGGTGTGTTGGATCTGAACTCTCCAGGTAAGTAGATCTCCAGGAAAAGGATTGGGTACCCTTATTGTAGATAAAACTGTATAGCCCTCATGTTTGAATAAAGTAGTCCTTCAAAAGGAGCTCATCATATTTGGGCGTCCTTGGCACTGAATGCTTAAAAAAACTGATATAAATTACTGAAAGAAAGAAAAAAAGAGATGAGGAAATATTGAGACTGTGAGAAAAGCGAGTCCTTATTTTTCTCAGTATTGATATGTTCTATGTTTCATCTGAACACACCCAAGGCACAGAGGAAAAAGATACCGTTGCAGATCAACCCTCCGTCTCCTACACAGACTCTACCTGCAGTATTCTCTTCTCTCACTCCCTCCGTTTCAGTGGAAATAGGCAGAAACGATCCATTACCACTAATGAATTGATTCAATTGGGCATAATGGAGTCATTTATCTATCAGAGAAAAGCCAATTCATGTTGAGAGAAAGAAAAGTGAACAAGGGGGGAAGAGGAAGAAAAATAGTGGTAAGGAGGGGGGAAATGGGGTGCGCTTGAGGATTGCTCTCATCTTTGGTAACTAGGCCAGGGTGCTGAAGCTTTGCCATAACATGCCATGATGTTGAGCAGTGCATACACACACAAACACAGTAAGTGAATGATTCAATTCCGCCTTGAAGCAGCGGGGTCTGTGATAGGCAGAGCAGCGCGTTTCGCAGGAGGGAGATGGAGGGAGCAGGAACCAAATTGAAAGTTAGTGTGCAAAGTGAATTATCTCTGGCTTCGTTGAGCTCCACTGGCTAGGAGGTGAGAGCGTGTGTGTGGTGTGTGTGCAGGTGAAAGTCAGACAGCTTGGGAAATAATGATATTATATGACTGCACACTACAGCCAGGCAGAAAAAGCCACATGCACAGACACACGAGCAAAGCACACGACAGTGAACGCTCACTTTTTGTAGCGGCCTTGGTTCTGGACAAAAAAAAAATTCCCATTCATTTTCTCAATGGAAATAATAACAAGGAGTTGAAAGTGGTAACACCAGAATACAAATGTTTTTGTGAATAAAAAAGGCGGTGATGATGGTATGGTTTCGGAGAGGAGGGTGTACTTGGAGTAAAAAAGGCTGGGAAACACTGTGATATGTGTTTTAACCTGTGTTTTTAAAGGGATAGTTCACCCAAAAATAGGTGTATATGACATTCTTTTTTCAGACTGGCTAACCCAAACTTTATAATGGCAGTGAATCGGAGCCCAACATTTGAAGCCCAAAAAAGTGCATCCATCCATTATAAAAGTAATTAATATGCCTTCGGGGGGTTAATAAAGGCCTTCTGAAGCGAATCGATGGTTTTTTCGTATGAAAAAAAAAAAATATTTTTATAAAGTAAAATATCTAGCTTCCTCCAGACCGCTCTCCATATCCAACTGATGAAGAAAATAAATGGTCACTTTTATTATTACTCAAATTATTACTTCCAGAATCCAGCTGATTCTTCTCCTGTGATCTTATTCATACTTCTGGTTCTTCATCAGGGGCTGTAAGTCAATTTCAGGCCAGATATAGACAGTGAATTAGACAACTCCCAATCCTTAAATCAAACACCAAAACCCTTCCCAAGACATGGCAGCCAGCCTGATGTCTCCAAATCGAATATGCACAATGACTGACAGGCAGAGAGTGTTTATGCATTTTTTTGCCATTTATCTGTCAGGAAGAGAGACATTTTATGTGTCGTATTCTGAAATAATTGCTTGCAGCACTGCAATACCTAAACACTTTGGGAGGAAGCTACTTCGACACTTGTACACTGAACACAAGCTGTGATTAAAGCCCACAGAAGGAAGCACATGCACCTAGAAAAGAACAACAAGACCACTGCATGACTTTTTCTCAGTTTCTTCAATACAACTGCGTGCTTGTCTTCCATTATAAGTGCAAGTTGCAGACAGGCTTTCAATTCTTTTTACAGTTTTAACATTTTAATCGCTAACATGCAGCAGATGCTGTCAACAGTCTTTTGTTATATTTAACCTAAAATACTCCTTTAATGCACTTTTTGGAATTCATAATTTCAATTGACCCCTAGGAGTCGTTGAAGGTACTGCAAGGGCTCTGTGGAGAAGAAATATAAAACGTATAGAATTTTCTTCCAATCTTTTTTTTTTGAATGATCTGAAATTAACATGATCTGTTCAGCTTAAAAGATACAATAACCTAATATCCCTCATATAATGCAGTTATTTATTGCCTTTCAGGGTGGCCAAACATAACTGTCATGCCAAATTAAACCCATGAAACAGGTCTCGTCAACGTATCACAAAACAGACACCTACGTAAAACAATAAGATCCAAACGCCCACACCTGCTGGAGCAGAAAGCTCACACAGAGTATACACTCTCACAGCATCAGTCCAACCCTTCCCTCCATTACATCTCATTCGTTTAGACAAACATAGTGCGGCCAACAGATAAAGCCCCAAACTCCACATCATCAGCCTGAAGAATCCTTATCACCACCAGGGGGACAATGGGTCCTCTCTGATAGGTGACTGCTGCAGTGCCTGATAGGAAAGCTGGCTTCCATCAAACTGTCCATAAATGTGATAAAATGCCCTAACAATAGCGATGCCAGCACTATTAGTATCGAGTAGCTAACCCATGGTAACGGGATGGAAAGGGTGGCGGGAAAAAACAAATGCGGGTCAGGGGAACTAGCTGGCTTCACTCAACGTGCTTGCCATCAATTGCATCAATATAGAATCACATCAAGGGCCTGGAATGTAAGACAGGTTTCTAGAGGTGAAAAGGCAGGATACAGGGTGTCCTCCTGAAGAGTGCTCAAACACTTGTGTAGGAGTATAAAGGCATTTGTTTTGTGTCCAAACAGTGAGGGAAAGGGCTGCTGGAGTTTGGTCGCTGCAGCATTCCCAGTGTCCTGTAATGAGAGAGCAAAAGCAGCCACTCCTCCCAAATAACACACAGGCCTCGCTCTTCTCTCTCTCTCTCTCTCACTGCGAGTCCACAGGCAGAGGAGAGTGGGTGGCAAACACAGTGTGCAGTGCTCCTCAGGTTGCAAAAAGAAAGAAAGAATGAGAGCAACAAAGAGAGGAAAAGTCAGAAAAATATAAAGAGAGAAAAACAAAAAGGACACGGTAAAGAATGCAGATAGATTTCTTGATATTTGCAGTTATAATGGAAAAAAGTGATTTCCAACAATGCAGGGTGCACAATCTGCTCATAAAAATAGTTAGGAAATATTAAGCGCTGTTTTTCATTCAGTTTAACCAATATCTAATTGAAAGAAATATATTCAATAATTTCTGTGTAATTATTCAATCCGTAAAAAATAAATAAAAAGAAAATCAATCTACCAAAACAAAAAGTAAAAAAGTTCCATATTAGTAATACAAATAGATAAATATAAACAAAGAATTTATTTATTGTAGGAATAGGCATTTTTGCCAATTTCTCATTTCGATCATTGATAGGTTTTAAAAACCCGAGTACTCGGAGGGCAGGGCATGGCCGTCATGGAGATATGAAAATATTTTTAGACTCATGAAAATTAATTTGGACAAACACAAACATGACATGAAAACATTAACGAATGACTACACAAAACAACTGCTAGATTATGATGAATCAATGTTTTTTGAAAAACTTTTATCCAAAAACTCAAGTAACCGAGTCAATAATATTGGGCATTGTATTTGAGCTGAAACTGTGAATAAAGAGCACCCTGCAGAGCTTTGCTAGTGGGTTAATAAACTCAACCAAACTATATATATATGTATATACCTATTGCAACTTACATCTGCACAAAAGGATGCAAATGTGCATGTGAACTTGGCCGTGCTAGTTTTTACAGTCTATGGTTTGAAAGGGAAAATCTAATTTTGAATGTGCTCTTCCCTTAACAACAATGCTGATACACAGGCAACTAAAGCACAGAGAATTTACAACATTTATTACAATCTTATTATAATGCTATGTACATGACAGATTAGTGTTGCACATTTTATTTTTCATGATCAACTTTGTGCTACTTTTTTTGTGTAAACCATGATAGTTTTGTCAGTATTCTTTGATGAATACAAACTTCAAAATTTGGAATTGAAATTTTTGCAACATTACAAATGCCTTAACTTTCACTTTTGTTTTATTTAATCCTTGCTGAATAAAAGCATGCATTTTTCAAGCAGAAAAACTTGAATCTTTAAATAGCATATCATTCAATTCCGCAATAAGAACAGTTGTATATTTTAGAAATAAATGCAACAAGAGCTTGTCCAAACACACAGACATATGTACACATGACAGTTAATACACAACAAACATACTCTAAGCATCGTTAGCTGTCGGTGTTGACAGATTTCATCTGTCAGCGCTCTCGCTATGTGTGCTGCTAAAGACGTTCAGAGTTTTAAATCACAGATCAATGTCACACACACGCTTTGAGTTCAACCCGGAAATACACTAGATCTGTGTGTCAACAGACTATATCCAAAACCAAGAGCGTGCAGCTGCCCAGTCAGTCAATGATTCACAGACAGCACTGCCATATGACTGCCAATATAACATGATGTTTGACTATTTTTAACTTTCTTGACTTCAGGACTCCCAAAAGCTGAGACATTTTAGATGTGAAGTGTATAGTGTACCACTATACTAGTGTACCAAAAACAGTAAGATAACTTTTTTTTTACTGTAAATCTCTCATACAGTGTATGTTGCACTGTACTCAGCCATTGCATTCCTCCTGAAACGCTCTCCTTGTCATACCTTCGCTCAGCAGCAGGTCTAACACACCCCAAACTCTGTAAGGACATTCTGTGTTGGAGGCTGGAGTTTGTAAACGAGTGTTTGAGTTCACGGTAAAGTGTGTGGGGCTTCCACCGGCGTGTTTTCCGAGCGAGTGTGTGTTGGTTCAGGTAGAGTGAAGCGCCACAGCTCTCAGTCTCTCTGCAGTGTGGATCAGGTAGCAGGGTTGTTGGATTATGCTCTTTTAAGAAGGGATTAACCATGTTTCAGCGTTCAAGGCAAATTGCTCTGAGAAGGCATCTTTGGCTACAAAAAAGTTAAATTCTGCACCTAATCCTTTTCAAAGCTCCTTAACTCGCTCTCTCTCCTTCCTTCTCACTCTCTCAAGTTGTCAGTGAGCGTTTTGAGAGCTGCCTCCTTTTTAAAAAACAATTCACCCAACCTCCCTCTGTCTTTCTTTCGGGATATGATAGTTCGGAGGCTCCATGCGAAAGATAAGACAGCCTGTGTTGGCAGGATGAGGTGCCGCTATTACACTAAATATAAAATAATGACACGACTGTTCGACTGGCATATGTATAATGCCACAATACATATTTCTACATGGAAGCAGAGGAAGCTGACACAACGACGACAAACTTCTCCTTTAAAGCTCTACTATTAAAATGAACTCAACGTGTCAGTCCGCGGAACCGAGTGAGAGTCTGCCGTAGTGCAGTTCACTTCAGTTTAAGGCGTGAAATAGTGAAGGTCTTTCTGAAGAGAGCGAAGCAGCTTGTGTTGATACTGTGTGTGTGTGTGCCTGCGCAATTCGGGTGTCATATCCATGACTTTGCCATATGGAAAGAGGCAGCTGTCTTTCTTTTTTTGTGTACGTGGGGGTGTGCGACCCAGGTGTTCCTCACTCTTTATCTTCCGGTTTCTCTTCTTCAGTTGTGCTGGGAAAACAAGCCATTAATCCCAAGGAATGAGGATAGTCTCTAAGCTCTTGTTCTTTGATACAACTTGCTTGTGTGAGTGTGTGTGGCTTGGCCAACATTAGGGAGACCAGTCTTAAAGGAGACAAAATGCAGAAATGTTTTAAGGGTTTTCGGTTTACTTTAGGTGATCAAAAACATTGTTAGAAGGAGAGTGGGGCATACATGAGTCCAAAAATCCCAGAAACAAAGTTTGCATTTTAGCACTTCCAGTTCCATCGCCATTAAGTTCCACTCCATTGCCGTGAATCGCCATTTTTTGAATGGGTTTTTGGTTAAATGCCTGAAATAAGAGCTGTGGTAAACATAAGCTCAAGATATGTTCTTGTTTTTTTTCCTATGATATAAAATACAAGATTTTACTTGAGAAAGGTGGTTGCCAAGAAGTGGCTAAATGGGATTACAGAGGTCGAGCAGGTCATTTCCTCTTCTAATCACTAGTTCTCTTTCATAGCCTTCTTGTGTTTATACTTGTGCTCTTGCAAACTATTCTAATTAAAATGTTCCAAATTAAAGATTTTAAATAAAAGATTGAAAGAGTCATCGGAAGCTTAGTGAATGTGATGCCAGCGCAGTGTAGTTCATTTATAGCTTAACTTCAGCTTTTTACTTCTGGCAATTGTTGATGTCCCTTGAATAAAGTCTATCCTATGAACTTTATTTTCATTTTGAAAATCCAGCATTCAGATCCTGAGAAGCGCTCATTGTCACAGTTGTAAACACAACATCTTGCTTCTATAAGGGGGTTTACCATTAAAGAACGCACCCTGTGAGTCCAACCAATCAGATAACGACTTCGAGACTCTTGAAGTATTTCCAATTTTGCTTGCCATATGCATCAGACGGTCAGCCAACTGTCCATGGGCATGATGTCTGTGACTGAGACTAGGGTGATGCTAACTTTCGGGCTGGTCTACAAAAAATCTTGTCTCTGCAGCACTCTACACACACGCGCACACGTGTGTGTGTGTGTGTGTGTGTGTTAAAAAAAGGTACAAAATAGGTATCGCATACCAAAAACAGCACGATTTTTTCCTGATGACAATGTTCCGCTATTCAGTGAAGTTTGGCAGTTCAAGCAGGATACAACCAATTCAACAGTACAACCAATTCAAAACCTAACATCACAACAGAAACATATCTGGAATTCACACTCAGAAAAAAGGTACAAAAAGCTATAACTGTGGCAGTACCCTTTCAAAAGGTACACCTTTGTACCTAAAGTGCATATTAGTGCATAAACGGTATTAGAATGGTAAAACGGTAATAGAATTAAAGGGTGCTGTCCCAGTGACAGTTTTGTACCATTTGTGTTACAACAGTTACTGATAGAGTAACAACACAAAAGATGGCACGATTTTGTTTTTCAAAGAAAGTTTTCATATTTATGTGTTGAGTTGAGCAAAGTACATTAATAGTTGTTAAATTCTGACACAATATGGTTTGTTTTCAAATATTTCCAGAGAATTTATTTGGAAATTCAACTGAAACCATGCTGAGAAAACTATAATTCATGTAGTGTAATTGTTCATACAGTTTTATATGGCATTAATTGATTCCATGACCTTGCTTGATTTAAAGATGTGTCTCAATGGCATGTACATAACAGATTGCATGTTTATTTTAATTATTAGTTTGCACAACACACAATTACTGTCTTCTATTTTCAAGGTATTATTTAGTAATAGTATATCAATACAGAAGTATCAGAGTATCATAAAGCCAAAACATCGATCCGACCTTAGCGTGTGCTGAATGGTTTGAGGTGGGGTTCTTCCAAAATACTAACCACTGTAATCTCACAGCAGCAGTAAACACCCTGAAGACTAAATAACAATCCTTACATGTTGACAGGTGTCAAACATTTTCATACACACATTCAAAAACACACATGTGCAAGCTCATGCACACACAAAACTCCCACCTTTCCCATCTTGAGTCTGCCATTGATTTCGGAAGTAAAGCGCTATGAGCCATGGTATCTATGGCAACACAGTGGCTGAGACGGCCAAAGTTTCACTCTCTCTCCCTCTCTTATTGGTGAGGTATCCTCACTGGAGGAAGTGAGAGGAGGGGGAAGAGGAAGAGAGAGAGAGGCATCATTCTTATTCTGTGCTACAGGCCAGTGTTGGCTTCATAGCACACTGGCAGCAACAGCATTCTGGTCCCTGCATACTAAACAGAGCTCTGTCATCCAAGCACACACTGATACGCGAACTCACATGAACGGGAATCTTATTAACCAGGCTGTTTTATATCCTACATTATTATAGCTACAGCACTCAAAGACAAGTATACAAGGTTAGTGTACATCTTCCAAATATGAGGAAGCAGTATTTTAGCAGTCGTTGGAAATTCGAACGCTAATACACACGGGCAGGCAGACACCCACTGCAGGCTGCTTTTTTCCTGGGCAGCATATGCCCCGGCGCACACACACACACACACACACACACGAACACACCTCCTCCTGGCCTGTGCACTAACCCCCCACCACCACCAGCGCCATCCTCTTTCCGTCGTCTCTGCTCTCTATCTCCTCTCTCTCTCTCTCGCCATGATCCATGTGGTCTCTCCATCTGTCAGTGTTAGCGTGCGGACAAAGAGAAGTGCAGCAGCGGCAGCACTCACACACACAAAGTCTGCACGCAGGTATTGCAGTGCAATATAACCGGCACGTACCTGCAGCTTAAGACTCATTCACAGCAGGTGCCATGAGTGAATTATTAATTACTGGGCCTTGTTTTAGAGAAGAAGAAAAAAATTGTATGTTGATGATTTTAGGACCAATGAGATTTTTGCATTGTGACTTCATTAAGGTGGTGTATTAAAGAATTCAATTATGAACCAATAAATTAATTAATAAAAATTAAGCATTTTTGATTTTGAGGGAGTATTTTATCCATACATTTCTTGACAGCTTTTGTGAGATTTACTCACTTATAAATTTCAGCACTCTGTAGGACAGCTTAGAGAAATAATGTGGTTTCTTTAGGCACTGTAGTCGCAGTGTGAATCATATCACATGATACCGCTTTAGGGCACGATGTCATGTTTCACACTTGTTCTTTCCTGTGCACCCATAAACTTGATCTTAATGTGGATGGGGCTTCAAATCAGAGCACTCATATGAAAATGTGTAGCAACATCTTAAAAACATGCCAATCATACATTCAATGAACGAATTAATAAGAAAATAAATCTGGCTGACCTCACTAACTGACTTATTAATGCAAAACCACACTGTGTCATTATGTTCTGTGTGAATACATCTAAATATACACAAGCCATTCAGAATTTTACAGCTATGAACATTACAGGTTTTGGACTCCAGCACTGTGAATCAATGTGTAAAACGGTTGAATAAACACACACACACACACACACACACACACACACACACACACACACACACACACACACACACACACACACACACACACACATACACACACACACACACACACACACACACCCCCCATTGAAACCAAGTGTAAAAATCAACAACGGTTGTCAGCGGCAGACCTGTTACAACATCAGCTTGAATGTATCTCTCAACCTTACTCTATCAATTGCAGTATTAGTGACACCAGGCTTATTCTACTAGCTTTAGCCCCAAAAACAGCAGCTATAGTGTCTATACTGACACTCTTTCTGTTGCTCATTCAAGGCTGTGTCAATATAGTTCAGTGCAGAGATGTTGACTAGAGGCCCCCAGTGAATACGCAATAGACAAACATACATCATTACGGGATGTCAAGTGGAGAAAATATTGCTACAACAGGGAGTTGTGTGTGTGTGTTTATAAGCTCTCTATACCGCTAGTTGCTAAAACAATGCTTAGTGGCTGTTTCTGCCCTCTTTGCTTGTTGACACACACAAGTGCACACAAATGCCTTTGTTTAGGCGGCACAGCGACGGTCGGTGGTGGTTTTGTCTGGTGTCTGTGTTGTCAAGGATACAACGAGTGTGGTGTGCTTCAGCCCCCACCGCTCCTCTCTGCTCTTTCCTCCCATCCTCACTCCTGCAGGATCTGAGAGCGACTCGGCTCAATCCCTGATGTGTGCATGCGTGTGTGTGAGAGTGTCTGATGGGGAGGGGGGTTTGAAGGAAAGCAATACCTCTCCTTCCTGTGAATAAAGAGAGGTGGGGGAAGGGGAGAGGACAAGAGCAGTAGGGTGGTCTTTTTTTGATTTCTCTGAATTTCCACTGTTTGAGATTTATGCCACAAGCCTCGTCGCTTCCACGGCACATGAAAGATGAACGTAATACAGGAAAAACTGCAAAGGTGCATGTGTCAGCATATGCTGGTCATTTGAACTTTTAACTTAAAAGATAAGCTAGAGATGTCATAATACCACAGTTCTCTGTCATTATGGAAAAAAAGAATGACACGGTGTCTTTCCTAATAGTAAGGCAATCACTATTACCCATAATTCCCCATAGGTTTCAGGATTTAAAGAACTCACTACACCTAGGTTCTATGATTTGGCACATAATTCAACACGCTTGTGCTACGAACATAAATGTCAGCTCAGAAAACCGATGCTACCTGAGAAGATGTGTGCTGTTGCTTTCTAAGTGTTCTAAGGTATAATTTTCTCCTGGTGTACAATAAACAAAAGAGCTAAAAAAATCCCCTAGATATGAATAGAACTCAAAGTAGGGTTGTGAATCGAAAAACAATTCCAATTCTGAAACCAGATACATGTCATTAAATAAAATAAATAAATAAAAAGCATCAGCATCCATCTAAACGAGAGCATATTAAAACGCAACTCAATCAACACATCAACTTACATTGTGAAAGTCTCTTCAGCTTTCACTGTCAATTGGGCTCGCTCCTGTTGCGTGTCCTCAAGCTGACAACCCGTGTGAGCGTCGAGTCCAAGGAGGAGGGGGCGGGGGGAAACAGCGCTTTCCAATATTTTGAATTTGGCCTGCAGTACCCTTATCAATACCGCAACTTTAAGCAAGCGTAAACGGTTGAGAAAGAAAACGCATGTGTGACAGTATATTGGATCCATGCATGTTATCTTAAAGTGACAGCAGCCTAATAAACCTGCTACAGTCTGTGTCATTACTGTTAATCAAAGAAAAAAAGAATAATCACTGAATCTTGACTGAATAAATTTTGTAACTTTAATAAGGATTTTTCTAAATTTTATTTATAAAAATAATTATGCAATGCTATTTTAGATTTGATTTAAATTCTGAACTTTGTTTAGATGTATTATTATTTGCTAATTTGTTATTACTATATTACTGACTGCATCCTTGTCTTTAATAATGTTTGAAATTTATATTAACTAGCCTAGTTTATTAGTTAGTTGTTCTTAAGGCTTTTGAATTTTATTCATGGTATTAAGCTGCAACAATGTTTTGCAAAAAGACAGAATAAATATTTGTGATTTCTAAATGTTTGACTTTTTTTTACCATTTTGTAATTGAAGAATCAGAATCGATAAGCAGAATCAGAACTGGGATCGAAATCGCTAGAATTCAAACGATAGCCAACCCCAATAGCAACAGAGCTATACAATTCTGGATAAATTGAGAGTCACAATTTTTTGGTTTTAAATAGAGAATACGATTCTCCCATGATTATGAATAGAGTAGACTAAACAAAATAACGTAATTTGCTAGAGGTTCTGGCAAAATGTTAATTGCTGCAGTCGATTTAAAAAACTATATATATAATCTGATTTTTAGTTTTTTTTTTAAATTTACGATTCAAATGACTCACTCATTAAGGTCTTAATGAGTGCATCATTACTGGATGAATCTGCATTTTTGAACAGATCTCTTGAATTAATCTTTCAATGACAAATACATTTTTGAACAGTCACTTGTCACCATCTTCTGTTGTAAATATGCACAACCATCCATAATACCCAAGCAACCAACTACCAAAGCAATCTCCCACAATACCCTAGCAAAGAGCTTAAAACACTATATAAATAGCATATCAACACCCTGGCAACCAACTAGTAACCAAGTATCTTGCAACATGTCATCCAAGCAACAACATAGCAAAGCCCTAGCAACCACCGACAACACCATAGGAACCACCTAGTAAGAAAACATTCAACAACTACCAAGCAAAGCCCTCACAACCACATTTTGCTCTGCCAAGTACCATTCATAAAAATCAAGTTGACACCACACTACCTTAAAGGCTGACTGCCATTAAGCAACACCCCCTGTTAATATCCGAAGCCCTAAACATCTATTAGTTCACACACAGGCTTTACAATGGCATTAGCACACCGTACAGTTTCCCCCCTCTACCTTTGATCACCCACAAATAAATTACAGCCGTCACAGCGATATGCAAAATGGCATGGAGTGACAATCAAAGCCAGACTAACAAGCTTTTAAAGACCGTGCTAAAGTTTCATAATCACACACTAATAAGATTATGCAAACTCTCCCATTTTGCCACCTGTGCATGAAAGAAAAGGAGAAAAAGAAAACCAAACCACTAGGTGCGCTCTGAACTCTATGAATGTGTGTTCAAGGAAGCCATTGTGAGAAAGCTTTTACTGAGTGTCTTTACCTTCATAAGCAACCATAAATATTGCTAATTGCGAATTCACCCCATCCCTAGACTGTCCACCAACAGCATCCACCACTATTTAATCAATAACCTGATGGCCTGTCTACTCTATTGTCTAGATGAAAGATCCAATAAGATGCAAAATTCAAAATGCATTATCCAATCAAAAACTTGCCAACTCCAAGTGAGTGTCTGCGCACGCAGAGTATCAAGACAAATAACAGTAATAGTGTATTCTGAAAGTAAGCAGCCCTTAATATGACACAGAATTTATGGAAAACATTCTTGTTTTCTTTTCTTTTTTATATTATCAAATACAGGGTGATTCAAATGTCTGCAACCACTAGTAGAAAAGCTTATTATTTCTAGATTTTATTTTTAATTTAACACTATTTTTTAAATTAATTATATTATAAAAAATATACACATATGGACACATAAGCCACCCATGTGCACATGTGCTGGGGTTTGTTGATTTTCCATAGCAGAGAGCTGCATACATATATTACATTGCACATGTGTGACAAAAGGGACTTCAGAAATGTGTAAATGTCATATTGTGAGAAGCATGAACATTGCATGCAAAAAATGTAGCGCCTTAGCTAAGCTAAAACCTATTGGTTTGCTGACACAAATCATAAATATTTAGCTAGCTACTTCATTGCAGGTCCATTATTGTTCTAATTTGTGTGTAACAACATTTACCACTAATAACTATAAGAACGGGAAACAATACTGCACTAAAAGGAAGCAAAGGAGTAATTCTGATATGCAGACCTCAGGCAAAACAAAAATTAGCATTAGCGATTAAGACACCAGTCTGGCTGGTCTGAGGTGGTTGAGAAAACATGCTGTGTGGAATTAGCAAATGTTTGTCAATTATATCTACTACATTCAATGCAATGAAACCAGCTTTTTTGTTCATTTCAGTCCAGTAGCTACATAGTACTTGTACATACTACAAGACAAAGAACAAGTCATATTGCTACCATGCCAATTCAACTGAGAAAAAGCAAGACAGTGGTGTTTAACATCAATAGTTTATTTAGGAGATTGAAATTTCTTTTTCATACTCTCCCATCATCCTCTTTCAAAATACCTTTCTCTCGTTTAGCCTTTGATTTATTTTACACCTTTTCCATAATTCATACCATCTTTTACTTATGGTCTACATTCAGCTTTTTCTCTCATTCTCTTTTTCTTTCTCTCTACCTCATTTTGCTCTTCTGCTGCATTTTCCTCAGGCTGCAAAAGAACCAACCATCATAAATCTACCCCTTTATTGCTTCTGAGGAGAGAGAACGAGGGAAGAGGGGGGTGGGGGCATGGGAGATGCAGGAGATGGAAAAAAAAGAGGAAAAGGGGTGGAGGAATATCTAATCTCAGAGCAAGAGCTACAGAACCCAATGAACAGATGGATAAAATGAAAGGAGGAGAGAGGGTGTCTGGGAGGGGCTGAGGATGTCACCATTAATGAGAATAATTTACAGTTCAGAAGCTAACAGACTCGAGACCTCTTCAACAACTGAGCCCACCACCAGCACAATCACCCTTCCATAATAAAAGGCATTCTAACACTCTTGGCTGACATTTTTAAGTAAACAGTAGTCTAACGAAGAAACTGTGTTGGATAATCATGCAACAAACAAACACTAACACATCTCACATTTCTCATTATTTGCTTGACTGAAGGCTAACAGTTACAACCAATAAGCAAATGGCAGTGACATTTGAGAGAATATGGTAATAATGATTTGAGAACACTATCAATTCCTGAAACCGAAAGGGAGAGAGAAGGCCCTCCTTTTATCCAAGGATAGGATGAGCAAAAGGGATTTTGGCGGCCATGGGGACATCAGAGGTTGGCGCATAGGCATAAATATATTACAGAGTGTCGATTTCCTATTCCAAGAGCTAGCTGTTGCTCAGGGCAACAGGAATCATTACTGTCCCACTGCACAACACAGACATAAAATCCAGAGTTATGGGTAAGGACCAATCGGTTCGACTTATAACGTGTCTCTAGGCAAACTGCCCAATGCTGAAGCATTGTCTCAATACTTTAGTGTTAGCTTTCAGTTTTGTATAGGAACTTTAACTAAACAGAAAAAAACGTGGTCCATTTTGCATATCTTATAACGTCCAATTAGACCTGAAGAGCCGCTTGATTGACATGTAAAAGCAACCAATCACAGGACGTGTATAATTTTGGGGAGGGTGGATCTGAATTAATCTGATTATAACCCATTAATATGTGTGTGTGTGTGTGTGTGTGTGTGTGTGTGTGTGTTGGGGTTATTGAAATAATGGTGCAGCAGTCTACACAAACAACTGAACATAAAACACAATAAAAAATCTAGTGGTAAATGTGACTACTAAAATAAATACAGACTATTTGATAGGCATAACTAAGAAACAGCAGCGGGATAATGGAAATGTAGTTTAACTGTTAACCAGGTATGTGGCAGCAAAGTAAACAAAGCTCTGAATATCTTTCAAAGATTTGCCTGACTAAAACAAATATCAAATCAGGGATTAACTCTTCCTCAACAGTGTTCATTGCATGAAACTAGTACACCTTTATTTGCAGGTGGGCCGGAAATTAAGTTGCATAAAGTCAATCAAGTCAGCTAATCAAATTAGACCTTATAGTGCTTTCCAGTTTTATGTACAATACACCACAGTGTCACTGGCTATGAAGAGATCAATGAACTTTAAATAAATTTGAATTAAAAAGGTAAAGAGAAAATGGAAGGCTTGATGCTAATTTTTTGCCAAAAGCTTTTAGAAAGTTCTCTACTGATCAATAGATAGAAATAGGTAAATTTATATCAGCTACTCATCCAAAAACCCACCTAATCAGATCACAACACATTTAAAATAAACGTTGGCAAGTGCCTCAACAACAAAATGTAAAACCATTGTGCTTGCCCCGAGCAGACTAACAAAGATATAGTACACTAAGCACTGCTGACAAAGTCTTAAAGCGGACCGCTCGCTGTAACAACAACACTCTGACCGAATATATAAAGATTAACACTTAAATATACAGTTCACAACTGCGGCCCTGCACAAAAAAAAATTATAATTTATTTAAATACTAATGAAAGTGCAAAAGCTGCACATGGTTTTAGTTCTCATAACATTGCATGAAAAACAAAAATCAAAGATCTTACCTGTACGTGCTGCTGCATAGAGCTATACGGCATGCTTTGAGTCAGCACTTTTTGCTTCATCATCATCATCCTCTTCTGATCTTCACTTAAATGGGCTGTCTGGTTGGGCATTGGACCTGGAACTTGTGGTTGCCCACCCCCTTGCCCTGCGGTGCCCTGCATGTAGGGCATCATCGGGTTTTTGGCTTGATTGGCCATGGGCGGCGTCATCCGCTGACTCATGTGGTCTACTCCACTAAAATGAGTCAGCGGCTTGGTGTTGCTATAAGAGAGCTGCTTATTGAGGTTGTTTTGGGCAGCCAAGTTATTAGGTTGCTGCTGCTGCTGTTGCTGCTGATTGAGCATGTTCATGTGGTTCTGTGGGAGGTAGTTGTTCATGCTTGGTGTTTTTGGCCCCATTGTGTTGCTAGGATTGAAAGCCTGCGGATACATCATGGGGCTATTTGGTTTGTCTGGGTTAAAGGGTGCACTGTATGGGCTTGTCGGTGCTCCTGCAGGCGACCAGTTTGCTGCTTGGGACTGCTGTTGGTGCTTCTGTTGGATCAGTTTAGCCCGTTGCTGCTGTTGGGCAGCCATTTGTTTTAGCTGCTCTGCCGGTGAAAGTTCAGAGCTGGGTGGGACAGGTACACCTCCACCAGTTCCCCCTGATCCAGGGCCACCTCCCGTTACTGAAGTTGATCCCACGGGGCCAACGGCAGGACCTGCATTCATCATAAATCCATTCCCAGGCCTCGAGGCCTGGGTCTGGGCTTGGGTGGGCGTTTGCGGAGAACGAACCGCACAGTTAGCGGGTGATCCAGATGGCATTCCAACTGCTGGTGACTGCTGCAAGGGTTGCTGGGGTGGTGTCCCATTCGCAGCAGTTGCAAATGGTGGACCAGAAGAAGATGGTCGCACCTGAGGTGACCCCATGGGCATCTGTCCACTCTGCGGTTGCGGTGTACTGTTGGGTGCCGTAGCTACAGAGTTAGGTGCTGGGTCTTGTGCAAGTTGTGTTTGTTCCGTCGTGGCCCGTGTGAAGTCGCTCACCTCCTTCTTCTCCTCAAAGTCTTCATTAAAGAGGTCGTGCATGTCATCCTCAGGCACCGTATTCGCCAACTCGTCAATTAGTTCCTGCCATTCCTGGTCATTCAGATTGATGTCAGAGAATAGCTTGTTCTGATTTGAAAGCGAAGTTTCAGAGGACTCTATTCCACCGCCATCATCCAAAGGCTCCTGTTTCATGTCCTTTAGTAGGCCAAAGCCATCGTCCAAATCCAACGAACCATTAAGTTTAATATCTGGCATTCCACCATTCTTGCCTAAATCCTCATGTCGTCCGGTAATATGATTGGTACCAGCATTGCCATTGCCGGTTCCGTTGTTTGAGGAGGCACTGTTGTTTCCAGAGGGCAAGGTGGGCTTGATGTCCATTGAATGAAGTGGGGAAATGGGTGGGAGACTACCATGAGAGTCCATTCCAGTGCATCCTTCCTTACGGAGTCTCTTTGTAGTGGGAGAGTAATTCCCATCACTGAGGCCATTTTGGTCACCATTTATAGGAGATCGGGCACTGTCCAATTTCCTCTTCACCGTCTCCTGGAGCTGAGAGAGAAATAAAGAGAGAGAAATAAAGAGAGAGAGAGAGAGAGAGAGAGAGAGAGAGAGAGAGACAATGGTTAGAAGGTTTCTTCGGGTGTATATAAAAAAAATACAAAAGACAACACATTTTCAGGAGATTGTTGTCATACACAAAGTCTTGTAATGTTACCTAGTGAAGTGGTTTCTTGTATAAATAGTCAGGCATGGAACTATTCCAGCTATTATTTACATTTCAGAGAAGAAACATGTCAGAGTGGTTTTTAGTCCAGAATGCCAAAATTTACATAGGTAATATATTCTCACTATCAAAACTAAAAAAACAAAACAACCTTGCTACGTGTACTAGCAGGGACTCACAGCACTTGCATCTTGTTGCCCTATTGTATATTTGATTTCTTCTGTTGTTCTCCTCATTTTCAAGTGGATAAAAGCATGTGCTAAATGATTAAATATAAATGTAAAACACTTCCCAATAGCACAAGTTTTGTGCCAGTGAAAATCAGTGTCTTTATGTGTGACAGTGAAACAAACATCAAATGTGAATCAGTTTCTTGATTACTGAAATGAATTGATATTACTGTATTTTACTTGCATATCTGAATGTACGTTACGTGAAATGAGGGCAGGTATTTTGTTTAACACAAACTGCCTATGCTTGCAACCTTGGTTTCCTACTCTACACAGGTGATTAGGTTTAATGCAAGAGGCAATAACAAACTAATTCAAAACTATTTACTTCTATTTGTCACTATATAAAGTCTTAAAAGCTACATGCGAATCAAACTCAGTCTAATCAAATTACTGTAGGGATGGGTCAGAACGGTCAACTAGCTAGAACCAATCAGGATGTTAAGCAAACTTTAGCTCATTTTGCTGTTATAAAGGGGATGCATTAAGAGACCAATTCAAAGGTTCTGGTGGACCCTAATTATGCAAGGCTTGTCAATTCTGAAAAACGTCGTTTTGCACATCCCTGTTTGAGTGTGTGCAGGAGGAAAAAGGTGATGAGCATCAGTTATCACTTCATATTTAGATAGAAAAGACAGAGCATCGAGGGGAGAGAATTGGTTGCAAAACGTACTTTCATTGTTCAGACACGGGCACACTTTCATCCCACAGTGCTCTTCTGCTTAATTTGTCTCAGCCATTAAGCTGTGTCTAAGCCGCTCACCACAAGCATGTTAGACACTAACACACATGTATAAGCAAACAGAGGTTAGGTACGGGAGACGAATCTTAGAAATGTCATTATTTCCCAAAATGTATTGGCACAATACACCACAAATAAGGAGGGAAAATGGGTGCAATCGGTCATAGTGCAAGTTGAAAGCTATTCCACAAATAATTATTTTAACATTCAGTTGTGCCACTTTGAAGACAGCCCCTTTCCTGCTCGAATTTGCAGGGCCGACTGGTGGGGAATGAACAACAGCGAATATTGACGAGGAAAGAGTGATAGATGCCTCCTCAGAGGTGAGGATAGAAAAGAAGGTGAAAAGCATTTCCCATCATCTCTCCTCATCTTTCAGTTTGTGCTAATGACTCTCACAGTGAACACATTTAACGGTGTGTTAATTACAGAAGTGAAATGTGTGCGATTATGTGCGTGTAAACCCAGGACGTAGATGAACCGCAAGAACATTAGCGACAAATTCTCTCCCTACACAACAGCAGCATCCCACCCACCTCCTTTGCTTATCCCAGTGGACTTCAATGTGTGCGTGTTAGAAATCTCACTCACACATGCTACTCCACCGAAACATACGAAATGAGATTCTGAAACAACAAGATGCATGGATCTTCTCTCCAACTCTCCTCTGAGGCAATACGTCTAGTCCCCCCCCTCCCTCCTTCTATTTCCTTCTTTCAGTCTGTCTCTCTCTACATGACCAGAAGAACAGCGAGATCACGATGGGAAACAAGAAAAGGATGATGTTTACTGGCTAGCTTTATGCAAAATAAGAAGATAAGCATGATAAAATAAGGCACACACACATACACAAACAAACACTAATGTTACACATTAGTCGTGCAGCATAAAAGCTATACTGTAGCAAGCTCAAATATGCACGTCGCATTCGTGTTGACTGTAGGTCTGCTCGAGGTCGCATTTTTCATTGTTACACCTCTGTCATGTGCAACAGCTAAGGGGGTTGTCAAGGCAACCGTTGTCACGACGGCTGTCAATATTCATGCCGTTTATCATGCCATAAAGACGATTAGGCTGACTGTCACTCACATGGAGAGAGTGAGTGATGGGGAGAAAGAAATTGAGGCAGAAATGGACAACAATGTGGCTCACACAAACCTGGATACGTTTTTATAGTCAGCGTTAGGGATCGACAACAATATTTGTGAAGCAGGTGTGATTCTGAAATGGTCCTGTACATTCAGAAGCATATGCAATACTGCTTGTATGAATAGGCAACCAAAGTGAATCGCTTTTTTCTAACTCGTGAAACAAAAATAGGTAGGGGTGTCGTGATAAAAATGGGTAACACTTTACAGTAAGTTCTGTTGTTTACATTAGTTAACATGAACTAACAATAAGCAATACATTTCTTATAGTACTTATCTTTGTGAATGTTAATTAATAAAAGTACAGTTATTCATTGTTAGTTCATGACAGTTCACAGAGTTAACAAATAACTTTTGATTTGAACTTTTGATTTAGTAAATGTTGAAATTAACATGAACTAAGACTGATACTTAATAATTAATGCTGTAGAAGTATTGTTCATCCTTAGTTCATGTTAACAAAACCTTAGTGTAAAGTTTTTTAAATAACGTTATTTACTATAGGTGATATTTTTATGGTTATTTTTTGTATCTTTTTTTTTAATAACATTGATTTATTTTAATATTTTAATTTAAGGTACACTATGCAACTTTTCCGTCCGCTAGAGGGCGCCTGTTAAAAACAAAGGCGTAGTTTGATGACGTCAAGATTAAGCGCAGAATCTTGGGACATGTGGTCTTCACCTCACCGCCGGTGGAAAAGAATCGAGATAGGACTCGGGCATAAATCATGTTCACGGATGTGATTATTAACGTTACTGGAAGCAGAGCAGGGGCGAGTGCTGTGGAGCTGAGCAAGGCAGCTGGAGCGATTGTTACACTAAACACACTTCTCGTGAGCAACGGGACTTTTATTATGACGGGACACAGTTGCCGGCGCAATCTCCACTTTTCCGGTCATGAGTATGAGGTAACGCAGCTCTGTTTATTATATTAGATACATTTAAGTGTGTTGAAAATGATGTTATGACGTTACTCTGTGTGTTCGCTCGGCGGCTGCTGTGATAATTGTTCACACTCCAGTGAGAGTAAAGCGGAAATGAGGGTAACGCAGATTTGACGCAATTGACAGGCGACTCCCTCACACGCTATACTCACGTCCCGGTTCATTGGTAAAAATAGTGATTTTCTCACAATTTACAAATAGTTGGAAACATTTGGGACATTGTAAGAACTCAACAGAACAAAATATATAACACTGGCCTGGTGGTTTTTGGATATTTGACTGGTTTTTGGAAATCAAAAATCCTACATTGTGTATCTTATATATTAATTATAACATTAATAATATTATTATATATAAACTAACAATTTATTGACTATAGGTGTTTTATTGATTATTTCGTGCCATCCTAAATTGTAAGAAAATAAGCATAATTACCATTAAAAGAAGCACATTCTGACAAACACATTCTACTGTGTGAACATGTCCTCTCGTTTGTTGATGACTTTGCTAAGCATTCCCTCACTCCATTCCTATACCATATCGGTCCATGTGTGATGAATCCCCTCAGAGTGGCACATGACTGATATCAATAATGATCATCTTCCTGCAAAGACTCTGCATGCTAAGCGAGGCATAATTAGGTGTGTTTTAGCACCAACCCCCTCTAGCAGACATCGACGTCTGGGGTCGAGTGGTACAGTATGGATGGTGTAACTGCCGACGCCATAAGCTGCAGACAGAGAGACCTATCTAGCTAGCAGCATTTGGCTCAAAACCACCGTAATAGGATAAGAACAGCGAGAAAACCTCCCCCAAGCTTTAACTAGCATGGCAGGGTTAAGAAAACACATAGCAGAGGTAGAGACAGAGGAAGAGAGAGAGAAAATCTGTGTGTGTGTGTGTGTGTATATAGAGGGGGGAGGCTGATGTTTGTTTTTCTCCATTTCACTGCCTATTAAAGTGTTCAGTAGCTCACACAAACACACTTCCTCTCCTGCTCTCTTCACAGTCACCATGTGGGAGAGCACACGGATAAAGGGAGGGAGAGAAATACAAGAGGGAGGGAGGGAAAGACAGAAGAGCTCTTCAGACAGACGGTAATGCTTTCATGTGACTGGAGAGAGAGAGCGTGCATGGGGGGAGAGAACCACCAAGGTGCAGTTGTTATAGCAACCTCCTGATCCTGAAGCCCCTCCCCCCAGCGCCTGGGCTGAGTGCACTGGACACTTCTGCCAATAATCTCTCTCGCTCTTTCTCTAGTGGTCTCCCTCCCTAATGTTTTCTTTCCTCTCTCTCCTTCTTTACCTACCTTATGCTTTTTTCCCCATTCGATTGTGTTCTCCTTTTCTTCAACTTTAATCTCTGTGCACTCTTCTTTGACAATAAATGCAATACTTAACCAGTGTCACTGACTTTCTTTCGTGACAATATCGTAAAAGATAAAAAAACAAACAAAAAAACCCTTCTAATCTTGATGATTATTTCACCTTAGTGCCCTTCATGTGTTACATGATGCATCTAGCAAAACTGCAAAGATGTGCTGCATTTTTATGGTAAATTGCAAAATTGCCTCTGCCATTAGATCACAGTCTGGAACAAATTATGGTTATAGTGTCCTAAACAAAACGTAATGAAGTAATTTTTCATTGAAAAACAATTTGTCTATCCAAACGGAGATCAAAATAGCTGTGGAATGTGGCTCAAGGATTCTTGACCAATAAGATTTCAGTGGGCAGGGCTACTGAGTGTGACGTCACAGAAAAAGAAAACAACCACATGACCATGTGTTGTTGCTCATTGCAAATGGTTAGGACAAAAAGATGATGTACCATTTCTTATATTTAACTTATACATGACTAATTATTACAAAAAAAGACCTTTAAAGACCTTAAATTATGCACGGAAAAAGAAAAACCCAGCATGAACACACAGCGTAATAAAGCAAGAGGCTTTTCCCGATGGATATCATAGGTTCTCAAAGTTAGAAACGCTTGCTCCTTTTTTACGTGTGTTTATCAAAAATGCACTTAAAACGAAAACGCCTGAGTGTACACGCTGAAGTGCTAAAATGTCAATCACTCATCATTGTAACCTCATCATTGTCCAATAACTTTTGGCATAATATTTCTATCATGACAACTCTCAGGAAGATTTTGTGCATGGTAATGGATATGACAATGTTAATGTATTTGGTCTTTAGAGCTATACAGGTGGAGCTGGGGGAGGTGAAGGGTTTTAGACGAAAGGTAAGAAGAATGGTAACCAGCCATTTAAATCTTGAGTCGCAAGCTCATTGGCTGCAGATGCGGCATGGACCAATCAGCTTCGGATTAAGAGAGAATTTGAAAAAAAAAAGATAATGTAGTCATAGAATTGTTTTAAATAATAAAATTGTTAAATGCCCGACATATTTGGGTCTTCTTGGGTCCATTTGGAAAAAAGTATTTTAAATTACCCGAAACCTGAGGCCATTAATACCGAACCTAAACCGTGTCCAAAGTGCTCGTTGAAGTTTTGGACTAAAAAACCACTCTGTCTCTGGTCTGAACTCAGGTTTTCGGATCCAAGTGGACCCGTGAAGACCTCTAGTCTGGGGTACGGTTCATGTGAACGCAATCATACTTTACTGTGTGTTCACACTGCCGCCGGCGAGAGCGTCAAAATTCGCTCTGGCCGCTCTGCCAACAACGCTGTAGAAAGATTTTTGGACGAAATGCAGCATAAAAAAAAAATGATGTACAAAAAAATTATCAAAGAAAAATTGTATAAAAAATGAAAACCAAATAAATAAGAGCTTAAGAAAAAATCTAACTGACCCCAAACCTTTTGCACGGTAGTATATCTTTTAAAAAAAATCTCTAATATTGTATAAGTTATATGGTCTCAGATCTCATTTCTCTATAGTTATAATGACCCACTGAACAAGGGCTTAATTTAACTAAAATTGTGGATTCTCATGCAACAAACACACAGACAGGCAGATATGTACAACCAGACAACATTTCTTAGATGACCTTAAAATACATGCTTTAGTCTCAGTATGTCTTGTGTGTGTGTGTTTGTGTGTGTGTGTGTGTGTGTGGAGCATGTGTCAGAGGCTAAACCAAATGAGTGTGCCTACTGTAAGTGTATGTATGCGTGTGCATGTGTTTAATCCACATCAATATACTGAGCTCTTGAATGTGCATGGTACAATAAAGGCAGACCGACCTTTGACACAACAGATAACACCGCTAAACACACACGCAGGCACTTACACACACACAATCTCTATAGTAAATACTGCTCAGAGTATTTCTGCCTGAAAAATGTGTGTGAGTGTGTACTAGATCTAACTCATCAGACTTTAAAATGAGTTGAGTGCATGACCGTTTAATTTAAGAGTTGAAAGAAACATCCTATGGTACAGACAGTTGTGTGCATAAGTTTACACACCTGCAGAAAAAATATTCATAAAAATTGCATTTTTTTTAAAATTCATTATAACCATAGAATACACGTACATATATTCCATTAGACAAAATTGTAACTGAAATTACACAAATGACAGAACCTGGGTATATGCAAACTATTGAACTCTTTCTTTCTCTTTCTCTCTTTCTTTCTTTCTTTCTTTCTTGATTCTACCCAGGTTCATAACATTTTGTGTTGTTTCTTGAACATCAATGACTCTTTGTAGCTCTATGATTTTGTGTTAGTCCCCGAATTGTCCTGGCCAGTAAAGCTGCTCACTGTTTTTAATAAAAAATAATAACATAATAAAATAAACTTTCATGTTTATGAGAGAAGCAGCAATGGAATTGGTTTAAACCATTCATAAAACTGGTCTAAACGATTAAATCAAAGATTGGACTGATCTGACTCTCCAGTCAAACTTACTAATCAAATGTTGGTCTGTTAGTCAAAAAAAGCTGTTGTATTACTTTAAAAGACAGTAGCGAACAAGTCATATCGACTACATTTGATTATTTTATGATGCTTTTTAGGAATGTGTCCAAAGCCTAAATCCAAATTTGGAAAGGCATGGAAAATGAGTAACACATTCTACGGAGCCCCTAAAAGGACATGATTAGTCGGTCAAATTACAGTTCACTTATCACGTGAAGATAGTAAGGAGAGATGACTGACAGGACAATTTTGGAGGATTTGGTGAGCAACAGATCCTGAGCGTCATTGACAAATGTCTTATCTTGTAAAATGTGTGGTCAATACCGCCACTTTCTACACACAAAACAAGTGATATTTTTAAAAGTAAAAAGCGAGTGCGCTTTTAAAAGCTACTTTAAAGGGGTACTTCAGCGCTGGGAAGATGAATCTGTATTTAAACTGGGTCATTTATGTAGTAGAAATTTGAAATTATTTTTGAATTTGGTGCCTTCTAGACTGAGAAAAGACAGAAAATGTATTTGTCTCATGGGGATAAAAGACAACAACTCCCAGAATGCACTTGCTTTGCTGCCCTACGAGGCCACTCTATGCACGGCTACAGGATTACTGGATCACTTGCCCACCGCGTTCATTTTCATAAAATCAGTTCAGTTAGAGACACTACAATTAAAAACTGAACGTGTCTGTTCAATATAATGTGAGTGAGCCGATTGAGTGTCACGGCACAAACGCAGCAGGAGTCAGATTACATTAATTGCATGAGCTGAGGTAAACACGGGATTCGCGGCTGCGGCTGCATTCACAGCGCATGTTCAGTCTGGCACATTTTCAGTTCATGTCTTTGGAAGCTTTACTTTCATAGGAATTCATTTGGAAAGTTGAAACACTCACTTTGCTCTCCACCGCTCCGTTTACATGAATCTCCGCAGCTGCACGAGCAGAGCGCTGTGAGTGTGATGTTGAAAACATGCGGAAATAGCGCCTACTGCTGGCTGTAGTCTTCAGCCTCTGGCCAAAAAATTATGCATTTTAGATTGGCTTTTTTTGCGTCATCGGAGGATTTTTCCCCAGAAATAAAATACATAATTCTCTCATCTCAGGGGGATATGAGGGGGGAAAGTACGATAATTCGAAAATACTCCCGGGTTTCTACTGATACAAAGCTTAATGCTAATTGCTAAAGTAACCCTTTAACCCTGTATATTGATAGCAGCTTCCTGATGCCTGCAAATTATATAAAAGTACCCAACTATTTGCATTGGAATATATTTTTTCCTGCCATCTTAAAAAAAAAAAAAATCTATCACCATGTCCCTTTAGGGACTCCGTAGAATGCGTCATTTCCTTTCCGAACATAGCTTTCCTAGTGGTTTAACATCATTGTTGAAGTTTAAAAGCTTCAGTTTCTATTCAATGTAAAGCAAGGAAAAGATCGACCAGAACATTATTCAAAATGTCTTCTTTGGTGTTCTAAGTAATAATGGCAGTCATACAGGTTTGAGCAAACAATGACAGAACATTCACTTTTAGGTGAACAATCCCTTTAAGAAACAAATGTATGTACTTCTAAACAAGAAGATGTGTCTATGGAATAAACATATGCAGGTTCTTCAAGGCAATACTAAAAAAATAAAAATAAAACGATGTTCACTTTTATTTAAAAAAAAATACTAAACATCTTACAAGGTGTGCGTAAACATATAAGCATGACTGAACATAATTAAAATGCACACATTGTCGCAAGCTGTTGTTCTGTGATCAATAAATTCCCGCTTGAATCTAGTGAGAAATTTTGGAATGTTGTGGTTAGCTGGAAAAAATGCATTACCTCACCCCTCCTTTCTCTCTCCCTCTCTCTATCTATCTATCTGTTCTACCTCACTCTCTCCCTCATGAGTTCCTGTCGGTGGGATACAGAGGTTTATAAATAACTCTCAGCCCAGTACAGTGTTTTTGAGAGTGCGTTTGGTGCCAGTACATGTGAAGATGGAAGGAGCACCCACTGGCTAACACTAATATAATAAGATATTAATGAGGGAGAAAAAGAGAGAGAGAGAGGGAAGACAGGAGGGGGAGGACAGGAGAGAGCAGAAGCAGAAGAAAGGAGGGAGGAGAAAGAGGGGGCACGGAGAGTCAGCACACAAGGCTTCCGCTCGTTGAGCAACACCGCCTCCTCCTAAACGCTGCTAAATACTCGCTCTCTCTCGCTCGCCGTCTCCCTCCCTCACTGTTAATGGCAGCCTGTTTAAACACTGGCTGAGTGAATGTGTGTGTGTGCACTGTAGCGCCTGGGTGCATGTTAAACACAGTCCCTGAAATCCTACTCCAATCCAATAAAGCCTTCAGCAGCCCTGCCAGCAGAGACAATTACTGCACCTCACCCAGAGAGAGAGAGAGAGAGAGAGAGAGAGAGAGAATGGAAGGGAGAGAAAACAGAAAACAGGAAGTATGGAGAGTGAGGGAGGGAAGACAAAGAGCGACTCATCACAAACTGCTCATAATCATCTCTACATTGCTCACATGTTTTTGGCCAAAGCTCCACCCATTTGACTTCATTTGTCACATTCTTAATAACTTTGAGTCGTCCATTCATCACTCTGTAAATATGGGTCTGACGGTAACTAGCTTGACTAGTGCAGTATGTCTCACATATATGCTATATATGTGCCAATATACAGAGAGACTCTGAAACACATTTAGGTTATTGAGGGATAGAAATATTGTTAGTTCAAAAAAAGGTATACTGTAGTGCATAGACAGCCCCAATTTAATTTATTTCCACAGCTCTGTCATCATTCATGTCAAATTAAGGTGTCTACCTTCACTAAGGACCATTCACAATAAGATCAAGTGAACCTCAAAATGTACTCAAAACTATCACGCTATTATATCACCGCAATTAATATGTGAACTGAACAAAAAGAATTTACTCCAGTCCTATAGGTGGCGCAATGCACCTTTCAGATGGTCCGCCATCCAGCATAAACCACACAACAGTAAACAGCCACAGAACGACTAAAACTGAGACTCTGTTAAGGTTTGCACAACAACTTAAAAAACACAAATCCCAGCACCTCATAGCCAATTTCATTGGTCAACTTAATCACGTGGTCACCTGTCTAATAAAAGCTCAGACTTTATTGATTCATTAGTTTAGAAATATTATGGATTGCTCTGATTGTGTTAAACAGTAGGTCTAATGCTGTTTAAAAGGATGTGCTAAAATATGGTTATGGGCTAGCATTCGTTTCAGTGTTATGTAGGCATTCAGGACTGTGATTACAATTTAATTAAATCATCAAAATCATCTTTGAGGTAGGGTTTGTGCTAAACTGACTTGGGGAAAAAATGTGCAATCAAAAGAGATTTCTTCTTATTTTAGCACTATACTAGCCTGGCGTGGCCATACTCAATTCTAGTCAGAATATGAGTCTGGTACCGCTCCATTGAGCTTTGATTATGGGGCGTGTTTCAACCGAGCCAGGAAAGACCTCAATTGGATAGACCTACAACCAATCAGAGCAACGGAGCGACGAATGAACGTTAGTTGTCAAATGTCAACAGAACTCAACTGCACTGTGTTGTCAAGTCCGTGTTTTTCTCCATGTCCGCGGGTTAAAACGACCCCAATTATGTGATTATATAAACCCAGGAATGCGAATTTTAGCAGGCAACCTTGCCAAAATAACATATTTTGCCAACCAAACGCCATTTTTTTCCGGAGAACCCCCCGGAAAGTTATTGTTTTGGCCTATAGTTTTGAGTAGCAATTGTGCGCGACATTACAAAAAAACGTGGCAACCCTATCTGCACGTGCGCTGGATTAAGTAATGTTACAAGAAAAAAGATGAGTGAAAACGATCTTTGCCAGTATTGTAAAAAAAGAATTTAAGGATACACAGAGTACTTACCAACACAATCATCGTTTCTGAGAGAAATAGTGAAGGTGAATGCATATACGAACAAGTTCTCCGTTTAGGATAAGAGCAAATTCAACCCAAAGCGCCTTTGATGACGTGGATGATTATGTTACTGTTGATCATCTGTCCATCATCGTTTAAAGCCCGCCCTGACAATATCATTGGTCCGGACAGTTTCTGTTCGGGCATAATAACTCCTCTATGGAGCGAGGCAAGACCGAATTGCCCGAGCAAAAAAAATTGTGGGCGGGGCTAAATTCGGCTGGCATCCAGGCTAGCACTATACTATACTAGTAGGCTAAGCTGTTAGTCTGCTAACCAAAGGCTAACTGAAGAAAAAAAAAATCGACCATTTTAGCTTTGGTAATATATTTTAATATGTGATTAATAAAAGTTTTGTTAATTAAAGGCCACGAAGAAACGCATGGATGCACTGCTGATCATTTCAACCAAACTAAGACCATAGAGAGGTTGGTAAATGTGTTAAACACATTGAATGTTGAATGTGTTGTTGTAAATTTTATCCCAGATCAGGTCTACATCTGCCACATGACATTTTACGATCCGATGGGTACAGCAACATAATCCACTGACTGCGGATTTCAAAACACTTTTATCGACTGGATAATCAAGGATAATCTCACACAACATGACAAGCAAACATTCTTAAAGACAAAAAACATTTCACATTGATATTGCTTAAGTGATCACAGCAGAACTCTGTGGAATTATAGCTTAACCTTTTTACTGACAGCCAATACAAATTTAAAAGGTAACATGGGTGGATTTTCCTTAGATTAGCCAAAACACCCCCAGGTGCCATGTGTGAATGATGACAATGATTAAGAAGAACCTATTCATGATTAACTCACCCATGTTAGGTCAATGCTACTGATTCAACTTTAGGATTTAGAAACCAAACACCTCATTTCAGGCTCCTGACAACCTTTAACATTTTTTGTTTGTGTGTTAATGTCAAATTTTTGTTTGTGTGTTACTGTCTAATTAGCATCAATGCTACAGGTTAAACTCCCCACAAAATTCCTATCCCAAAATGGCATCTTCAGACTATGTGGTCCTTCCGAGTCCAAATTTTGGTGAAGTATTATCATGTAGTCGAATCACTTGCGGGTTCAAGTAAAAGAGTACACTGTGAGGACGCATAGCAGCCATCACAAATTCAAAACGTACGGCTCCATCTGAATATACATACTTCCCTATTACATTGTAGGTGAAAAGAGTATGTCCAAATTCACAGTATTCAAAATCAGGTAAAAAAAACTGGCAATTTACTACCCCATGATTCCACAGGAGAGGATTAGCGAACGACAGTGAAGTGATGCAACGGATGCCGCAAAAGTCACATGACAATGAACGAATGTAATAAGGTGTACCTTTAGCGATGTTGTACCCTAAGAAAAAATGTGCTTTTCATTAATCCCATAGCGTGTGATTGCAGGGGGAAAAATTGTATTAAGCATTTATGGAGCAACAGATTTTCTAACAGGACCATTATGGTCAAAGATGATACAATTAGCATATAGTTACGATTGGCGGTATGGTTCTGTTCTGGGCAAGGACTCCCAGCGCATCCATGCAGCCTAGCATGGATAAGAGCAGGAAGAGCCACAATAACCCCACTTAGGGTACACAGAACAGAACCAACATAATGTATTACAGATATCATTAATGTCAATATTTAATGTACAAAATAATTTGGGAATTTAGTCTGATTCAAGGGGAATAGGAATACCAAATCCTGACTGACATAGTACTGAAGGAGCTAATAGCCTTGTTCGACTTCATACAGCGATGTGCAGACCAATCGGCGGCTGACCAATCGGCGGCGTGCATGCCGGTTCGGAATTTTGTCCGACCCGAGGCAGCGCCAATGCCACGTGACTGTGACTTTTAGCAGTGTTCATCTCCATAGTAACGTACGCTCCACAGCAGGTTATGTTCTAGATAAGAGATCTCAAACTGATATTGGCCCAATCAGCTGTGAGCAAAGTGACACACCTCTGATGCAATAAAGTCACTCCCCCTTTTTCTACTCCAAATTAAAGGTCACTACATAGCACATGGTTTTTAAAGAGTAAAGTGTCTGGCTTTCAACAATGCTTATTTATACAACATTTTTTGAATGATTTAGATATCATCATTTATGTAATTAATATACCTATAATCAATTACACATGTATAATTTTAGTTAATCAATCTTTAATAGGCACTTTGTTAAAATTAATATAAAAAGCCTATATAAAAGGTCATATAAATAAGCTTTGAAATCAATAAATAAAGATATAAAAATTACTAGCCTTCATGTGAGCTTAAATGTTCAATAACTTAACTTCATAACTTTTACTTGCACTGATGTATACGATCTTTCATAGACATCGACATTACACATCTTCTTGCTGTGTAAATTTGTTTAAATTCTTCATATTTTACCAATCGTGTAATATTCTGCAATAGAGAGAAGTGAATCTCGCTGCTTCTCTCGTGAAGTGAATCTCAAGTTTCACTCATCCACAGCACGTGATTGGCTGTTCACTACTGATGTCACAGCTATACTCCTAAACTCAGGATGAAGCCTGAGTTGACAGAGAAAGCTGATGATCAGCAACATGGGATCAACAAAGCCTGAATAGTTTGGTTTGGTTTTATCAACTCAACACTAATCCTGTTACCCTGAGTTTGTTATACTACCATCATGGTACAGGCCCCAGGACGACACAGCTGTTGATTGGCCGGAATCACCGCATGACAACAATCAAGTGCGTTTCGTGTGTATTCTAAAACTTCAGTTATACTAATGCTCACAGTTCTCTATTTTATAACAATAAAACCACTTTTCATGTTGTGATGTTATATCGTGTATTATATTTATCAAAATAAAACTGATTAAAAAAAAAACGTTGAGCCCACTTCATTGAAAGTTCACTTATGTTGAACTTTATTCTTGTACAAGCACACAATGTATTAAGCAGAACATAAAGTATTAGCCTAAATGAAAATGTGTCAGAAACATGTGCATTATATTACATTTATTTAACTTCATCTGTGATAAAGTATGCAAACACAGCGCGAGCGTCACTGCGGGAAGCAGAAAATGTCCGTCTCCATTTGCATCTCCTCCCTGCCTGCTACTCTCACCTATTGGTTGTTTCCAGCTGCAGCCGATGTCAAACACACCTATTATACGCATGCTGTGATAGACATCGTATTCCTATAGGCAGACGTGATCAGCTGACAGTCAGCTGATGCTAGCTTAACCAACGTGACCTGCCAGAACTCACGCTACGCTTCATTTGTGTGAAAATAAATCTTAAAAGGGGATTATTTTGTATAAATGTATGGGTCCCGAGGGGGGCCATGGTGTAAAAGGCTCACCAGCATGGGGCAAAAGGCACACATTATTTATACAAATAATTTAGCTAAAATATTGTTTCAATAATATCTAATTTAATACTCGTTCAAAACAATCACTTTAGCAAAGTTTGTAATATTTTCTGTTTATTTTGATAAATAAAAAGATTTATTCATTTTTGTTTGATAAATACACCGTCAAAGATATGGAGATCCCATAATAATATAGATTTACAGTAGTAACAATGTATTATATTTTATTATATGATATGATTAATATCATATTTTTAAATATGATGGTTTCATTATAAATATGGTGATTATCTCTAAGGTGGACACCCAACTTAATATATATATATATTTATTTACCATGATATTTCCCATCTGAATCTAACCATGTCATGTCGGCCAGCTGTTTATCATCATGTTAAATATGGCGCCTTTAGCCCCAACAGCAGGGGGCGCTTACCCCAGATACCATACTTTTACATATTCTTCCGTTATTGGTAAAACTGTTGCTTTAATTATCTTAAACAAAACTGAAAATCATTAAGAATATAAAAAAGAAAATATATATCTACAACATTAAAAAAAAAACGTCAATTAGATCAAATTAGAACAAAATCAACTTTGCGCTACTGCCCGCGATCGCTGCAGATTTCCACGCGACATACACCCCACAACCTCTCTTCCTTTCTCTGTCGCTCCCATCATGCCGTTTGCCTTCATCTAAATGACAGCAGGAAATTAAAACTTACTTTACAGCTATCTTGTTGACCACTTTATAAGTCTAGTTTCTCTCTCTCCTTCGTTCTTTCCAATTACCCATCTGTTTATGCAAAGTATTTCTCTGTTTATATCTTTCCATCCCTACTTTCGCCATCCCTCCCTCTCTCCAAATGCTCTTTTCTGTCTGTCTCTCTTTCTCTATTTTTAGTGTTCCACTGCTTCCTGTTCTTGGAGCCGTACCACAGCAAGGGGGAGGGGGAAGAGAGAGAGAGAGAGAGAGAGAGAGAGAGAGAGAGAGAGAGAGAGAGAGAGAGAAAATGTGGATGGGCGGAGGAAGAAAGGAAGTGAGGAGAGGAGGGGCTTGTGCCTGCTGTCCTCAGTTTCTGTAAATCAATCCGGCCATTTGCCTGTCCTTTTCCTCTCTCCACCACCTCCCCTTCTCACTTCATCTCTCCCTTCACAGAGATCAGGCTCAAAGCTGTAGCAAAGTCATAAAACAGGGGGAGGAGGGTGAGAGACAGAGAGAGAGAGAGAGAGAGAGAGAGAGAGGAAAAAGCGATAGAAAAAGATGTAACTGAAAGAAAAGACAGAGTAAGCCAATATTGTTGAATGCATTAAGAGTAAAAAGGGGTTAAAGTTTCTTTATGAGCTCTAAAACACATGCCTTGACATATCAAGTCTATTTGGACAGAATTAGCTTTCTAAATGATGTCTGTTACAATGAATAGAGCATGCATGTCATGTACTGATTCAAACAGGATTGGGATCTCTGTAGTTTTTACTATGGTCTATTGTCTGGATGGACTTATGTCAAGGAATACATTGGAGATGAGGATCATACCCGATGCTGCTACTATGGTGGCTAAACGGGTGAGTTTCCCGAAGCTAACTATTGGACGCAAGTTCAGTCGTTACCAACGGAATTCAACAAAACTTGCGACCATAGTTGGATGACGATGCTTTTGGGAAAAGCACCGTAGGTCAGCAGGGAAACACAGGTTTCTCAGTAGTTTAACTGGCAGAGGTCGGCGCTAGCAACATCAAGGTCATGGGTTGAATTTCCAGGAATCACAAACTGATCAGATGTATAGCAGATGATTCAATACTAAAGATATTACAAAGGTGCACTAGGACGTCTAAGGGTGCGTTTACACTTGTAGTTCGGTTTCTTTGGTCCGGACCAAAAAAAACAACACATATAGTCCTGGTCCACTTAGCATTCACACTGGCATTTTTAACAGCTAACCTAAATTTACCGAACCAAAAGCATAGGGATACGGTCACAACTTGATTGGTCAGCTTTTATGACGTATATTTCACGACGGAGCTTGCTTACCAAAACAATGCAGTGTGCTGGATTAAACACATTCATTTTACTAATCATTTTATGCATGTAGGCCTACATATGGTTTTATTTTTACCAGCTGAGAACTCATAAAATGTTCAAAACATTCAAAACAACACCAGGATTTCCTCCGTTGTATGCAGAAACGAAGATCTGCTGCAAAGAGACGGGAGTTCAGTCGTCTGTACCGACTAAAGGGCAACACAGGTCCTTTGATGAGAAGAACGCGATACACCGATACACAGATCTTTCTGCGTCGTCCAATCAGCTGAATTGCAGCGTAGCATCTTGTGAGATTACGTCCTGTTTGTGGTTCGTTTACATGTCTTTAGTCCGTGTTGCATTCATATATCAATCGAACCGCACCGGAGTTCGGTTGGAAGCGTTCACAAATGTTCAAATGAACCGCACTAACCGAGCAATTGCACCAGGGTTCGTTTTAATCGAACCAAACATGACAAGTGTGAACACGGCTCAGTTCGTTTGGTGCGGACCAAAAAAACTAAACATATAGTCTTGGTTTTTGTAGTTCGGTTGGTTATATAATTAATATATATTTATATTAAATATATAAATCTAAATATATATATATATATATATATATATATATATATATATATATATATATATATATATATATATATATATATATATATATATATATATATATATATATATATATATATATATATATATATATATATATATATATATATATATATATACATATATATATATATATATTTACACACACACACACACACACACACACACACACACACACACTACAGACCTATCCGGAGAGGATTTTCAGGAGCTTCGAGTCAGCAAAAACAATAAGTTGTTGAAAATAATATTTTCGCATTTTATTATAACATTCAGAAATAAATGTAAAATACTAGTAAATGAAATGTTTACAAATATTATAAACACTTTAAACATGTAGTTTAGTTCCTCTCGCTTTACAACAAATCCTTTAAATTTAACAGTATTCAGAACGAAAAATATCAGTTTTAAAAAAACTTAAATTATAGTGCCGTTCATTATAAACCAAATTTATTATAAACGATAAGTGAAACTAAAACGACCATTTTGTGGCAAATACATTACAAATAAATTTGGGTTCACATACCTCTCTGGAAATAACTTCACAACATTTATTTCCATCAAGATCATCAGATTTTTGTATTGACAATGCCAGAGTCAAGCACTCTGTAAAGTCTACTCCAGCACATCCCAAAGACTTTCAATTAATTCAAGGTCGGGAGTCTGGACGCAGAGCAGAGGAGCCAATTCATGTGTGAAAATTATTCGTCATGCTCCTTCCCAACCATTCTTTCACAACTTGAGCCTGATGAATCTCTTGACATTGGAATATGGCCATGATGTGTCTTTCTAAATGGTTGTTTAAGAAATGAAAATCTACACACTCCATCAGTGAGGGTCAGACAAACTGTTGCCAAACATATAACATGCTAGAAACATAATAATCACAGCAATAATGATCCAATCATAGACTCTTAAGCATTTAAAGTTCAAACAGCGATGAGCAGAGCAGATTAGGACACATTATAAAATAATAGATTTTGTTTTTTCTGCCGGGCAGTATTCCCCGGATTATAAATCACGTTTTTTTTAAACTGCAGATGGGGCATATTTGAGGGTGGTATCTGGGTTTGCACCCTCAGGGTGGGATGGGGTGGCTTTGACTTGGTGCCATTTCGGCCAGGAGCAAAGGGGGAAAGAGAGAGAGACAGAAAGAGCAAGAGAAAGGAGGGTGTCCCTCCTCAGCTCGCCAGCCAGATGGTCTGGTCACCACGACTGTGCTGTCCCCGCCAGGAGGTGCTTTGATACTGGAATGTGTGTGTATCAGTGTGCATGCGCACAATGCCCTTCTGTGTTATACATGTCGCCCATTTGTGTTTCCATAAACCACTCTGTCTATATAGAGAAATATATAGACATTGTTATATGCATATGTGCGTGTGTGTAGAGGACTGAACAATAAGGATGGTCTGCCGGCCTGGTGCCAGTGTGATTATATGTTTGGGCCAACCGACAGACTGTCACCTGCCCTATGGGGCCAATGCTGCATTACGGAGCGTCTCGGAAGCCATTGTTTTCCAGCAAAGGTAAAAGATAAATAAAATAAAATAAAAACAAGGCTTAATCAAGGCTCAATAATATGGATGGCCCGCCGCTGGCCATTGTAAAAGTGATTTTTGGGGTCAGATGACAAATAGTTACTAATGCATGTGTATGAATGCATAGCTGCACATTATGTTATGCTCTGTTATATTATATTATGTAAACCTATATAAACTAATATTATAGCTGCATTATTTTCAGCCATTGTAAATGAACATCAAATTATGTTATACAGTAAAACTAACATTAAATGTAAAAAAAAAAAAATGAATAAGTAAATAAATATACAAGATATTTTTTGGGGGGCTGTGACAAAAAATTATAATAAAAAGACAGTAAATCATAGCTAGGGCAGCATAATACATCATTTTAGCATCGATATCGTTATGTGCGCATCCACGATACTCACATTGCAGTCAAATATAGGGATCGCAGTTGGACCAGACACTATGTATAAAAAAGTATAACCATCATAGAGCAAAGGTTTATCATTTGCACATGTTTTAGGTCCTGTCAAGTTTCACCATTTAAGCGATTTTAAACCATTTGAGTGCAAGAGTGCACTGAATGACCAATAATATCTTAAGCACCACCAGTCCTCAATTCAATTAAAATATATATATAAATCTGCACACAAATATTTAAGAAATTATATATATATATAAATAAATTCTTAAATATAGACATGCATGTGTGCGGATTTATTAAAACATAATAATTATACACAGTACACACACACACACACATATGTAAGCACAAACTTTTATTTTAGTTGAGGTTAATCGTGATTAATCGTTTTGACAGCACTAATATAAATAAAGTAGTATATCAGTCAGACGAGTAAACTAAAAAAAATGACTGGCCAATGGCGATTATGTTGCCAAGGTGTGCATAGAGGATTGCAAATTAAAAACCTCTTGTAAACTTAACATTTAATGAAAAATATAATTATTATTCTTGGAATACATGTTGACAGGGCAAAAAATCCTAATTGTTAAGCCTTGGTGTGTAGTGTGTACACCTATATGGCCATCCTTGCACATATCCACGAACTATAAAGAGCAGAGAAAGAGGTAAGGCACAGAACAGCGACAATACAGAACGCTGGAAGGAGTTTGTTTTTCCAGATGCTTTCAAAGACGAACGGAAGTAGAGAGAGTGACCTCATCACAGTCTCATAAAAACACTAAAAAAAACGCATACAAATGGACACAACATGGTCAACTTTTCATATTTAATGAAGAGTAAGACACCTGCTGCTGTTCAGTATTAAGTCTGGAGTGTGTGTATTTGTGTCTGAATAAGCGGATGAGTGTGTGCACCTGTGCTTGATTCAGTCTAAGCGTGTGTGTGTGTGTGTGTGTGTGTGTGGCAGTCTGTCTTCCCTAACTGGCTCACAGGCAGCGGATGGCTGAGTACAGCTGAGCCAATCGAGCATCTGAGAGACAGAGAGAAAGTAAGAGAGAAAGAGAGAAAAACAGAGAAATTCTTAAAAAGAGATGCAGATACTTTGGTGCCATCAAGCATCACTGACATATTTTTCACTCTAGCTACTTTTTTCTTTTAAATGTATCATTTTTCAAATTTTTTTCCACAGAGCAGTTTTTTTTTCTTTGGGGTGGTGGGGGGTTTGGTTGGAGGAGAGACAGAGAGGCTACCATGGAAACAAAGCACATCACTGATATGAGCATCCCTGATGGCGCACTGGCAAGGCAATAACTGTGTCCCACTGGCCTCACTTTGAGAGAGAGGTGTGTGTGTGTGTGTGTGTGTGTGTTATGGTATGAGCAACAGAGGATGTGCTGTATTATTCAGTATTCTATGAACAAAGCTTTTCAAGAGAGCCAGACTGTCAGAGTGAGTGCGCGCGCAAACACGAAGGGAGCTGCTCTCTTGTAATTGGCCCCAGTGTAGGTTCTAGGGCGGAGGGCAATTTAAATATTATTGAACGACTAAGTATACTCTAATAAAGAGCTGGAGGAAGAGAAAAGATGGAAAAGAATTGTGATTTCTGGTCTTTGAACTTTGATGTCAGTAAAGGCACTTTGAAGTAGGAAACATATTATAAATGGCAAAAATTGTTATATAATCTTAAGATGTGGCCACTTCCAGCACATATAAACATATTAACATATTCTTAAGAGAGTGCACATACAAACATCAGTCAAACTAGAGCTACACAATATTACTTTTTTTTTTTATTTGACTATTTTATCCAAAGAAATCAGAAACAAAACACTAAATAGTCAATTGTTTAAAACGCTGAAGTGAATTAATTTTCTGAGATTTGCCATTTGCCAGTAACTGGTATGGTAAAAATATATAATACATCCCTAAAATCACCATCAATTAGCTCAAACTAGGGCTGCCAATTAATCAAAATGGCTTATGTGCGATTATGAAAGCATAAAGGATGCAATTTTGATTAAATAAATATATGCCCAGCATGTTAGTGAAGAGCGGCTCTGTGATCAGTAGTAAATGCTGCTGAAAGCACTGCGAGTTTAAGTTGCTTATAACGCGTGTTTGGAAAAAAAGAAGAAGAAAAAAAAAACGACAATGTTTAATAAAGTTTTTTAACTCACTTCATATTGTCAGTCGAGTATTTGATATTTCCTTTTCCAAAACTTAATAGATTAAACATAACAGATCTCTATAATGCCCCCGGGGTGCTTTTTATGTGTATCGATAAAGGAGCGGATAGCTTCCGTGTCAGGACACCTGTTGCACCAGCTGTGCGCAAGTTACAACTGGCCTAGTTTTGACGTAAATGGCCACTAAAAAATATTATAAAAATCACATTTTAAAATTGCAAACTGCAATTTTAACCAGGATAATTGCAATTAGATATTTTCCCCAAATCGGGCAGCCCTAGCTCAAACAATATTAAATGTCATCAAATTAAGATTAAATAATTAACAATAATTGACACTTGACATCCTATATGCAATGCAAATATTATCAAATGAATAATAACAAATGTACCGTAATTTTGTTTAACACTATATTGCCTTTGAGCTATAACAGCTTCAACTCTTCTAGGAGGGCTTTTCACAAGGTTTAGGAGTGTGTTTATGGGAATTTTTGACCATTCTTCTACAAGCGCGTTTGTGAGGTCAGGCAGGTTGGATGAGAAGGCCTGGCTCACAGTCTCCACTCTAATTCATCCCAAAGGTGTTCTATCGGGTTGAGGTCAGGCAAGTCAAGTTCCTCCACACCAAACTCTCTCATCCATGTCTTTATGGACTTTGCTTTGTGCACTGGTGTGCACTGGTTATGTTGGAACAGGAAGGGGCAAACCTCAAACTGTTTCCACAAAATTGGGAGCATGAAATGTCTTGGTATGCTGAAGCATTAAGAGTTCCTTTCACTGGAACTAAGGAGCCAAGCCCAACCCCTGAAAAACAACCCCACACTGTAATCCCCCTCCACCAAACTTTACACTTGGCACAATGCAGTCAGGCAAGTAGCGTTCTCCTGGCAACCGCCAAACCCAAACTTGTTCATCGGATTGCCAGACAGAGAAGCGTGATTGATCACTCCAGAGAACACATCTCCACTGCTCTAGAGTCCAGTGGCAGCATGCTTTACACCACGGAATCAGACGCTTTGCATTGCACTTGGTGATGTAAGGCTTGGATGCAGCTGCTCGGCCATGGAAACCTATTCCATGAAGCTCTCAACGCACTGTTCTTGAGCTAATCTGAAGGCCACACGAAGTTTAGAGATCTGCAGCTATTGAAAGTTGGCGACTTATGTGCACTGTGCACCTCAGCATGCGCTTACCACGCTCTGTGATTTTACATGGCCTACCACTTCGTGGCTGAATTGCTGTTGTCCCCAATTGCTTACACTTGTTATAATACCACTAACAGTTGACTAACAGTGGAAGATTTAGTAGTGAGGAAATTTCATGAATGGACTCATAACACAGGTGGCAGCCTATCACAGTACTACACTTAAATTCACTGAGCTCCTGAGAGCGACCCATTCTTTTACAAATGTTTGTAGATGCAGTCTGCATGCCTAAGAGCTCGATTTTATATACCTTTGGCCGAGGAAGTGATTGGACACAATTTTTGTTCATAACTTATAGCGTACATTAAAAATAGTTAACTCACTGGACAAGATATGAAATATATCAAATGAATAATTAACATACAATCATAATATTTTCATTTTAACCACAGCCCTTGCTAAGAACAATCGCTCCCTAACTCATGTGCTCTTGCGCAAGGACCTAGAAAGCTGCAGCAGACATACCAAGAGACTGAGCATCTGTGTGTGTCAAGGAAGTGCAGCATTAATCCATTTTTCATTTCCTGCCAAGCTGCATTAGGACTTTGTTGAGGGGTCTCTCTTTCCCAGAGAATGTATGTGCATGTGTTAATGCACATGTGGACGGTACGGTAACCATTTTCCTGTTCAGTGGTGCAGATAAACATGCACGGCACTGCCGCTCGCGTGAATGCTCATAAACGAATAACCATGCCTGCAGATCATAGATTCAAAGCGGGACCTGCCCTATTTCCTGCCTTTGTTCTCCCACCAAACATGTTATTACATGTTATAAAGCCTCTGTTACACTGTTTTAAAATAGAAATAGCATTCATTGCTAAGCTTTTTTTTTTAGCTTTAGAGCATTTAACTGTGAAGTCATAAGAAATGTTATATATTATCATTCTCAGGTGGAAACCTTGTATGTCAAAAACTGCTACTTTCAGAAAATGGAAAAACTTTTTTTAATATAAAGACGGTGTTGTCAAAAGTTGAAATTGTTCATATATATATATATATATATATATATATATATATATATACACTTGGATGTGTCATTATATTATTAGCACATTAATTAAATCAAGCTCAAATGGAGTTACAAGGTTTTTGAGTAAAAAACCTGTCTCTCATTTTCTTGAGTAAAGAAAACACTGCACTTATAAGCCAAAAGCTGGCATTCTAGTGTGTGCCTGGGCCTGTCACAGTTGATCGGGCCGAAGGCAGAAATATTTATATACAATGCAAAAGACAATGCACACTAACCATAGTAAACATGGTAAATGCGACCGCTTGAAGAAATCAGACATCATACAGGCTATCACAATCGTGTATTTATTTTATCTGTCAGTACGTCTTGTCTCTTTATACAGGACTGTCTGATATCCATATTTAGCTCCGCATATGTCATAAAATAAAGCAGCTCTGGTTTTCAAGAGCTTCCCGTTTCTCTGACTAAAATATAACTATTGGGACTGTCACTACAAATAAACAGAAAGAGAAACGACTGAATAAGTATGTTATATGTACAAGCCCTCTTTCTTTTGTGAAATAACGGTAAATACCATTTTATTTCTGTGTGACTAATGTGCAATCAGGACACAAATGAATTCATTATAATTAATGTATCATGTATTATTGTAAAACTGTGGTAAGACATCGATGCTTGAGTTTTAAATTGTTAAATAAACAACAAAAATGCCAACAAATGGCCGCTTTTATCATATTTGTTTTGCGACCTTGCTAGTTGCAGTGATTTCCTTCTGATTAGCTTTCTGATAAAATTTCCATTTGTTGGTGAAATGATGGGTTTGCGCTGCAAAGCTTCTGGTCCGACAATGGGCTTGGTGCTACAGGTCTGAGGCTATTAGCCCAACCCAGCCCGTTTAAATCCCTGGCTCGTGCTTGCATGACAGTGTAAAAGCGGCTACAGAGAACTTACTTAAACAGTTCTTTATTCACCCTTGCATTGGAAACATGCAGAGACGGTCCAAAACGTGTGCAGAACTTCATTCAAGATAGTGGAGGGTGGAGTTATGAGGTTTTACAGACAGTTTGAGGATGCAATGGCGTTACAAGGTTTAGTCACAAGCTCTTTTTATTAGTTTTCATTGGTTAAAAAATTGCAAAACCCAGAGACAGACATAAAGTGTGAACAAAAAAATTTAATTAAAATAAAGGTTTCTGCCTACAGCGATGATATGAAATGGAAATATATACACACTTCCTTAAAAATCTGGACACACAAATCTGAGGTCAGCCGAAAAGCTAAACATGTTAGTCAAAACATGTCAAAACAGCAGGTGTATTATGAAATAAATCTTGAGTGAGATTGTTTTACTATTATAATTGAGGTCTTTGCTTTGATCAGGCTTTCTGCTATAGATTGATAAATGCTTTACACAGGACAAAGTCATTTCCATTCATAAAAAGTTAATAGAAGGCAGATGAGACGCATCAAGATTTGGCTTATAAGTTCATTATCTATTCTATGATAGCCACCAAGTTTTGGATCAATAGACTGAAGGGTGAACTGTGCAATTTCTACATGACTGGTGTCACCAAAAAGAATATCGGTAACGCTTTACAATAAGGTTGTATTAGTTAACATTAGTTAATGGATTAGTTAACATGAACAACACCTCTGTTCAGCATTAATCTTAACGCACACATATATTAATGCATCCATTCACGTTAACAGTGCAATTAGTTAATGCATTAGATAACATGAACTAACCATGAACAATGCCTGTAGCTTTACTGTTTTTGTAAGGCTATCTTACTGTACATATTTACATTGGTTTACGAGGCAGTTGACACACACTAAGGATAAAAATGTCTAACTCTCAATCACCATAACATTTTTAAACTAAGCACGTGTTAATGGTTTTTGAAAACCTTATTATAAAGTGTACACTATTTCAACATTAACTGATGTGTAACTGATGTAAAATATCTCACGGGCGTTGGCGACTCATCTGTGATTGTCAGATCACGTCTTTGATAATTCACACTGCGTGAGTGTCACTCACATGCACAAGCACCGATTTGTCTGCGATTTCGCAAAACCTGTTCTGGCAGTGTGAACTCTGCATTAGTGTGTGTCAGCTGTCAAAAAACCAAATACTTAAAGACCTAAGGCTATTCATTTTCAAACTTAATCATTTTATATTTTATTCTGGACTAAATTACATGCCCTAGATATTGTTTGAATGTGTTCTGATTCTTGTTGTTCAGTCACACACTTTACAACAAAGCTCTATTACAGTATTTAACATTAGTTAATTTATTAGTTAACAAACTGACAATGAAAAATACTTCTAAAGCATTTATCAATCTTAGTTAAATGTAAATTTGAGCATTTAATAACACATTATTAAAATCAAAAGTAACTGTAACTGTATTATTTTATGGGCCTGATTATTTAATAACTGTAAAAATGTTTTTGTTAATGTTAATGCATTAACTAGTGAGACCTTATTGTAAAGTGTTTCATATTGTTCTTTATAATTCTTTTTTTTTGTTTGTTTACTTTATGAATTGTTGTGTATTTCTTTATTGTATTTAAATGTTAAGTTATTTTTGTTATAAGAAAATTATTAAACCTGTTATAGTATGACAACACTTTTTTTGCAACTTATTTCAATATCGTGATAATACCGTACACTGTGATAAAAGCTTCAGCAATTAATCGCAACATGAAAATGTGATACTCGCACATGCCTAGCCTTAAAGGGTTAGTTCACCCAAAAATGAAAATTCTGTCATTACTGACTCACCCTAATGTCGTTCCAAACCCGTAAGACCTCCGTTCATCTCCGGAACACAGTTTAAGATATTTTTGATTTAGTCCGAGAGCTTTCTGGTCCTCCATTGAATGTATGCACAGTATACAGTCCATGTCCAGAAAGGTAATAAAAACATCATTAAAGTAGTCCATGTGACATCAGTTGGTTAGTTAGAATCTCTAGAAGCATCGAAAATACATTTTGGTCCAAAAATAACAAAAACTATGACTTTATCAAGCATTGTCTTCTCTTCCGTGTTTGTTTTCAATCCGCAAACAAAGTTTCGAACGGTTATGCATCAGCATATTGATTCATGATTCGGATCGCGTGTCAAACTGCTAAAATCACGTGACATCGATCCAAATTCAGAATCGATACGCTGATTCATAATTGTTTTAATCTTTGTTGGCAGATTGAAAACAAACAATGTTTGAAGAAGACAATGCTGAATAAAGTTTTTGTTATTTTTGGACCAAAATGTATTTTCGATGCTTCAAGAGATTCTAACTAACCAACTGATGTCACGTATGGACTACTTTAATTATGTTTTTATTACCTTTCTGGAAAGGGACAGTATACTGTGCATACGTTCAATGGAGGACCAGAAAGCTCTCTGACTAAACATAAAATATCTTAAACTGTGTTCCGGAGATGAACGGAGGTCTTACGGGTGTGGAACGACATTAGGGTGAGTCAGTAATTACATAAATTTCATTTTTGGGTGAACTAACCCTTTAACCAATGTTTCTCAGCCAGGAAATTTCATCTGCTTAGTTATTGTTGTGTCTACATATTAAGGATTTTCAAAGCAACAATGTGCTATGCATCTTTATGAAACCTGCTAAATATTATATATACATATACAACTACACCCACTCCCAAACCAACTTTTGGACCCATAACCAGCATTCAACATTGAGCAGTTGATATTGCAAGGAACATTCAAATAGCCACAGTTAAATGCATAAAAATAAGTGGTATATATGTCAAGCAATTACAAACTTACGGGAATGCATTTAATAATACTTTACCTGATAGAAGCTGTACATTCACAAGAAATCAGCTGCATTTTAGTGAAGGTTTGCATTTTGCAATAAAGTGCAAGTTTGTTCAGGTAAGTGAACTGTTCTCAGATTCTGAAGAAAACTTAGATAACATTTGTTGGGGTTTTTGATCATTGCTTGCAAGTTTTGTCAGTGATTCACAGCGCTTTGTCATGTCACTTTTGGTGTGAATCAGTTAGTCAGAATAGCAGCAAAACGGGACATCAAGCATGAGTCTGTATAGATCTGTTCACTATGTGCTAGGAGGAGCTTTGGTTTCTTCCCGGCATCATGACTTGTGGACCTAACACATGGAGTTAAAAAGATGTTTGATTCCACTGCTCCACTTTATATTATCTTGCATGCACAAAAGGACAATAAAAGCTGCAGTGAAATAAACATCCTGAGGAAAGTTTAAAAGGTCTTCGAGGGAAAGCATCAATGTGCAAAAATAACCTCCTGATTAACATGAACTTTCTACTGCGAGCGAGACAGAAAGTGATCAAATGAAATAAGCAAGTGAAAGAGGAGGAAAGAAGGACTACGTACTGATGACTCATCTGTGTGTGTGTGTGTGTGTGTGTGTGTGTGTGTGTTTGTGTGTTTGTACGGGGGAGATAAAAGGATGGAGCTGTATCCCAGACAGCCTCTCTGTTTGTTGGACCAATTAGGGAGCGCTAAGAGAACCTAATCTAATCACAGAGGCGGTCCCAGCTGCTGTTTACACACACACACACACACACACAGAGAGAGAGGGGGAGAGAGAAAAAGAACACACACAACCTCCATGAATGGACCCTAGGTGATCAAAACACCTGTATTTGATAAATCAGTTCATGAACCATGTCAACTCATTCATGCATTTATTGTTTCTTGCTCAAGTGACTCTTTTGAGCCACATGATTCTGAACTTTCGTAACTCATTACAAGTTTCCTTAGCATGATAGTAAATTACCATTCATCTGACTGAAAGTGGCACAAACACACAAGCACAATTGCAATAAATAAAGCAGGCTATTTAGACCATATAGAGTCATCTACATTCTTAAAAAATGAAGAACCATTAACAAAAGAAAAGGTTATTTACAGTAGGAAAAAGTTCACACTTCACACCGAGGAAATTGTTCTTTTAATAACAGTTCACTTAAAGGTTCTTTGCGGATTCTAAAACGGATCTATGCCACTACTGCGAAAACCTTGGCATTGATGGTTCCATGAAGAACTTTTGACATCTACTGGAAAATTTCTATTATTACACAAAAGGTTGTAATTGGGGGTATTGTTGTTTTAAAACCTGTTGACTGAAAGCTATTTTTGGAGATCCCAAATGGTTCTTCTATTGTAAAATGAACAACAAATGAAGAACAAGCAAAAGTGTCAGTGAGATTTTTTATAGTTTGGATAAAGTGACAGAACACCGGATCCCATGCAATAAGTGCTTTGTAATATCATACCAGAATTCTTTTTTAAAGGCAATTTTTATGCCCTTTTACAATGTCTTGGTTTTGTTTTTGCGGTCTACTAGGTTCTTGAATGTTAAAAAAACAACATTACTTTCACACATATTTTACATTGATGCAGCACCTCTCTTTCCAGTTATCAGTAGCACCCGGTTTAGTTCCTGGCTCTATGGATCCCCTTCTTCCGAAAAGCGGAAGTTTGATTGGTCGCCTGGACCAGTGTGTTTCGAAAATGTCACGCTCCTTACTCCTAACGCCCCATTCACACGGGGCGTAGGCGTCAACGCTTCTCATTTACTTTGAATGGATGACATCATCCGTTGCTGAACTGAATTGTGGGTTCCATCGCGTCGCTTCACTCGCGTTATAAGCGGCAGAAGTTGAAGATTTCTCAACTTTTCAAGCGCCAACGGAGGCGTCATCCAATCAGATCGCCCTATGCAAATACCCTGGAGCAGGCGCTAGCCAATTGCGTTCATGCAATCCTAGAGCAGACGGGTGATTGGCTGTTGTCACTATAACGGCCAAGCTTCAGCCACGCCCTTCATCAAGCGTTAACGCCGAAGCTCCGTGTGAATGGGGCGTAACACTACTAACTCCTCAACCAGGCCTCACCCCCTTTTCTTGCGTATACTTTGGGCGAGAATTATTTAAAAATGAGGAATATGGTGACGTGTGTTTTCCCGGAACAAAACTACAATCGAGGCCTTTCAGGGAGTTCAGAATCAGTGCTTTATGATATAGACTAGAGAATAACTCCCATTGGAGTGGACTTTGTGCTTTGTAACTCTGCAGACCTTTATCATATTTACACAGCAACACACTAAAGAAAGTTGAAAATGTAACCCCCCCAAAAAAAAGAAAAAGCATAATAAGTTTAAGCTTTAAGTAATTCCGAGTGAGGAAAAAAAATGGTAACACTTTACTTCAGGGACCAATTCTTACCATTAACTAGTAGCTTATTAACAAGCATGTATATTAGCTGTTTATTAGCACTTATAAAGCACGTATTAATGCCTTATTCTGCATGACCAAATTCTACACCCCTTTCATCCTACCCACTACCTAATCTTAACAACTACCTTAATAACTTTTAATAAGCAGTAATTAGGACTTTATTTAGGTCATAGTTAATAGTGTGAATTGGACTCTAAAGTGTGACCAAAAAACATTTAAATCAGCCTGTGTAAATATAGGTAGTCCTATTATTTAAAAATACTTTCTGAAGAAAATGTAAGCATTGCTTATCCATGTTATGGGGTTGTGTGTGGTTGCACACAAACGGTCAATATTGATATTCAGTCAAGTGATATGATGGTCCCTAGATATAACTCTCCTTCCAAGATATAATCCCCCTTGTGTATGGTCAACCATACACAAGTCTTCCCACACAGAAAGGTAATAGCACCTCTCTCTTCAAACCATTCCTGTACATACCATAAACATGTGGGACGAGTTACAGGCTGAATCCCTTAACTATAATAGTGAAGCTTACCAAGCATCATTAATAAAAAAATAAAAAAACTCAAGTAGTTTCAATATTCATCACAGGTAATGGACATTTAAACCATTTAAGCAGGCGACTCAACTTGCATGTAGTTTAACTACAAGTAAAAGCTCCTTTATTTCACACCTTTTCTCTGAGGGAAAAACACAGATGCTCTTTTATTAAATGACAATGACAAACACACACACACACACACACACACACACGCACGCAAGGAAGATGTGTAAGAGAAGCGCAATAGCTAACAGCTCTACTATTCATCAGCTGTGCCACAAATAGAACAAAAGTAATTAGACTTGCAGCTGAATATGTTGAATTAGAGAGAATTTGAGAGCGAGAACTGTGTTGTGTCGCGGAAAGGAGGGAGCAATGAGGCCTAAACACCACTAAAAGCCAGGCGACACTATAGTTAATACCGCTCAGAGGAGAGAAGAGAGAAAAAGAAGAGAGATTTAATATGTTGGGAGAACTCTCCTTAAGTCAGCATGATAGTATTGATTCGCACTCCTGAGTGTGTGTTTGTGTGCGTTTGTGTAAGCTTCAAATACACCCCAGTCTGTAATCTGCACAAAATCACAGTTATCACTCCACTAGTGACTGTGTTGAAAGGTCAAAGGCGTGATTTTTACACCCACACAAGCACAACCTGAAGTATTTCAGAGTAATCCAAATTACTAGGAGTGAAAGGCAGATGCAATGGAAATTATTTGGCTATTTTGGGATTATTTAAAACATAAGTGGCCATTCCACCCAATGGATAAATGGACATTTTCTGTTTTCAGATAGATCATTTCTGTTTATAATAAATGTTATTTGTAATAAATGCCACCATCATTTATGTTTGTTTTATACTTAGTATTCAGAACTGAAGGAGATTTCAAAATAATGTTAAATATAAAGGATTTATTGTGGAGTGAGGGGAACTATAATACACGTTTATAATGTTTACATTCTTTTTACACATTTCATTTTGAGTTATTTTAATGTAATTATAAAATGTGACATACACTGATGAAACTTATCTGTGTTTGCAATAACAGTTTAAGGTCTTATTTGTTAACATTAGTTACTGCATTAACTAACAATGAAAATTTTTTAATGCCATTTATTAACTTCTGTTAATGTTAGTTGCTAAAAAGGTTTACATTAGTTAAAGCACTGTGAATTCATGTAAATGGATACAACTTTTAGAACATGTATGTAAATGTTACATATACATTAGCTAAGATTAATAAATGCTGTAGAAGTGTTGTTTATTGTTAGTTTGTGGTAAGTAATGTAAATTATGTTAACAAGAAGCCATACGGCTTAACATGTTTTCTTAGCAAAATATATGTTGTTGTTTTTTTAAATAATTTAATAAATGGTCAACCATTAATATGTGGTTGTAGATTAACTAATGTTAACAAATAAGACCTCAGATTAACTACAACCAGGGTTTTCGACAGACAAAGATAACTAGGAACATTGTCCTGGTCCCACAAAGGTCCTCTATGGCTTAGCCTCTCATTGGCCCCAAGAGAGAAGGGGCCAACCCATTAAAATTTTGTACTGAATCCCTCTGGCCACAACTACCAACCATGACCTGACTCAACTCATCAGCCCCAAGTAAGTAAAGCTCCGGGAGCTCTCGCAGAGCTCTGAAAAGCCTCTCCACATCTTTCTGAAGGGTGTAAAAAGTCTGGAGGAGCAGCAGAAAACACCGGAGGGTTGAAGCGAGTTCCTCACAGACACAGAGAAAAGAACATTCTCATCTGAGCGGGTGAATCACAACGCTCTCCGCACAAGCAAGTACACCTGAGCCCCGAGAAAGGGGGAGGAGAGGGAAGCGAGAGTGAGAGAAATAATGATTTTCTCCCTTTTTAAAGCAATGCAAATTGTTGCTGTGGCAAAGCGGAGTTGAGCGTCTGTGCACACACACACCTCCACCACGTCAGATAATGACAAATAGTGCCCCATGGGCTCCGATCAACAACCTATCATAACGTCCGAAAATAAATCCATCTCATTTACGAGTACAAAAAACTCAATTCCAGGGGTCCACACAAACACACACCTCTGGTCTGGATGGATGACAGGGACTGTACTCAGGTGGTAGACTGCTCACTGCTTACCCACACTGCCAAGCGGTGGCTCCGAAGTCACATTTGGTTGGGTAGAGGAGTAATGGCAGGCTTGAGTGAATGTATTACGATGGCAAATGACAACATTAACATATAAATGACTTCCTACCAAACACATCTGCTAATGTGTGGTTAGTGCCAGTGACACACACACACACTATGACTGTACATTTTCGTCTAAATGTGACGGCCATAGCACGGACAAGGGCGTATGCATGGTCCTGTTTACTGACGGAGCGTGTGGGCGCTGTGTGTGCGTGTAATGGCTCACTGCAATGATTGTCCAATGTCACAATCATCATGTCGCTTAAACATACCCAGCCACACACATGCTCCCTCCCCACAGAGTGTGTCAGGAGCGAGACTGGTTTGGACAGGAAACAGCATGTCCAGATTGCCCCTGAGACAGGAAAAGGATTGGGTGTCGTGTCTGTTTCAGCAGATGCTGTAGAAAAAAGCGTAGTTGTTGCTTTGAACGAATAGTTCTGTCTAAAAAGGACCTTTTTGTCATCATTTACTTGGGGGTCAAGTTGTTCCAAACCTGTTTGATGTTCGTTCTTCAAATTTATTAAGAACATCTTGCCCACGGTTTTCAATAGTATAAAAAAAAAAAAAAGAAAAAAAAAAAGAGAATGAAAACAATAAAAGTGAAGATGCGCAATGTCAAGTTTTTTTAAATCGTATCATAGCTTTGTGTTAGAATCAGAACAACATTTAAGTTGGTGGTCAGGAATTGGATACTTGTTATAAAATAAAAAAATTGATTCTGCTAATCAATTCTTATGTTCAAATTTGTATGTGGTTTTAGAATATTCAAGCACAAGACGACGTAAAAGAGAGCTGAATTCGACACTTGAACGCAAGCAGAAATCCGCCTCTCATATAGCGCACGAATACTGAATCGTGTTCTCTTTTGCGTCGTCTTGCATTTTAACGGACAAACACACAAAATTATGTCAAAATATACTTGTAAACACAGTCAGTTATGTCTTAAGTGAACATAAACAGTTGAGAAAGAAAATGCATGTGTAACAGTATATTGGACCCGTCCCGTGCATTAGCTCTTAAAGTGACAGCAGCCTAATAAACCTGCTGCATTCTGTGTCGTTACTGTTAATCAAAGAACGAAAGAAAAATCACTCACTCATCTTGACTGAATACCTTTTGTAACTTTAATATGTATTAATCTATATGGTCTTTAGAAATAGAAAACTATGCAGTGTTATTTTGCATTTCATTTCAATTTCTGAACTTTGTATAGTCTTATTGTATACTTTAATAATTTTTGTAATTTACATTAGTCTAGTTTATTAGTTAGTCGTTCTTTGGGCTGCTGATTTTTGTTATTAAGGTATGGTATAAAGCTGCAACAATGTTTTGCAAAAAAGCAATAAATATGTTTGATATCTAAACGTTTGACTTGATTGTTTTTACCATATTGGAATCAATAAAAATAAGAATAGCTGAAATTTGAACGATACCCAACCCTATTTGATTACAATTCTCAATCTATTGATTCAATATGGATTCATTTGGTTAAATATCAGTACAGTATATGACTAAATGATAGTACATTTTTCTTAAAGGAAAAGGCCGACTTTTTGGGACTTTAGCTTAGTCACATATCTTCCAGAGTTAGATAAGTCCATACACACCATTCTCATCTCCATGAGTGCCATAACTCTGCCTGACACAACCACCGCTAGCCTAGCTTAGCACAAAGACTGGAGGTAAACGGCTCCATCTAGCCTACTGCTTAATAAGCAACAAAATAACGCCAACTTTTTCCTATTTACATGTTGTAATGTGTATAGTTACATCGTGGACTAAGGCCAACAGAAAAATTAAAAGTTGCAATTTTCTAGACCGATATGGCTAAGAACTATACTCTCATTCCTGTGTAATAATCAAGGAACTTTGCTGCCGTACAATTGATACAGCAGGCGCAATATTACGCAGCGCATGAAAATAGTCCCCAGCACGTTCTCTGTGCAAGCAGGTTGTCACGTTGGTTATGTTGACGGAAGTTCAGGTGCCGAGTAAGATCATTGTGCCTGCTCCATCTATGGTACGGCAGCAAAGTTCCCTGATTATTATCATAATCAGTCATATCAGACAGAGTTATGGCACGCACGGAGATGAAAATGTTATGTCTAACTATCTAACTCTGGGGGATACGGTGAATAAGCTAAAGTCCCAAAAAGTCACTGTGTTTTTTTCTTTCATGACAAAAGTTGTAAACTACATAGGGAACCCTCAGTTTTACATTACTATAATATTAATGGTTAAAGGCACACTATGTATATGTAGTTTCTCACTGCTAGAGGTCGCCTAGTTAATGATGGCGAGATTGAGGGCGGAATCCTGGGAGTTGTCGTCTTTACCTGGAAAAGAATTGAGACGGGACTCATGAAGAAATCATGTTCAAGGATGAGATTACTAACGTTACTGTAGTATGAAGCAGAGCAGGGCCGAGTGTTACGGGAGCGGAATGAGACCGCTGGAGCGATTGCTAATGAGAGACGAGCGTGACACACAGCTGGACAGCAACGGAACTTTTATTATGCCACAGACGAATGCTTCATTTCTTCCAGTCATGCGTATGTGGGGTACCTCAGCACTGTTTTATCATATTAGATACATTTGCGAGTGTTGAAAGTAATGTTGTTAATGTTACTATGTGCACTTGCACCGCAGCTGCTATGAGACACTTGTTGCAAACTGCAGTAAGTTAGAATATCAATCAATAGATAGAGTATCAATATTAGAATATCGTATTAATAAATGCTGGATGGCATGTTTCTAAATGGCATGCGATTAATTTTAAAACATGTTAATGAGAGAAGCAATGTTGTCTGAATTGTGAATAGGACTGATTTAGGCTAGTTCTCACATGATTCAATGATCTGGTCAAAGTTTATATGACAAAATTTCATTTTTGGGTGAACTATTCTTTAACAGCTCACTGGAGGGGAAGATTTGGCCTGCTCATCACACAAAGCCAACATATGTCTTGGTGCACAGGACGTATGGACCGATTTGATACATTTATGATTCTTCTGCACCTTTTTTGAAGCTTCAAAGCTAAGTTCATCATGACGGCATATTACAAAACTTCTCACCTTTTCCCCCTCACACAGTTTGGAACGACATGAGGGCGAGTAAATAAAAAAAATATTTTTGTATAACCATCCCACTGTATTACTAACAGACGCGAAAACGTGTCTCATACAGATCTGAGGACAATTTTATACATTCAAATTACGAATGAGAAACACTACCGGTCTCAGTCCAGTGACCAACAGGAAACAGCTTCCAGCACATAGTATTCTTTCAGTTACGAAAAAAAAGCTTTTAGACTGAGCCAGTCTGAAAAGAAAAAGAGCGTGAAGGCAACAAAAGGAGTGAAGCTGTTGCCTGAAGCCTGTCCTCTTCCGTGTTTCCTTCAGCTTTGTGTGTCTGTTCCCTCGCTTTTTTCCTCTCTCCCTCAGAGCGCCTCCGGGCATCAAGCCCGCCACACGTCACAGAGCCTGGCCGCACAGAGAGAAGCGTGTGTGTGTGTGTGTGTGTGTGTGCGTGCGTGTGTGTGTGGGCTTTGTTCCAGAGCTGTAAGGGCTGTTTACTCACTTGCGCACTCAAGCCTGAGTTCACTCTTTCTCTCCACAACCATACCCGCACGCTCTGAATACCACCCATTTCCTGTGAGCCAATCATCTTCCTCCCCAAACTCTCTGCTCCTAAACTATCCCTCTCCGCTTCGCTCTCACCTCACCAACCCATCTGTCTTTCCCTACGCTGTTGCATGCGATCTCTCCATCCTCCCTCCTCCGTCACTTATTCATGAGCTCTCTCTCCCTGTATAAAACACGCTCTCGCCTTCTCGCAACCGGTGTTGTATCCATAACCATGGAGACCGCTTTGATTGACATGGCGTAATTGGCACGGAGGGCAGGTCCTCTTTAAGGGGGTGGGCATTACAGCCGGGACCCTTAAAGGGGTAGTTATTATCACTCATCGTAACAGTCCCTTAGCAGAAACAAAGAGGTCGTCTCAAGAGCGGAAGAGAATTAAAGGGATTTTTAAGGCAAGGAGTCGTCGGAAACGTTAGTATCAATTATGTATGACGAAAGGTCACCCTCTCTGCTTTCCCATTGATTAGCATAAATGATCATTCACTCGTTTGCTGATTGTTTGATGTAATTAGCAGGCTGGCAACAGTGATTAATACTGTGGGTTTGAACAATAAATGATCTAGCAGAATCGGTGAGTGTGTTTATGAAGGGGGTCGTAACAGAGGAAAGGAGGGGAAAGCATGTCAGACGGATCTGATTGCAGCGTGAGGTCTTACAATATTAACCACGACTGTGACACTCAACACACACGTCAGAAAGGCTGCATGTGTGTTCACACAGACACAAAAGACAGTCGACGACAGAAAAATTGTGCAAAAATCGATCCTCACAATAACCAGTTCAGGTCACATTCTTTTTAGGAATAAACAGTAATTACTTGGTCACGTTTCTTACATTATTAACCAAATGATAATTGTAATTAGATTTGTATTATAAAAATAATTACTGTAATAATTTGTTAAATATATCAAATATTGTAAACTTATAAATAACAGTATGATGAAAACTTTTAATTTTTTAATTAAAATAAGCCTAAATAAAAGCAGTAAAACAAATGCCACCATGATAAATGTTACAACTTAAATAATATAATTACTAAATAATTTTTTTTTCTCTTCACAGCAAGAATCAATCTGCAAATTATTTATAATAAATACACATATACTGTGTGTGTGTGTGTATATATATATACACACACACACAAAAACATAACACACAATTTATTTAAATTTAGCTTTTGAGTCATATGTAACCATGTCAAATGTGTTCATAAAATAATCATATAATTAGAAAGAGAATTGGATGTTCATGTTCGCCAAACCAGTAGGCACACACCGCAATTGTCCTCTTCACCTCTCTTCCTGCTCTTTATCTCTTTTCTATGTCACACTCGTTCTTCCATCTCATATCCTGTGCTACAATCTCTCTCCTCCAACACACTCCCATCTATCCTTTTCATGTGCTCTCTTTCTCACTCTGAAGTGTGTAATAGTGATGGGGGCTGGTAGGTCTTGACTGGGGGGTAGGGACACACACACACACACACACACACACACACACACATGCATGCATCTGTGTCTGGATCTACTGTGACAAGCGATCAATTTGATGCATTAATGATTAGGAGAGCGTCAAAAACGTTGTTTGCGCACTGGCTCCGGTTAAGAAGCATTTCACCTGTGTGTTTACTGCAGAGTGGAGGCGTTCGTGTGTGTGTGTGTGTAAAGTTGATTGTTCCGATGTGGCGAGATGACAGACTACAGCCCATCTGGCTTTGGGCTCTTAACGCACCCATCAGCAGTGATGTTCCAGCCCTTCACAAACACAGAGAGACACACACACAGTGCGCAACTGCAATTTCCCTGGCTGCCTGCTGCAGCCAATCAGATGCTGAAGTGCCTCTGACTTCCTGGTCTCTACAGACTCTCTTAAAGTGACAGCACACATTTTTTGCCATTGCTTCTGAATATTCTGAATACACACTACACGTATACTTCCAGAAATTCTATAAGTTACGAGTAATTTTAGCACAACTTTAGAATTTTTTCGATGAGAAAACGGTTAATTTAAGATAGTAATAAATGCGCTCAAGTAGGATGTTCAAAGTAATCATGTGCACCAAGCCATTCTTTGCACCAGGAAGAAGATCTCTCTTTCTCTCTGCTCCGCTTGGCATTTGAGATGCTGCTCGAGGGCATTCAGTAAAGACGTCACCACACACAGGGCATCGTCGATACAAAAATACTGCCAGCTGCCAATTAGGACAGTCATCTGCCAGAGAGACAAGGGTCTCAGCCAATGAGAGGAGAGAAGGCGGGAGTGGGTTCGATTACAGAAGCTGTGTCAATGAGCGGTGTGCTATTAGAAGGGGGCTACTTATCGTGACAGGGAGAGATGCACGCATTCACACAACACACGCGCACTCCCTCTGACCCCTTCCGTTATTGAGCATGAACACCTCCCGGCCACACTTTTAAAGCAAAACACCGAGGCTGAGTAAGGCTGGAATTACACACACACACACACACACACAAAGCACAGCAAACACCTCATCTTCTAAACCCCCCGTCCACCCCCTGTTGCTCCCTGAGGTTCTGCTGGCTTCCTCTTACTCTGTCTTTCAAAGACAAAGGACATGTGAATGACAGAGCAAGATTTGGGTGGGGATGGGGGGGCAGTAGAGGCTATCACAAAAGTCTCTTTAGGACAAATCAGTTTACTTGGCACTTGGCAGCCATCTTGGTAACGCCCCCAAGAAGCTGTTTTTTTTACATGTAGGTACTGGGCAGGTTAAGGACAGCCACTCTTGAATGGAGAAAGTCTGAAATCTGTTTGTTAACCGTGTTTCAACGTATATATTCAGAAATATAATCCGACAACGATAGTATTAATTTTGCTGCTTCTTTTTTTCAAATGGCACACACAAAAAAGAGAAGCAACGGTCAAAGAAATAGCGCAAAAGGAGGGCAAGGCAGTGGTGTGGCAGTTTCCTAAGCGCTATGCCATCGATATTTTTACATCTTTTTCCTGTTCTGTGCAAATCGGTGGACAGAGCGTCTGCAAGCCCTTCCTCTGTGATGTTTATTTACATTGTGAAGAATCATTAAAGAATAAACTTACTGCTTGTACTTACAGAAAATGGTAGAAAAGCTGTGCATCTTTAAATAATCACAGCAACATGCCTTGCTAACAAAACAACAAAAAATGTGATTGTCTCTTACACCCGAAAGGCATATTGAGTGTTAGAAGTATTATTTATTTTTTTATAAGTGGATAATCTCATCCTATAATGTTTCTTCTGTATAAGAGAATTGGGAAAAATAAATAAACAGAAATTTTGAGAAAGAATATGAAGGGAAAGAAAGAGAGAGCAGTAGAGGGCAAGATAGACTGAGAGAGTTCTGGATGAAACAAGTTCAGGGCAGTTCTCCTGCCAGTTCTTCCTCCACACACATTCCTGTGGCTGCATAGGGCGCTCTGTGTGTGTGTGTGTGAGTGTATGTGTGTGTGTGTGTGTGTGTGTGTGTGTGTGTATAACAAAGAATGAGCTGAAAAGAGAGGACCATGTGTCAAGAAGTTTACAGAAAAAAAGCTTTAAAAAAAAAGTAAAAGACGACAGAACAAAAACTCTACAGAACGGTCTCTACACTGACATTTTCTCCCATTTCAAAACATATTTCAATATTCTCAAGACATGCAATCACGTTTATGTAAGACACTTGGCCTGATATGACTGTCACATGAATAGGTACAACAAATCAACTTAAGTCATTAGTTGAGTAGATTTGGTGAGGTGAGCTTTAAAACAAGCTCTGATACATCTAAGAAACATGCAGAGACTAATGTGGCGAGGAGAGATGCTAAACAGTATACTTGATAGCAGCAACAGTTAATCATTCCAAAATTTACCTAAGCAATGTTACTGTCGGAGCAGGTAGAACTGGGAATTTCAAATAACTAAAATGCTCAGACAGGTAGATCAAGTATCCATGTTGTCCAGGAAATGAACAGCTAGACACTCTTCAAACATCAACAGGATGGTTGATGGTTGGCGCAAATCCAGACAAACCAGCAATGACACATAATGGGTTCTAGGTTAAATATAAAATGTAGAATATCTAAAGAATATTGTCCTTGACCAGAAAAACCATTTGATTAGCCACACAGCATTTTTTCTTACTTTTTACAATAAAATTGGCAAACAGACTGACAGAAATCCACTTATAATGGCAGTTTATGAGATATTCCGTAAACTTCCATTGTAGTTGGATTTCTGGCAGTCTGGTAAAAAGATTTGCCAATTTACTTTTACAAACTGAGAGATACAATTGATTTCTGTGGTAATAGACTGTACACAGGGCTTACATTCTTGGCATTTCTTGGTTTCAAAAGATGCAGTCTAACCATGTATCAACTGCACTGCTGGGTTCAAATAGAGAGGGAAACATCTCAGACGACTCATCGATCAGCATAGTTTTCAACCTTGGAACATTTTCAAACGGTTTGCCAATATTTTTGAATGCACACCACTTGACAACCATCATGCTACTGGTGTTTAATGTAATGTACAGCAGCTAAGCCTATAAACATGGCACTCCTGTACATCTTAAAAACAATAGAGGCTATTCTGTTCTACCTTAAGACCCTTTCACACAGAGGTTCCACAGATAATGTGTCCCGGGTTTTGTCCCGGCATCGTTTGATTTGATAATTCATTCACACTGCAAGATATTTTCTGGAATCTCTGAGTTCGTTCACACATATCCCGTAATTGGTCCTGTCTTTTGTTCACACGGGGCGCGTTCCGTGACTGATCCCGGCAATGTTAATGGGTCCCCAACCCAGGTTTGCGTTCACACAAAAGGCACGCTAACAATTTTAAGGCAATTTCTCTGGAATCAATGCTCTGTGTGAAAGGGGCTTTATTCGTAGATGCAGAAGTGAAATAATCCCAGGAAACCCAAGATCATGTTTCATGACAACTCTTAAGCCCAAAGTATAATTCACTTTTTTTGTATCCCCAAGGGTTTGAGCACAGTGCACAGCTTTCCCAGAAAAATATGCATCTACTAACTGTATAGGTCACACATGCGCATTTAATTTGTTTTAATCAGTTTAGGGCTGCACGATATATTGTTTCCTTTTCTTTCCTCTTTTCCTCTCTTTCCTATGGTTACTATTTTGTCGCAAGTCGAATTGCGTACGGCTTTCCGCCAGAAGCTAGTTATTTTAGTCTATGAAGTTTTAAATATGGATATTTTTCTTACAAAAATGTTTCTCTTCGCTACAGAAGGCCTTTATTAACCCCCCGAAGCCGTGTGGAGCAGTTATATGATGGATAGATGCACGTTTATGGACTTCATAAACAAAACAACAATTCACTGCCATTATAAAGCTTGGATTAGCCAGGACTTTTTTAATTTAACTCCGTCATATACATATATACATTTGTCGCAATATATAAAAACGCAGAAAAACAAAATACGGTATCTCAATGCAAGTTTTTTCCAATATCGTGCACCCCTAAATCAGTTGTTCCACAAGGGGCCATTGTTTCACACTAGAAAACGAAACTATAGAGAGTTGAAACAACAGCAACAAAATATCAAAGACTGCAACAACACAAACCAGCATTGACAAACGCTTGTGTGAGGGGGTTATGAGATAGCCGCAACTTTAGTTAGACATTCTTATATGTCATAACTTCAGGAGAAAAATAACGCAGACACTGCGCAAAGATGAAACTTTCTAGAATGCTTGTGTCGATCACCTGCATTTGCGCACGATATCAAATGGAGCATCAAATGTATGTGTTCGACTATGCGCATACACTAGAGTACATGTAAAAAAAATTGAAGTATACTCTGGGCTTTAAGCTCACGCAAACAAATGAATGTCACACCTCAAACATGCAGCTAGGAAAACAAAATAGAGAACGTAGTAATTTAGTGAACATGAGAAGTGATACCAGTTTGTGTGTGTCATAATAAAATGATTTTTGTTATCATCATCATGCCAAGATCTACATATTCATGCATAACGAACTCATTCAAAGTGAAGACGACATTGACATCCGGTTCACGCTTTGTGCGAGTGAACCAAATCAAGGCAAAAGTCAGTTTAGTCAGTTTCGAAAACAAAAATAAAAGTTACAAGTCTGAAAACACACTGTGGCAAGCAGGACGAGGCTGAGGGACAGTGAGAACGGGGAGAGGCTGGTGGCGTGAGTGATAATTAGCGATGAGAGAGGACTGGCCTGGACTTTAGGCTTGTGTTTTTTTATGTTTTATAATGTGTGTTTTTACTTTTGTTTTGTGTTTATTTATTTATTTATAAAGTGTTGAATGCTGGTTCCCATCTTCTACCCATATCAACATACTACGTTAGATTGGCCCTTCTTTTATGCTTCTGACCTCCTCTTAGAGACACGAGACCAGGGCGACCTGTGCAACGCACGTCTCGCCCTGTTCTCACGGTCCCTCTGCCTCGTCCTGCTTGCCACACACACACAATATCAGGGGCCTGTACATTGAAGCCAGTTTAGGTGGATAGCTAGGTATGTTTCAGTTTAGTTTGTGTCAACCCTAGGTTTCAGGCACCATGAAAGTGTCTTCGCTTCTAGCCGTGTTCATCGCCATAGAGTCCTTACACTCCACGGCTATCCAGCTCCCGGGCAAGTTTTTCTTGTGGGTAAGAGATCTCTTGTAATTGAACCCGGTCAGTTGTAAGCAAAGTTACATATATCTGACGCAATAAAGTAACTCCCCAAAACTCTCTTGCTCCAAATTAAAGGTCACTAGTAAAATAATTTTTTTAAAAGACAAAATTGTCTGGCTTAATTATTTTGTGTGATGATATTATTTATATAACTATCATATGCATAATACATTTACATCACATTTGCATTTATGGTTTTGGCAGATGCTTTTATCCAAATGCTTTAAATCTATTTTTGTTTAACAATTATTATTAAGCTCAGTTTAAATTGATATAAATCAATACAGATAATAACCCGATTTCACAGACAAGGCTTAAGCTAGTCCCAGAATAAGTCTTCTTGCTATGTAAATGCATTCACATTCTTTATATTTTTCAAACCTCTTAATCTTTGGCAGAAGAGAGAATTGAATCACTTGTGATTGGCTGTTCACTACTGATGTCACATTTTTATCTGCACGCACCCCATAGTTAATCATGAACTCAGGATCAAAACCTGCATTGACAAAGAACATTGATGATCACATCACGGTATCAACAAAGCCTGAATGGATTGGTTCTGTTTTGTGACTTTGAAACGAATCCCATAGCCGAGTTTGTTCAACTATTGTCAAGGTACAGGCCCCAGGTGTAAACAGATAAAACTGGAATCAGCATCATTTACACAAAATAATACCTTTGCACCTCTTAATTGTAAAATATATACACTTGCGAGATACAAAGTCTATTTATAGGAAAAAATATATAATTGTGGCTATAATAATAACAAATAATATCAAACATATACAGTAGTGGGCAAAAGTGATGTCCAGAGGGGATTGGTTTGAGAATTAGTTTTTAATGACCCTTCAAGTTTAATTAAGCCATCAAAATATGAGGAAAATATTTCATATTTTTAAATATTTCAAATATGAGAGAAGAACAAAACCTTGATTAAGTTATTCATCTGACAAAATTATTTGGCAAAATACGTGTAAAAAAATAATTGGCATGTTTTTGCATCCGTTCATAATTTCTTTATATGACAACATGGTCAAAAATATGTCCCCACAATTTGGCACGTTTCATTGCGTTATCACAAATAAAACAATTGACTGCAATCATAACTACGGAATATGCGTACAAAAATCTTTAGCACATTTTTAATCATTTGAATAAAGGTGGAAGATTTTCCTAGGCTGGACATGCAATTTTGGCCACTACTGTGCTTCTAAAAAACTGCTTCACACAGATTTGACACACAAAGCTGACCTTAAACTTAGATGAAATATTTAGCTTGGCACTATTCCCCATGTAATTTACATAAACATTGAAAAAGGCACTTGAAATATATATATGGGGAAGTCTTGAAAAAAAACTCATAAGTATCTGCATAAAACAAAATACAACTTCCACTTTGCTAGATTAGTGTATGGTACAAAATCTTTCACAGGTAGAACACAAAGAACCCCAACCCTCCCCTGTAAAACTGTAAATCTGTAAAACTGCCCGGAATGCTCTCGTAACAAACAGTAGCATTTCACCAGTGTCACAATGCTGGAAATCGATTCAAATACCACCAAAATTAAAAGATGGTGGAGGCTGAGCATCTAGTTTCAAATAAACGTGTACAACCAAAATATCTCTTACCTGTACCCATAATGAAGCAGAGCAGGAGACAGTCAGGAATAGCATGGGGGAAAAAAAAAAAAGAGATGAACTAAATTAGACTTTTATTCACCAACTCATTCTTTTTGTAGAAAACATGACATGCAAGATAAGGAAATTCAAAAGTACTGTAGATAAGCATTTACTCCACAGCAATTAAACACACACAGGATGTCCCGTCCACAAAACCACAGAGAGAGACGGATGCACTTACAAAACTGAAACCACATCACATCTTTGCACCATTCCTCCAGGCCATTAGGGGCCACTAACAAAATCTTTCTTTTATTTCCTTGTATTTATTTAATTTTTATTTACAAGAATTTGAGTCAATTTAACCTGTTTTTGACTTGACCTTCCATCACCTGCAATCTTTAAGTACTCCCTCTTGACTTATTTGATTATATTGACAAGAAGCAGACATTTTTCAGGTCATGTGACAATACAGCATACAGCTGTTTCTTATCTATATTAATATTTAATAAAGAAAAATAGTAGGCACAAGGGGAGAAGTAGGTAGGTAGTAGTAGGTAGTTTTAGTTAATTATAATGACCATGATTCTAAGTACATACTTTGTGTTTATAAGCATTAGCATGTATCCAAATGAAGTAGCATAACATTTATTATTACACTGCTTTGAAATTATTACATTTATAAACTCTCTGTCACATTCCTCTTCTGTAGTTCAAAGTGCAAAGTAATATTAGCGTGAAAAGTACCAGATATAAAATGCACCAGAAAAAGCGTGTCATCCAGTATATTTGTTGTGCTATTTGGAATGTACTATTATTTCAAGTGCACTATGTGTTTATTTCACACGGGTGCCCCGAAAATCAGCATGTAGTGGCACTCAACACATGAAAGAGTACAACGCTACATTCAATAATACTGAAAACGTACAGAACAAACAAGACAGAGGGTGCGAGGGGAGGAAAGAGAAGTGGAAAAGCAGAAGATTTGAGGCATAAGAGAGATCAAGACAAGAGAGACTGTTCGGTGGGTTGAAAGCTCTGCAAAGGTGAGGAGATGAGAGATCCCTCGGTTTGCGAGTTACATAAACACAGACTTTGTGTGTGCGCATGTGTGTTAGCGGCAGTCCAAAAGAGAAAGAGAGAGAGAGAGGGAGATTTGACGCATCAGTGCGCTAGAGTTAAGACTGCATACAGTAAGAGTTGAAGTGTGTTGGTGTACGGGGTTTGCAGCAGTGGACCTGTGTCTCAGGCACATGTAGTGTAATCTTCTTACTGTCTGTGGGTGCGAGCTCACTGCTGCCATTATATAACTGCTAATACATACACACCAAACAGCCACAGACAAGCCATGCCATATCATGACCTCTCACATACTTACACTCATACTGTTCAGGATAGATGTGCACACTTCAAATCAAAAGTCGCTGTCAGTGCCCTTCCTTCCTCTTTAGTATATGTCTGTCCTGAGCGCCTGTCTCCATCCTCAGTTAAACATTGCACATAACTGACAAATGATACAAATACCCCATCTACTGAATGCACCAAAATTACAATTCTAGGATATTCTATACTATGTATTTGTCTGTGTAAATTAAAAGATAAGACACTAAAATCAATATAGTACATTTAGTCACCACTATTTTATAATATACAGTAGGGAAAAATTATATTAATTTGGAGATTTGCTAAAGATATATTTAAGAGTGTTATTAATTTATTAACACAAACCATAAAAAACGGAAATTAACATGCAAAATTAAATATCCAGTATCAACCGATACATACGCAAGACTGTCGAATAACATATGATAGCAACATATGAATGCATAAATGAAAATAGAGGAAACATGTGAATGGTTAATTGTAAGCAACAATATTTACTAAACTAAAGGGCTGGGTATTGACAACCTTTCACAATTCGATTCGATTTCGATTCACAAGCTTGCAATTCGATTAGATTCGATTCAATATTGATTATTTTGGATATACACTCACCTAAAGGATTATTAGGAACACCTGTTCAATTTCTCATTAATGCAATTATCTAATCAAACACTCAAATGGAAGTTGCTTTAATGCATTTAGGGGTGTGGTCCTGGTCAAGACAATCTCCTGAACTCCAAACTGAATGTCAGAATGGGAAAGAAAGATGACTGAATCAATTTTGAGCATGGCATGGTTGTTGGTGCCAGACGGGCACCAACACACAATCTGTTCAGTTACTGGGATTTTCACGCACAACCATTTCTAGGGTTTACAAAGAATGGTGTGAAAAGGGAAAAACATCCAGTATGCGGCAGTACTGTGGGCGAAAATGCCTTGTTGATGCTAGAGGTCAGAGGAGAATGGGCCGACTGATTCAAGCTGATAGAAGAGTAACTTTGTTACAACCGAGGTATGCAGCAAAGCATTTGTGAAACCACATCCTTGAGGCGGATGTGCTACAACAGCAGAAGACCCCACCGGGTACCACTCATCTCCACTACAAATAGAAAAAAGAGGCTACAATTTGCACAAGCTCACCAAAATTGGAGACTGGAAAAATGTTGCCTGGTCTGATGAGTCTCGATTTCTGTTGAGACATTCAGATGGTAGAGTCAGAATTTGGCGTAAACAGAATGAGAACATGGATCCATCATGCTTTGTTACCACTGCGCAGGCTGGTGGTGGTGGTGTAATGGTGTGGGGATGTTTTCTTGGCACACTTTAGGCCCCTTAGTGCCAATTGGGCATTGTTTAAATGCCACAGCCTTCCTGAGCATTGTTTCTGACCATGTCCATCTTTTCATGACCATCATGTACCCATTCTCTGATGGCTACTTCCAGCAGGATAATGCACCATTTCACAAAGCTCGAATCATTTCAAATTGGTTTCTTGAACATGACAATGAGTTCACTGTACTAAAATGGCTCCCACAGTCATCAGATCTCAACCCAATAGAGCATCTTTTGGATGTGGTGGAACGGGAGCTTCGAGCCCTGGATGTGCATCCCACAAATCTCCATCAACTGCAAGATGCTATCCTATCAATATGGGCCAACATTACTAAAGAATGCTTTCAGCACCTTGTTGAATCAATGTCACGTAGAATTAAGGCAGTTCTGAAACACAGTATTAGTATGGTGTTCCTAATAATCCTTTAGGTGATTGTATATCAGGTACAATACATGGCAGATTTTCTCAAGGAAAACAAATCTCTTATCTAATGCTGTAAACTATGGGAGTCAGTTGTAGCTTATAGACTACATTAGCCTATAATACTGAAAGTAAAAATGTACTGATTTGTAAACAGACACTTAAATTACAATATGTTTTTTATAATAATAAAGTTGTAATATTAACTTCACAATTACATAATCAAATGTATACTCCAAATTGTTTTTGAAATATAAACATTTAAATGGCGACTGTCATAAAAACACTTGCCAGATTTATTCATACATGTATTAAATATTGAAGAACATTAAAAATTATAATACAGAATATGTGATACTCCTCTCTTGAGTAAACTCTCTACGAGTTTATGGACACTGGATATGGTTTTTCTGAAGGTAAATGTACATGACACTGTTTACAAGCTGTTTTACTGATGTCTTTCCACGGCTGAAACACTGATTGACATGAAACGGATTTCGCTAATTTGTACTATATCTTTTAACACACCTTTAGATGATCATTTGTGTTTATTTCATGCTGTAACTGTTATTAATGCGGAAGAGAAGTTCAGTTCACGTGCACTGCCGTTTCTCATGAGCTGAGCTGCGCCAGAGCGATCTCACGCCACAGCGCCAAAACAGTATTTATGTTTTTGAATGTTGTAATAAAATGGACATAATTTCAAATCTGAGACTTTTGTTTCATATCAATAGCAACAAAGCATTATTGCGATTTATTGGATGGGACACTAATGGTCCGTTAATTCATCAACTGAAAACCGGATGACTAATCGATTCTTGGAATTTAAGTATCGATATCGGTTCGTAAAAATGAGAATCGATTAAAATCGAGACTTTTTTTTTTTACCCAGCCCTACTAAACTACAATTTTTTTTAGGAAATAGCAACTAATAAAAAGTCTTTTAAAATAAATTACAAAGTTCACCGTTCCCAAAAGGATAATTCAATTCACAGATCGTATAATAAAGTGATAAGCTAAAATAAACAAAATAGTGGTTGAGCAGTCATATGCAGTTTGGCTGGCCTCGTTTCATCATTCTGTTCCTCCTTTTCTCCCCATTTAAAGGGTTAGCTCACCCAAAAATGAAGATCTTTTTGATGAAATCTGAGAGCTATCGGTCCTTCCATTGACAGTGTGTTGGCACTTTAACGTTTTAAAAATTTGTAAAACCAATCCATATGAATTGAGCAGATTAGTCCAAATGTTTTTGAAGAGACAATCGCTTTATTCGATGAACAGATTGAATGTAAGCTTTTATTCACATTTAAACATTCATCAACTCACACGTCAGTTGTGGCAAACCAACGGAAGCACAAGCATGTTTGCTTGACGTGCGAAAACCAATGAGGTTCTCTCTCGTGTTAAGCAGCACATTTGTGCTTTATTCGTTGGTGAGAACCAATGAGGTTTGCTCTTTCTAGTCAAGTCGAGCCTCATTTCATGTTTGCTGATCAATGTTAATATGTGAATAAAAGCCTAAATGCAATCTGTTCATCATTTTATGCGATCATGTCTTTTAAGAAAATTTGGAGTAAACCGTTCAATTCATCTGGATAAGTTTTACGAAGAAGAACTAAAGTCTTATGGTTTTGGAGCGACATGAGGGCGAGTAATTAATGACTAAATGTAAATTTTTGGGTGAACTAACCCTTTAAATGATCAAAGCTGCAACAACATGAAACATCCCCTCTAAATAAAGACACAAGCAAAGATTTCACATTCCTTTCCACCTATCAATTACATAATTTATTTCTTGAAATGAGAAGTCTTGCACTGGCTGTTTACAGTCTGAGAAAGAGTACCACATTCATCATCCTTTGTGTGGCACTATATTGACTTGAGTGCTTCGATCAAACTCAAATCTGCTGGGGGATATGTATTATGTAAGCTTATCCGCGAGGGGTCTAAAGTTTCTTACATACTGAATTTGAGGTCAACACAGTTTCACAGGTGGTTTAGCATGAAACCACAATCATAGTGAAATAAACACCATCGTCATCAAGAAAAATACTAGAATCAGAATATCACTGGCAACAAAAGATGGATAAAAATTTGACATAAAAAGAAATTGTGCAGTCATGTTTTTGCCATTTTATTCTCACTTCTTAATTGTTTATGTCAGACATTTTAGTCAAATATGTTGTATTTTTCGCATTTTCAGTCTTTCAATAACTTCCGTAACTTCAGTTACTTCATATCTTCAAGTGAGCTGAAGAGTGCTGATGATTGTTTGGTAACACCTATTTGAAAGAAGTGCTTTGTGCTTATGAGAGACCACTCAGATCAAAACACCATTAAAGACTGAATCCCAAGAACAGCTGTGTGTGAACTGAACTGCCCTCGAGTGTCCTCGGCTCATCTGAGCTGGTGATAATCAGATGGATCATTCCCTCTCACTTGAGCACTAAAAGCTTCATTCTTGTCACTGTTCAGCAAGGCGACAAAGCCGGCATTTTGAGACATATATATGTTCGCCTTTATTTCAACCGACTTGAGGTGATTATTCCGGCTATGTTTGTCAGATGTTGGAAAAGACAGGCAACTTGACTGAAATGGAGACTAAAAAGTGTGTGGATTTAGCTTCACAGGACAGCTTTCAGCTCTTTTCGGTGAGAGGTGTAGTGCTGTGGTATCCCAAATTTTTGGTTACACCCTTCTTTTTCATGGTTCTCTTAAGTATTTGGCAAATAAGTGTAATTGGCACAAACCAACAAAGCACATGGCATACAAATAAACAGCTGATTTTACCATAAATTTTTTGCTGTTGAAAAAAAAGCAGCTATAGAATGAGAGGAGATGTGGTAGAGTAAACAGACATTTTATCATTTACGTTTCACTATTCACCTGTGAGTAATCTGAATTTGCAGATCAAAAGGCCTATATATATATATATATATATATATATATATATATATATATATATATATATATATATATATATATATATATATATATATATATATATATATATAAATATCACAGAAAAGCAATACTGTGCAAACAATAAAATAGGTCACCTTCAAAAAGCATCAATATCAAAATACACAATATTACCTACAGTTAATTCAAGTAAGGGTTGATGTACAGACCATGGTATATTATCCGACTTGTTAAATGGCTATTGGCTACTTATCAAATGGACATGACATCTGAAATATTATATCATGCGAGAAGAAAGAGTGATCCAAGGCACATTGATAAAGAATTTAGTGGTCATTATACAAAAGTATTTTACCGCAGAATACCATAATCCCGCACTAAATAGTAGGGGTGTAACGGTACAAGTAGCCTACTCGGACCGAACCGTTTCGGTACAGGGCTTTTGGTACGGTGCACAAGGGTACCGAACGGTTCAGAATGCAATCTTTAACAGTTAACGGTATGCTTGTTTTAAGCACAGAACATATTTCAATGCGAGTTCCCACACACACATATTAAGTATTCAGTCCATTTTATCATAAAATTCAAATGGTAAATGCCGTTTTGACGCTCTTTAATGTCACGTGAGTCACGTGACTTTTACTGATAAACGCGTCAGTTAACGCATGAACGTGATCATAAATAAACTAATTAATATCTTCAAGATATGTTGAGGATACATTACAACTTACTGAAATGTATCATGTCGTATAATCACTCAATCCGTGTTTCAACCGTGGAGAACCGTCAATAAAACAGCTTGTAAACAAGTCGCGTAGCATTACATTTACGTTACCTCAGACAGTCATCAGTGTCCACAGCTGGTTAGTTCACTAGAGAAACGAACTCTTTCGCTAAATATATGCACTATATATTCATTATATTCTACTTAACCTGTTAGTGATGTCTTGATTATTTAATGTAGGCTGTTTTAAATAAATCTGTCATGAAAATGACAGCCACTGTGTATTAATGATTATATTTCAGCAATGAATTAGAGAGAATTTTTTTTTATAATTAGATTAAGAAGTTAATGCAAAAACTGCCTTATGGGAAGTTTACATGTTTGCATACAATGTGTTATTTGAGTGCTGATTATTATATCTAAAGGGCTCCTTATAGTTTACAGCATTATCTTTAAGAAACTTTTAGTATTAATTGAATTAATTTAAGGACCACTGTTTATTAAAAATAAATTTTGTAAAACTGCTGTACCAAACCCATAAATGAACTGTGACTTCAAAACCAAGGTACATACCGAGCCGTCAGTTTTGTGTACCGTTTTACTCCTACTAAATAGTAAATACTATATTTAACTTAATTTATTTCAGTTAGTCATTTTTAAGTTTTACATCTAATATTTATAATTTTATTTGAGCTCTTTTTCAATTAATAAAAATGATTTGTAATAGTTTTAGTTAACAATAATAACACCGGTTAACACAATCCTGTTGCCGCCACTTTATAAAAGCATTAAGAGATGTGTGTATTTGTGTGCCTTAAGAATATGAACAGTTTAGAGCAGAAATATAGTCTTCTTTGCTGCCTCTGGGAGGCCAGACGCTTATTTATTTTTTGTTTTTTTTATATATAAATATGACTGTCTGCCATTTCTCCTGGCCCATTACTTCTCTGGCTCACCTAAATCACACATTTTGCCAGTTTAAATGTTGAACGTATCCAGTATCCACACAGAAGTTAGCAAATACTGCTGGAGACAGCACCTAAAACAGAGCTTGACCACAGTTCAAGATCAATACAAGCAGAACACAGAGGTACGTTTCCCTGGAGCCACTTTCTGTCGTTCACTTTCGGCTTCCTGCTCTGGCTTTAACGGTGTCGCAGTAATTAGAGGAGAATGTGTAAGCACACAACTCATGAGTACAACGATGTCTTCTCGCCCACTCTTCACAAGAGATAACTGTACAAACAGCATGAAACAAGAAAGCAGCAGACAAGCAAGCAAAACAATGAATGTATCTGGAACTTTTAATGTCCCGCTGAATTTCCAAAAAGCTGAATTGCTGAAGTGAGCATGCGAGAGTAACCTTGAACCAACACAAATCTACAACAATCTAGACTAGTTTTCTAAAGGGAACACTTTTATAAAACGATACAGTTGAAAATATCTCTCCTTCCTTTTCTCCTATTACTCTCTTATCCTTGAGCTTAATGAGGAATTAATGAGGAATTTTAGTATGCCAAAAAAATATTTAAATAATAAAAAAAGGACTTTTGAAACCGCATTCCCTTTCAATTAGATCAAATAACTTTCCTCATATTCACAGAGCAAAAGTCAACTTAATCAATATCGAAACTCTCTGACCCGGTGTATGAGTAAACACTGTGACATCTACGTAACAAATGCTTTCACAAGGACGTCAATCCTGTTACTTTAACAAATTAAAAGAACTTAAAATAAAATGTGTACATTAATCAATTATTAACACAAAATGAATAAATAAAAAAATCATAAAATAATAAATTCAAATGAAAATTTATAAAGCAAAATAAATATTTATAAAATTTTATTTAACCTAAAATTCTCCTAAAAGAAACTGATTAGCAGACCTAACATTCAAATAAAAAAGCACTACAGAATAAATAAAGTATCCCAATAATATTAGAAATGTCTTTCTAAAAAAAGAGAACAAACTAGCTGTATAAGCATATCTCCCCATTCCAACTCTTACTAACTACTTTCTGCCCACCCCACCTCTCCCTCCTCCCTCCCTCTCCTTCAGGATGGCCCGCCCTCATTACACATGTGAGAGCGTAAGTCGAGGATGTATTTTTAGCCTCATGTTTGCAGATTAGCCAAGTATTTTTAGACTGTGTTATCCAATAGCACACCCCCTCCTACACACGCACCCACAGACAAACATCCCTGCACACGTCACAGGGGCTCTGCTTACTACTGCCCGCCCCAAATTGAACATTTAAGACAGCGAGACAGAGACAGTGAGAGAGAGAGACAGAGACAGAGACAGAGACAGAGAGAGAGAGAGAGAGAGAGAGAGAGAGAGAGAGAGAGAGAGAGAGAGAGAGAGAGAGAGAGAGAGAGAGAGAGAGAGAGTCAAGGTCTCAGGCTCAAAGTAAATAACACAAGCTAAATGTCATTATAGGAGGTAAGTAAAATGAGTTCAAATAACATCGATTACAAATATATACTATATAGGATTAGAGCATTTAAAGGACACCTATTATTAGGGATGTGTGATATATTGACAAAAAATTATCTCAATATTTTCTAGGATTTAAACTATATTTAGCTGAGTGTGTTATTGTGCTGTTACCTTGGCATGTTTAGGACATTAGCACTGCAGGTCTTGATGCACAATTCCGATTTGGTGACTGATATCCAATTGTTTTTGACGACCTGCTTACATCATCTTTTAAAAGCATCCCGTATCCGATATTTGCATTTACACTATACACAGGCGAAACAGCTCAAGACGTTCTGACCCGGAAAAGTAAAATGGCACGGTATGCAATGGACACAGACAAGATGAGTTTTGCTTTCCGCACTATCTTTACAGGTCAGCAAAACATTGCTCTCATACGGCGGAGAAAAAAAAGAGGAGAGCCCTTGATCACAATTCATGACCCCCTGACTTGACGTCATTCACCTCCGTACCTTTTCCAGTGGCGCACGACTCACATTTACTGGGGAATATCCGATTTGACCGCTTACAAGGAAGACGCAAATGCACATATCTGAATCATATCGGATTTATTACCACACATGAAACATGGAAATCATGTCATATCCGATCTGTGCCACATGAGAGGGAAAAATTGGAATTGGGTCACTTGTACAATGCAGTGTAAATGGGGCTTTAGACTGTTTAAGGCAGCTCAGAGGTGACAAATGATGTCTACTCTGCAGTTACAAATACATAAACAATTTTCTGATGTTTTAAACTTAAAACATTGAATATTGTTATTTTGAAATGATTTAAAACATGAAAAGATATTTTAAACGTGAATTAAAAACGCCAGTAGGTGGCAGCAAGTTAATCACTGTTAATGAGTGAGTTCAACCGATTCATTCAAATGGCTGATTCATTCAGGAACAAAGCATCAAAGCATCTTAAGCTTAGTCACTGAATCATTGGTTCAACTGATTTGTTGAAAAAGCTGAGTCATTCAGTAAGGAAACACCTCTGTGTGTTGCTCAGAGATGCAAGACAGTACTGTGGCTTGGTTTTTAACTATTTTTGTTGGCAAAATCAGGCAATATGGTGTATAAAATGTAAGTCACTTATTAACTTGTTTAGTAAATTTGTATAAAATCAATATTACATTTGCTATGCTGATGCCTGGAGAAAAACTGCACAGTATTAGTGTGCACTGTAAAAGCGCACACACACTAGGCTATACTCGATAATGTCAGGTTTGCCTTCTTGAAATTTTCAAAAACACATTATTCACGTTTTGCATTGTTGCAGCACCTCTCTTTTAAGTCTGTCAGTAACGCTCTGATAAGTTCTGCGTCTATGAAGCCCGTCTTTCTGAAAAGCGCAACATGCTCTGATTGGTCAGCTGGTTCAGTATGTTGTGATCAGAGTGTAATGTAGACTGTAAAAAAAAAATGTAGACCTAGTGTCCGTGACGTCACCCATAGGTTTCCGAAGAGCATTTTTGAAGCCTAAAACCCGGCCGTTGCCATCTTGGCAACACGTCACTGCATGTGCAGTAAAATGCTAAAAAAAAAAAAAACGTATTCATAACCGCATTCATAACCTTAAGGCTAACATATTCATACTAAAAGCTATAAAAAAAATCTATTTTGATTTCAGGGGGCTTTTAAATATATAGGGGGCTTTATATACATACAGGGGGCTTTATATAATATTTAAAAGCCCCATGAAATCAAAATATAATTTTTTTTAGCTTATATACATACATTTGGCTATTTTAAGCAAATAGCAAAAATGTAAGCAAAAATTTGTGTATATCTTATATGAATATATAATAACCATCTATAAAGTCAAACAGTGCTTGACTGATAACCACAAACAACGTAATCTGCTTCCTCATGCTACACTGTTTAATCTCTACATCGGCCACATGCGTTATAATTATGAGTAAGCGCTCACTCTCTGCCTCTCTCTGTTTTTAGAGAGAACATTACATAATTTTCTCTCTGAAATGAGCACAGTCTAGTCTTTTCGCACAAACACACAAACACACACACTGACAGATCCGAGATGACAGCCAGGCTGTTCCCGGCTGTCTGCATCACTGTCACCATGACAACTCCCAGAGACAGAAAGAGAAAACGAGAGAAAGAGAAAGGCTAACACTGAACACCTGATAAGCTAGACCAAAAACAGGATGCAAGGTCTCCATCATGAGCAAAAGGTTACATTACCAGTCAAAAGAAGCTTTCACTGAGCCCAACGTAAACAAACACACTGAAGAATGGACTATCCGTGAACTTAAAGTGAAGAGTCATATCTCATTAATCGCATACAAAGTTTAATTTGGCATGACAACTGAGATGTGATTTGAGATTAGGGATATTAACGTTTAAGGTCATTTAATTCTTTCCCTGCCAGCGTAAAAAAAAAGAATTGGCTAGATACCGCCAGCGTTTTTGATCATTTTCACAAAATTATCATGGCCCCCACAATATTTTGTTGTGTGAATATCTGATCATGCAATGTCAAAAAAGATCAGACCCGCTGCTTTTAAAGGCACTACATTTCATTTTCGCACCTAGAGGTCGCTTATTCAAAAGGCGTAGCTTGATGGTGGCTTTATTTTGCAGAATCATGGGAGTTGTTGTCTTTACCTCTACAGCCGGTGGAAAAGAATGGAATGATGTAATGATTTATTAACGTTACAGTAGTATGAAGCAGGGTGGGGCTAAAAGCATTTGGAGTGGAACGAAGCCGCTGGAGCAATTGGTAATGAGAGACAAGCGCGGCACACAGCTCGAGAGCAGTGGAGCTTTTATTATGCCACAGATATCTGAGGTAACACAGTGCTGTTTTATCACATTAGACACATTTGAGTGTGTTTAAAGTCATGTTATAATTCTACTCTGAAAGTTCGCTTGGTGGCTACTATGAGACACTTGTTGCACACTGCAGTAAGATAGATCGATATTAACACATGGTTCTCGCGGTAAACCAAGAAAACAAGTTTTTAAGACTTACTGTGTTGCGCCATATACAAGCATTAGTTTTCTGTCGATGAATGCATCCAAACAGTTGCTCACCTGTCATAGTGAAGTGTCTAGTTGCAGGTATGATTAATAGGCGATGCCTATTACGATGTCCTGGTTAAAATATATTTACGTTTATTTATTTAAACATTCTTGGAATCATTTGGGATAATGCAAGTACACAAGTCAACAAAATATTATGGCCGGGACTTAAACGCGTTAATTAAGATTAATTAATTGCGTGACTTTAACGCGTTAATTAAGATTAATTACGCAAAAAATAGATAACAATTGTAACTTATTTTTGCACCGCGGAACGTTTTTTAATGAATGAGTTTCGACAGACCGATTATACTGGAACATCAACTAGCGTTCTTGACTTCTGAACACAACAAACCACAGTGAACATGAACAAAGAAGCTGACGAGACTGCTTTGCTTGGCCCCGTGGATGGGACATTGTTTTAAAAAACGAAAGAATGGAAGCGTCGACAAGAGCATAGTTGTGTGGAAGCTATGCAACAAGGAATTTGCGTATCGAGCCTCAAATATCACCTCAACGCAAAACGCTGGACATAAATAAACAAAATTTTGTTGATTAAGCTTATGTATTCAGTCATTATTCAATGGTATACTAAAAATCCATGTGAAAAAAATTACTTCTCACTGTTCTCAGGTCAAATATTTATATGCAATTAAAATGCGATTAATTTCGATTAATTAATTACAAAGCCTCGAATTAATTAGATTATTTTTTTTAATCGAGTCCCGGCCCTACAAAATATATAACATTGTTCTAGTGGTTTTTGAAAATTTGAATCCAAAAATCTTACATATTGTGCTTTTAAACCAAAGTTTTATTCTAGCTTCATGCATTCTTTTTTCTAATCACACTTGAATATGGGTAAGCTTCATAAAAATAAAGAAATCTGTTAAAATATAGGCTAACAGTTAAAACACAGAAAGCCGGAGAATTCTGTCAATGGCAGGAAAGAGTTAAAGCATTTGTTAAGTGATGGTCATTTTTCCTATATTCACTGTAAAGCCAAGTTTCTAAGCTTTAATGATGATGCGTATGTCATGTTGGTTAAGCAAGTGGTTGGTAACGTGATAACCTGTTAACACCTGGTATTAAGATGTTTTTTGGTCGATCGGATCACAAGCGACAACTCTAAATACAGCCACAAAAGACGGCCAACTCTCCGCCTACTGACCTAAAACATTATAGAAGTATGCTAGCCAGACAGGCTTTGTCAGCTGAAGACCCAAGTCGACCAAAAACGCATTTTAATACCAGGTGTAAACAGGGCCTTAGTAGCGCCCCGCTTCAGATTTAAGAGATTAAGTTTAACGATTAATCAATGAATTGATCGTTAATTTAAACAAAAATTGATAACGGGAATTTATAAATTGACATCCCTATTTGAGATAAAACAAAACTCTGCAAAGTTTTATACTTAAACCCACCAGCTTATAACAGTGAAGTGTGTATTACAAGTACAATATTTGTTTACTTTCATATTTTTCACATATATATGTATATGCTCATATATATATATGCTCCCAAGTGAAAGTTGTAGAAACCAGTTAATTGAGGTTAAGCTACTCTTTATTGTCAGAATATATTTTTACGTTTTTTAATTCCTTACCTTTTTCCAGTAATTTTTTCCTTAAAGGGTTACTTCAGCGATTAGCATTAAGCTTTGTATCAGTAGAAACCCGGTAGTATATTCAAATTATCGTACTTTCCCCCCTCATATGACCCTGAGACGAGAGAATTATGTATTTTATTTCTGGAAAAATTCCTCAGATGACGCAAATATCGTCAGAGGCTAAAGACTACAGCCAGCAGGGGGCGCTATTTCCACATGTTTTCAACATCACACTCACAGCACTCGGCTCGGGGAGCTGCGGAGATTCATGTAAACGGAGCGGTGGAGAGCAAAGTGAGTGTTTCAACTTTTAAAATGAACTTCCTATGACAGTAAAGCTTCCAAAGACATGAACTGAACACGCGCCAGACTGATCACGCGCTGTGAATGCGGTCGTGAATCCCGCGCTTACCTCAGCTCATGTGATGAATGTAATCCGATCCTGCTGCGTTTGTGCCGTGACGCTCAATCGGCTCACTCACATTATATCGAACAGACACGTTCAGTTTTTAATTGTAGTGTCTCTAACTGAACTGATTTCATGAAAATGAACGTGGTGGGCAAGTGATCCAGTAATCCTGTAGCCATGCATAGAGTGGACTCGTAGGGCAGTGAAGCAGTGCGTTCTGGGAATTGTTGTCTTTCATCCCCATGAGACAAAAATACATTTTCTGTGTTCTCATTCTAGAAGGCACCAAATTCAAAAATAATTTCACATTTCTACTACATAAATGACCCAGTTTAAATACAGATTTATCTTCCCAGCGCTGAAGTATCCCTTTAAATTAAATATCTTAATTGAAAAAAATTATGTATTAGTTTCTGCATGTGCTAACGAGTGATATTGTTTCTAGTCATGAAACGTGTTTGCGTTAACTGATATATCTTCGGCACAGTTTGCAGTGCAGACTGCAGTATTAATATTACATTTTGTCTCAAAAATGCACATTTGACAGTGAGTTGACAGTAGTAGTAGCTTGAGTTAGGAGGATGCAGATGTAAATGTATGATCATTAACAAAAACATGGACATCTGTAAAAATTGTAACAACCTCGAGGTTTCACAATAATACTGTTTTTACAGTATGTTTGCTCAAATGCAGGCTTAATATGTGATCAGGAAAGTGTTTTTGATGTGTCAATAAATGGTACTCTTTTGTGAATTGTCTTATTTTGACAGTAATTATGAATATTAAATATAATCATGCATTCACGGTTGAAATCAGGCCTGAAAAAGACGTCTTTTCACCTTTCAACCAAATTTTACTGTTGTTTAAACGTCTGGCAATGTCGTCTTTCGACGTCTTTTCAACGAGTTTTTGCTGGGTGGGTATAGTCTGTGTGGCGCGGTTCAAATCAGTAACTAAATTCGTCCTACCATTTATCGACAACTTCGTCATCTTCGCAAGGTTAGTTTCACTTTCATGTTCTACTTTCAACGTTTCCACTCATTTTGTCCTTCTCGTGTCGAGTTTTCTTTGCCAGTAGACCATGTACTTTGACGTGCAAGCTGAAACCTGCTCGCCGACTGGCTGTTGTTGCGTTTATTTCTGCCGTGTGATTGGTTGTTACATTAATCCATATCGAGTAAAAATGTCCAGAGCTTATCATTAATTTTATCGCGATTCGATATGATATCGTTTATCGGCCCAGCACTAATTACACACATACATATATTACAACATTCATTTTGGATGTGATTAATCGATTTGACAGCACTAGTGGGAGTGTTAAAAAAACTGTTTATAACAAAAACAGCCTTTTCATTTGCCACACTACTTAGGTAGAAATTACATAATTTTGCTTTAAGATAAAACACTAGATAAATCAAGATTACAAAGCACATAACACATAATTCATTAAAATATTTTTTTTTAACTATTTAATTACAGTGACCTACTCAAAACTGTATATTTGCGTGTGTATACACATGTACGTGTGTGTCTGAGTGCGTGTGACTCAACTGTATCCTGGCAACGTGAGAGAAAGAGGGAGGAGTGTAGTATTCGGTCTCTCTCTCTCTGGTTCTCTCTAAGGGAGCATCTGTTTTGAAATATGCATGAGTGTGAGTGCTCAGAGAGCTCAGTTTCACTTTTCTCATTTCTGCGTACTTGAAAAGCAGCTTCGTTCCCTGAAGAGCAAACCTCCAGCATGGCACCGCAAGTGCTGCGTAACCTGCATCATTGGGGTCAATACCTTGTGCAAAGATTCAAGACGACACAGCCCACGGGACACTTATTACAGTTTGCTCTTAGAATGAAGAGGAGTTCATTGTAGAAATGCTGGTTTGAGTTTGATTCTGATGTGTCAAACCAGGTCAATAAAAGTTGAGGCTATACCAATTATGAAGACAAAGTATAAAAAGGCAATTGAAAATCAGTCAGGGAAAGATTTGAAGAGCAGGGTTTCAATTTTTGCATTTGTTATCGGGATATTTTATAAATATTGAGACAATTACACAGAGACCTTCTATTTTTTTAAATAGCATTCGAAAGACTTTATGCAAGAAACATTTAAAGCAGTTTTATGCTGCACTGTTGTCACATGGCCTTATCACAAGGCCAGTTATCCAGTTTTCAATTACAAAATCATCTAATTTATCTAATTTAGTGTAAAACTGTCATTTGCACATGGATACATTATTGTATGCAGGCATTGTGTGGGCACAGTATTCCAGAGTTACATTATTACAATTTAAAATAACTTTAACACATTCTAAAATTGTATTTATTCAGGTGTTGGCAAAGCTGAATTTTCAGCATCATTACGACAGTTTTCAGTCACATGTTAATCCTTCATAAATCATTGAAACATACTGATTTGGTGCTCAAGAAACATTTCTTAATATTGTTGAAATCAGTTAATATTTTTTTTTACCTTAATATAAAAGCAACATGTATTTCCGATAGAAACCTTTTGTAACATAGTAAATGTTTTTACTGCCACTTTTGACCTATTTAATGCATCCTTGCTGAATAAAAGTTGTGACTGTTTATTTTTCATTCTAGAGGCTGTCTTATGAAGCTCAGTAATTATAAGGAAGAGAAAAGGAAACCCCAGTAAAGCCTGATCCCGACCACCTAAATAGACATGCGTTGTAATGGCCGCAGATCTGGACAATATCCATCAAAATTAGCATGCGTGCACACACGTACATCTACAATTATTCAATAATCAGGCCCAGGTGGCACAGGGTAAGGAGTCAATCCATGGTCCATTAAGTTTTGGAGAAACAAACACTTTCAAAAGTATGTTCCAAAAACATGCACGCCACATGTTGATCCGTTTGTGTGCATCTGTGTTTATTAACTTCACTGAGGGCTTTGGATTCGTCATCCATGACAATTAAGATAAATATGACAAAGGCGGCAAGTTTGGATCATTTCCGTGAATCAGTTCAAATGATCTTTTGACTCAGTGGATTCAAAATTTGTTTGTCTGATTACTAAAAAAAATGTTCAAGGAAGTCCTTATTTGCATACTGTGTTATACTGTAACAGTGCAGACAGACCTATTCTACTCAGTCTCTGATTCAGGTTGCTAAAATGAGGAAGAGGCCCGTGAGGGAGGAAACGAGTTAAGAAACAAATGTCTATTTTGTAACAGAACATACACATTACATGTTCTCTTATTATTATGAATAATGAAAGATGACCAATACCAGGCCACATTAAAAAAAAACATCTGCATGAACAGGCAAAATTCCTAATCAAAAAAAGACCACCAAGATACTTTTACAAGGACTGAAGTAATACGGCTACTTCAAAAGTTTCGTTGTGTCCTGTGTGTAAAAGCTTGTTGATCTGATCTAAGCAGAAGTGAAATGCTAAGACAAGGACTAAGCTCATTTTGTGTAGCTCGCCTATATAACCAATAATCCTGTCAGTGCAAAAGTTTATTTTAAGAGGGTTGATGCTGCTGTGCTCATCTGATATAGTCCATGCCGAATTAATGTTCCAATGATTCTTACAATAGCCTACAGTTTACATGTACATATTTTAAAGAAATTAATACTTACATTAATTATATGTCCATGTTTCAAATATTTGGCGCCTACCCGCTCTGTGATTTTACGTGGCTGAGTTGCTGCTGTTTCCAATTGCTTCCACTTTGTTATAATCCCGCTAACAGTTGACCGCAGAATATTTAGTAGTGAAGAAATTTCACAAATGGACTCATTGCACAGATGGCAGCCTATCATGGTACAATGCTTGAATTCACTGAGCTCCTGAGAGCGACCCATTCTTTCAAAAATGTCTGTAGAAGCAGTCTGCATGCCTAAGAGCCTGACTGTACACCTTTGGCCATGGAAGTGATTGGAACACCTGAATTCAATGATTTGGACTGGAGGGGTGTCCCAATTGGCAATAAACCGGTAGTGTATATGGATGGTCTGACAGACGATGCCAACGTTCAACCGCAGAGGGCTGACAGACATCACAATGTTGAGCCAGCATCATGATTCCTCCATTTTCCTGTTTCTAGTTGAAGTGAGCGGAGCGTCAAAACAGTGGTGCGGATCACACTACAAGCACTCAGGATGGATCATTTGTGCTAATGACATTTCAGCGCTCTATCCTCTAGTAGTTTTATCTAAAGCCAAACATGCTTCATTCAAGCCCTTTCAGCTCTGTGCACGTTCTCTTTCTCCAGATGCGCACAAAATTAACCGAGCTTAATGCTCTAAAGCAACCCCTGATGTCATCGTCCATCACGATGTTTCACTGTAGACATCATCTGATGCCAATTTGGTAGACGTCACACAACCCTAATATACATATATTTAACATTCTTGCTTTGAAAGGACAAACCAAATAACAGTAGTTTCAAATAGTCTGACAGTTTAAACTGGTTCTCAGAAACATACACATTTTAACATCATTTTTGCAAGTCAGTGTCTAATGACATGGCCTTAAGGAAACTTATTAGCCAAGTTACAGAATATCCTATCCTAATGCAGTAATCCTTAAAGGGTGTTTCCATAAAAAAATCCTTAATTGTAAATTTAAGAGTATTTTTCTCTTTCTTGCCCTCACTTTTTTCCATTTTTCTTTTTTGGTAAATGGACTGCATTTATATAGCGCTTTCAACAGACCCATGGCCATCCAAAGCGCTTTACATATTGCCTCACATTCACCCATTCACACACCGACGGCGGTGTCAGCAATGCAAGGCGCCATCCAGCTCGTCTGGAGCAGCTGGGGTTTGGTGTCTTGCTAATGGACACCTCAACACTTGGTCAGGTGGAACCGGGGATCGAACCACCAACCTTCCAGTTTGTAGACAACCCACATAAACCACTGAGCCACTGCCGCCTCTTTTTCTCGATCTGTTTCCTTCCATCTTTCCTCTATCAGTTCCAATAAGATAATTAATCTGTGCACTACATATTACAAATGTGTATGTTGTGCTGCTTTAATATTAATAAATTCTTCTAAATGCAAGTTTTTATTGGGATGAAAAGGGATGTATCTAATAAGTTTTGTACTAAAATGCAGACTTTAAAACTATAAAGTTGTTTACAGTGACTATCATTTTTACAAACTTATTCTGGCAACCCAGCTGCCAAATTTATTTTGTAAAAACAACAGGAATATTTTGTATGAATACACTTAAAATGTCTATTTCTTACAGTAAATCCCAAATTTTAAATCCCAAAAAAGCTAATATTACAGGATTTTTCTTTACAGTGGCTGTCATTTTTACAAGATTATTCTGGCAACCCAGCTGCCAAATGTATTTAGTAAAAATTACAGATTTTGTTTACAGTCTATGTGATTGTTCTCCACCTCACTCCTTAAGCTGAACATGGATAAAGTGAATGATAGCGTCACAGTGAGGGTGTTATGAGGTGGCTTTTGACCAATGACAAGACCGGATTCCAACACTGGGATTATGACAGCACTACTGTGCATGTACAGACTGGACACGGATTAGCATGTGGTGAATTCAGCGTTCTCATGCAAATACCAGAGACATGAAACTGTGTTTATAAAGAGTACATATGCCTTTTGTGAGTGAGTATTTCCAGTCAAAACTTGGCTGTATACAGAAGCAGTTCACTACTCTAGTGAGGTTTCTTGCATAATTTTCCCATCTTAAAAACAGCATACCTATGGATAATCAGCAAAAAAAGGTGGTTCCTTTAATGCAAATGCAGTAGCGTCAGTATCATAGCATTTGGAATGAATGATCAAGGCTGTGTTCGACACTATCTGGTCACTCATCTGATGACTCCTGATGAGTGTTTGGCCTTGGTCAACTCCACAGACAATGAGGACAAGGATCTATTTGTGTGCCTTGAACATGTGTGTGTTGTGTCTCTGCACCAGTTTCTGTGTGACTCAAGGCCAAAGCAGTGGGAAACCTTGCCATGGAGGAGCTGCATGAGCGTGTGTGTGTCTGATGACACTCATCTATATTTAACTGGCTCCCTCATACGGTATGAAAGAAAGGCAAAGGCAGAGACTGACTTCCAGGCATCTTTCTAATCAATAATGAAGCAGCTTGCAGTTTGTCTTCAAACAAACACACACACAAACCCGATAAGATGCTCCACAGGTAATTTGGCTTTCTATTCTCTTCAAAGATCGACTATTAAACTTCACTTATAGGAAAAAATATTCTCTTTTTTGCAAGAAATGGCAAACTGAGCAAATAGTACTTCTATCGAGGCCTTTGAACAAGAAGCATCTTCTTCAGCCTTTGTTCCATTTGTCTATAACAACGACGAAAAAAAATCCCCACGTCACTTGACCTTATACAAGTTGCTCAAATAATGGACACTCTGAACAGAAGATGTATCACCAGTACTCAAAGATCTAATATGAAAGACGACAGTCACATGAGATGCTCAAGAGAGATGGTGAGATGATCAAATGGGCCATGAATCACTTGTTTTCCAAGAACAAGCCTTACAGGAGACTTCACTGTTCCTGGATCAGTCTATCTGTGCTGAAATGATCAGTGACCAATGCGATGATGATGGACTGTATCATACTGGTACTGGTGGAACATATGGAATTTACATTCAAAACATTTTAGGCCTAAATAAAAGATTTTAAATGAAGATCTAAATATTTTTTTCAGTGTAGTAGTATGCACTCCTCTCATTCTTTCTCCATTTCTCTCTCTGTAACCTCCATGCATAATCAAAAACCTGACAGCCACTGAGAACTTTTTCACAACTTTCACAGACACATATTAACACTTCTGCCAGGACCCCCTCTCACCCAGATGTGAATTTACATGATGTGTAAGGAATGACATTCATTTAACGTAGCTACAACAGTGCTAAAATTGGAACTTAAAGGGATAGTTCACCCAAAACTTAAAATTCTGCCATCATTTACTCTCCCTCAAGTTGTTCCAAACCTGTATTTCTTTCTGCTACTGAACACAAAAAAATATATTATGAAGAATTTTGTTAACCAAACATTTGACTTCCATTAGTATATTTGTACATACTATGGAAGTCAGTGGGGTCCATCAACTGTTTGGTTAACGATATTCTTCAAAATATCTTGTGTTCAACAGAAGAAAGAAATGTATACAGGGTTGGAACAACTTGAGGGAGAGTAAATGATGACAATTTTCATTTTTGTGTGAACTATCCCTTTAACTGCCTTCACATGCAAAGCATGAGAATCAAATAGCAATTGTGAAAGTAGATGCTGTTGTTGCACTGTACAAAAGTCACAATATCGGGAAGTAATGGCAATAAGTCTAATGTTAGAGCTGAATAAACACCAGGGTGTTGCGAATGTGAAAAATTACTTGGGTGTACTGGTGTAAGAGACTAACACCTGATCAAAACTCATTTACTTATACAAAACCCCACCAGAAAACTTTGTCATGCATCTAATCATGACACATGACAAGGTTTTCTGGTGGGGTTTTGCATAAGTTCATGAGTTTTGATCAGGTGTTAGTCTCTTACACCAGCATGCATCATAATTTTCTTTAGAGAAAATTATGTTTCACACATTCACGCTTCTGAACTACTGAACTGTTACATAACGGCTGTTAATGATATTATATAATAATGAATACTAGCTATTTGTTTTATTATGCTTATTAGATGTATTAGTACTGTTGTTTAGTGCCTGTCAGAATAAAATAAATAAGTCTAATGTCTTTTGTCACATATAAGGTATAACTTAAAGGAACACTCCACCATTTTTAGAAATAGGGCTTATTCAATATCTTTCCTACATTTAGATATGTGGGCAAATGCATTTTTGTCTCAGTGCATGCATTGTTTTAGTTTGGCAGGGTCGCCGCTAGCTTAGCTTAGCATAATGAATAGAATCCTATGTTGCCAGCTAGCATGTCCCAAGTAAAAGTGATCCATTATTTATTTAATTTGTCAAAGCTTTTCTTCCCAAATATCACTATATAGAACCTATAGTAGGCCTTGATGAGTGCATGGAACTCATGATGCCTATTGAGGCCTGAACACACAATATCAGGAGCAGTTTTCTAGCTCACAAACATTAATGCAGAAAAGTTTCAGATGTTCATTTTAAAATATCATTTAGGTCAGCATCAATGAAAAAGGAGGGAAAACCTGCTTACTTCTTGCAAAATATATTGATTGTGCTTTGGGCAAAATAAATGATGCATGCTTTAAACAGCCTTTCTTGAAAAGTTATCAAACATTTGAGCCTTGAGAGGTTTGACTGCTGGCTGTGGTGGTACTGTACAGCTTTCACACAAACTACAACAAGGCATGGAATCACCTGCTGTAACAGTGAAGCACTAGTACTTCACTGGGTCACTTTGCACACAATTTTAAGAAGTTTAAGTCCGAAAATGAACACAAATAATGTTGAATATTCACTTATAACATCCTTTAGTCTGATTATCCCTCGAGAAGACATGTTGCGAGTGCAAATAAGGTCTTCTCTAATGCTCCGTGATGCTGAGGCAGACTTTGTTTCGGTTCTCTCTGAGAAAGCGGTGGGTTTCCTGACACTGAGCCCTTGAGTGAGTGAGAGAGCGTGAGGACGTGCACAAGCATCAGCAGTACGTGGATGTTTGTGTGTGAATGGCGATCCAATAAGCCTCAATATTAAAAATGCCCTAAGACAGCCATACAGCATGTCATCTCTGGTGAAATATTTTGTGGTGTGGTGTGTGTGTGTAAGAGATGATAAAAATCACACTCGCAGTGATATTGATTTAACTGCATGGACTATGTGCTGCAGTGTTGACATACACCTTGTTCTGCATTCCAGTGTAACGTGTGCATGCGTACCAGCATAAAAGTGTGCAGTGCGACGATAACACGGCAGAGAGCATGAAGTGCGAGGTTACAGTACCAGCAACAGCGTTAATGGATTTGATAGTAATAAACGCATGTGTTGTTCCTGTGTTTTCGTTAATTGCAAAAAACTAACCGAAAATATAAATATTAGATAAACTAAAACTAAAATGAAAAATTAACTGAAATAAAATAAGAATAAGATATTTCTAAACAAACTAATAATTACACAAAAAATGACAAACACTAAAAATGAAAACATAAACAAAAATAAAGACTATAATAGTATAGAAATAATACTAAAATAACACTATACAGATGTACCTGAAAAGTATTCAGAAAAGGAAAACTGTAACTGTAAGTTAAGACCTTGAGGATGTACATATTTTCCCTACATTCTTACACAGAAAATAGGTGTGAGGTGCAGTAACTGACTCCGGTAATATTACTTCCCTATCTAGTGCTCTTGGCTAAGTTTCGGTGTATCATTCATGGGATAAATAGCAGTTAAAGATAGTTAGTAATGAATTCTTCTTCCATCCAAACATCTTGTCATTATTTAGTCACTCATGTCATTTTTATAATGCAGTTATTTTTGTGGAATACAAAAGTAAATTGATAAATTTATGCACTCTCATACATTGATAGTTAAAGGGATAGTTCACCCAAAAATGAAAATTAGCCCATGATTTACTCACCCTCAAGTTTATGGCATTCTTCTTTCAGACGAATACAATCCGAGTTATATTTAAAAAGTCCTGGCTCTTCCTCCGGGGGGTTAATAAAGGCCTTCTGAAGTAAATCGTTGCGTTTGTGTAAGAAAAATATCCATATTTAAAACTTTTTGAATTAAAGTTCCAGCCGATTGCCTTCTGTGGAAAAGTGTTGAAAGTGCCTTATCAGAGTTCAAGATGCGTACGTGACGTCTGACGAGCGTAAGCCTTTGAACTGCAGAGGCACTTCCAACACTTTTTACATAAACTCCATAAAAACTTTACTTGATAAAGTTTTAAATATGGATATTTTTCTCACACAAGCGCATCAATTCACTTCCAAAGTTAGCCTCCCAGAGCAGTGTGGAGCATGTTATTTGACGGACAGATGCTCTTTTATGGACTTCAAAAACAGAGCAACAGTCAATGCCATTTTAATGCTTGGAAGAGCCAGGACTTTTAATATAACAACTTTTATTCGTCTGAAAGAAGAATGTCATATACACCTAGGATTACTTGAGGGTGAGTAAATCATGGGCTAATTTCCATTTCTGAATCAAGATATGGAGGGCTTGAGGTGAGCGTCGTAAGCTAAGTTTAATAGCGAACAATGACCGACAAATCATTTGGACTCTTTTTTTGGTAGGTTTATTTGGGACTTGACATCCCATGCTCACGATGAACTGTCGTTGTATAATAATACTTGCATGTGGTAACAATCTCTCAAACATTTCTAATAGTCTGCTTTACAGAAGAAAAAACAACATGTTTGGAACATCAGGGCGAGCTTAACACCTAGCTTATAATAAAAATTGGAATTTGTATTCAATGAACAAACACAGCAGAGAGCAATATTATTTTCAAATAAATTATCATCAAATGTCACAGAAAGAGGAACTATTTTTTCTGCAAAATTATTTCAAAATGGATAATTACTTCAATTACGGCAGATCACTTTTCAAGCAAAATGTTTAAAAGTTAACAAAAAAGCCTAGATTTAAAAGTAAACAGGAGAGTAAAAAGAATAATTGAAAGAAAGTTTTCAGGTATTCTTGATGCAAACAACTCCTGCGGGCAAATAAATGATTTTTATAAACAACTGTGGTTTTTCTGACCACTGAAATGCTTACATGCAGACACACACAGTGAGACGCATCACACACAGTTGTACCTGTGCTACCAGGCCTCATTGCAAACAAATACAGAAGACAAGAAAGTTACACAGTGGTAACTATGCTCTTGGAGTGTCTGACGTCACAAACCTCGTGTAACCCTGCCAACTCAGGAGTTAAATTTAGATCTTGGGCACTGGTCCCAGACACTGCAAAACAATGTGATACCACAAGCACTGCTTTAGCTGGAGAAAAGCACTCACACGGTTGCTGGACACGACTTCAGAAGTAATAGAAATGTGCACAGATATACATTAAACACACTAGAAGAAAAATATAGTGAACTTTTAAAACTGCAATTTGGTCCAAAAGCGAGCTTGCACTGAAGATCAAACTTTTAGAGAAAGATCTTACGTCATGATTATGACTAGACTAACATGAAGCAATTTTCTGACTTTTGGTGCTGCCTTATGTGTTTATACAGCAGTCAAACCCCTTGTGCATTAAAATATAGCTAGGTGCGAATGAACACCGATATTCAAGCATATTTGAGACAAAGTATGAGCTAAATTTTCCAAAGTGTAAACACACAGTAACAGATCATTGTTGTTATTGTTAACCAAAACTATTAAAAAGTGGTTTTCATTCGTTAAAATATAGCTATAAAACAAAATAAAATATAAATATTAGCTGAAAAACTGAAACTTATAAATTAGGAACCCAAATAATATAAGTTGAAGAACTAAAATTATTATAACAACTTAAAAAATAATAATGAATTAAAGCTAAATTGATTTTTTAACTACGAAAAACGACAACAAAAAAAACCCCAACCAAAATGACTCACAATGTAGTGAAATCAAGAGAACCTCAGTCAAAGACGACACACATTAGTACGAGGTGTAAACAACATAACATGTTTCAACTGACCATTTGTGTCAGCCAAGACAGATCTTAACACCAGGTGCAAACGAGGCCTAGGAGAGACAAGCAGATTCCTGAACCTCAAGACTGAAGGCTGCAAGGTTTCAACCTCCTTTACTTCTTAGTTATTTTACAGTCCTGTTCCTATAGTGATTACAATAACTGTGTAATAACTAGGTGTTACCTAGCCTATTCCCTTAACCCATGTAGTTGCTTTATATTACCCAATACTCTCTTAGGTAAGAACACTGTAAGTACATGTACTGTAAAATAAATTGCAACCTGACATTTCATCACCTTACACTGGTTTCAAACATGACTCGCACACATTTTCTCTTGATAACTGACTTCATAAACAAACCTCCTTTTGACATATACTAGGCCTAAAAAGTGTAAACAAATGTACAAAATATGACAAAGCCAATCTCTCAAAAACATGCAATTACAGAGTAATATATTCAATATAATATTCTATAACCATCCATTTCAAATCAATTAACACTAAAGAGTTAAGTTCAGGCTGATGGAGAAAACAGGACACCAGGCTGTCTACATAGGTAGCTCGCTAGGTTTGGGCACACAGCCATTGTGTGGGGTCTGAACCCAGACGCACAGATAAGACCCTAAAACTCGACTTGATACAGCCACCTAGCTGCAGCAGTGCTTAAATGTGGAGAAAAGACAGAAGCAATGAGGTTGCGGTCTCTTTAAATCGCAGAAGCTTCGATGTGAAGCGTTTGTTGCCTATCTACCGGCTCACACAGTAATGTCCACATCGCACAGAGGGAGGTCGACGACACCGGCCATTAACGATTTGAGACCTACCTATGTGTCACCCTCAGAAATTAGAGACACTTAGCATATCAAAGAGAAATGCACCGCCTTGACACAAAAGGCAACGACACGATGCTCATCCGCAATGGGTTGAGGTTCAAATGACCGTTTTTTTAACACTAACTTTATGTGGCTGCATCTGAACCGGGAGTGTAACATACAGCTCATCCTGCGGTGCATTTCTTTCCCCACCATACTTTCTTTTTTATCAAACGAGATACATTTCTGCTCCGAAAATAAAGTAATAACAAAAACAAGCTGCATCATTTTTAACAGCTCGCCTATATTGAAACTAGTTATCATTTAAAACCGGTGCTGCTAACTGAGTAAAAGCCTACACGAAAATGCACATTCGCGTACTTTAAGTATTAGCAAGCTGATTTTGATTTTCAATTCCCATCATGTTTTCTAAACACGTAACACGCCTAAACTACAAGTAGTAAGTAGGAGGAGAGCAAATGACATCATCAACTACTACATAACTTTATACGGGCTGCTCGGCAAAGTATCTAAACGCCTCCAAAGTTACTCGGAGCTCTAAAGCACGACAAATAGTCCGTAAATCGAGCTGAAGTTGTCGTACATGGTTGTGATCGTCCCAGCGTGGCCGAGTTTTCAGTTCCGACAAGTGTAAAAACCACCAAGCGAAAGTTTAGCACTGCAACCCAAACAAACAGCAGTGTTCATTTCAAAAACACCGTAAGCACCTATAAAAGAAGACCGAGTGGCGACACTGTAAGGAGAGGTGAACTCACCGCGATCAGAGTGTTGTTTCTCTGCTCGATGGTCGCGGTTGAATCGGGCTCTTGTTGCTTGCTCTGCTGTTTGCTGTTGCTAGATTTCTTGGCCCGCAGCTCTAAAGTCCGCTGGTGCAGTCTCACCGTCTCCCGGCGCTCCAGCTCCAGCTGCTCGTCGTGCGCTTGCTGGTATCGGCTCTCGCAGTTGACGTGGTGCCGCCGGCAGCCCTCGATCCGCTGCCGGAGCCGCTCCACCACCGTGCTGTGCTTCGGTATGCCCACGTTACCGCCGCCGCCGGTGCTGCTGTTGGTTGCATTAATGGCAGAGTTTAAGTTACTGTTATTAATGCAAATGCCGCCGGTCGGTACGGCAGCGGGGCTGGCAAAATCCCCCATCATCTGTGATTCGGGAAGAACTTTGTCAAGCCCCCCTGACTCTCTCTCTCCCCTCTCCGAAGCGGAGCAGAAGTCCGCTTCGCCAGGGAGGCAGATACAGTGAAATTGGGAGGAAATAAGCGTTTAAATGAGTGTAAATCCCTCCTCCGGGAGGATCGCCGTGTCAACCATTCAATAGACAACAGTGCGGGACCGTGGAGGAGCGAGAGAGGCGACCGGGTCTGTTACTCTCTCGCCTCTACTGGAGCTCCATCAAACATCCGGATGTTACTCGCAACCATCACGCGTAAGCACCGCTGCTGCGAGCCCGTCGTTTTATTGTGTTGTCCTTTTGAAAAAAGTTTTGCCGTCTGCTGAGAACAGGCTCCGGAGTTGTTTCGTGAACTTGCATTTCATTAATTTGGCCGGCGAAACCCTCCACGAGCGCGAACAAGGTGTGCAGTTTCTAAAAGTCCCGATGGCTGGAGAGGAAATCCTACAGTCGCCAATGTGTACAGCAGCTGCCACCATCACAATAATCAAGCGCTCCCCTCCTCCATGCTAGCGGAGTGATATCAGGACAACAGCCGAGCGAAGAGCAGCCACCAGCCTGCGAGCAGCACGTCAGCTCCGCGGAAAACACGGCGCGGAATATAGTGCTCTGGACGCGGAGTCAATCGATTTCAGAGGAGGTAAACGAAAGAGCGGTGTAATATTTTACTGGCGGGTTGTGGTACTGCATCTGAATCATCTGATACTCAAGAGTTTATGAGAGTACAAAGCGCTACTGTGAGGTATTGTGGCCGGGGTTACCTATTATTTATCATAAATACCATATTACACGCATACATATAAAAATGTAAATGTATTAAAATATTGATATATATAGGTAAATTTTAGGTTTAAATCGGAAAAAAAGACAGGGGCAAAAAAGGAATAGCTAAAACATTATGGTTCTTCTGTATAGTTTTCTGGTTCAGCAGCGTGGTTCTTCGGAGTTTAAGTTAGACTACATTGCATCTTACATTACATTGCATCAGTGTTTTGGTTTCTGTGTTCTTTAAAGTCACCATGAAATTGACAATTCTTGTTTTTTTTTATGGAATACTGCAGTATTTATTCTAAATGATTTATCTGTGCACTAATCTTTAGTCAAAATAACTTCCTCTCCCTCTTGCAGTGAGATCTCTTCTCTGATTAAAATGAATACTGGCATGAGTGCGGGGAAACCTGTCACTCACATGAGATCACAGCAATAGCAAACTACAACCATCCAATCAATTCCCGATTAACAAAACCATGTCCCACCCTACATTTATTTCTTGTTTGAAAAGTTGTTTCACTCGGATATACATCACAGGGAAGAAAAGACTATCACAACTTCTGATTTGCCAACTTTATATGCAACAAAGTGGTTTTCTATAAAGAACTAGAAAATAACCTATATAAACGTAACAACATAAGTTATTTTTTGGTTCTAATTGGAACCTTTATTTTATTTTTTAAGAGTGAGAAGTGTTTCATAAATGCAAGTGTTTAATGAATTCATAAATAACATTATTCTTTGGTAGTGTTTAGCTCCTATTATGCCTTTTTCTTTTCTTAAATTACAAAAATGAAGTGCATGCTTGCTGATACTGGAAATGTGTTTGTGTGAGGATAATACACATGTGCTTGTTTGCACTAGGTTTATTTTCAAGGATTGTCCGCTCAGTTAGGCTATCAGCAAAATAGTAATTTGCATTTCAAAGTCAAATTTAAAGGTATTTCCCCTTCTCTTGAGCAAACTTCATATGTGTGCCCTAACAAAAAATAAGTTTATTCAAGTGTGTTATTTGTATACTTCTTTTAAACAAAAATAAGTACTTACTTGTCTTACACTGATAGAAAAGTTTAAGTATATTTGGCATATACTTGTACTCAATCTTTTGATCAAGATATACTTAAAAGTATAATTAACTATTTTAAGTATACTTGGCTTGTAGTATGATTGAGTAGCCTATTAAAGGGATAGTTCACCCAAAAATGAAAATTTGACGTTTAGCTGCTTACCAACAGGGCATCCAAGATGTAGGTGTCTTTAAGTCCATACATACAATTCTCATCTCTGTGTGTGCCATAACTCTGTCTGACACACCCACCGCTAGCCTAGCTTAGCACAAAGACTGGAGGTAAATGGCTCCATCTAGCCTACTAATAAGTGACAAAATAACACCAGCATTTTCCTAATTATTACATGTTGTGATTTGTATAGTTACACCGGGTACTAAGACGGACGGAAAATGAAAAGGCTGACTTGAAAATAGGCTAACTTCTGTCAACTTAACCAACATTACAACCTGCTTGCATAGGCAGCGTGCTGAGGGCTATTTTCCATTGCGCCTGCTGTATCCATGGTACGGCAGCAAAGTTCCCTGATTATTACGCAGGAATGAGAGTATAGTTCCTAGCCATATCGATCTAGAAAATCGCAACTTTTCATTTTCCGTCGGTCTTAGTACACGGTATGCACATCACAACATGTTAAAAGGAAAATGTTGGCGTTATTTTGACACTTATTGAGCAGTAGGCTAGATGGAGCCATTTACCTCCAGTCTTTGTGCTAAGCTAGGCTAGTGGTATGTGCGTCAGAGTTATGGTACGCACGGAGATGAGAATGGTATGTATGGACTTATCTAACTCTGAGGGATAAGGTGAATAAAGGGGATAATGTCCTAAAAAATTGGCGTGTTCCTTTAATGTTATCTATAAGCTAGTGCGCTCAAAACAATGAGAAAACTATTATTTAGAAGATATAAGCATTCAAAACTTACAGTCTCTCACTTCTGCCAATATAGATCAATGATTTTGATGACATCACTCTGCACTTCAGCGTCTTATCAGATGTTCTGTCCAATCAAATGCTCAGTGGCCTTTAAAGGACAGTTAAAGGTATATATAAAAAACTAAAAACTAAATAGAAGCAAGTAGTATACTTGCTACAAATAATAATGGAACAAGTGAAGCGTTGTGGATACTTTCAGATGCACTGTAAATAATAAACCATGGCCTGGTTTCACAGACAATTAAGCCAGGATTCGGCTTTACCGTTTAATTAGGACATTTAAGTAGCTTTTATAAACATGCCTTAGAAAAAAACATTACAGATGGGAATCTTGAGACAAAACAATGGCACTGATATATTTTAAAGGGCACCTATGCAAAATTAAATGTTATAAGGCAAACATAAATGTGTGTTGGCAGTGTGTGTTCACAACCACCCTATAATGATAAAAATCCACCCACTCCTTTTTTTGAATCCCCATTAATCATAAGCAGTGTCTCAGAACTAACAATTTGCATATTCCTGGCAAAGTGAGGTCACATTTCACAGGCCTTGCCCACGAGTGTTGATGGACACTGCAGTGTTAGCATAGACCCCGCCCTCAGAGAGCTGTACAAAGTATGCCATCTTTATCTCCTTGCCAGAGCATTTAACAGCAGCATTCAAGTAAGAAATGTGTTTTTAAAGGGATAGTTCACCCTGAAATGAAAATAAAGGCATCTTTTACTCGCCCTGCTGTTTTTCTAATGCCCTATGTTCTTCTATCCTTTTCGGACCTCAAAAGCAGAAAGTCCTGCACGCGTTCCTTCCTATTATGGCAGTGAATAGCGACCAGGCTCATACATTACAAAAATATCACGCAATGATACAGTGAGATGCACGCCATATATGTAAAGTGTTCAGGAGGCGTACTATGGTTTTGCGAGAAAGAAACCGTATTATTCAGCCAAAACACTGAGCTCGGCCGTTACTCCATGCGCGTTCCTGTGGTGACTAGTACGTGCTGTCAGCACTGACTCAGCAGCCCCTCGCGCAATGTTGTCATGACAACCCGTACACAATATTCACTTCAGGAGGTTTTATTATTAGTATTGTATTATTTCTTATCATATACCTTATAGAAAAGACGAGTCTAGAAATCTAGACACTAAATCTAATTTGCCACGAGTGTAGTCTCGCAACTCTCGGTAGACCTGCAGACGGTAAACAAACTCTGGTCAGGCCAATCACATCGTGTATAAAGTTGGTGGGCATTATGTATAAACATAATGACGGCAGAGTTGGGGAGGTTCCGCGAGCTACTTGTAAACAAATAAGCTGGCGAACGGCGGTCTTTCGAATCGGCTTTGGCCATGACTCTGGAAGAATTGGAGTTAAGCTTTTCTTTGAGAAAAGAACAAAGAACGGCACTGAAGTCATTCTTAAGAAGGGAAGATGTGTTCGGAGTTTTGCCGACTGGATACAGCGAAAGTTTAATCTATCAACTAGCTCCGCTTCACATTGCAGCGCTATCCAATTGCTTGCAGAGGGAATTTGAAAGACAACCGTTTATCCCCCCCCTCCGATTGAGCCCTGCCAATGGTGAGTTCCCAGACCCAACATCTTGATGTGGTAGCGTTTGTTTCTATTGAGCCTGTTTTCTAAAATATTAAAATCTGATATTTACTTAATATGATACTTAATCTTAATCTTAAAATCTGTCCCAGCCACTGCTACTTTATTACAAGAGTTCATTACTAAACCAGGGGCAATAAACATTTTAAATAATAATAATATAAAAATGATTTGAAAATAATATAATGTTGTGTAAAAAGTGTATAATACACAGCCACTTGATTGAGAGATTTATTTGTGATGGAATAATTACTTTATAATTTTATTGGAGTTTTACAAACCTGCTGTAACGTTAATCTGAGCCAGGCATTAATTTGAGTGATGACGGATATTATGTGATGGCTTGATGCAGCACAGGAGATGACTTGATCTTGACCCTTAAAATTACTTAAATTAATGCTGTCACAAATCTGCTTTAAATTGACTTAAAAATTTAATTAATTGCTAATTACAACATTTAAATAATAATGTAAAGGGTGTACAAATTTGTGTAATAAAATCGTGAATATAAATAAATGGGAATCATTTAAAAACAATTTTTTTATAATTAATTATCTATTATAACTTTTATGTTGCTTTAGTTGTTTGTCTGTTTCCTTATAAAGGTCCATAAATTCGTGTTTTTTTTTTTTTTTATTTGTCAAGTTTTTTTGTCAGTGGGCTTTTTAATTATATGGTGTCATTTACGTTGTCTTGACGCCAGCCAATCGCTGCTTTACTGATCGTGGTTTTGAGTATCAATGCATCTGCCCTCTTCAGTGAACACAAGAATGCGCAGTAATCTTAGATAACTTTATCCAGATATTTTAATCTAATTCATAAATTCGTTTGAAGAACCAAATTTGCCAGAGATCAGTTATCATGATTAAAAGATCTGGGATCTGTCAAATCATCTCAGATGTATTAAGCGTGGTACGAAGAATGGACCCCTTGTGTGCATTTGACAGTTTAATCGCAATATCACATGAAAGAGAACTAGTCTAGTTTAATAGCCTACTCGGACACACCAACATCCAGCTCTCTGTGCGCATGTGTCGGGTGTGTGTGTGTGCTCAAGTTGAGAATGATAAGGCTTTAAAACATATGCAGATGATAATATTTCATGATTATAAAGAACTGCAATGTCACATAAGCGTGTCTGCGATAGAGATGATCATTAAAACAAACAGATGTATTGTGTCAGTTTTCATTCCTGTGTTCACTTTGACACACCAAACAGCTCATTCTTAAACCCAAAATTGGCATTTTCAAAATAGTTTATTAAATGATCTGTTAAGAATTTTGATCTGAAACTTCACAGGCACACTCTGGGGACACCTGAGACTTACAACCCCAAATCAGAAAAAGTTGGGACAGTATGGAAAACGCAAATAAAAAAAGAAAGTAGTGATTTCTAAATTTACTTTGACTTGTATTTCATTGCAGACAATATGAACACAAAATATTTCATGTTTTGTCTGGTCAACGTCATGTCATTTGTAAATATGCATCCTTTCCTGTCATTCAGACCTGCAACACATTTAAAAAAAAGTTGAGACAGGAGCAATTTAGGGCTAGTAATGAGGTAAAATGGTTAAATAATGATGTGATTTGAAACAGGTGATGTCAACAGGTGATTGTAATTATGATATGGTACAAAAACAGCATCCAAGAAAGGTCTAATCCTTTAGGAGCAAAGACGTGCCGAGGATTGCCAGTTTGCCAACAAATACGCGAGAAAATTATTGAAATGTTTAAAAACAATGTTTCTCAAAGAAAGATAGGAAGAGATTTAGATATTTCACATATATTTTTCACATAATTAAAAGATTCAAGGAATCTGGAGGAATGTGCTTAAAAGACAAGGGCGCAAGCCTAAGCTGAACAACCGTGATCTCCGATCCCTCAGGCGGCACTGCATCAAGAATCTTCATTCATCTATAAGCGATATCACCACATGGGCTCAGGACTACTTTGGCAAACCTTTGTCAAGTACCACAATACGTAGTTACATCCACAAATTCCAGTTAAAACTGTACTGTGCCAAAAGGAAGCCCTATGTTAACAGTGTCCAGAAGCGCCATCGACTTCTCTGGGCTCGGAGGCATCTGGGATGGACCATCACACAGTGGAAACGTGTACTGTGGTCAGATGAATCAGTATTTCAGGTAATTTTTGGGAGGAATGGACATTGTGTGCTCTGGACCAAAGAAGAAAAGGATCATCCAGACTGTTACCAGCAACAAGTCCAAAAGCCAGGGTCTGTCATGGTATGGGGTTGTGTCAGTGCCCTTGGCAAAGGTAACTTGCACTTCTGTGAAGGCACCATTAATGCTGAAAAGTACATAGAGATTTTGGAGCATAATATGCTGCCTTCAAGAAGACATCTTTTCCAGGGACGTCCATGCATATTTCAACAAGACAATGCAAAACCACATTCTGCTCACATTACAAAGTGCTGGCTGTGGAGGAAGAGGGTACGGGTACTTGACTGGCCTGCCTGCAGTCCCGACCTGTCTCCAATAGAGAATGTGTGGCGCATTTTGAAGCGCAAAATGCGACAACGAAGACCCGTACTGTTGCCCACCTTAAGACTTGTTTGCAGGAAGAATGGGACAAAATTACACCTAAAAACACTTCATCACTTGGTGTCTTCAGTCCCTAAACGTCTTTTAAGTGTTGTGAAAAGGAATGGCAACATTACAAAGTGGTAAATGCTTTGCTGTCCCAACTTTTTTTGAAATGTGTTGCAGGTCTGAATGACAGGAAAGGATGCATATTTACAAATGACATGAAGTTGACCAGACAAAACATGAAATATTTTTGTTCATATTGTCTGCAATGAAATTTAGAAATCACTTTTTTTCTTCTTTTTTTGCGTTTTCCATACTGTCCCAACTTTTTCAGATTTGGGGTAGTATATTACATCTTGTAAAAAGGGGCATAACAGGTGCCCTTTAAGATATATCAGTGCAAGTTGCTTTCAGTTAAAACAGTTAAAATATGCATTTTAGTCTGGGACTAGCTTAAACCTTGCCTGTGAAACCAGCCATATAAGTATGATGTTAAGTTCACGTCCTGATAACAATCAATAATAGAAGTGGTCTAAATATTAAAACATGTACATATATCTTCTGTGGAATTCTCAGGACAAAAAAATTTTGTCTAATCATTGTATTCGGTTCTACCCGGAGCTGTTCACGTCCTCAGGCTCAGATTTATGCGTTTCTATGTCAACCCTATCAAACGCCAAAATGAATCTGCAGAAGTCAGGTGGTACAACTAGAGCTCTGTAAGTTGTTTTCGTTCATTACTATTTGGAACATGAGGTAATTTAACAGCGTTTCTCGTGGTGCTTAGCAGTCTGCTGTGCAGTCACGTGTTTTTCCTGTTGAAAAAAAACAGCATATGCTGGTTAGGTATGTTTTGAAGCATGGCAGCTGGTTTGAGCTGGATTAAGATGGCCCTTAGCTGGTCATAAGCTCCGAAATTGCCTATCCTACCTTTAAAGAAAACATACAAGTATTGCACTATAAAACTACTAAACTAGTACTTTACTGAGAGTATACTTCAAAGTGCACTTTCATGAAAAAATGTGCTACAAATATTTAACCAGTAAATTATCAGTATTGCAGAGTAGTTGCAGTACAAACAAAAAACTTAGTTGTAAACTAGTTGTGTACTCAAAGTTTACTACTGTTACCCCCGGTTTCATAGACAAGGCTTAAACCTAGTCCTAGACTAAAATGCATGTTTGGGCTGTTTTAACTGAAAGAAACTTGCACTGATAAGGCATGTTAATAAAAACGACTTAAATGTCCTAAATTAACTAAGGCCTAATCCTGGCATAATCTAAGCCCTGTCTGTAAAACCGGGCCTTAAAGTATACTTAAAAGTGTACTTTTATACACTAAAAAGTGGACCAGTGTGTGTGTGTGTGTGTGTGTGTGTATAAAAGATAATACATACATCTTTAACAGTGACAGAAGAAAGTAAGAGGATCAGGTGAGCCCCTGAAGCACTCACTGCAGTCAGTAAATGATGATAAGGGGGCTGGTCGGTTTTGAAGGTGTGCGTGTGTGAGTAATTGTGAAAAAGTGCTGCTGCCCAGTCTGGTTTGCTGAGTGTGGCTAAACAAATTGTAAACACATTCATTCTCTCTCTCTCTCTCTCTCTCTCACACATACAGATATAGTCAAGGCCAAAAGTTTGTGAACAACCTATATTTTAGAGGGAATATCTCCTGTTTTAATTGTATATAATAAAGTGTGCCAGACAGGCTGTCTTTTTAAATGTTTTGCAATTATCCGTGATAAAACCAAAGGTATGCTATATTTTTTGTTAATATTTCTAAATATGGTATCATTACAATTAATTAAAGGGGTCATATAATGGTACATGCACTTTTACAAGTTGATTGTACGGAAATGTGTGTTGGCAGTGCCTGTACACAACTATCCTATAATGATAAAAATTATAAAAATTATTTTAAAAAATGATATATATTTTTTAATCACCTTATATGTTTTCCCCAAGCGGCAACCTTCCGCTGTCTCTCTTGAAGCCAATACGGAAGTGACTTAAATTGCAGTTCATAGACTGGCCACTTGGGACAGGCTCCAGAAGGGAGCCCAATGTTAAGATTCCCAACTTTACAGCAGAATAAAACATGTTTACAGCCTGGTACAAATTCTAGTTTTGGTCTCAACAGCTAGTTTTGCCCTTCATGATAACTGTGAGGGAGTGAATTTTTTAAAAACGCATTCGTTTACATTATATAAAGCCTTAAAGTTCTGCATAATTAAAGGCGTGGCCACTTTGAGTGGCAGGTGGGTAGCCATTTGTCTGTTGTTTGTTAATCATTGCGTCACCACAGCTCCATCCCATGTCCCGCCTCTTTGCCCATTTTCTGTTATCCGGGAGTGACGGTTGATGACGCGCTTTTAAGATGGCAACGGCCAGCTTGTCCCTACTTTACGCTTCAAAACTGCTCTGCAGAATCCTATGGGTGACGTCACAGATACTACGTCTATATTTTTATACAGTCTATGGTTTTCCTCTGTCTCAAATCCAGCTGTCTGCCTGTGTGACATCACACGGTCAGACGCCCCTCCCACGATTGTTAATTGACAGCAGTCATTTTGTTGTTCCTAAATCCAAACCGCTGAAGACGCAGTGGCTGAGTTTTGTTTTCGAAGGGAATATACCCCTTCCCATGCTTTACAAATGAGGGTCAGTATAAAGCAGGTTTTGCTAAGAAGCTGCTCCTGAAAAAAGGATCGGTACCAACTATTCGTGTTCCTGATGCACCTCAAGAAGAAGTGAGTGTAACGTTTCATTAACCTTTACATTAATCTTTGCAAATCGCTTACACGCTTCACGATGAATGCGGCTAAAGTTTACAGGGTATGTTACAATCCCACGTCTATAATGAACTACGCATTATGGTTATTGTTTTATATTACAAACGGTGTACGCTGACAATCTGTCAATGAACTAACGTAGCCTACAACAGTAAACACATAACGTTAGCATTCATATCTCACTATGCTACCCTGCCAGAACATACAAAGATAGATCAAATGTGACGTTAACCAACCATTCAGAAACTTCCTGTTCGAGCTTTAATTGTCGAACTTCGTTGCGGCCGTGATCTTGTTCCGGGTCCGATTCCGGTTCAAATGATACAGTTGCACAGATGTGTCCTCAGAGACTCCCTTTGCCATTCTTTCTCCGAAATATACCCTCAACTGTTGCCAAGGCAACAATCTACCCACAGAACAGAGGGGCGGGAACAAAGCTCATTATCATTTAAAGTCACATGCACTGAAATGGCCGTCTCGAAAACAGAGCTGCTTTTGACCAGGTAAAAAAGAAAGTGTTTTCTTAAAATACTAATGAGAATTTTTAATTAAAGTATATTACAAACTTTTCATTTAGACACTAAAGAATCATATTAACTTGTACAAAAATGGCATTATATGACCCCTTTAATATGGTCTCATTCTTATTTATTGGAAGAACATAACACAACACATTCAGAAAAGATGTGTTGTAATAGTGCTGAATTGTGCATTGAAAATAAACTCTAGAGGAACAGAGTTTATGTGTGTGGATAGTTTTATATTTTGTGTACCTCTTGTTGGTGAAGAATAATATATGTGATAGCCCAGGAACCAAATGTTTATTTGCCCTCCTGTGTCCATCAAGGAAATGAGCTAAATGCTTTTGGTGTAAATCTCCACCTCACAGTGTAATTCTTGGAAAAAAGCAGTAGGGCTATTACTTTCAAAGTTCTAGGAATATAAATAACACATCCACCCTAGTTTGGGACTCTGTACCTTCTGGAATAGTTGATACTGACACTAGTTGTTGTTAAACTGCCCTTTAGTGTTTGTGCTAATGGTTTGTTTTTCTTCTGGATCTTTCTCTTAGCTATACAGCTGTCAAACACTTCACGTTATCTGAAACGCTCTTTACACCACTGCCCTTTATAATAGTCAGAGTACAGTTGAACTTCTGTAAACGTTCCCCTAAAGTTTGTAATGCAGGTTACTTGTAGCACATGCAAACAATTCAACAACCATTACCAACAATTGCTTTAACGTTTACATAGTTACAAAAAGTTATATAGAGTTACAGTATGTAACTATTGAAGTATACAGTTTGATCACCAGAAATATGCTTTGAATAGAAACACTGGAAGCAACAAAACAAAAGCACAGTGAAGTGATGTTGTTGTTTGAAGATATATATGTTCAGGAACTTTTCTCCTCCTGCAATAATCATGTTCTTCAGGAACTCATTTACTCTCCTAATCTATTTCCCTCTTCTGAAATCTTTATAGAATCGATCATTTCATTACTCTGCTACATACACTACCATTCAAAAGTTTGGGTTATTCAGTAAGATGTGTTTTAAATAAAAGGAATTAGGATGCATTAAATTAATCATAAGTGAAAGAAAAGACATTTTTAATGTTAGACAAATCAAATACATGCTAATGTGCATCAAAGAATCCTAAACATATAATGGTTTCCACAAAAATGCTAAACTTCAACATGGATAAAATAAAAAATGTTGCTTGAGCAGCAAATCAGCATATTAGAATGATTTCTGAAGGATCATGTGACACTGAAGACTGGAGTAATAACGCAAAAAATTTTGACATCACTGGAATAAATAGCATTTTAAAAGCTTTTATTTAAATTGTAATAATATTTCACAATACTAGACTGGGTAAACCCAGCCTGATCTGCCGGCGATTTGATTTCGCCCAGCAGCTCAGGCTGGAAACCTGTACATTCATTTATCCTGCTTCTGTTACACATTTGCGGGAACCAATCACAGACCGGCTTATGCACCTGGCAAGCTATTGGCGGGTTTAACACAATGACGTATAGCGATGGATCAATGCCCTTTGATCATGCCTCTTGTGGTCTGATTGGTTGAAGGACTATCCAATTGTGTACAGAGTCATTTGAATTATGCTCGTTGATCACGCCTCTTGTGCAGTAGAAAATACAGAGCAGACTTCCCAGACTAATTAGCCTGGATGCCAGCCAAACTTAGCCCCGCCCACAACATTTGAGGTCAGGAAGTTCAGTCTGGACTTGATCCGTTGTGGAGCAACTATGCTCAAACCAGAGCTATTCGGACCAATCAAATTGTCTGGGCAGACTTAATACAATGATGGACAGATACCAACGTAATCATCCTCGTCACCAAAGAGCGCTTGGGTTGAATTTGTTATGATCATATGTTCGTATATGCATTCACCTTTACTATTTCTCTCAAAAATGATGATCGTGTTGGTAAGTACTCTGTTGAGTTCTTTTGACAACTATGGGTTGCTCAACATACGTCACTTACTCCGTTGCTCTGATTGGTTGTAGGTCTATCCAATTGATTTTCTTTCCTGGTTTGTTGGGAACACGCCCCACAGCTCAATGGAGCAGTATCAGGGTCTGGGGCCTATTGCACAAAACTAGGATAAGGGATTAAGACAGGATATCTTGATCTTGTCATCTGTATGCAAAATTTAGTTCACCGCTGTTGTGTAAACTTACCCTGAAGGCACACTCACACCAAGAACGGTAACGATAACTGTATATTAGCGGATAAATTGAGCCAGGATCACCAATATATCCCAGCTTAATCCCTTATCCTAGTTTTGTGCAATAGGCCCCTGGTGATAGCCAGACAACAATTGTTACAAACTGGCTGTAGTAAGCGCACGACGAGGGTGATGAGGGTAACAAAAGAGTCTTTAATCCAAATAATATGCAGAGAGGTTTCAGGACATGTTCACACCAGCATGGATATAAACAATAACTGACAAAGGACTGAACAGAACAGGGAGTATAAATACACAGGGTGAAGGATGAACTAATGAGACACAGGTGGAGATGATAACCTCATCAGGATGAACGAGCACAGGTGAAGACAAAACAGAACATAATTGTAACATTACGAAGAAAGTGAAAAGAAAGTGTTTTCTTAAAATACTAATGAGAATTTTTAATTAAAGTATATTACAAACTTTTCATTTAGACACTAAAGAATCATATTAACTTGTACAAAAATGGCATTATATGACCCCTTTAATATGATCTCGTTCTTATTTATTGGAAGAACATAACACAACACATTCAGAAAAGATGTGTTGTAATAGTGCTGAATTGTGCATTGAAAATAAACTCTAGAGGAACAGAGTTTATGTGTGTGGATAGTTTTATATTTTGTGTACCTCTTGTTGGTGAAGAATAATATATGTGATAGCCCAGGAACCAAATGTTTATTTGCCCTCCTGTGTCCATCAAGGAAACGAGCTAAATGCTTTTGGTGTAAATCTCCACCTCACAGTGTAATTCTTGGAAAAAAGCAGTAGGGCTATTACTTTCAAAGTTCTAGGAATATAAATAACACATCCACCCTAGTTTGGGACTCTGTACCTTCTGGAATAGTTGATACTGACACTAGTTGTTGTTAAACTGCCCTTTAGTGTTTGTGCTAATGGTTTGTGCCAACGGATCCAGGGGACTGGCCACGACCAGTGATAGAGACGGGACCTGGAGAGGCAGGAGATGATGAAGAGAGGCTGGGTACTTGGGTGGGAAAAGGATCCGTGGATCACAGACCACAGATCCACTCCTAGCTCTAAGATGGGCTGACCCGCCTGCATCAACTCCGGGGCCTTCGCATCCTCCAGTCCTCGGATCACCTCAGTGGATGCCTCGAGCTCGCTGCCTGTAGGGAAGAGGCTGCTGTCCTGGATCATCCAGGCCAGGTATCCCAGATACGGCCGGCTCTCTGGACTGAGAAGGAGTTGCAAAATGGGTGAGTCAATCTTCTTTCATACTCACTTTGAGGGTCGGTTATTCTGTAACAAACTGGCTGAAGTGAGCGCACGACAAGGGAGATAAGGGTAACAAAAGAGTCTTTAATCCAAATAACATACAGAGAGGTTTCAGGACACGTTCAAACAATAACTGACAAAGGACTGAACAGAACAGGGAGTATAAATACACAGGGTGAAGGATGAACTAATAAGACACAGGTGGAGTTGATAACCTCATCAGGATGCACAGGTGAAGACAAAACAGAACATAATTGTTATAAGAATATTACTGTTTTGACTGTTATTTTTAAAGCAGCAGTCCGTAACTTTTTTGGGTTAAAAATGATCCAAAATCAATTTTTGAGCAAGTACATAACCAGCCAGTGTTCAAAACTATCTGCTTACCTTAGCTCGATTTACAACGGTAAGCTTGTAATAATGTTTTTAATTCCAGTGGTACTGGTGGATTTCCGCAGGAGATTCGAGCATATCTTTGCGTCATTGCGTCACATCTGTACACATCAATAAGAAGTCCCGGCTAGTAGGCTATATCGCATGTGAGGATGTTGGAGGTGGAGATTTAGTCTTTTCTCACAGTGCTTGATATAATTAAACTTATGAATCTGATAGCGGATCCAGAAAGGTTGAAACCTCAATCAGTGACAGTGACATCTGGAGATTCGCACGTTGTAAAATGCAACAGACTTCGGACTTTCGGAATGGCTACAGAAAAGAGAGACTTCAGCCGAGCCAAAACAAGGATAAAAAGGGTTTTTGAAAGGTGGCGTTAACTCCGTGCTTTGAAGGGGTTCAAAGCGGATGCAGAGACAGTTTTTTTCTGCTGGACAGGTCAGACATTTCAATGTTATTATGTATAAGTAGCACACTTCGCTTAGTTCAAACAGTAAAAGTTACGGAGTTTCCTATGTTGTGCCTTTCTCTTTTTGCAACTTGCATTATGGTAAATATCCATTATTTTGTGCTAGCTATGAGACAGAGCAGTTCATCTCTACTCCACATTAATTTGTTGATGACGATTAGAAATGAGACTGCACAGAAATGGAAACTGAACTACAGGTAACGTTAGTTCTAAAACACATTAAGTGTAGTCACGCAATGCTGATGTTATTAACATTAACAATTTGAAAACAAAGTATTATTTGCACGGTTTGACGCGATATGATAAGCGATCATTAGATTTAATCATCATGATTTATTGCAATGCTTTTCCCACGTAGGCCTAGTTGGTCAGCACAAAAGTGGATGTTAGCTGCTTACTTGTTCAGATGACATTCTTATGTTGGTCATACTTTCAAACAGTAGAATCTGTGATACCGAATGACAGAATCGACACCCGGCGCGGTGACTGACAGCCCTTCTCCTGACAGATGTGCATTGACATTCTCCTCAAAACATTGTATTCATACGTGCTGTGCGGTGCCGAGGCACAGCTCACGTAGAGTTGATCATTCCGCGAATAACTGCAGTTGCAGATTTCAAACAGAGATGGCGACAAAGAGGAAAAACTACGGACTGCAGCTTTAATTAAATAAATGCAGCCTTGGTAAGCAATTGGTAACTTTTAAACTGTAGTGTATATTAATGATAATAATAATATGTTTATAATAGTAATATTTTTTATAGCGCCTTCCAAGGTCGCTTCACAATACATTAAAGGAGTACAATCAATTGACAATCTAACAGTCAGCCTGCTCATTATTACAAATAAACAAGCAGATGGAGACAACAAACAGCTACAGATAAAATATAGTCATTTTGTGTTTTCTTTTTTCTTTTCTTGCATCTATTTCCCCTTATTTTTTAATTATGTTGAGAAATTACCAAATGAGCAGTGATCTGTAAAAAATATTTCCAAAATATTGGATTAACTTGGAAGCAAAATGACATAAAAATCTACGCTGTAATGAAATTTAGTTAGATAAAAATAAATTAATTAAGATTACTGATTTTTTTGTTTGCAGTGCATAAAAAGTGGGAAGAGCATTGAATCAAGAAAAAGAAAAAGAAAGAAAGGAGGCGTATGGTCCACGTTTTCTGTGATGTTGGAAGAAATTGTAAATATTTAATGTGGTCACCCATCCATTAGAGTGCTGATAAACAGAATCAATGGAGCTGATAGATTGACTATCCATGGAGAGAGAGAGAGAGAACACAAGAGAGGATGAACGGGAGCATTTTAGCTGTTATTTACTGCTTTGCTCTCTTGCTTTTAATAATCTACAGGAATAATAATACAGTTGATGTTATGAGTGAGGGGTTAAATGTTTAATTTCACACTGACTCTTTTGAATGTTGGTGAGGAAAAGCCAGGGATTTTAGCAAAGCAGTGTGACAAGAATAAACGGGTAGGTATATCTGAATACATGACTCCACTGGTGTGTGTGTGTGTGTGTGTGTGTTTGTGTGTGTGTTTGTGTGTGTGTTTGTGTGTTTGTGGACTGGTAATCCCTACGGTATGGGGACAAAATGTCCCCACAAAGATGGCAATATCCAAATTTTTGTCCTTGTGGGGACATTTTTTGGTCCCCATGAGGAAAACATCTTATAAATCACACTAAGTGATGTTTTTGAAAAAGTAAAAATGCAGAATGTCTCCTGTGATGGGTAGGTTTAGGGGCAGGGGCAGTGTAGGGGATAGAAAATACTGTTTGTACAGTATAAAATGCATTACGCCTATGGAATGTCCCCACAAAACATGGAAACACAACATGTGTGTGTGTGTGTGTGTGTGTGTGTGTGTGTGTGTGTGTGTGTGTGTGTGTGTGTGCTTTTTGCAGGCAGCTCCGTGCTGAATACGTGACTTCCTGTGTGTAGTAACTGACATTTGTGTGAGTGTGTCAGTGTGTGTGTTAGGAGTGAGGGGGATCTCTGACTCATTCCCTTGGTATTCAAAAAAAGAATCCGATCTCTCAAGAAGAAGAATTAATGAGAGAGGTTTTAGGACAAGAGGTTGGAGGAGAAAAGGGAATGGCATGTGCGCAGGGGAGAAAACTGAGGAGAGGAATTATAAGAAGAGAGAAGAGAAGTCGTGGCAGGTGAGCTGGCAGTGTGTGGTGTGTGCCGTGGATCCGTGGAAATGCTCCCAGTCACGCATCGAACATGCAGTCACTTTACATACAGAGGGTGGGAGGTGTGTGGGTGTCCTAGTTTCTGCACAGTCATGACTGCATGTTGTCTGCTCTGCCTTAAATCATGACCCTTTCCACAGGTCTTAAAATCCTCAAAGAAACAAGAGCCGTTTGCATTTACAAAGACGCATTTTTCTTTATGTTGGCAAATGGCTGATATGTCAGTAATCTTGGACTTGGATAGAGACACCTAGTGGTGTGGATGGAGCATCATGCCAACGCAAACCTTTTCAGTTCCCAATTCCATTGTAGAAATGCATCATCAGTCAGCAAAATGATTCCATGAGCAAAATGATCTGATAATAGGGAGGATATGAATAGTATTTGGCTGGTCATGTGATTTAATCATGTCCGCCCTCATGAGGCAACCAATTTTATGTAAATGTAAAAAGCTTTTATTAGGCTACTGATGGACTCTTGAAACATAATTTTCTTTAAACATAATTTTTTATTATAATCAATCCATCCATCCATCATCTATCTATCTATCTATCTATCTATCTATCTATCTATCTATCTATCTATCTATCTATCTATCTATCTATCTATCTATCTATCTATCTATCTATCTATCATCTATCTATCTATCTATCTATCTATCTATCTATCTATCTATCTATCTATCTATCTATCTATCTATCTATCTATCATCTATCTATCTATCTATCTATCTATCTATCTATCTATCTATCTATCTATCTATCTATCTATCTATCTATCTATCTATCTATCTATCTATCTATCTATATATCTATCTATCTAATGTCCGTCCGCCTATCAATCCATCTATCCATCCATCTAACTATAGCTATCTATGTCTGTCTGTCCCCCGCCCATCCATCCGTCCATCTAGCTAGCTATCTATGTCTGTCTGTCCGCCTGCCCATCCATCCATCGATCCACCTGTTAAAAAAATATAGGCCCTATGTAAATATAGCCTAAATATATGCATCTTGTAAAACCACCATAATAATGTTATTGTGATACCATAAAGTGCAAATACATAAAATCTTCTTACAGCATGTTAACCGTAAAATAAATATCGTCAACTAGAGTGTATGTATATATATATATATATATATTCCCCTGCAGCTGGTATTCCAGTAAATCTGTTTTACACTGCTTTTGACACAGCCAAAGCGTGTTTACAGTTGAAGTAAAGACAACATGTGTTGCACATACACTCTCTGACCTGTGTGGAAATGCACATCGCTCCAGGATCTTGGCTGAAGAATCAATGACAGAACAGCAGACTGCAGCAGACAGCAGAGGCGAGCAAGCGGTTGGCCTGCGCTTTTAACAACGCTCTTGTTTGCTGCCTTTTTACTCTTTTTTAATTTTTATAGGAAACCAAAAAACAAAAAGACAAGTTTATTTCTCCAAAAAAATTAAGAATTCCTTCTGAAATCATGCAGCTTGTTTGGACACCTATTGAAAAGTCACATGGATAGGCCATCGATTAAAAATATTTAAAAATATAAGGCCATGTACTGTTTAAATATAATTACTAGTAACGTATGACATTAAAGAGTCTTTCTTGCATACTCTTACCAAAACACAACACAAATACAGGGACTTACAATACTGCTATCTGAAGCAGATATGGAGAAGAAACTATTTTTATATTCCTATAGCTCTTTTTATCAGATTGACGTAAACTGCAGTTCTCTTACAGTTGTCATCTACAGCAGGAAACAGGAGGTACAGAATAAGTGGCAACAACATAACAACGACAGCTCACATGAGACTGAGCTCTCAGATCTGTCTAGTGTATTTGCCATGGTTTGATTACACTGGAAAGACAACCTTTCCCCCGGAACACTCGAACAGAGACATTCCTTTTCCCCAAAAGAACAGATTTATGCATCTTTTGTCATCTTGACAAAAGAACTCAGGCGTGATTGTGCTAATCATACTAATTAAAGAAAATGAGATGCATGGTACATTTCCCATGATTCAACTGTCCACATGCAAATTTAATTGGCATACAGTAGGGTGCGAATTCTTACATGCTTTAAATGCCTCTTCAAAATTCTGTAATGGAATAGTCATAACAAGTTTACATTACCAAAAAAAGCAAGTTCAGATCTGTACCAAGTGTACGCACGTATACTCATATATCTATCATTCATGCATTTTTTTCTACTTTATGAAGACTTGGCATGCTTTTATGTTAGTTTTGCATCATTTTTTAGCCCCATCTGTTGTAATAGCATGAAAAGAGTGGCATTATTTTCTTCAATATGTCTCATTTTATGTTCCATGGATGAGAACATTTTCATTTTAAGTTGAACTATTCCTATAATGGGGGTTAAAGATAACCTATTTTCAAAAACAAAATTTTGTTTTGACAACTTTTTTCCACATACATGCCACAGTCATGGCTGCAATCACAGTAATGACTGTCCAAACCACTAATAGCAGTTTGGTTGGTTTGGAGCAATTAGCATTGTTATTTAGCGACCAGGTGTTTTGAGCACACAGAAGGTGTTCAAATAGAGATAGTGTAACTGTCTGAGTTGATGGCATTAGTTGGAGACTTATGTGGCCAACAGTGTAAAACAAGAGCATGACCTCATTTTCTGTTTACCTGCTCAATCCTAGATTAGTGTTTTCTACATTTGACTAGTCATGCTGTGGTATGACTTGGACTCCTGGACTACTTTTGGGCTACCCAATGACTAAGCATATTTTAGTGAATACAAGACATGGCCTGAATTCTTAAAAAGTGAACAGATGAGCAATGAAAGGAGGTGATTAACATTCAGAAAATGGTGATATTTAACCTAAGGAGGTCAAGCTAAATATTAAATGAGATGTATTCATTTCTAATTATTTTACTGTTAGCAAAGTATGGGACTTTAATATAGTTTAAAACATGATTTGCGTGATTTTATACTTGATAAATATTAAATAGACAAAAACGTAATTATATATATATATATATATATATATATATATATATATATATATATATATATGTATATATATATATATATATATATATATGTATATATATATATATATATATATATATATATATAAAACATATCTGAATGGTTGACAAATGCAGTAATCATACAAATATTTGTAAAAAATCAAACAAACACTGAATGCGATTATTTAATTGTCTTCATTTTTGAGAAGGTTCAAATTATGCCTCTTAGTTGCCGTTGCTACGTTGAAGCTAAATCAATTAAAATATATTAAATATAAATTGAATATCATTACAAAAGATTGTCAAAATTATGACACTGGTGTATGGCTTAATTGTTAGTTTCGGTCTGGAAAGTTAAAGGGTTAGTTCACCCAAAAATGAAATATTCTGTCATTAATACCTCATCCTCATCATGTCGTTCTAAACCCGTAAGATCTTCGAAACACAAATGAAGATATATCTGATAAAATCTGAGTGATTTATGACCCTCTAGCTAAGCAACTAAAACTTCAAAAAGTTCACAAAGAGATCGTAAAATGAATCCATATGAATTGAGCAGTTCAGTCCAGATATTCTAAAGAGACTTGATCACTTTTTATGATGAACTGATTGAATTTAGGCTTTTATTCTATAAACAGAAGCTCAACTGAACATGCTTGACACACAAGAAAAAACTTCGTGATGAAACTCAAGCGTGCTGCGTAACGCGAGAATGAACCTCACTGGGTCTCAAAGGAACATGCTTGAGCTTCCGTTTACCACGACTGATGTGTGAGTTGATGAATATTTATGTAAATAAAAGCCTAAATTCAATCTGTTCATTATATAAAGTGATCAAGTCTCTTCAGTAAATGCTGAACTAAACAACTCAGATCATATGGATTAGTTTTACAATCTCTTTATGAACTTTTTGAAGCGTCAACATTTTTGTTGTGTAGTTGTCTTACGGAGGGACAAAAAACTCAGATTTCATCAAAAAGATCTTAATTTGTGTTCCGAAGATGAACAAAAGTCTTAAGGGTTTGGAACGACATGATGGTGAGAAAAATATGACAGAATTTTTTAGAACAAACTTTCAGATGATAGAACCATCCCTTTAAGACATCTGAGATGGGACAGGTCAACATTTTAAAAGGAGGGTGTGCACAGAAATCATGCGTTTAAAATTAGCTATACTTTTCATGATTAATTTAATGTGAGGTAATAGTTTATAGCTAATAATTCTCACAAAAGAGGAATGTGTGCCTAATACTAGTGTACTGTATACACTTATCTAACCATCCAAACCATGCACATCATATGTGAAAATGTGTCTATGCCAGGAGAGTACAGCTTTAATATCATTGAAGGTAAACAATGTATTCAATGATTACTCAAACTCAAATTCAAAACTACGTCCACAGATCAAATCCGTGATCGAAAAATTTAACTAAACCCACAATAGATACACACATGCACTGTCACGCGCATAAACTTCGTCTGAGATCTGTTAAATATTTTAAAACCAATTCCATTAGCAAAATGAATTGCACAGGAAGAATGACAGGTAAGAAAGACACACAAACACACCTACTCGCAACTTTTCATTCAAACACACAAACACCGCTAAAGCGAGTTTGCGCCAAGATGAAAGCCCTGGTGATTAGCTGACCCTTTGAGGACATGAAATGTTGCAGTCAGGACACTGACACACACGCACAGCTCAGATTATATAATCCCTTATAAAGTTTACGTGTTCACATTGTAAAGTCACCACGACATTTTTTTTATGGTATACAAGGGTACATTTAATTCATGTACCCTTGTAATCTTAAATTTAATTGAATAACCACCTAATTCTTACAGTGACATCTCTTTTCTCTGATGACGTATTTACTGGCGTGAGAGCAGGACCAACTGTCATACGTGAGATTGCGGCAATAGCAAACCACAACCGTAATTTCTGATGGACAAAAATTGGACAAGTACATTAGTCTGTGCATGCATTTAGCTAGGCTAAAATGTAGCTAAAATGAAATTATACTAAAACTGACAGTAGGTGGTGGCAAATCATTGTCTTAACAATGTAGTCATTGAATCAGTCAAACGATTTGTTCAAAATGTCTGATTCACTCAAAGGCCCTGTCCCAAATGGTATCTTAAATGCTTGTGATCTTCCTACGGGTCCAAAAAAGTGTGCATCGAGGGCACATATTGACCGCAAACTAAGATGCCTAAGATGACAAATATAACACCCTACGGTCTCATGGACTTAGCAGACACGTGGCAGCCATTGAAGTCCACAGGGCCAGAAGTGCATATGAAGTGTGCAATTTGGGACAGGTCCAAAGCATAAGTGAATGAGTCGTTGAGTCATTCAATAGAATGATTCGTTCAAAAACACGGATTCATTCAGTAACAAAACTGAAACCGTGTTGCTCAGAGACGTGCAATAACTCTACTGTTTGGAACTATTTTCATTGTCAAAATAGAGGAAAAACAGACAATATTGACAATATTGTGTCTAAAATGTAAGTCTCAAGAGTCTTAAGATCGGGCCTGCCCGATCAGTGGATATAAGCGTGAACCGTGCATCACACACACACGCACGCCAAGTACAATGCAGACAGCATGATCAAAACTTCCTCGATTGTATTTTTCCTTCAAATATCAAGTCAAGAGATTGAACAACGCACATCAAGAAAGGAAGGTATTTCACTATTTATGATAGCCCATCGGCAGGTCGGGCTTAAGTTTTGGTAGCCCGTCTGGAAAACACAAAGCCCCGGGACGGTTATGTTCTGTTTTGTTCCATGGACTTCCTATGTGTTTTCTTCCTGTCACATGTCTCCTTGTTCAGTTTTCCCGCCATTCGTCTGTCCCCATGGTATCCCTCATTAGTTAAGTTCCTTCCAGCTGTGTCCTGTTAATTATCTAATTTGTACTCCCTATTTAGTTCTCACTTTTCTCCCAGTCTGTGTCTGATCTCCGTTGTATGCATCAGTGTGTTCCTTTGTATCCCTGTGGTGCAAAGCTGTGTGTACCTCCTTCCCGTTCCTGTGAATAAATTCCCGTTTGACCTTCCTTCTTCAGTCGTCTTCTTCCCTGCACGCCACCCTGACAGTTGGGCTTTGCAAGCCCTGGCCCATACATGTCCGAGTCTGATCCCGAATCGCAATGAACCAACAACACCACAAATAAAGAATTCTTCTGCCTTTGACAGCGTGCTAAGGTATGTTCTTTTAGACACGTAGGCCTACACACCATATATATCAAACGATCTGTAACAATGCAATACTATCACATATATATATATATATAAAATGACTCACATTTGTGTGTTGCATCATTCATTCATGTAATCTCATTCTGTCTACAAATCCAGTCTCTTGTTTACAAACAAATATGTGGTGAAATTAAGGAACAAACGTGCAATGTCTTCCCCGCGTGAGCTGGATATTCATTAAAAATAAAGTTCATCCACGCATTCATAATATTGGAATCCAATTGTGGAATGTTTATTGCCTAGGCGTACATAGAGCTAAACCGGATCAAACTTCTGTGTCATGTCAGGCATTAGTCGGTGGGCAGGGCTACAGAATCAGGCGTTGTTCATCTTATGTTGATGACACCATACGATGACGTCAAGGTGTGGCATATTCTGAGATTGATCGTTTTCTGGGCCTGGTGTCAATAAAAGCTTTTCTTTGCCAAACAAGGAAGTTTTCAGCTCTGAAACTTACAGGATATTCTTATATTACCATGGCCTTTCATATATCAAAAGCTCAAGGGAAAGTTGATTTCTCAATTCATGACCCTTTGAAGGATGGAATGAGAGACATGAAGAGGAATGAGTCGAGCTGAACTATGGAATGTGAAACTACAGGTTGCAGATTAAGGAAAAGTAAACTTCCAAGAAGGCTATTCAGAGTGTTCATTGAAGCCTCCTTGACTGATTAGAGGGTGGGTTGTTAAGAAAGTGGGTTGTTAAACTGCTCTCATGTGTTGGTCCTGTCTTAAAAAAGTATGAGAGAACATTGAAGGGAGGATGACAATCTATCAATCAGAATGTTAATAGACCTGTTTCTGGTCATTTAGAGCAGGGATTCAACCTTTACCACTTTGTTATATACCTTTTAAGACGGCTCCTTTTGCGTCATGTGTTGTCTAGAAGGTGCGAAGGTCAGAAACTGTAGCGTTTGCACAGATTATGTAGGTGACTGTTCATACTCTGCTCAAGGAAGCATCCTGGTTCTTTAATTATTTTTATTTGTAATTCTGCCAGTGTTCCTGTTGTACTTTTCTCCCAACTCTCTTCCATGTATGTGGAGAGTGCGTGGTTTCTCTGAAGCTTCTTGTAAAGACTTATTTATGGAGACTTTTTGTCATCTGGGCACTCCTAAAACACTGGTTGACACTGCAAAATTCAATTGTGATTAATAAAGATTATTACTTAATAAAGATGATTACTACACAAACACTTAATTAAGCCTGAACCTCGTTGTCGGTCCATCTGTCATATTTTTTTAACTTTATTGTTGATTTGAATAGCAAACAACTCTTACTGCACACACCACAACAGACTTTTAGGTTGAAATAAAATGCTGTGTGAGCTCAACCAATCAGCATGTTCAGTGCCCAAGCCCCCCTCATTTTGGCTGAGTGAGATTTGTTTTGTTTTTGATGAGCAGCAGCTCATTTGCATTTAAAGGGACACACACAAAAATAGCACGTCACATCCAAATAAGGGCAAATTTGACAAGCTACAATAAATTATATTGGGGGGTATTTTGAGCTGAAACTTCACAGACACATTCTGGGGACCCCAGAGATTTATATTACATCTTGTGAAATGGGGACTAATATGTCCCTTTTAAATGTCATCTGTTGTTCACAGCAATATTTAAAGGCCCCATAATGTTTAGTAGTTAATAATTTACTGGATGAGGATTTATACAAATATTTTTAACTTGCTATTTTAGAGTTAGAAAACGATATATTATTTTTAAAATTAAAAATACCCATGATGTTTTAAGATTTTATACATTTACACTACCTTTTCAGGTTAAAAAAAATCACACTTTTAATAACCTTCCTCATATATTCAAGTTTTTCAAGACCCTGGTTCTTTAAGGAAAAAGAAAAAAACAGTTGAATCAAAATAATATATTGATGTTTATATTTTAATGCTCCTTTTGTCTTATTTCAAATCATTTTTAAAGGGTTAGTTCACTCAAAAAGATTTTTGTTGTCCAAACTTGTAAGACTTTTGTTCATCTTTTCATCTCGTATTTTTGATGAAATCCAAGAGGTTTCTGAACCATCCATAGGCAGCAACGTCATTGCAACTTTCAAGGCCCAGAAAGCTTCAAGGCTTCATTCCATTAAAGTTTAACCACTGTAGTCACATGGATGTCTTTACTACCTTTCTGTGCCTTGAAAGTTACAATGGCGTTGCTCTACGTAGAGAGCTCTCAGATTTCATCAACAATATCTTAATTTAAAAATATCTTAACCGGATTGAGAACCACCTCTTTGTTCTTGTCCAATTGCAGAGAGCCAAATGTTGACCATAATAACAAAAAACAACATGGTATGAAAAGTCCATGTGAACACATAAGTATAAATATGAAAGTTTGATAAAGACTGTTTAAAGAAAGTAAAAAAAAAAAAAGGTGATTTTAATTTCCAAAGGGTTCCCTGTTAGTACCTAACACTGGTCCTCACACATGGTCCTTCACACATGGTTGGTTTTCCATATGAGCAAAAGTTACATTGCATTATAGTATGTGATGGCTGAGGTTTCAGAATGATACTTGAAAGTACAACCCACAGATAATAAGAATGATCGTGAGTCCACTGGATCTTAAAAAAAGAGGTTGTTTACTTGTATTTGCATGAATTTATGGGTGGAGGTTCTGTCAGGAGAGGAAGATGACTTCATAATGTCATAGAGACCATCTGTAGAGATGGCCCTGGCACTCCACTACGATGACAGCTTCTTCCTGTCGTGTCACCGCCACAACGCCTCGCACTGAAGCCTCTCCAGGGCCAACCCTCCCAAATTCTCTCTTACACACTGCATATCAAATTCACATGAACTGACAACACATCAGTACATTATATATACTGGGAAATTAGGTGATGCTTTTAGTGTCATGTTATAGCTACAGAAATCACTCTGATATGCTGATTTGGAGCTTAAGAAACATTTCTTAATATTATCAAAGTTGACAGATGGTTGAAATGAAATCGAAAAGTTGAAACTGGTTGCCTCATGGGGCTGACATGTTCAAATCACATGAACTGTCATATACTTTTTACATCTTATGAAAGATATACACTTATCACACACTTTTTCTCATGGAATCAATAATTACTGCAGACTTCTGCATTTCTACAGTGGGATTGGTGGTAACTAAAAATATAGGTCTTGCAATATTATTGTTTTTCCTGTACTCTTATTTAAATAATTTCAGCCTCGTGAGCATGCCACTTCTTCCGATCTTCTGACTACTGTATATAGTTTGGCTTTGTTTTGTCTGCGACTGCAAGTGTCTGTCATTGCTAAGAAAGCAGGACCATTTTGAGATTCCTTTCTTGAGGTCTTGTTAGGTATCTTGTGGGATTTCGTGCTCTACACAGAGGGGAAGTGATTTGGAACATGCATCCTTTGTCTAGGGTTCATTTTTACTGCATCATTTTGCAGTGCAGGCAGATTGAACCTCGGCTGGATGTCACGCCTCAAAGCACTGGAGCCAGGTTCAGTGCCGCCTCCTATTGCCCTGGCTTGGCTGACCAAAACGTGGGCACAGGGGCACCTTCACTCCCTGGTGTGTCCTACGGTCTGGACACCCTATGTTAGCATAATATCAGTTGTATGGTGGCGGCAATGTGATTTCCATTGATAGAGAGGACAGTTCTGCAAGTCTAGTGGGAAAAAAAAGTAAGATAAAACTGGTTTGAAAAACAGAACATTGTTACACCACATGCAGGTGTGTACTGTACTGCATTTGATTAAAATAGCAAATAGGCCTGTATATTATACTGCTGTTTTACAACCAATTTTTAGTTTGGTTGGTTTTTAGTGTGTACATACATCGTTCTGCCAGTAGGTGCCAACATTAAACTCAACTGATTCACTCAGGAACTGGATATGTCTGAAATAGCATGTTCTCTGAGTACTTCTTTTGAACAAGGTCTTACTTTGCGACCATTAAAAAAAATATGTTTTATATATTATGAATGTAATCTGGATGTCCATTTGTCATGTTGTTAATGCTGTCACGTTTCCAGTGCCCTTCAAATTGTGCAAATTGAAATTGTGAATGGAAATATGTTAATTTCGCAAAAACTCCTATACAGTGGGTACGGAAAGTATTCAGACCCCCTAGTTTTCACTCTTTGTTATATTTCAGCCACTTTTTTCTCATTAATGTACACACAGCACCCCATATTGACAGAAAAACACAGAATTGTTGACATTTTTGCAGATTTATTAAAAAAGAAAAACTGAAATATCACATGGTCCTAAGTATTCAGACCCTTTGTTGTGACACTCATATATTTAACTTTGCTGTCCATTTCTTCTGATCATCCTTGAGATGGTTCTACGCCTTCATTTGAGTCCAGCTGTGTTTGATTATACTGATTGGACTTGATTAGGAAAGCCACATACCTGTCTATATAAGACCTTACAGCTCACAGTGCATGTCAGAGCAAATGAAAATCATGAGGTCAAAGGAACTGCCTGAAGAGCTCAGAGAAAGAATTGTGGCAAGTCACAGATCTGGCCAAGGTTACAAAAAAAATTCTGCTGCACTTAAGGTTCCTAAGAGCACAGTGGCCTCCATAATCTTTAAATGGAAGATGTTTGGGAGGACCAGAACCCCTCCTAGAGCTGGCCGTCCGGCCAAACTGAGCTATCGGGGGAGAAGAGCCTTGGTGAGCGAGGTAAAGAAGAACCCAAAGACCACTGTGGCTGAGCTCCAGAGATGCAGTCGGGAGATGGGAGAAAGTCAACCATCACTGCAGCCCTCCACCAGTCGGGGCTTTATGGCAGAGTGGCCCGACGGAAGCCTCTCCTCAGTGCAAGACACATGAAAGTTAGCTAAAAACACCTGAAGGACTCCAAGATGGTGAGAAATAAGATTCTCTGGTCTGATGAGACCAATATAGAACTTTTTGGCCTTAATTCTAAGTGGTATGTGTGGAGAAAAATATCACCTGTCCAATAGAGTCCCAACAGTGAAGCATGGTGGTGGCAGCATCATGCAGTGGGGGTGATTTTCAGCTGCAGGAACAGGACGACTGGTTGCAATCGAGGGAAAGATGAATGCGGCCAAGTACAGGGATATCCTGGACGAAAACCTTCTCCAGAGTGCTCAAGACCTCAGACTGGGCCGAAGGTTCACCTTCCAACAAGACAATGACCCTAAGCACACAGCTAAAATAACAAAGGAGTGGCTTCACAACAACTCTGTGACTGTTCTTGAATGGCCCAGCCAGAGCCCTGACTTAAACCCAATTGAGCATTTCTGGAGAGACCTGAAAATGTTTGTCCACCAACGTTTACCATCTAACCTGACAGAACTGGAGAGGATCTGCAAGGAGGAATGGCAGAGGATCCCCAAATCCAGGTGTGAAAAACTTGTTGCATCCTTCCCAAAAAGACTCATGGCTGTATTAGATCAAAAGGGTGCTTCTACTAAATACTGAGGAAAGGGTCTGAATACTTAGGACCATGTGATATTTCAGTTTTTCTTTTTTAATAAATCTGCAAAAACTTTTTCTGTCAATATGGGGTGCTGTGTGTACATTAATGAGAAAAAATGAACTTAAATGATTTTAGCAAATGGCTGATATATTACAAAGAGTGAACATTTTAAGGGGGATCTGAATACTTTCCGTACCCACTGTATCACAAGTTTTTTACGCTTACATAAGGGTGGTTTTTCATGCAATTTGAACAAATTTATATTTAGCAAAACTGGAATGGAAACAGTAACCTGGAGTACATAAAAGCCAATCATTCTATGCGGTATGTTTGGACACAAGACGAGACAGAGTTCTTTATTAAATTCATGAAAAGACAAAATAATTGCAGGTATACTGGATTCTAAACAACAAAGAAATGCCACTATTTATCAAGACCTTGAAGCAAAGGCTTTCCTTGCCATTAATGCTTGGATCATAACTCGCCTTTCGTCTCCTTCGATTAAAAATGGCTAGTGCGGTGACTGCGATATGTGTAAACCTACTAACATCCCTTGGTAGAATGACTTATCACGAGAGGAAAAAAAAAACAGTTTAGTCCCATAACATTGGTTTTGCACAAATCTGTAATGGAAATGCGGCTAGTTTCATGTGATCTACCAGTGTCAGTTGCGTCACACTGCCATTTATGGCTCCATATTATGTAAACACAAACTTTTATTTTGGATGCGATTAATCGTGATTAATCAATTGCCCAGCACTATTAAGAATGAGTCATGAGTCATTGAATCATTTGAACAACTGATTTGTTCAAAACAGTGATTCAGGAAGTAAAAACCACTTACCATCTTCTTAGAGACATTCTGCTATGGCTTCATTTGGAACTATTATCAATAGCGGAGCAGTAATACACAAACTAACTGGCAATATTGTGTCTACATTTTAAGTTAGTCAATATTACCTTCTTGTTTATTGAACTGCTGTAAAAGCAATATCAAACTCCTGCTGTTGTTCTGAATTGCATGGCTGTGATTACTTGACTGGTTCTGAAATGTAACTTACTCAATATTAACTTCTTTGTTCATAGCATTACGTTATTTCTGGCTGTACAGGGAGAGATCCTGTTGCAGCATGTGCTTGGTAACATGGTTAATTACTATTCTTGCACCAGTCAAAAAAATAACATTAATTCTCATTGCTCTGCTGGTGTTCCTAAACCCAAAGCTGATTTGGGGTCTGTACAGGGCTGATTGTAGCTGGTGCTTATGCACAGTGCAGATGGGTTGAGCCTCCTTTACAAGCATCAAGAGAGCCACTGCCAGCCGTGGGCATCTGTTAACTCTGCAGTCTGAAAGGAAAGAGAGATAGAATGAGAGATTGCCTATACATCTCCATTAGTGTTTATTCTTCAGTCTGCCCCTCTGTCATTTACTCTGCCATTTTCTATCTGTCAAACGCTTTATCTCCTGTCAATGTATCATTTTGTTCCTGCATCTTTCTGATTTTCCTGTCTTCATCTCATCCTTACCATCTCAACCTTCATCATCCTCTCTTTATAATTTTCTTATTCCTACCTTTTCATTCGTTCAGTTATGTTCTACTTTTCATCTAAAGAGACTTGTTGATTTAGGAATAATGTTTACTAGTTTTAAAGGGTTAGTTCATCATTAATTACTCACCCTCATGTAGTTCCAAACCAGCAAGATTCATCTTCGAAATGCAAATTAAGATCTTTTTAAAGGGGCCATCACACATTGTTTCTGTCAATCTCATGTCAATCTTGAGTACCAATAGAGTAGTATTGCATCCTTCATATTTCTGAGAAGTCTTTAGTTTTATCATATTTATAAAAGACAGATCCGCTGTACAGAGTCTTTCCGAATAAAACTGAGCGAATGGAGGCGTATCGTGTGGGCGTAGCTAAAGAGTCACGTTCATGTTGTTTACTTGATGTGCACTTACGCCGATAGCCAACAACACACAGGCATTTGAAGCAGTTTTACTCATCGCCTGCGATCCATCTTTCAGCATTAGACGATCTGCAAATCCGGAGTTGAACTGGGTCTTGTTTGTAAAACAATCATCGAAATGCAGGGAACAAAGAAAAACACTTGCGCACCTCTGTTGCTGCTCCGGAAAAACAAACTCCATCCACTGTCCCCTTAACGCTAGGTTCTTTGGGAAGCTGAACAGGGTTGTCTTGCCCTGATGACCAAAAACACACTTTGGTGACATTGTTGATTTCATGAAGTCCTGTTACCTGTGCAGTGCAGCCGACGACTTCACTTCAACCCGGGGGTTTTGTTTTATGTACATTTCCTCACCTGTCTAATAAAGCACATGCAAGAACGGAATCTGTCAAGTCGAAGTTTGTTGCGAAGCTCTCGCCATCTCAAAAACGCCCGAAAATACTGGTCCTCTTTTGATTTTGTTCCAAAGTCTGCTTGCCATAATATTTGAACAAAACTACAACAGCAAGCCGACTGACATTACGCAGTTGTCCACGTCTAATGCCATGGTCTCTACGGCATAAAAGCAGAAAATTAGGTAATGCATATATGACAGATTTTTTTAAAGAATGTCTGTAACCAGACAGTATATGGTTCCCATTGACTTCCATAGTAGGAACAAAATACTATGGAAGTCAATGGGGACCATAAACTGTTTGGTTAACATTCTTTTCCTTTGTGTTCAGCAGAAGAAAGAAATTATGTTTTATTACCAAGGTTCGGGAGGAGCACGTTCAGATAACCGACACAAGTGGAGAGCACTCAGCTAATCAACAATAAGAGGTATATACGCAGCAGTCTTACCTCTGTTTGTTGAGAGTTTATCAGCATCCCTCCACACCCCTTCTCCACACTTTTAGTTCTAACCACTTACATACACGGGGGTACTCTGGGTTCGGGCCAAATTCCGAGCTCGAAGGCCTCCCCGGACAGCACGCCAAATCCGCATTTAAATTTACTCTCCATAAATTATATGTAAGTGTGAACTCGTGAAACTCATACAGGTTTTACACAAGTTGAGGGAGAGTAAATGACAGAATTTTCATTTTAGGGTGAACTATTCCTTTAAATGGTACAGTTTGTACTTAACAACATGACGTTTTGAAAGACACATTTTGGGCTATATTTTAGCTCTGTCTGAGTGTAGACTGTGTGTTTTTATTAGGCTTGTTAATCTTGCATTAACTGTGTTTCTCCGCCATGTAATCACTATCTTGTAAAGGCTCATGCTTCCACGGAAGTGTGAACATCCTGTCCAAAACCCCAACCCCAAAAATACACTGGCTCATAGATTTTTCAATAAAAAATTATTATATGAAATATGAATAGCACCATTTTAGGCATGAATAAGCTTGGGATATTTGCAGGAATGGCGTATTCTTTAATTACCTTGAATATAATCAAAGGTACGATCCAACTGAACCACATGAGTTAGTTTTGTATTCATAAAAATGATGGTGCAATCACTATAAAGGTCAGTCTATAGGAGTGATGTAGTTAATTGATGTTGATAGGATTGTCAACAGACTGCAACTATTTTAGTCATTGTAAATCATGTTGACGCTATAAAGTCGATGTATTAGTTAATATTACAAGACATTTAATAGCTAAAATTAATACATATTAAAAAAATAATAATATAACATAAAATATGACTTATATTTTATAGACAGAATCAAAAGTGAAAACAAACATTTCACCTAATTAATAGGCAATCTAGTGATGCATAAGTATGTGTATTTATTTATTTCTTGACAACACTGTCAGTTCCTCGTTTCGTTTATGGCATGCTTTAACCACTAGGAGGCACTTCACACATACTTGTCAGACGATTTTCAAAGCTTTGTTGACAACAGACAGACTTCACTAACCCAGAAAAGGTGATTCTGCACAGATTTTCTTTACCAAGAACTATAAATATGATAATATTTTATATTTTATCCCACACTACACTTTCATCATGCATACTTTCAAAATATATTTTACTAAGACTTTGTAAAACAGTTATAAAGTTACCATCAAAAGAAAATATAGGTAACTAAAACCTGTCGTAGCCATCAAAAGCACTGTTTGCAGATTACAAAACTCTCTACTGGCATATATGGATGTGAGTTTTGCCCTGTCTGTAAACACTTCAAATCATTTACATTCTCACTAAAGCTTATCCTCTTCAATGTCTGTCAATATCTGTTAGCTTTGATATCATCTTATGAAGTTAATAATAGTAAGATATCTTTGAATTTGTATACAAATACATTTTTTATTTTATTTTATGCTATTATAGAAATGCAGACTGTGCATAAGAAGTATTTGTGTTAGAATCAGAAACTAGCCTAACGACATATTCTTACGTCTGCAGCAAAAATAAAAGCAGAGTTCAGTCAGTGCATCGTGTCACAACATTTCAGTAGCTTGTAGTTGGCTACTCTGGGCTTTTTACAACACAGATCAAAGTGCAAAACAATTAAGATGGCGTAGTTAGGCCCTGTCATGTGGTTTTGTTCGTGTGAGGCCATCAGACACTTCCTTTAGTTAATGTGTCACACTATAGCACAGATGAAATAAGACAAATGGCACAAGAAAGTTAAAGGTTTGTGCTGTTGCGTGAGAATGTGTGGGGGGCATCTCGTCTCACTGTAATCTGAGAAAGTGAACGAGTGAACTTTGGATCTCTCAGGCGTTGCCCTGTAAGTCTGCTTTAGTATTGTCATCTGAGTTGCCATACAGGTCTGTTTAGTAACCGTGGTGATGGTGAATAATTGAGAGGATACGGCCAGACAAACACACAAACACACACACACAGTGTTTCAGGAAGAGAGACAACTGGATAGAGAGAAAATACCTTTCCAGAGACATTTACACTAAATCACTTAACATATTAAATAGTTGTTATTTAATAGGCTATACCCACACATTCAGTCATGGAGGACGACGTAGATGAAGCGAATTGGACTTTCACTAACATCTCACTAGATGATGATTCAGGTAAGACTCCATGTCTTGTCTATAAAGCTGATCTTATACCTCTTTTTCTTAATCTTTGAGGAACTAAATCAGTGATGGAACTAGGAAATGTGCATGAAAAAAAAGTATGGGTGCTTTTATGCACTTATTGTGTAAATACAAGCTTTACATTGCACTTACACTACTGGTCAAAAGATTTAAATCATTTCGTATGCTCATCAAGGCTGAATTTATTTGATCAAAAATACAGTAAAACAGTAAAAACCTTTTCAGTTTTAATATATTTTAAAATGTGATTTATTTTGGTGCTCAAGAAACATTATTATTAATGTTGTACACAGTTTTTGCTGCTTAATATGTTTGTGGAAATCGTAATACCATGTACCAGTTATGTTCAGTTTTATTATCATTGTGTATGGTGTTACCTGTCTGCCTGCCCATCTGTGTTAGTCTCCTTGGTTGTTAAAGGGATAGTTCACCCAAAAATGAAAATTTCATGTTTATCTTCTAGTAATGTAGTGCATCCGCTATGTAGGTGTCTTTGTTTCTTCAGTAGAACACAAATGAAGATTTTTAACTCCAACCGTTGCAGTCTGACAGTCATAATGCATGTGAATGGGTAACAATTCTATGAGAGTAAAAAAAATACATGCTTAGACAACATGCAAAAAACCCTGCTGCTCGTGATGACACATTAATGTCTTAAGACACGAACTGATCGGTTTCTGTGAGAAACCGAACAGTATTTATGTTATTTTGTTTACCTCATATCCAGACAAATATCATCTACGTGTTCCCACCCGCTATTACTTCCGTCTAGTAAGGTCAAACTGGCGCGATCATAGATATATATAGATTCCTCATTAGTGCCCGCGCAGATCGGTCTAATGAGGCATCTACGTAATATATATCTATGGTTACGCTGGTTTGACCTTACTAGACGGAAGTAATAGCGGGTGGGAACCTCAGATGAGATTCGTTTGGATATGAGGTAAAAAAAAACATAAATACTATTTGGTTTCTCACAGACACCGATCGGTTCGTGTCTTAAGACATCAATGTGTCGTCACGAGCAGCAGGGTTTTTGTGCATGTTGTCTAAGCATGTTTTTTTTTTACTCTCATAGAATTGTTACCCATTCACATGCATTATGACCGGCAGACTGCAATGGTTGGTGTTAAAATCTTCATTTGTGTTCTACTGAAGAAACAAAGACACCTACATCTTGGATGCACTGGGGGTAAGCAGATAACAATCACATTTTCATTTTTGGGTGAACTATTCCTTTAATGAAGTGGATTACTCAGTGTATATAAACCCTTAGTTCTGTCTGATCATTGTTCCATTTTGATTACGTTTAATGTGGTTGTCTATTATATCTCCTGAGATTTCTTGTTCCAGTTCCAACTGCTCTGAGCAGAAGCAACGATGCCTTGAGGACCACACCAAGGAATTTTAGTCCTGGCATGCCTTACTGACTTTCCAGACAGTTCTCTGTGAGTGTTTTTCAGGACCAGCCTGAACAAGCGCACAAAGGCATGCCTGCCTGGTGATGGTCCTCTAGGAAATTTATTTTTTGGAGTGGGTGCTGGCGAACAGCTTTCACCATCTGCCTCACTGAGGAGGACATCACCAGCCCCACTCTGGACCTAGAGCCCAGCCAGACGCCACCAAATTCTCCATGGGGCATACACTAGAACCCACCACAGACACAGAGCCCGAGCCTGCCTTGATATCAGAACCAGTTAAAACTAAGACTGTGTCAATCATCGCCCCGGAGCCTGAGCCCTGTGGTACATCTGACCAGGTGCATGAGCCAGCTAAACCATCCATCACTTTGGGTGGTCTTGTGGAGTTTGAAGGCATGGAAGGCACGGCCATGCTCCTGTCACTGAGGGTGAGATGCAGCTGTCTTCTGCATTATATGAGGAACTGGAAGTTGCTATTGCCCTGTGTCTCTTGTTTCCGCTGGCCACGTCCAGCTCCAAATCTCCTGTGTCTCTGTGTTGGCCCGCCCAGCTCCAAGTCTCCAATGATCCTGCCCAGTCTCCCTCTCCCACCTCTTCTGTTTATAACAGCCAGTTCCTCGGCCTCCACTCTGCTATGGGTCTTCTGGTCTCCATCTCTGCCTTGTCAAGAGGATCCCCTGGCTTCGCCTCCAGACGTTGAGCTTGTCGGCTCCACCTGGGACCATTGTCCTTATGGATCCACCGGGCTCCATGCTGATTTGCCTGTATTCTTGATCCTTGTTTGTTAATAAACACTAGGAACACACTCCTACACTTTTACCAGCACTCACACACACCATCAATGCATCTCTCCGTACTGGCATTTTCCCTACCACATTCAAGCAGGCTCGGGTAACCCCTGCTTAAAAACCCCCACATTAAACACTTCACTTGTAGATGGTTACAGACCTGTCTCTGTCCTAACATTCATAGTGAAAACACTTGAACGAGTCAACTGGACGTCAACCAATCTGGCTTCAAGAACAGCCATTCAACCGAGACTGCATTACTGTCGGTCACCGAAGCCTTGCAGATTGCGAAAGCGGATTCCAAATCATCAGTTCTCATTATCCTGGAGCTATCTGCTGCCTTTGACACTGTGAATCATTAGATCCTTCTGTTTACCCTTTCATCATTGGGCATAACAGGAACTCCATTTTATTGGTTTGAATCTCACAGACCAGGTCTTATAGGGTTGCCTGGAGAGGGGAGGTATCCAAAGCTCATCAACTAATCTCAGGGGTTTCTCAGGGTTTAGTTCTTGGACCCCTCCTCTTGTTCATATACACAACATCACTGGGACCCATCATAGAGGTGCATGGTTTCTCTTACCATTGCTATGCTGATGACAACAGGTCTACCTTTCATTTCACCAGATGATCCCACAGTAGCTGCACAAATCTCAAGCTGTCTGGCGGACATCTCGGCATGGATGAAAAAACATCACCTGCTGCTCAACCTGGCAAAGACTGAGCTTCTTGTCTTCCCTGCCAATCCATCTCTACAGCACAATTACCCAATCAAGGTCTGCTAGAAATCTTGGAGTAATCTTCAAGGACCAACTAACCTTCAAAGACCACATTGCAAAGACAGCTCGGTCATGCAGGTTTGTGCTACACAACATCAAGAAGATCAGGCCTTTCCTAACTGAGCATGCAACACAACTTCTTGTCCAGGCCCTGCTCATTTCTAGGCTGGATTACTGCAATTCTTATCTGGCTGGTATTCCATCGTGTGCAAACAAACCCCTACAAATGAAACAGAATGCTGCAGCACGTCTTGTCTTTAACAAGCCCAAAAGGGTTCACGACACACATCTCTTCATCTCTCTGCACTCTACACCACTTCCATCGAGTTCAAGGCACTGATGCTTGCTTACAGATTTACCACAGGCTTAGCACCCTCCTACTTCCACACGCTCTTATCCCTACTCTTATCCCTACCAGCAGCCTAGATCGGTAAATGAGTGACGGCTAGTGGTACCATCACAGAGAGGCACAAAACCTCTCTCCAGAACATTTCCGTTCACTGTTCCTTTCTAGTGGAATGATCTTCCTTCATCCGGAATGCAGAATATCTGACTACAACTGAAAACTCATCTTTTCCGTGAGCACTTAACCTCATAAAAAAATGTTAAAAAAATTCTATGTTGCAATTTCCTTTAATTCTTCCCTATTCTAGTTTATGGTACTCGAAAAAATAGTCCTCTGAATTTTTTTATTTTGAGAACTTCCTATGTTTGTTTGTGTTTTCACAATGAATCACTTGGTGTATTCCTCATTTGTAAGTCGCTTTGGATAAAAGCGTCTGCAAAAAGAAATTAATGTAAATTAGTTCTAAACCTGTTCTGTTCTGAGTGTTCAAACCTATGTTCTTTGTCTTGCGATAACAAAACTTCATAAGCATATAGTGCTTCTTTGTTCTTCCTAATGTTTATTAAAAGTTAGTTTGTTCGCAATACTTCTTTCTCTGTGGATTTCACTTACACTAACCCCTGACAACACTACCATTCAAAAGTGAAGGGTAAAGGATACGTTTTTTTTTCAGCAAGGATGATCAAAACAGAAAGGGACAGTGAAGGATTTCTATTTCTGTTTTTATTTTTGAACTTTCCATTCTTCAAAGAATACAAAAAAGTATCCACAAAAACATTAAAGGGTTAGTTCACCCAAAAATGAAAATTCTGTCATTACTGACACATTCTAATGTCGTTCCACACCCGTAAGACCTCCGTTCATCTCCGGAACACAGTTTAAGATATTTTATGTTTAATCCGAGAGCTTTCTAGTCCTCCATTGAATGTATGCACGGTATACTGTCCCTTTCCAGGCGTGAGCCATGTGACAAATAACTGATGATAATTTAGCACCAAATCAGCATATAAGAATGATTTCTGATGGATTATTTGACACCGAAGACTGGAGTAATGGCTGCTAAAAAGTTTTAGTGTCACAGGAATAAATTACATTTTAAAATAGAAATTAATCATTTTAAATTGAAATTTGTTTTCACAATTTTACATGTTTTTTTTCACTGATTTTATTATTAAATAAATGCAGCATTGATGAGCATAGGCAACTAATTTCAAAAACATGAAAAAAAATTGTGTACATTTTTTACCAGTAGTGTATGTTCAAAACTGCCACGATCATGTTCTGCTTACCTGCATTCCATCGCAATAGCAGCAAAAGGTTTGGCAAAACAACATAAAGCATTAAGTATATTGTAGGCTACATTATAATTGATATTTCTGATGTAAGTATACAGGCCTACATAGTGGTTAAAGACACCTAATATAAAGTGGGACCTGAATGATTTAAGTGATGCTTTAGGAAGTATATTCTTGCAGTAGTATAAGTCAGCACAATAATTCAGCGTCTAAATGCTTTAGTGCTGTGCAGCATGTAGTTTTCTTGTCCAAATACAGGAATGAATGGCGAGGCATTGTGTCAATACATGTCAGAAACCTCACTTGCCATATGAGGCAATAAGTGTGTACAGTATATGCATGTGTATAGGGGCTGTTTAGAGACGGGCTAACACATACAGTGAGCATGTGTGAATGAAGCTACTGTCAGAGCAGTAAGTAGAACAAAGGCTGCATATTTCACATGACTCACAACTACTCTAAGTGATAATTTTTAAAAGGGATGGTTGAACAAAAAAGAAACTTCTGTCCTTTACTCACACTCATGTCTTTCAAAACCTGTATAACTATTTTTTTTTCTTCTGTAGTACACAAATGAGATGTTGGGGAGAGGTGACTAAGGCTAGTTGTCACATTTGTTACTTGTTTAAAAGCTTTTGAACATTTTTACTTCCGTGTCTCAGAAAAACAGATACAGTTAATGTAACTTATCCTTGTGTGACAACATGCCCCAATAGCAGAACATTTTGTCAAACTGTATAGGGGTAAGTTGCCAAATTGGCATCTGTAGCAGTGGGTTTATTGGTCACTTGCCAAGGGGGAACATAGTTCTAACTATTGAAAATTGTTTTAATGAGACCATGTTTACTATGTTGCATAATGCATTCCATTTCAAATTCTATTCTTTGAAAAAAGAGTGCAGTATTATGCAGTAAGTAGCACTGCACAGCCTCATGTTTACAGAGAGCTTTGTCTCCCTCTGTCGGTATTTCTCTGTAGTGCGTGAATGTGAAAAAGGAAGAGTGGAGTGATGAGGTAACGGAGGTCTGACTCTGTACCATTACCTTGACGTCTGCTTTTGAGACGATTATTTTTCATCATCTTTAATAACGCTGCGATATTTAGTCTTATATCAGGTAAGTTAGGACTGTGTTTACTTACGGGCTTTACTATCACAGGCGATCACGCTTATTTCGTCTGAGCGCATATTCCTTTTTTTTTTAAAGGCTATTTTACCAAGTTTATTTGTTGCTAATGATTTCAAATGAATTTTGTTATCGGGGCCATTTAAATCCGGTTTTCCTCACAAGTCTTTTAGCACCCAGGGTGCAGCGGCCTTTAATGCACGCGAACGAGTGGAGAGACTGAGTTTTGGACGTGGCATGAGTTAAAACTTTATAAAACCAGAGTAATAATGTTATGTCTCGAGTACTAATAGCTATACTTACACTTCAAGCATGCCATGTAAATGTCTGTGATCTTCGCTTTCTGTGAACTATATTTATTTATGTCAGGCGATGGATTGTTTTGTTGTTAGCCAAAAGCTAACTTAGCCAACTGTTTATTGATGGACTGGGATTTTGACATCGCTCAGTTTGTATTGTTTTCGCTTGATACTTAAACGAATACCATGAAATTACGCTTGAACATGTATCAAAACATCAGCACATGTTTGTATTTATATTCGTATATATTATTTCACATTTATATCTCTTACAGCTGACGGAGAACTGAAAGTCCAGCGCTTCAGACCGGAGGACCATTTCAGCACCATGAACTGTGAGATTGATGGTAACGTAAATATCACTCACAATTTATTATAATTATTTTATATTGTGTTGTTAAATTGCATGTCCGCTTCAGTTTAAATAGCTTTGGAGTAGTTTCAGATGTTTATATGTATATTTTCAGGAGATATGGAGAATCAGGTTGAGCAGGAGGAGAAGATGAGACTCATAAACCAAGTGTTGGAGCTTCAACACACACTTGAAGGTATAAAAGCATATTTTTTCCTGTATCTTGTCCCAGTTTTGTTTTGTTACTCAATATACACCCTTCATGTTGCTGTTTTTCCTCTAGTCTAACCAGACTCCACTGATCCACTCAGGCACTTATAATGGCTGCCAGAAAAAAAAGCTAAGTGATGCACTCTAATGCTTTCTGTTTGTCTTCATTAGATCTCTCTGCGCGTGTGGACGCCGTAAAAGAGGAGAACCTTAAGCTCAAATCGGAGAACCAGGTTCTCGGGCAGTACATAGAGAACCTCATGTCCGCCTCCAGTGTGTTTCAGACCACCGACACCAAAAGCAAACGGAAATAAGTGACTGTCTGGATCACTTCAGCTTAATCCATCTCTTCTCTTCCCAGCATTCAAACTACTAGCCCGTACATAAGCCGTTGTTTGTTTTGTATTTATTTTGTTGTATAAAATATACTGATGTGTCTCGGCATGGATTGGGTAATACTTGAATAGACTGATTTGCTGCCTCTCCCTGTCAGCTAACTGTTACAAGACCTAAAAGGATGCATGATGCATTGTGATCTGATAAGTACAGAGCTGGTGTAATACCACCTCTTCTGTATAATTCACTTAGCAGGTACACAACCATCTCAGACCCTCTTATTGATTTCACCCTTTTAAGTATTAGAAAGCCAAAGTCTGGTGTTGAGGTTAAAAGATTTTTTGAGCTGTTTTGGCTTTCCACTACTAACATTTCCTTTTACACAATGCATTTTAAATGCAAGTTGACTGTACACAGATATGTTCCCTTGAAAGTGCATGACATCCCATAACTCAAAACTAAATTGCATGATTTAAAAGGCTGAAGATGGATATCCAAAATTAGTCCTCCCTCACTTTCTTGAATCAAGGTCTTCATTCCCAATCATTTTAATGACAGTTGCTCAGTTGGTACAGAAAATATGCAATTTGAATTCTGCCGTATATAAAACATGGTCCCTGACCCATTCTTTTAAGGACAATGAAGTAAAGTAAGAGGCCTTGAGTCACCGAATAACATTTACTCACTTTCATGCTTTGATTTATCTTAAAGGTCTGACTCAAACCCGACATCTTTTGAGTAGGCTCAATAGATCACAGTGTAAACTGCAGCATTGTGTCGTAGAGTTTGCTCTTCATGGTTACGTCCTTTGGATCGACTGAAAGTGGATGAAATAGATGGATTTTAGCTTTTACTGCTTTCAAAGACTGAAGCGAGGCTGCTGAGTGATATTGATCCGATTGCTTGCGCGAGCGACATTTATGAGTCTGGATGCTCTGCTCTTTGCTCAGAGTTTACTGATGTGAATGTTCTCTTGGTATGAATTATTGACATGACACTGAACGATCTGCCACAACACTACAAACTCTGTTTAATATTTCTTTTGTGAAAAAAAAAAGTTCATTTATGTAATTTATACCTGCCTGTTCTGAAAGTGTACATTTTATTTTGTAACTATTATGCCTTTAATAAAATAATTTACCTTTGCACAAATGAGTACATGCTTCCAGGTTGAAGTCATGGCAATAGGGCACAGATGTTTATAGTAAATATTTATTTCCAAGAGCAATGAACAGTTTGCAAACATGTAAACAAAAGGCTGTCCTCGTAAGGCTGAACACACGACCTAAAAAAAGCAGAAAAACGAAACTGTTCATCACTTGAAAAACAACCTGTCAGTTTCCAAAGCTCTATAGTTTCATAGATGGCGGTCAGTCTGATGTCAGTGGGAGTGTTTTCAGTGTGCTTACGACTGGCTCTGCGGTTAGAGTGTCAGTGACGACAACTTTGCGTAACAACTTTCTTTGATACCAAAATAGCAATACTGGTCTGTGTTCCTATAGCACTCCGCTGACCTAGCTGCTTGGTGGAGACGGCCCTTGGTCTCGGAGCTCTTCCCCACAGCCTGCTAACTGTGGTAATGACGGTAGAATGCGAGATTAAAAAGTTATATGCCTAAATTCAATTGCATCAGATACAAACAATAAATACGATCAGCGATTTGATCATGTTAAAAAGCTCATAACTTAAAAACTCAAAAAGAGCCGACCCCCTTTTTAATAACTTAACAAACTGAAACGTTGAGGTGATCATAAACTAATTCACCTTTCCAAGATCTCCATTGTACATTTCCCTTTCACAGTATTCAGACTTTCATCACTAGTAGGGAAACACTGGCCCAGTATAACGCCTTGAATTCTAATCTATAAATAAAAAATAGGAAAAAAACGTGGAGATAAAACTCAGCAGGTCTGACTTTTTGTATCTAAATCCAAATCCCAACGGTAACTGATAAGAACTAAGCGGAAGACTGAAAGAGGGGAGGCGAGGTTTAGTCGGATGAAGGATGACCTCTTCGGGAGAGCGGCTAGGTTTGCCGTTTTTTTGCATGCTAAAGGGCTTAAGCCGAAAGCATGCAGCAAAAAGAGGCAAAGGACTGAGAGAAGGGAGGAAGAAACGTGGGGAATATGTGGTTCTTCAGTCCTTCCGTACTCTTCTCTTTCTCACAGCTTTAGGTTCTTCTCCTGTGCTCTGAAGTTCCTCATCGGCGTCCTTCATCTGCAAAGACCCAAAATGGTCAGTCTAACAACAATCAGTGGATCTAGATTATCAGGACAAACTGACTTGAAACATTAAAAAAACAAAGGCACAATGATATTAAGTTAGTATAATAGAATCAATGTGACCATAATGTTTCCAGCAGTTTCTTTCTAACCATGATATTGATTTCAGATTTGCACGTTTCCAAATGTCACATAAAAACACTAACTATGATTGACCATTTTACTTTATCAGTCAAACAGTCTTCGCACTAAGATTTTCGCGGTGCGGAAAACACAGACGAAACACGATATCCAGCTATAAAAATGGAATTCCCATTATAATGTGGAAAGTCATGAATTTGGTTATTTTTTTATGAATAAAGGCTGTATACTAAATCTAATTGTGATATGGATTAGTCAGTGTCTGTCAATATTAAAGCTCAAAAAGACTGCCATTTAAATATAAAGTCTCAATGTTCTGCATGTTTCTGTGTGAACAGGCGGCGCAGTTTCATCTAGTACACACATGTCTCTTTCACACATAGGGTCATTGGGGTTTCTGGAATCGGATACTGAAGGTCAGGAATCAGATTAACATTTTGATTCCGCTTATTGATTCCTGTGTGCACATTTGAATGTGATTTCAAACCATTTTCAAGCACAAGAAGACGTGAAAAAGAAGTCTTGTTCTTTTTCTTTGCGCACACATCCAAAGCACATGTGAAGAGAGCCGCTGCCCTGACATTTCATCCTACCTGTCAGATTGTCCTACCAGGGCTTACTGCACATGCGCACATCAATATTTAGTATTTAAAAAATATATATATTTACAGTTTTAAGGGTAGGTTTAGAGTAGGGGTAGGTATGGATATTAACAAAGCCTCAAAATCAAATGAATATGATGCTGGTAGCACAATCTGATAGCTAGCATTCTTTGCAGTCGAATTGTGCTACCTTCTGTTTTAAAGCTAAATCTGACACGGTAAGACAAATCGACAGGACACTGCGATACTGAATTGAGTTCTCGTACGTGTCTTCTTGCGCTTTAACGGAGAAATACACAATTTTTTTTAACTTTTATACAGTAGGGGGTGCTGTGACACATTTTCTGAAAGAGTACGGAATCTCTTATATAAACAAGCAATATCATATGTAATCAAATACATATGTAAAATAACTCAATCATCAACATTAAACAGCATATAAATCAAAATGGCCTAATGTTACTGAATGAAAAGTCAACCTAGGACAAGCTACACAGGACCGTGCAAGCATTAGGGGTGTTGATAGACTCGATTTACTTCATCTATCTTTTGATCATTGTTCTGAATTCGATCTCAATGTAGTTTGACAAAAAAAAAATTATTTTAAAAAGTTTATTTGTTTAAAAGCAGAGGGTCTGTTCTGTCTTTGGATATATTGCATGTTCAGATATTCATACAACAAAATATTCTAGGGGCCATACATTTTTTGCTGCTTTTGTTTTTCTCGTGCTCAAGACTCCATTTGCCTTCATTTCCATTCATAAGCATACTATAGTAACCCTTATGCGTCTCATGTTTTTAAGAGCAAATCTGTGTTCTGTGTGATCCATCCACTTATGCCTGTCACTCAGAGGTAAAAAAAAGAAAATGTAGTGGACAGATAGTGAAACTAAAGTGCTTCTCACCCAGGTGGATGAAGAAAACGGCTCAGCGTTTAAAGGTCATTTCAGATGATTGACATCACAGAGTTGACTGGTATTTTGGTATTGATGTGTAAATGGTATCTTACCAGTAAAAAGATGAAACACGTTTGCTTGTGTTGCAACATTTTCATAGGACCCTACTCTTTTTGTCAGAATGGGCAGATCAAAAGTCTGGCTACAAAAGACTAAACAACAATCTAAACTTGCTTACTTCATCCTCTGAGGCTGTGTCATTTGGCTTACTGGCCTCTTCCTCCTCTTCTTCTTCCTCATCCTCTGTATCTCCTCCATCTTCTCCAATGTCCTTCTCCATCCTGTCCCCATTCTCACCCACTGGTAAGGGAATAACAAAAGAAGAAATTATGTTATTATGGATAACAGCTACACAGGAAAAGTACTTAAATGGTATAGAAGGATACATTTTACAAACCATTAGCTTCAGTAGCCTCCTCTTCTTTAGTGGCATCTTTCCCTTTTGCCTCCTCCTTTTCTTCTTCTTCCTCCTCCTCCTCCTCTTCTTCTTCTTCTTCTACCTCCGGTTCTGCTTTGGGCTGATCAATTTTCTTGTATACATAGTCATCATCTGATTTCTGCAAAACACATAAATGTGGAAGTTGACAATATTCAAGAAGCAGTTGGCCAAGTCCTCTTCACCACGAAAGGCACTATCACTGTGCTCACACTGAAGAGGCAGGAGGAAGACGTGCACCGTCCTGTCTGTCATCACAGATATCTGTTGACAAACCTGTAGAACGCGCCAGGGCAGGTCACTGGTAGTTTGTTGCCATGCTACCAATGACAAATACTCATTAAGAGGATTTTGTGCTCGCAAGCTAATCCTAAACACCATAATCTTTAGCAATATATCAATTGAGTTATTGTAGTAAACCAGATTACTCAGCTGTATTGTTTATGTTTCAAGTGTACCGTTTACGTGGATCTCGTCACAAAGCAAACACACACAACAAATGACGAATTTGAGCCAAGTTTCTCAGAATGACCTATACGTGAACTTGAGTATGACAGTACCTTTTTTCTAAAGCCTTATTAATATATATTGAATAATTTCTATCCTGGATGCTGATTGGTCATTGTAGCATTTTAGCAGTGTGACAATAACATACAAAATAGTAAAAGCTGTGACACAAAATGCCTTTCAAACAGTACTGTTTAAAACCAGACTGAATTTCTAGAAGGAAATAACGGTTCTTGACAGGCAGCAAACAAAATAAAAAAAAGACTAAACAAAACACAGAACCGGGTTTCAAGTAAGTTTTAGGAGTTTTCTTTCAAGCCCAACACACATCTCAGTGCTAACTCGTTCTGTACATTCCAGTACATTTTGGTACGGTTTTACAGCAGTTATTACGGTCTCCTCAGAGTGAATCACTTGTGTAGACCTAATTTGTAAGTCACTTTGAATAAAAGCGTCTGCTAAATGAATGCACGTTAAATGTAAATTTGTACGGTTGACTGTGCATGAGTGTTTATTTAACTCTGCTTCTCATTACAGGGCTCCAGACGAACATTTGAGAGTTCTACAGATGGTGGTGCCAGCACCTGATTTGGTAGCACTAGGGTAATAAAATTAATTTAATCATAAAATTACTATTGGTTTGCATTAATAAGTACAGTTATTATTTATAATATATGTTTGTTTACTGGAAATTTGACGATAAAGCACTGAGCTTGAATTGAGATGCAGATAAAATTAACAGCAACATGCAAAACCTAATTTTACAGAGAAATTTTAAATATTCTACCCTTATTTAAAATGTGCCGTTGTTCTTCTATATTATCATACTGAACTGACCGACTGCTTCAGTGATTATAAAAGGAGTGCTCTTTACTTGACGTTGTGACTTTCCTACTTTTTCCCCATACATTACGGAGTAGAAATGGCTAATAGGTCAATAAGTGCTCCTCTGCCGCCATCTACTGGTTATAGGGTAATTTCATGTCTTTTTAAAAAATAAAAGTGTTTGTAAGGCCAAGAACTTTTAGTTTTTCTACACCTTTAAACCTAGTTTTACAAATCATCCCTTTAAAAATAACGTTAAAATGTTTAGAATTTTATATATTATAATATTTGGAGGTTTGAAGTGCTTAAAATAGTGTGAAGCACTTGAAAAGTGCTTGAATTTGTAATTCATCTCAGTAAAACCCTGAGATGAATAATGTAAAAATATATTATATTTGTGCCACAATACCATGGTTACAGTTAACGTTACTACATTAAGTCCATGCTGAATGTTGGTAATTTGTGGATTGAAAAGCCTCCTATAACCCAATGTTTCTCCTGGTTTTCATGTCAGTGCTGTTTGTTCTGATATCTGTGGTTTATAACAAAGACTTCTGCGGCAAATTCAAATGCTTCCCACTAGAATCTCGCTGCAATGTTATTAATGCAACGGCAAATTAAAATGCTTCTTCACTGGATCTCCTAGTGCTGTGTAGTAACAGTGTCATATGTTTAAGATTGGCCTGCGAGTAAACCTGTTCTGAACTCACTGCGCTGTCTGTCCGCGCAGCACATCTCAAATGAGTAGTTTCGTTTTGTTTGCCGTTTCTCATATGTAACACAATAGGCAGCTCAGCTCAGTTGGACATCTAGGTGGTAGCACCAGTGCGACCTCTAACAATATTTCGCACTGGGTCGCAGTCTGGAGCCCTGTGTTAGCTGCTTTACGTATGGTAGTACGAGACAGAATCCTGCCGTTGTGATCAAAACAGGTTATATAATGAAATATGATGTTGAACACACACACACACACAAAACACTGACGGCCTAAATATAGCCATGTCTGCTATAAGAAGTGTTTCCTTTTGCATTCAATGGGATCTCCTCTGTGAGGTCAGGCCTTACCTTTGGCCAACAGAAGAGAACAGCCAGTCCAACAGGCAAACCAACTGTAAGGATGTAAACCACCCACAGCCAGGGCCTCTCTTCTGCAGCCAGTGCCAACTGACTCAAAACTCCAGGCTAAGACAGAAAAAGACAGTCGACATAGTGAGTACGTCAACCAAACTAAAGCCCAATGAGCAATAATTACCAGAGCAAAGCTTATGTGAGAGACAGAGGCATACCTCATTTGCACTAGCCACCAGTTTTTTGAGTCCCCAGCTGTCTGCAGCCCAGCGATCTGCCACTTCCTTCTCTGCGGTAACAATGAAATTGTCAAAGTAAATGTCAGAGGTCATAGACCACAGCTCCAGACCTACAGCTCTGAATGGTTCCATCCTAAACGGGTGAATATCCTCAAAGTAGTCAGGGTTTGCAATCTTCCGTGGAGTCCACACACCCTGTTAACAAATACACAAAAATCGTTGAATACAAAATTTAAATATTTTGCCATACATTTTTTACCATAGAGATTTAAAATATTTGTTAAACCAAAAAAGACAAAAGGTACAAGACCGAATACTTCAGGTATACAGCTTTAGCGAGGGAAATAACTAATTATATATATAAACAGTTTGTTTTTTTCATTACAAATTCAGCTGTTAAACTATTATTTTAAAAAATAAGGTTGAAATCATGCAAACAGATGGCTTCAACAAAAACATTATACCACAGATTAACAATTCGGAGCTCACAACAGGGGTGTGTTGAAAGGTTGATACGTTTTTGTTGTTAAAAATCAATTTCCCTATGGAGAAAATTGAGTTGTTACTTACGGCATCTGACTGTTGCACTCTATCGTATTGTAAAAAATACAAATAAAACTGCAGTAATATGCACTAGTTTGAACCAAATTTTTCAAAGACAGGCTTTGTGTCACATTTGCTTGTACTGAATAAAATCTGGGTGTTTCAGCAACATTTCCAGACTCCAGATGTCAGTACCTGGAAGTTAGGGTTGTCTATGAGAGGAGCTTTCCATTTGCCCTTATACTGAGGATTATTGACCATGGGTGACTTCCAGTCACCACATCCAGGAGCAGCTGTACATGCTGGATTTGGAACCTGAGGAGCCTCCCATTCTCCATCCATTTCCTCATCCCTGAGAAAGAGAGAGGGGTGAGAAGAGAATGCTGCTGACAAAGTGCTATAAAAGGAAGAAATACAGCTAAAATGACAGTATTGCATAGTGTAACAAATACTACAGAAGATTTTCTGCCAATTCTATCAGAGAAAGTGAGCATTTTTTGTGATGTCTAATAAAATGTGTGAAAATAATAATAATGATAATAAAAATGTATTTGGGTGCTGCACAACACCAATATAGTCAATATAGACCGCTTGTCAATGACAACAAGTGAAAATGATTGAGATGGCCAATCAAATCAAAGAGGGGAGGACTTTACAGTTCACAGAGGTCAAGCATGAATTCCAGCACAAAGCTTTAATTCTAACAGTAAGAGTCTTGAGATAAAGTGCATGAAGCTAAATGTCATATTTTACAACCTTTACAATAGAAATGTTAAACAAAACAGCAATATCTAGGACTGCAAACTGCTCAACATTTGTCCAATTTCTCCATTTTGAATCGATTAATGTAATTTCTTACTGAATGTGACGAGACAAGAAACCTTAAAAGAGCCGTTTTCAGCATATTGGGTACAAGATTAAGAATGAATGTGAGCAGATTGAAAATGTTCATTTTGTAAAAAAAAAAAAAAAAAAAACATTCATTAAACTCGCAATTGGGAGTTACCATCCTGACTTATGCTAGAACAAGGAAAACGTGTGGCTTTGACTCAAATACATTATTTTCAAATAGTTCAAAAGCATTACTTCAAAGTAAATTATAGTTCTTTAACTATTTTTCTTCATTCATCTATTTCTTTATTCGTTAGATTTTCTCCTTTTGACTAAAAACTTTTAAGTATATAGCTTAGCTAAAAATGTAATAAACTACCGTTAGTAATATCCAGGGATGCGAATTTTAGCATTTTGAATTAAAATATGATACATGTAATGTAATTCCCAACTGAATGTGACATGACAAGAAACATTAACAAAACCATTTTTAGCATATTATGCATACGATTAATAATGTGTAAACATTGTAAATCTTGTGAAAATTCACTTGTCTAATAAAAATATGCATAAAACTTAAATTTGCTTGAGTTAACAACTTAACATTCTCAGACCTACATTAGAATATGGTAAAACATGTGGTGTTGACCTAAATGTGTTTATAGGTTGTGGTTAGGACAGTCATTTAGTCTATTAAAATGCCCCTATCATGCTATTTTAAAGGGATAGTTCACCCAAAAAATTATCACCATTTATTTACCCTCAAGTTGTTCCAAACCTGTATACATTTCTTTGTTCTTCTGAACACAAAGGAGGATATTTGGAAGAATGTTTGTAACCAAGCAGATCTTGGCAGCCACTGAATACCGTTGTGGGGGGAAAATACTATGGTAGTCAATGCCTGCCGAGATCTGCGTGGTTACTAACATTCTTCCAAATATCTTCTTTTGTGTTCAGCAGACAAATACCTAATTTTGTTTTGGAGATTTCTACAATAGGTTTACATGCGTTAAAGCTAAATTTAAGCTAATCAACATCGCACATCACCTCATATCTCAAAGAGCCGGAAAACATTTTGTTCGAAGATTCAATCTCTCTAAAGCCCTCCTTTCCGAGAGCTAGCTCTGCTCTGATTGGCTACACATCCCAGTCTGTTGTGATTGGTCTACTGCTTACAGCGGGTGTTGGAACCAAAGCGTCCACTACTGTGAATTTCAGCTCTGGAGGCTTCCCCAGCGCTTGCATTCACAGTTACATGAACAATAATGATGTTGCTGTTTTTTTCCACATCACTTCCAGCGTGAGTCATCATTCTTTCAAAGTGCAGGCAATTAGGATTCGCAGCACAGAAAACAGTGTCTTATTGACATGTTGACAACTCAAACCAGACTCTTCCAGGGGCCTATTGCACAAAACTAGGATAAGGGATTACGCCAGGATATCTAGGTGATCCTGGCTCAATTTATCCGCTAATATACAGTTATCTTTCGTTGGTGTGAGTGTGCCTTCAGGGTAAGTTTACACGACAGCGTTGTACTAAATTTGGCATACAGATGACAATATCATCAAGAAATCCAGGCTTAATCCCTTATCCTAGTTTTATGCATTGGTACCAGGCCTCAGCTACAACTACAGTGTTTGAGGGCGGGTCAAAGTAGACGTTGTTTGCGGTCAGCAAATTGCTGACAAATGTGATACCAATTCTATACAACAGTTCAATAAACAATAAGTTAATATTGAGAGCAAAATTTTAAGACACAGCATTGGCAATATTGTCTGTTTTTGCTCTATTTCGCCAACAAAAATAGCTCCAAACAAACCTTGCAACAGAACCGGTGTGCGTCTTACTCAGAGTAACACACAGTGGCATTTCATTCCTGAATGAATCAGTGTCAATGATTCAATGACGCATTCATAAAGACAGTCAATTGCTTCGTTCCTGAACGAATCAGTTGACTCAATGACTCACTCAAAAAGACAGAAATAACATTTTATAATTTTTAAAACATTAAAATTTACAAAACAATATTACAGCATTATTTATGCAATTGTAATTATTTTGGTAATTAAAGTAATCTGAAATCAGTTTTTTTTAATGATTAATCGAGTAATCTGATTTTGTTTGTGGTAATAAGACCTAAGCAAACAATAGCCTTTAAAATGACTTAAATACATATATAATAACAATGAGGTAATAGTTTTTGGTTCAAATAAAATATCAAAAGCAAGTAATCATATGGTTTTATAGAACAACACTGTAAAATACATACTATATTACATAATATAAACAATCAACTTGTGTACATACATTGCATAACAAATGACTGCAGAGGGCACCAACGGCCTGGTGTTGTCACACTTTACAGCATGATCAAATCCTTGTTAATATTGGCCAAACGACATTTAATTCAAATGTTCACTTAATCTTTAATATTGTCTACTTTTTAGGATAGTAATGCTACAGCCACTGTAATTTCTTGAACAAGAATATGTGGACATCAAGATGTGCAAACTCAGAGCAAGGGGTTCAACTTTTATTTTGAAATCGCGATGAACAGTTTGCATATTTAGAAACATATTGATGCAGTCTCCTGTGTTGGCACGTTTATAAACTTTAAAGGTTTATAAATTTACCTTAAATTTTATAAAATGGCACACACTGCCTTCCCAGATGAACATTATATGCAAGCATAACTCTCAGCATGCAGAGATGGAGTTTGCTCCACACATGTAAATGATAACAGTTCATGTGGAGCAGAATGGAGCCGTTCTGAGACGCACGTAACCTACACGCATGTAAATAATTAAAGTGCATATATATTAAACCTGCAGGGCATATATTTATGTCAGGGAATTGCAGCCTGTGTATTCACAATAGCACCATTTTATAGAATGTTTTTTTAAGTGGTTTTAATACATCTGGGAGCCTTAGAAGTTTAATAATGCAGTTCCTGGATTCTTGTCCATGGAATGCTCCACTTCTGGTATTTTGGAGGTTAAGGTTTATCAACACAGGTAAAAAAAAAAAAATAGATTTTTTTTTTTACGTTTAAAGGGCTACTTCAGCAATTAGCATTAAGCTTTGTATCAGTAGAAACCCGGGAGTATATTTCCCCCCTCATATCTCCCTGAGATGAGAGAATTATGTATTTCATTTCTGGAAAAAAATCCTCAGATGACGCAAATATCGTCATTTATTGTTATGCCACGGCCATGTTTACATGTATATGATGAATGTAATCTGACTCCTGCAAGTTTTTTCACGGCAGTAATCTAGATCAATATTATAATTTCATATAAATAAAAACAGGATGACCAAATGACTGTTGCTAATGACATGCAGTTCATTTTAGAATATATTGTATGATGGAAAAAGCTCTCTGTGATTATGCTATGTTAGCCACTTGACAAAATAGTGTTGTCTCTGAGGCATGGTAAAAAAACTGCAATACTCGCAGTGAATCAAGAAAACAAGCGATTCAAACAATTAGACTAACCGTGTTGCGCTGTATAACAATGATTCGTTTTCTATTGATGAATGTATATCCAAACAGTAGCTTGCCAGTCTAATAAAATACATACTATATTAAAGTGTCTTTGTTGTATCCATGGTTTCTACCGATTTCCCTTGATTTAGAAGATTGATGGAAATGTTTGGGACAATATTCTAGAGGTATTTGGTTATTTTAAATCTAAAAGTCATACATATTATGCCTTCAAAGAAAATAATTTCTATCACTGCTGTGAACTAACAACTGCATTAAATACCACAACAGGCTAAACCAGTATTAGTAGCAGTACAAAACACACTCAGCGAAATATTGTCCATTTATCATTATAGACAAAATCCCAGAAAATATTGAGATATAATTTGTCACAATCGCACAACCCTACTTCAAGAATGTGTATATTGTACTGAAGTCATATTCCTGTGAAAATTTACAGTGATGTGTAAGATACATGGATTTGATGCACTATGACGCATGACTAGGGTCTTTCAACATCAGACACACCCTCTCCCAGGGGTGAGCGATACTGACAAATTTACAGTGGCAAATAAAATACTGTGAAGCTCCTCATTTAGCACTGACAGAAGCCACTGGATTAAACAAAATACTTTTCTTCTCACCAGTCATCAGGCTTTTCTGCAGTGGGGTCAGACACAAACTCTGGCTCATCATCCAGCCAACCATCAGGCTTCACTGCATCAGGATCCGGGACCTTAGCAGGGGCATCCTCATCCCTATACAGAGAGATAGATAGATGAAGGAAAGAAACCAGGTCTTGACATACAATACCACTGCTGCTATTCTCTTGATATGACTGCCAGTATGACTATAAAAAAGTAAATAAAAACTGTGAAGGTAGTCACAACAATATTCAGTTTTACTGTAGCTTTGGCAAAAACATGAAAAATTGTTCATTGCATCTGACTTTGCTTCATATTCATAGACCTCACCAGTCATCTGGTTTGACTGCTTCTGGGTCTGGGATTTTGGCCTTCTCATCCCAGTCCTCCGGCTTGGAGTCTTTGGGATCGTCAATCTCTTTTGGAGGGTTCACAGGTGGAACGACGTCTGTCAACATGCTTCCCCTGCTAACACTGGACTGGTCAATAAAGATCTCATAGCTATTGTCTGGATTTAAAACTGAGAAAAGGAGAAGAAGAGAGCAAAAATCATTTCTAATGAATTCATTACCATTGAATAATGTAATATAAATAATTCCATGCATGCAAAATTGCTTTAAATTGAACATTATAATGTCACATTTAATTTGTAATATGATGAAATACTTTTCAGATTAATTCAATTATTTATTATAACATTTATTAAATCTATATAATAGTAATGATATTATATATTTATAAAATGTTGTCAGAGCTTTCACAAGCTTATCATTACAAGAACACAAGTGTGTGCATGTACGCACCAAGTGTGAAGAGATGAGTCTTTTTATCAGTATAGATCTTTTTAAGATCAACATCGGGTCGTTTGGCATGTTTTTCTTCCACATCTCCATTAAGGGGGTTTTTATGCCTGAAGATGAAGTGCAGTTTGTAGTCCTCTCCACATTTGTCCGGCCCAAACATGATGGTGTACGGTGTCCGGTCATGAAACTGTTCCTGTGAGTCAAAAGACATATACATCTCTTAAAATGTATGATATAATTGGACCCACCTTATATTAGGTGGCCTTAACTACTATGTACTTTTTAACATTTTAATTAATAATTTGATACAATGCACTTATTGTGTACATACATGTTTTTACATTGTACTTACATTTTTAAAAATGCCTGCATGTAATTACATCTGTAATTAATTTCTGTAGTTACATTTATAGTTGTACACTGTTGACCCTTCCCTTACATCTAACCCTACCCTTAAACTCACCCATACCACCACACCTGTCCTTAAAGGAACACGCCACCATTTTTTAGAAATAGAGCTTATTCAACTTCTTTCCTACATTTAGATATGTGGGCAAATGCATTTTTGTCTCAGTGCATGCATTGTTTTAGTTTGGCAGGGTCGCCGCTAGCTTAGCTTAGCATAATGAATAGAATCCTATGTTGCCAGCTAGCATGTCCCGAGTAAAAGTGATCAAAAAACAAAAAAAAACACTAATTACTTCTTGTGGCCTGCGTATTCACAACGAATACAAATAGTGATGCAGATTAAGACTAGGCAATTTCCTAAGCAGATATTAACTTGGGACTTTATTATGGGGAAGCACAGGCGAAGCACTGCTACTTGGGCAGAGAGATATCACGCAGCACATGAAATCCCCTATTAACGCCGGTATGTTGACGGAAGTTGTGGGATTTCATGTGTTGCGTGATATCTCTGCGCCCAAGTATCAGTGCTCAACCTGTGCTTCCCCATAATATAGTCCAAAGTTAATATCTGCCTAGAAAATCACCTAGTCTTAATCTGCATCGCTATTTGTACTCGTTGAATACGCAGGCCACAAGATGAAAATGGTGGGGAGGGGGTTGGCATGCTAGCTGGGGACATGCTAGCTGGCAACATAGGATTCCAGGATTCCATTCATTATGCTAAGCTAAGCTAGCGGCGACCCTGCCAAACTAAAACAATGCATGCACTGAGACAAAATGCATTTGCCCACATATCTAAATGTAGGAAAGAAGTTGAATAAGCCCTGTTTCTAAAAACGGTGAAATGTTCCTTTAACACTACCCGTATCCCACCTCAATATCAGCAAGTGTTTTGCAATACAATATGAACAAGTACATTGTACATATTTTTGATGCAAGTACATAGAAGTTAATGCCACCTAATATAAAGGCGCCATTTACATTTTTTTAAATAAAATTCATATTTTATGACAATACCAGGGCAGGTTTTTTAGGGTGTGTTCACACTTGTAGTTTGGTTCACTTCTCTCCTTTGGTCTGGACCAAAAAAATAAATGATACATTTAGGCCTGGTTTGCTTAGTGTTCACTCTATCATTTTTAAGATCAAACCTAATGATTAAAAAACAATCATATATATGATGGCATTTTTACCAGCTGATGTGTAAAGGAGTCAAAACAGAGGATGGAATTCCTCAGTCACACACAAATGAAGATCTGCTGCCAGGACACTGCGTTTCCGATGCCTATACCGAACTGTGATGGGAAACATCATGACTACGTATGACTATGTACTTTTTAGGGTTGCATCTTGTGGACATCACGCCCTGTTTTTGGTTTGTTTAGAAGTCTTTGTTTAGTGTTGCATTCATATTTCAGTTGAACTGCACCAGAGTTCATTTGGAAGTGGACTGAAACCCATCTTTTCAGGGGTCTCGTCTGCTTGTTTGGTGCACACCAGGGTTCGGATGGCAGCGTTTAAACTTATTCAAATGAAACGCACTAACAGAGCCATCCCACCATTTTGTTTTAATCGAACCAAATCTGCCAAATGTGAACACACCCGTAATTTGTTCCAAACATATGAAGCAGTCAATGAACATACCAGGTCTAAGTCTTTTGAGTCTGACAATAGCTTGATGTAAGCGCCGCCACAGTCAATCCCATCCTGAAAATTGACCTCATACCTACATAGATCGGATTTTGTTAGAATGCACAAGCTTTATTTCTCAAGCACCATAGAAATCCAGGGTTCTGTGAGATGTCAGGATGCAAGTAAGAACAGAACTCACTGGACAATGAGGGGCTTGTCCTTAAACTCGAAGGGTTTGTTAAGCAGAGCTGCGATGGCATGATGCTTAGCACGAGATTTCAGCACCAAGCCCAAATCACCAGGCACCTTGTTTTCCTTCAGGGGCTCAACCTCCCATTTACCTACAGGCATACAAAACATAATTTGGGAAAGGATTTTTATTTTTTAAAGTATTAGTTCACTTCAAAATAAAAGTGTCCTGATAATTTACTCATCCCCACATCATCCAAAATGTTCATGTCTTTCTTTCTTCAGTCGAAGGTTTTTTGAAGAAAACATTCCATGATTTTTCTCCGTATAGTGGACTTCAATGGGGTACAAAAATTTGAAGGTCCAAATTGCAGCTTCAATGGGCTCTAAACTATCCCAGACGAGGAATAAGGGTATTATTTAACGAAACGATCTGTCATTTTCTGAAAAAATATAAAAATGTATATACTTTTTTACCACAAATGCTCTTCTTGCTCTGATCGGAGATGTGCCAGGCGTTACATCATCACATTGGAAAGCTCACGCATGACGTAGGTGGAAGTTCTGTGGTAGGGCGAAAAACTCAATCTCATCTTCTCCAACTTCAAAATCATCCAACATCGTTTCTTTACCTTTTTTTGTGAAGGCCGTTTGACTTCGTCTTTGCACATTCTCTTTGTAAACACTTGATCAGTACTTTCGCATACGTCTCGTGTGACCTTTCCAACGTGATGATATAATGCGTAGCGCATCGCAGATCAGAGCAAGAAGAGCATTTGTGGCAAAAAGTATATACATTTTCTTTTTTAGAAAATGGCTGATCGTTTTCGCTAGATAAGACCCTTATTCCTCGTCTGGGATCGTGTAGAGCCCTTTAAAGCTGCAATTTGGACCTTCAAACCGTTGTACCCCATTTAAGTCCACTATATGGAGAAAAATCCTGGAATGTTTTCCTCAAAAACCTTCATTTATTTTCGACTGAAGAAAGAAATACATGAACATCTTGAATGATGTGGGGGTGAGTAAATTATCAGGAAATTGTAATTCTGATGTGAACTACTCCTTTAAGTGGGGTTAATTATAAATCATTCATTAATACACGCTAATAAAAATCACTCAAAATCCTCAATCCACAAATCCTCTCAGCCAGAAAACTAACCATCATATTTTGCAATATCTTCATCAGCATCCTCCTTCATTGTTTTAGACACCTGCCAACTGCAGAAAATAATAAAACATGAAAAAGCTAACAAAAAATACAGCAATAAGTCACAAAAATCTGTTATCAATATTCTTAGTCAGTTTTTCCACAGAAAATAAAAGTAAACGTTTGTCAACATTTATAAGTATAGTTGAATAAATATGATCTCAAAGCAAACATACATGGATTACAAGCCACACAACTGTCATTTTGACTTCATGTATGTGCAGTATCATGCAATTTGATAACAAACCTGCTCAAGGATCCATCATCAAATGTCTCAGTAAAGAACACCTCTCCTGTTGGAACTGGGGTCTTGTATGTTACCTATGCAATTCATATAATAAATATTTACAATTAACTTGAAGAAGATTAGAGTCAAAGAGAATCAGTGTTAACAGTTCTTATACAAAATGTTTTTTTTTTTAGGTGAGCAATGTCTGTTATGTTATGTTATGGATATTTTTTGATTTAGTGGTATCTCACCTGAAAAGAGACATTGGCATCTACTTCAATGCTTTCACCACTGTCTGTCTCAATTTCCACATCTCCATCTTCCACTTGAGCCTCCTCTTCATCCTCTAGGTCTTCTTCATGAGCCCAAGTTACCATGGAGATGGAGAGTAACAAGAGACACGTCCAGCCCCACCGCAACTTCATCTACAAAAACAGGCAAAATAAAGCATGACCAATGGAAAATAAATAAATAATAGTAATACAAATTTTTATTTTCCTTTGAGGCGGAGCGTCTGACTCCATGACACTTTGACCCCGATATTGATCGACACATCTGCCATCAAATATTAGCTTGTTTTTTCAATATTTTCTTGTAAGACTTCACGTTTTATAACAGAACAGAATAAAAAACGAATAAGAGAAACAGGTAATCATCTTATTTCGATGGCATCTTTTACATTTTAATCACATTTACCTTCAGCTCTTCGGTGTAATGGATTTCTCAAAATAGTATTAAGTTACAATTATAAAATTGCCCAATTTTGTTATTAATATATTATTTATAACAATATTATAACGTATTCTGACTGCAGTACCGTTAGCTGGGTGATGACGATGATGATGATGACGAAGAAGAAGAAGATGATGATGCCTGTCTGCGTGATCAACGTTTGTACTGTTTAGCAGAAAAATATCTATCTTCACTCACCTCCTCCAGCTGAATTAATATTGGCAATGTGTCGGATAACTGTAGCTTAAGCGGATGGATTTGTCATCCAGTGTTTCGGCGCGAAGAGTCCGTTATGAATGAGAGCGATAGCCAGTGTTATCAGAAGGAAGCGCAGGATGCCACTGACAACCGCCCCTCTGCGATAAAAACCACTTCCGCAACACCTATCAAAATAAAAGTCCCATTTGATAACACTACATTCATTTGCCACCGCACTGTAGGATAAAATCCACTTTAACATCTCTCGCCAAAATTAAAGTCCCGTTCAAAATAAACGTTCAAGTTACAACTAGTAGTTTCAGGATTCTGGTCCTAATTTATATGTTAGGAGCTAAAAATAAAGTATGTTGAGGCTAATTATTTATATACGGTACGTTTCAATAATGATGTTAAAGAAATTATCTATGAGTGTTCCCAATGTCCTGATACCTTAACATAAATATCGCACCGGATTTTTATCAACAACAAAATAAAAAAAATCGAAAAAAAATAATACATAGGACTTATCATTTGATACATTATTGGATGTGAATGTAGATTATGCAAGGAAACGATTTTAGATTTATTAACTGTTACATAATTCAACCAATTATACACTGTAAACTAAATAGAAAGTTAAACATGAAAGGCCTGGAACAAATGTGAAAATGTCTTAAGCAGACAACATAAAAGCAAGCCAAGAAAAGGTAATGGAAGTACAAACAAACAAATAAATAAAGGGTTGTCTGCTAATTTAAGGCCTTATATTCTTCATCCTTACGTTCAATGATAAGAAATAATGACACGGTTCCTTGTGAAAGATGTAGAGATTTGAATATTGTTTGTATTCATAGTAAAATAAATAAATTAATGTTTGACCTACAAATGATATGCCCCCTGGTGTCCGCGTGGCGACGTGCAGTCAAACAGCTTGACCCGGAGGAGAAGCGCCGCATCGGCCATTTTGGGCTCAAAGGGGGCTTTTCTGTCACCACGTGAGGGCTGGGTTAGTAAGTCTGACACGGGCACTAAATCGAGCCGAGCGAGGACTCAGAGAACAAGGGGGTAAAAAACGGGAAAGACGCTGCCTCACACACCCGCACTCATTTCACATGTGCTGATATAGAGAGTGTAAAGGATGCCGACAGTCACTCTGCCTCCCAAAGAAAACGCTCTGTTCAAGAGGATCCTGGTGAGTGCTAATGCTCCAGTACAAAAACATCCATCCGACAAATAAAGCCTTTGGGCAACCGTCATGAGTATGATCGAGGGCTGAAGTTAATGCTCAGGCAGATCCAGCACTCTTTAGTATGTGCAAAACTGAACTATCAAGAGTCTCTCTGTCAAATGGAGGTTAGCTTTTAGCCTGTTAGCTGCTAGCTGTCAGTGTGCTAAATGTAGCTTAACATACAGGCACAATGCTGATGGAAAGAGGCTGTCATTGGTTGAATAAAAGCGTACGGCGAGTTTAGTCTCCATTTATTTGATTTTAAACGTTACTAGAACTACGTTTATACAGTCGAGTGCTCTGCTGTGATGTTGAATGTTGCATGTCAATGGCTTTAGTCAGTCTCATGGCCTGTTCATCCAGCAGACCACTTTTAAAGAGCATCAGGATGTTTCTCTGAAAATGACTTGTTTGGAGGCGTTTCAATTTGGCGAGTTTTGCAGAGCTGTTTAAGATAGGAAGAGCTCAACATGTTTGCAGTGTTTTGTTGTTTGCCGTTGAAGGAAAAACTGAAAGTTAAGTGATGCTCAACTTCAGAGCTACAAACACTTGACGTGCAATTCACTGTCACAGCGTACAAGATTTTCACTCCACTGATGTGTAATGGATTAACCTTCGATTTGTTTTAGATTTTAGCAGCCAGGCCTCTTGGCAAATGAATCTGGTTCTGTTAACTGCATCTTGGCTATTATATCTTATCTTACGCTTCACAAGACTCATGTGAACGGCTTTGCATGCTTTTTTTTGTCATTGTAGACCTTTAAAATGTATTAGAGTTGGATATGAGCAGTAATTTGAAATGGGCGTAAATTGATAATAGACAGCTTGAGAATCGAAACTGACAGCATGATGTGCTTGCATAACCTCAATTAAAACTTTCAGTGCTGGCATACTGTAATTAAAAGTACCGTTTAAAAGTTTAAAAAGTGTTCACTTTTATCCAAAACTATTGACTTTTAACTGCTATTCTGGTGAAACTGATATGCAATACTTTTTTTCACCTTCATGCATAAGTGCATTTTCTAGTGTTGTGTTTTGGCTTAGATCTATAAGCTAGATATAATATGCAAAGTCTATTTCATGAAGATGTTTACTGTAATCATAACAAGCAATGCAAATCTACAAAAACTTGGTTGCTTCTCAGTTGACGTGATGCACTGATGTTTTAAAGAGCATTTTATTTATTTTTTGGATTATCTATCTGCAAAGCAAAAATGCAAAACATTATGTAAAGGTTTTATCTTGTAAATACTATATGTGAGCTCTTAGGCTCAGTCAGATCATGATTGATCACATTGTCATCATAAATCCACTGACTACTTTAGTCGAACTTGAAGTAGTGGTGAAACGTTATAAACATTTTATGTGATGGCCAATGCCTGCCTATATATCATCACACTATTTAATTTAAAGATATGTGATGCATTACAATTTCTCAATTTAACTTATATTTAAAATGTATTCAATAAAGAATTTACTAAAATAATTAGATATAAATAATTTGAAAATGAACTACATGATACATGATGTGATTTCAACTAAAGCATTATTGAATCTTTAACTGTAGGACAAGCAGCAGTTCTTCAATCTCATGTGTGTACCTAGTGTTTGTCCTGGCAGCTGCTTTTTGAAATGTTGTATTTGTTTAGTTTGGAGTCTGAGAAACTCTCTTACCATGGTTACAGATGGTATAATATATATATTTTTAATGCTGGTGAAGCATGTGGACAGATTCCCTGGAAGTTATACCACCTCTGCTCATGGATGGGCGCTCTGTTCTCCTGCCAGATTGTTTTAAGCCAGTCACTCAAATCACATTTACTGTAAAAAGCATATTTTTACATTGACCGTCAAAGTGTGTAGTGTCTACCAGCAGGGCTAATGGGCCTTTGCTAACCAACAAAATCTTGACCCCTCGGTTAGGTCTGTCTGAGGGACTCAAGATCATCCTTTGTGTATCTTCAGCACAGTTTGCAGTGCAAGCTGCAATATTATTACATGTTTTCTTTTGTCTCTTAGAAATGTACATTTGACAGTAGCTTGAGTTGACCGTAGTATGAGTAGCTTGAGTTAGGATGTAAATGTAAGTTTGAGTTTTATTAAAATTAACCATTGGTCTTCCATTAGTATTCATACATTTAGATCATTACAACACAGTTAAAACCACACATGGCTATATCACCTCAGCATTGTAAAGTGTAGCTATATGGTTTCTATTGTATTTGTATGAAAAATGGTAGCTTAAATACATTTAGTTTAAATGCACAAATGCAAGGCATAGGCTATAGCTTAATCACAAAAATGCTGTAATTATATTCCATTACTCCTTTAATACTTTTTAATACTACATTCATAATTTAATTTGTCCCACATTTCTGCCACAATATCACAGTGCACAGTGTTCTTACGTTTGTCAGAGCTGTTAATCTGGCTTTAAACTAGTTTAAATAACAGAGACATGTTTTGTTTTTTTAATTCACGTTTGTGAATTAAAACGCATCTCACTGAATCTCACAGCGCTGCTTAGTGGTCACACGCCCGAGATCGATCAGCTAGTAAACACTTCTGAGAGTGGTTATGAAGATTATGAACTGTACCAATAATGTTGCAAGACAATTAAGGCATTGTTAACTATAACTAAATCTATTTCATTAAAATTGTCAATTGAAATAGCTGAACCTAAACATAAATTACAAGATAGGGCTGTCACAATTTCTTAATTTAAATTTGAGTGCTGAATAAAAACAATTTTTTTTAATTTAACCAGCAAAATACCACAAGTGCCGTAAAGAATATGTCAGTATGTTTCTAAATACGCAAGTTGGCGTCCTCTGTAGGCAATTATTATAATACAGAAGTTGATGCATACATTTTACTTTTTTATTTATTTAAAGAAGAAACAAGACAAATGTAGATGACATGAGGCTTAATGCTATAAAAAAGCAACGTTTTTTTTATATATAAAAAATATGGCATGCAGTTGCTTTAAACTATGGTATAAAGCTAGGGCTGGGCGATATCTAAAAAAAAATTATATCTCGATATTTTCAAAATTTTTACGATATTCAATATATAGCTCGATATGTTTTCAATTGCTTTTAAATAAATACAAATATTTTCTTTTGCCCCCATTAAAAACAACAAAAACTATTTTGATAGAACCAAATTAAATACAAAATTGAAAAAATAAAAAACAGGTTGGGATGACCAAAATCTTAAATCATGATACGAGTAATTTAATATTTTTTAAAATGTACTTTTTTACTAATTGTACTTTAATTTAATTAATTTTTTTTATAAGCAAAACATGCTAATTACAAACAATGTGACAAAAACAGTGCTTTATTTTCAGCTGCAGTGGGTCTATTTAAAAGTAGCAAGTCAAGAAATAAATCAAATATCAAATATATATATATAAAAAAACTGCTCCGTCTTCACTCTATAAATTAACTATAGGCTCCACTGATTCTTAATAAATATATTAAAGTTGTTTAGCCAAGCATGGGGTGGTTTTCTATTTTTCATTTTTGTTTGATTAAAATTAAATCACACAGAATATGAGGTCCGGGCCATTTAAGTCCCCCATGGACCAAATTCACTGTAACACACAATTTCTCACTCAACTTTGTGTATGTTCACTAAAGACATAACGTTACACTATACTGTGTTTGCCTGAATACTCGCCAGGACGTGCATTTTTACATTTATTTAACAATTTAAACCCAATGATCCATGAAAGAACTGAATCCCGATCGTGTGTTGTCTGAAAGGCGTGTGCGCGCGCTTCAGGTCAGAGCCCGGCGAGCACGTCCCGCGCCGCGCTATTATTTCTCATGCGCGCTTGTTTCTGTTGCTTTCTTTGTCATGCGCTGCGCGTGTATATTTAACTCTTCTGCTTCCAATGTTTAGTGAATGGTGGAAGTAGACCTCTGTGTTATCTGGTAATGTTTTTGGGAAAGTATGCATGTTGAATTTAAAATATTCGATATTCACAATATTTTCTAATTTTACATTGTAGTAGGGCTGTAGCTATCGATTCTTTTAGTAATCGAGTATTCTACGTTTATTCCATCGATTAATCGAGTAATCGGATAATAATTACTTTTTCTTTATTAAAGAGCAATACTAAATATATAAGAGAAAATAAGACGGGTATCTTAAAATTAACATCTAATTTGTTTTCTTTTAGAAAAATAAAGTTTTATTGCTGAAATTGTATACATAACCCATGTTCACATATTTTCAGTGAAAATAACCCATTTTAATGCATTCAATTGCCACATTATAAAAATCTATTTCAAATTAGTTTAAAAAGTTCAGTCTAAAACTAAACCTACAACCAATAAACCAAAATAATATTAATATAAATAGCAATAATGCCTAAACATTGCATGTATGTTTAAAGCTTAACTTTAAAGTTTCAGCTTCAGTTCAGGCATGACAAGCCTTTACTGTCTTCTGAAGGCTGTGAGGCTTTTGTAAGAAGCAAAAAATATTGGACAGGAAGGAAACTTGAAATAAGAACAAGAGTACAGATGGTCATACTAGAGATGCGCGGATAACTTCACCGAATTCGCTGTTAAAAACAAACCATCCATTCGCACCCGATCGTCACACACTCAAATCCTCAGTGTAAGCGATGCTACGGTCACATTTTAGCTACACTGAAGTATTGCTTTAAAACAAATCTTCTTTGGCGAAATTACACGTTTTAAATAACCCAAACGGGTTGACACGAGAGATGAGTTTGTGTTTAATTCAGATAAAGTAGCCTACATCGCACATACAGATCTACATTTTGAGCTAATCATATTCATCATTGTAACACAGCTTGTTTAATTAAGTTAGTAGCTATAAATATTGCTCGTATCTCCTCAGCTGCCGCGCGAACTGCCGCAAATGAAACCTTAATGTTCAGTGTCGTATCCTGAAGCTCAACAGTTGTCTTCATTTAAAAAATAGCGAGACTAAATGATATTAGCAGTGCTGATGCCAGTCTCTCTCGCACTGCGGTCTTTGATCTCGACATGTTAAAGAGCGACATTCATTGCGTTTTCCCGTGAAATGAGTTCTGCGTCTTAATTAAAATCAACACATTAATGATTTCTCTCATCCACCCGCAATTTTTGGGATGTTTACCCTCCTGCAATCCGCGCATACTCCGAGTCCTTATACACAAAAAAATATTTCTGCAACATCCGTGTGTAGTTAAATGAACTAAACGAAGCATCGAGGCAGATGATTTTGCCTCGAGGATTTTTCAATTCGAGTAACTCGAGTTACTCGAGAATCGTTCAGCCCTACATCGTAGTCAAGATTATTGCGATAGTATCGCTAATATTCGATATATCGCCCAGCCCTATATAAAGCTATTAAAAACTTTTTCAATTATGATTTTTGTCATAATCATGCAGCCCTAACCGATATACTGATGTTTATTTCATGTTTTACTTCTGTTTTTGTTAAATTTTATATTCATATTTCAATAATAAAAACGTAGCAGGTATTTTTTTTAAACAACAGTGACAATAATATTAACAAAATAGGAAAAAATACTTTTACAGTCTAATGTTTTCAAATGGAGAACATAAATGACAAGAGTCTTAACTTTTAGATGTTTATAGGTGTTAAGACAACCATTTTACTGGAATAAACTTTGTCAGGAAAGTAACAAACAAAACAGTAAATGTTTTACATTAGAGTCCTTTTCAAATGGCATGTTATTACAATTATAAATGTTTTTGTCACGGTCTAGAATAGGTTAATGAAACCGCTTTATTTCCAACATGCACTTCTCTTTAATATCAATTAATTTCAAGTCTTTCATCAGCTGGAAAAAAACATTCTGAAAATGATTCAAAGTAAGGATTCACCGATATGAACCTTTTGATCGATGCTGATAACGATATTCAATTCACATTTATTTTTTTATAGCGCTTTTCACAATACATATTTCAGCTTCACAGAAAATGCATGCGTCTTCTACATAACAATTTAAAGTGATTTGGGCCAATAAATCTAAATTTTAATATACATTGAGAGCCTGATTACAAAAACAAACACCATTAAAAGCCCTGTCCCAAGCACTTCAACATAAATCAAACATATACAGTACATTAGCCTAGTTTGAGCCAGTGTAAGATTCCTTAACTTTTAAAATTCACTTTACACTCCTCTGGCCAACTTTATCAAAAAAGAAACATCTAAACATATAGCTGCAAGCAGCAATTAAGGGGCCAAGCACCACAGACGCAGAATGAGGAGCTAAAAAGCGTCAGATGATTTTAAGCAACAATTTTAAGCAACAATTTTAGGCAAAATGGTTTAAGGCCCTTAAATACAATCACTTGTAATGTTACATAATTGCTTAGGCTATTACTTTTGACCAATAGGTGGCACTGACACCAAATTGATCTGCTGTAGTCAGTGTTGGCTACAAAGTTTGGTGTCAATATCAAATCTTTCCAGAGATGCAGCCTCAGATGCAGTTTGGCATTATGCCATCAAATTTGTTGATGCAGAATACTGAAACGTTTCGTCTAACGACACCAAATCCATAACTTTTTGCTGGTGAAAATCGGAGCAACAGTATAGGAGGAGTTCCATAAAAGTTGTTTTTTAAAGAAAATCGAAATATTTTTTTAACACATTTTTTTAAAGATAATCAAAATATCGATACATGTGAATATTGCAATATTATGATTGGCAATACTGTATCGATTCTCAAAAACACTGTATCGATATTTATTTAGATCCAAGATTCGTGGCTTTGTGTTCCATTTAAACCACAGACTGTATAAAACCCAACCGCTAGATGGCAGTGTTATCTCAGAGCGTAACTGACGCGGAGCCGGAGAAGCGTAAGATGAAGGTGCGTGCAGCGCAGCTCACAAGACGATAGAATTATTCCGCTCCTGCGGTATACAGAGCTGAAGTTTGGACTCCTTTTGGCTTCAGCTATAAAGAAGCCACTAAGAGTCATTTTGTTTGCAAAATAGGCCAAGTTAAGATCCAATACTCGGCAAGATTGGTATCCATGTTCTCGGCATAACCCAAGGAATCTATTAAAACACGGGGCTTGCAAAGTCGCCAGCCTGACATCCCAGGGCTATGTTATCTTCTAGCCAGGCAACCAAAACGTGTCAGCAAGGGGTTTAAGAGAAAAAATACTATTTTTTTATTGCAATACTTTCTTTATTTTACTTAAAAGAATTGAACAACCTTACTTAAACTTTACTAAAAAAAACTTTTTTACACATTCCTAGTGTATTGGATAATATATAAAAAAAAAAAAAAAAATATATATATATATATATATATATATATATATATATATATATATATATATATATATATATATATATATATATATATATATATATAGATAGATAGATAGATAGATAGATAGATTTACACTGGCAGCTCAGAGCTGTACAGCAGCATTTAAGTATGAAATTGAATGAATAAATGTAAAAATAAAACACTACATAGACTTCACTATAAAATATACATTCATTCTTATTACAGCTACTGTATTAGTTTTTCAGTCAAGAGCAGTGGGTGATTTTCTTTTTGTCTTTTGTTGTTGTATTAACATTAAAGGGATATTTCACTCAAAAATGAAAAGTCTGTCATCGAAAATGAATACAGGTTTGAAACGACATTAGAGTGAGTAAATAATGACCTCATTTTAGAGGTGAACTGTCCCTTTAAGGACCGCGTGTTCACTTAGGCTGCTCTGTTGTCAATTTAAGACATGCGTGCATTTAATATACAGACACGATTGCGATTTTACTTTCACTTTAGGCATGACCTACTGTGTTTATGTTAACTTTGTGTGTATTTGACAGTATTAGCGCAGTAAGACGACTTAGTCCAGTAATCACATGTTTGACAGGCGTTTAGTGCTCGCGCTCTGAAAAGCACATGTTAAAACAGTGCACGCGAATGAAACCGGCGAGGCTTTAAAACGCATGCATATGATGGAACTTTGGTGATTTGGTGATGAACTATACTGTCCCTTGAGTATAACTCTACCACTAACCTGTGATGTGAATGTATGTCGCGTTGTTCAGTATGTTGGGATGGAGGCAAATTATAGAATGTGTGGAAAAATAATTTATTAAATGCGAAACCGAAAAAAACACAATTCACAAGCGCGTATTGAACCGTGAATGCCGTACCGAACGGTTCAATATTATATTGAGAATTGTGGCATCCCTAGTGTGTACGTAATGTATATGTAAAATTCAACAATCACCAATTGACCTCAAGTATGGCTTATCATATGAAACATGCAAGTAGCAACTTTACATGGTGGTTCGCTCTAACATTAACCTAGAAAAATGTGTGCTATTTTTAAGCCAAGTGTTTGTGGAGTGTGGAAGGTACAGTATTAGCATGCTTACTGCATGACTTGGAGGTGCTGGCACGATCACTTGCATTTTTTTTCTTTTCTGACAAACTAAATCGTTTGCAGTTTTATGGGAAAATGGAGTAGGTGGTGTACTTTAACATTTTGAATGAATTGTTCTATTGTACTTAGCTGCTAACACCTTGTCGTATTGTTAAAATCTACTGGGACTGCCCTTTTAATCATTTTTAAAGCTTCTATTTTTAATTGAGGAAGGCTGTTGTATATAGGATGCTCTGAATTGAAGCCACGCCACTGATTCAGTCAGTAGTGCTGTTTTGAATGGAGAAGAGCCGATTCCAGATTTGCTGACAGAATGAGGTGCTGTTAGTGATCTCACCACCAGCTAGCTTATCAGAGGCCAGTGTAGAAAGAGGAAACAGAAGCTGCTCCAAATAGAACTACTCAAAGTAAATTACCATCATTTACATTGTTTGCAGGGGACAACGCAAGCATGTGCGTATATCAAGCACACCCTCACACAAGGTTAGCATGCGAAGCTATGGATTATCTTTAGCAAACACTAACCATAAGAGAAGATAGCATTGCCAAAGCTCTGCACTTAGTTTTATTTGGGTGAACCCAGAGTAAATTAAAATGAACATAAAATGAATACTTTTAATATAATAAATAGTGATCGTCCGAAAATGAGTTTTACAGTCATTTAAGCATTTTTTCATAATCGGTTTTGTAATCTCATATTCACAATAAATGGTGCCATTTTGAGAGTTGCATACAAGACCGCCATTGATTAAAAACATCTCTTTGTCAGCAGGTATTTCACAAACTAGACCAACAAAACATTATTAATGATAATTCTGATAACATGCATCGTGATGAATTTGATTTATTTATCTGAACACTAATGTATGCATATTTCAGTGAATATTCCAGCATTTTCTATTTGCTTCATTCTTTAGTCTATTAAACAAAACCTTTTAAAATTAAAGTTTAAAGGGCACCTATTATTATGCAAAATTCACTTTTATAAGGTGTTTGAACGTAAATGTGTTAGCGGTGGCTGTCTGCATTTTACTTTCAGTTTGTTTATTTATTTTATTAAAGTCTTTTAAACGTTGGCCAGTTCCTGCATCCTCCTTCCGAACTTTGCTACAAGCTAATTTTTCTCAAACCGAAAAATTAGATTTTTTAAAATGGTATATTACATCTATGATTTGTTAGGAATTTTGATCTGAAACTTTAGACACACTCTAGGGACACCTGAGACTTATGCCACATTCCAGGCAACCCGTAATCCGTGTTTTTACCCATGAAAGTGCTTGCTTTGTTTACATCTAGCTACCACAGTTCCTTGCGTTCAGGCAGTTTGGCATGACTTTGTCTGGGACACTACAAAGTCGTGAGTCGTGATATGAAGTAGTAAGTTACAGGCTCAAAAACCTGCCTGGAACGCAGCATTAGGGATGCGCGGTATACCGGTACTGGGAAAATACCGGTATATATTTTTTATTTCAAACGGTACGATATAATGAATTTGCTTATTTCGATATTTGCTGCTGTTCAAGTCGCTACCCAAAATGACGTGAAACCGGCAAATGTGGCAACAGAATAAAATGAATACAGCGGTTGAATCTCACTCAACAACACGCGCAAAACTCATTAATAAAGACAGGAGTAGACGTGAAATTTGGAATTACTTTGCTTTAAAAACTTATGAAGAATCATCTAACCTTACCAAGCATCAGTCACTTAATTCCTGACTTGTAAGACATTAAGAGATCGACAGGTGAGTGCATCATTCAAACGATCTAATTTAGAAATGTATTTTCTTTCAACACACTGATACACTCACATACATAAGATCGTATCGTTTAAATATAAAGAAATCTCCGGCGTTCGTTTCAAAAAAACGTTTAGACCTCATAATATTTGCACGCAGACTATTCATACGTGTCATGTATCCTGTTTTGGCTGGGAAAGTCTCGTATTTTACCCTTCTTTCCCGCTGTCCTCCCGTATTAGTATTTTCCTGTAAATCTACCGTATTTTAACCTGCGTTATTAAAAAATTATAATACCGGAGTAAAAAAACAAAAACATTTCCAATCTGAGCTCTGTAACTAGCCTCGCGATAAGGCCAGCGACACACTGCAAGCGTGGCGTGAGCGTCTCAAACGTGTGGGGTGTCTTTTTTTCGGATTTTTGGCTCGACCCATGCAGAAACAGCGCATGCTAGAAATAGAACCGACGCCTATTAATCACGCGACACCCAAGCGTGTTAGAAGCGTTTCCAGGCAAAATAGAATAGGAAAATATGTTTAAATGCAATTTTGACACAAATACATATTAATAAATTACATTTTGATGTTTGAAAGTCTCTAGGCTTTGACATAAATGCAGATATAACTGTAATTTAAATAAATAATAATTATCGATTTTCAATACATGTCAATACAGAACGAAAATTCTATAGCCTATTTTTTGCCATCAATACCATAGATATGTATGGTCAATACTGCTGACGTTGTCTTTGCTGTATCAGTAGGCCATTCATGTTTAACATGAAGTATACATTAAATATAGGCCTTCCCTATATGTCACCTATCAGCAGCAGCAGCAGCACCGCGTCACACACGCTTCTAGTGTGCAAAGACAGAAAACCCACACAGCCGCCACGCAGCAGAAACGCCAAGCTTGCAGTGTGTCTCCGGCGTAACTGCCATCTGCGAGTTCAGAAAGGGTATAGCATGGTACGAAAGATTGTTACAGAGAATAGGATGACATTAGACAACAGAACTGTCTGCGCTCCACTCTAATGTAAAATGAACCACTCTGGCCCAGCCCACAAATACACTCCTTCCAAAACAGTCTTAAAGAATGCAAAGTCTGCAACAAATTTGTACAATAACTCACTAAAAGAGTAAAGAAAAGTAAAAGAAAAGCAATTTGAAATTAAAAGAATGTGTGGAATGAAAATAAAATGTAAAGACAAGCAATGTTAAATGAACAGAAAATATGCAAATAAGCCTTTAAATAAATGCTCTTCATATATACCCTTTTGTGTTTTCATTTGGGCTATAACACCGGTCTTAAAATGTAAGGGATACTGGAGCTTGGTTGGGGTGGTGGGACAGCTTGCAGTGGCGCCGAAAAATGTCCCTTATTTTCAAATCCAAAACTTGACAGGTATGATACTATTGCACTATTTACATCCGCAAAAGACATAACCAACTGTGTTTATGTGACTACTCATGTGACATTTTTGACATAATTTCGTGTGTATTTGACTAAGGAAAAACAACTTAATTTGGAATGCGCAAGCTCTTTAGGCTTGTGTGTTTGTTGTTGGTATGAGCGCTAAGAAAACTCTCAAAGAGCTCCTTCCCATATGTATTACAAAATGCTATAACGCTTACATGTTCAAATTGGCAAGGTTTAAAAAGACATGGGCAGTAATTTCCGTCAGCTGTCCCGCAACGGAAGCGAAAGTGTTGAATCTGAGCGCACAGATTTCTTTTATAGTGCAGGTGCGATGTCTTTTGAAGCCAGAAGCAATTTGCTTATTTTGAGAGAATGGAGACGCGCAGTAATGCTGAAATTACTTACAATAAAGTTTCCAAATGACTGATTGATGTGATGACCTTTGTTGATTAATTTAATAATAAACATTTGCGGTAATTTCCCGCTTCATAAACCCAAAATTTGTGAGAGTAAGTAAAACTATGCGCAATACCTGCATCAAAATTCAGACCCTGTATGGTATCGATTTAATATCGGTACTTCGGTATTATATTGTGGTACTGTACCGAAGCCAAAATTGTGGTATCGAGCCCATCCCTACGCAGCATTATACTACATCTTGTAAAAAGACGCATAGTAGGTGACCTTTAAAACGAATGCTTGTATTCATGCAAGTTGATAGACTCTCCTGTCGTTTATTGATGTTCTTTTATTTAGACTGTTTAGAATGTTTTATACTTTTTTTATTTGTTAGAATTATCATGTTGTATGTTACCTGTTTGTTTACCTGATGAAAGCTTTTTATTTAGGAGAAATGTGAGTTTAGTGACAAATATATTTTTAGCTTTTTTTATTTTATTTCCGTTTTAATTTTAGTAAATTATTTTCATTTAGTTGCCAAGACCACAGTTCAATTTTTTCCTTTTTTTCTTTCAGCATCATTTAAATTTAAGACGATTATTTTGCCTTTACAATTAAATGAGTTTATATTGTTTGTATTAATTATTGTTTTTCCTCTCCTTATGTCATCAGCGATGTTATGAACACAAGCAGTACAGAAATGGACTGAAATTCTGCAAACAGATTCTCTCCAATACCAAGTTCTCAGAACATGGCGGTAAGAACCATACTTGACTTATACAGTTTAATGTGAACAACATGGACACACATCTAATTGAAATGAACATATTTTAAACAATATTTACTCAAAACAGGACATTTAGTGACTGGGCAGAATGACCAGTTGGGCGCCGTTATTAATAATCTCAAAGTAGCCACATATCACTCTGGTCATTATTACTGCATGAAACATACTGACTGCATATTTGTATTTTATTGTCTTAAATGTAAAACATTCCTGAATGAAAGGTTTTGTTTACTAATCCCATGTAAGGCTTAATGAGTTAAAGGTTATGATCTTTGCAGAGACGCTTGCGATGAAAGGCCTGACCCTGAACTGCCTGGGAAAGAAAGAAGAAGCCTACGAACTTGTCCGCAGAGGTCTCCGAAATGACCTGAAGAGCCACGTCTGTATCCTTGGAGTTAGTGACCAAAACACACGTTTGAAAAAGCTTTCAATTTGACATTTATATGCATTAACATCCAGTATGCATAGTATAGTATGGTAATGGTTCATGTGTCGGAGCAGTTGGAATGAGTTTGTTTCCTCATGTTCACAGCAGCAGAATTAACGCTCCAGTATTTGTCTCAATTTGAAGCCTGTCGCTGCCGGTGGGGGTGTGGAGCACAGCCAAAATTCCTGCCTTGTGTCTGACCATGATGTGCAGTAACACCCGTGAACTGTTTAGACAGCCAAACACATGGTGCAGTGTTTCTTGCTGCCAGTCAAATGCTTCACATTCAAGAGGTTCATGTTTTACAGGGGGAAAAAACATTTTGGAATACAATAGATTATTTTATTGGTTTACTAAAAGTTTCAAAATTATACCAAAAATGCTTCAATGCATTTTAATTTATTTGAAAATGTTTGATAGTGGATAGACAAAAGACTCAAAAGGGGTCAGCTTAAAGGGATAGTTCACCCAAAGATGAAAACGATCCCATCATTTACTCGCCCTCAAGACATCCTAGGTGTACATGACTTTATTCTTTCAGACGAATACAATAAGAGTTTTATTAAACAATGTCCTGGCTAATCCAAACTTTATAATGGCAGCGAATGGCAGCCCAAAATTTGAAGCCTAATAAAAGTGCATCCATCCATCATAAAAGTGCTCCACACGGCCCAGAGGGCTTAATTAAATATGGATATTTTTCGTAATATGGTTCATTATATTTGGGGTTCCTCTGTGTAGTCCCTGGTATATTCAACTCATTGTGTCCGGGGGCCCACAAACAAAATATTTTGTCTTGGGCTTTGTGAATTTAGTCATCATTCTGGGCACAGTACTGACTGTCATCAGCTCTCTAGTCTTGTTTCTCTTTGCAAATAGTTTTTCCTGCTGTCCTTAACGTGACATTTTCAGGCTGGCACGTGTACGGTCTGCTCCAGAGGTCTGACAAGAAGTACGATGAGGCTATTAAGTGCTACAGAAACGCACTGAAATGGGACAAAGACAATTTGCAGATCCTTCGAGATCTCTCCCTGCTGCAGATCCAGATGAGAGACCTGGAAGGTTACAGGGTGAGTGTGTTCTCGCTAAAATTAACATTTATTCAGCAAGGATACATTAAATTAATCAAAAGTGACTGCAAAGACATTTACATTTACAATACATTTCTATTTCAAATGAATGCTGTTCTTTTGATCTTTCTATTCATCAAATAATCCTGACAAAATATTAAGCTGAAATATTAAGCAAAAATAATTGTTACTGTAATATTTCACAATAGTTTTTTGCTCAATTATTTGATCAAATAAATTCAGCCTGGTTGAACATAGGAGGCTTCTTTCAAAAACATTCAAAAATGTGAATGATCCTAAACCTTTAATCAGTAGTGTGTGTTTCATTTATTGTAGAATATGACTATAATAGTCACTTGAATATGTATAATATGCTCTCTAATGAATTAAAAAGACCCTTATTTTGCACTGTTTTGATGTGAGAAACAAAGGATGCATGTGTGTTTTGGGCCAAATACAGGGGCCATGACTCAGCAATGTCCATTTCCTGTCTCTTGAGCTTGTTTTGCTCTCTCCTCTCCTCTTGTGTCTTTTGTTTCTTTGTCTTCTGCGGTATGATAAAGTGGGTGTTTAATGTTTCATACCCTCAGGCTACTCTGATACCTGCCTTTACCACTGAAATGAAAGCCTTTCAGATTTGGGTTCCGTGCTTTATGGCTCCACTGTTGTTTCTGTAGTTTTAGATGGTACTTTGTTACATTTGTTTTGAAATAGATCCAATTCCTCCTCTGTATTCAGCAAGAGCTTAAACCTTTTAAAAGTTTACCTAAACCTTTGTTCTGACTGTTTTGACTCTCTTATAGGAGACCAGGTATCAACTGTTGCAGTTGCGGCCAGCCCAGCGAGCGTCATGGATTGGTTACGCCATTGCGTATCACCTCTTAGAGGACTACGAGATGGCTGCCAAAATCATTGAGGAGTTTAGAAAAACACAACAGGTAGATACAGACAAGGCAGGCAGATACACTGCTTTTTTTTGTCTTGTAGGGTTGTCACAATACCAAAATGCTAATATACTAATGAACATTTCATATCATATTAATATATCAGTATGCTTTGAATCAACATCGATTGTGAAGTGTTATTTAAAAATGTAATTGACAAACTAAATTAAAACAATGGCGTATATGTAGTATGTACAAGTGTTATTTTAGTGTAATGCGGTTGTATCAAGGTTATTATAACTAAAACTAAAGCCATAACAATGTTTTTGTTACTTTAAATAAAATGAACGTTACTTGAAACATTAATAATAATATGAAAATATAAAACTTAAACCAAAGGCATTACCTATTTTCATTTAGTACATAATTTAACTCGATGTACTAAAAAAAGAATAAAAAACATATAGTATCTCAATGATACTAAAATTTATACTGGCTTGTATACTATTTATTAATTATTCAATTAGCTTTATTGTCATTTCAGTTAGTTTTAATAATTTATTTGCTATTGTCATTTTTATATTTTTTATTTCTATTTAATATTTTGAGTAGTTCATCTTTAGCATAAAGGGAATTCAGATTCTTATTTAATGTTTCTTTTTTTAAATTTCATATCATAACATTTCATTTCAAATAACAAAATTATTGTATTAGTTTTAATTAACAATGGCAAGTTTTTTTTTCTTAAACACATTCAAGTTTTTCAAATAATTAATCAAGTACAGGGGATAATTAATAAAAAAAATTGACAATCAAATTTTTTTTTCTTAATATTGTTTTTTGACTAATATTAAGGACAGACCTTTTCTTTTTGTTGTTGTTTATTATATGGGACAGTGGAAATTTAGTAGGAAAGTGGAGGAAGATATATGCAAACATATGCATTGTACCATGAACGCTCGTCTCAGAGCATGTATGCAAAAAAGCAAATGAATGTTCAAAAACTGATGCCTGTCAGTCATAGACCTAAGTTTTTTAAATTATAAACTACTATATCAACATGCATACCAAAGGACCTGTACTTTTCACATCCCTATTGACTTGGAATAGATTTGAAAGAACAGGGGCAGAGTAACAGGAGTGTTAAATGAGGTGAAGACTTTGACCTGCCACTCCAGGTCAACAGGCAGCACAATGGCACACTATTATTGTGGCTTCTAAGATAAGGCGCTTACTTCCTCTCATTGGTTTCTAGCCTAACAGGAAACTACAAGTTGGCAGGCTAAATAATATTGTGTGTATGTCCAGTAGATTGACTAGAATGTCCTATTTTACTGTCTTGACGAGTGAATATTGTAGAAAAATTCCACACCAGTGTTAATACAAGTTTGCAAAGTCTCACAAAATGATGCTGTGGAGAGACAACCAATAAAACACAGACCTGCACTCATTACAGACACCTGAATATTACAATATGAGGGCACCTTAAGCATTTTAAAAATCTAACCCTATTTAACAGCAAACTGTTTAAACAAGGGAGAAATGCAGAAGAACATTTAAAAGGTCTAAGGGTATTTTCAATACGTTTAAGAACACTACAGTCTCTGAACAAATGTCGTGTACTGCGTGTAGTTTGAATTCTCCGCTGTAATCAAGGGCTCAATGTAAAATTGCCCCCTATAACCTCAAATAGGGCATTATTTGAAGGGACAGCTATTTGAAGTGGTGTCCGAAACCATAGTGGACGTGAGGTCACTCATTCAATCTCACATTGCATCGCAATAACGAATGCACAGCCGATTTACACACCACGACAGTCTGAGTTCACTCACTCGTTTTCATTCATTCCTTCAAGTGCACTATATGGATAACGTAGGGAATAGTGTTTTCGGATTCAGCCATAGGCTGTAATGCGATCTCAGCTGTGCTCTCACAACAGCGAAAAGAGACCCCTCTCAAACAGTGTTCCAAACGTTCTTTAAGCAACATATACCGGTATTGCAGCATAATCAAAATTCATATCATAACAAAAGTAAATACCGGTATTCGGTGTGTGTGTGTGTGTGTGTGTGTGTGTGTGTGTGTGTGTGTGTGTGTGTGTGTGTGTGTGTGTATTTTTATGGGGTTTATTTATTTATTTTCAGACGTCCCCTGACAAAGTGGATTACGAATACAGCGAACTGCTGCTGTATCAGAATCAGGTCCTGAGGGAGGCGGGACTCTTGAGAGAAGCTCTGGAGCATCTCACCACCTACGAGAAACAGATCTGTGATAAACTGGCTGTGGAGGAAACCAAAGGTACATCAGTGCAGCGCTTTCTTCGTCATCTTTCACATTATTCCTTCATTTCCTTTTTTTTCTTCTTCTTCTGCATCTTATGATATTTTGTCCATTATGCAGTTTTTCCTGTTCACATTTTGCTTGTCTAGCAAATTGACTTCCTGGTTGTGTTGCCCTATGGAAAATTCCTTCTCATTTCATTCCTGTGTTCTTGTTGTGGATGTGTAGGGGAACTTCTGTTGAATCTGGAACGGTTTGAGGAGGCGGCAGATATATACAGACAACTGCAGGAGAGAAATCCTGAAAATTGGTCTTATTACCATGGCCTGGAGAAAGCCCTCAAGCCTGGTACACACACGCAAACTGATTGACCAGCATCGTTTTATCTCATCTTACAGCTATATGCATGCACATTGGTAACAGTTTAACAAAACACAGCATTTCTGGTGTTTTTCAGTGAGTACAGAAGAGAAGCTAAAGATCTATGAGGAGGCTTGGGAGAAATACCCTAAAGGTCTTGTACCTCGCAGATTACCGCTCAGCTTTCTGTCTGGTAGGCAACTCCTCTTCTAGTCTAATACATCAGCTTCTACCATAACTGTGCATTTGTTGAATAAGATGTTTCTGTATTGTTCAGGGGACAAGTTTCGAGAGTGTTTGGATAGATATTTAAGAATGAACTTCAGTAAAGGCTGTCCTCCAGTCTTCACCACACTCCGATCTCTCTATCAGGACAAAGAGAAGGTGAGGAAGCGCACCACACATACAGAACATTTATACTAGTGTTTAGGTCCAGATGGGGTTTTCACATTTTATTTTAATTGCAGGTGTCAATAATTGAAGAATTAGTTGTTGGTTTTGAAACATCATTACGGAGCTGTCGAATGTTCAGCCCAGATGGTATGATTTTTTTTTTCTTTATTTCCTTATATTTCCTTTTTTATTTAATTTTATTATTATTCAGTTTGTATTATAGGGATCATATATGGAATCAAATTTTGCTTGATCTTTTAAAAAGTCAATCTGTACTGTAGCTTTCAGAACACAAAACTTCCTCCCTAGTGCAAAAATACTATACTAAAATGGTTTTAAAGGGATAGTTTACCCAATAGTTCAAAAATGAAAATTAGCCCATGATTTACTCGCCCTCAAGCCATCCTAGGTGTTTGACATTTTCTTCTTTCAGACGAATACAGTCAGAGTTCTATTAAAAATGCCTTGGCTAATCCAAGCGTTATACTAGCAGTGAATGGGAGCCTAAAATTGAAAAAAAATCTTTACAATGCGTTAAAAATTGATATTTTTTTACACAAACCCATTGATTCACTTCAGAAGGCCTTCATTAATCCCCTGGAGCCGTATGAAGTACTTTTATAATGGATGGTTGCACTTTTTTGGGCTTCAAATTTTGGAATCCCGTTTACTGCCAATATAAAGCTTGGATTAGTCAGGCCATTCTAAGACATATCTTTGATTGTACTCATCTGGAAGAAGAATGTCATGTACACCTAGGATGGCTTGAGGGTGAGTAAATATGGGGAATTTTCATTTTTGGGTGAACTATCCTTTTAAAGGAGCTATTATTATGTGAAAACCCATTTCAATGTGAAAAACAGTTAAAAGGATGGTTCACCCAAAAAATGAAAATTTTTAGTTAATCTACTCGCCCGAAGGCCATCCAAGATGTAGGTGTCTTTTTTTTCTTCAGTAGAACAGTAAAGAGCTGATACTGTGATTTTATATAATGCAAGTTAATAGCCAGGTTAAAAGGTTTATCACATCAAAATGTTTATCGATATAGCTGATGGGAAATGCCATTATCGGTAATTTTTTGCAAATGTCAACAAAATCTTTTTCTGTTTAGCTGTAGCGCATAAATTCTGTCGACACTTCAAATGTTGCGAAAACAACTAGTTTGGAAACTAGAGAAAAAGGGCTTTAACGCAAATAAATTATAGCCTAATCATATTATTAAATTGTTTATTCAATTATTTTATTACTATTGGTAAAAATAAGATGTTACCTCTACTATTTTTGAAATATTGGGTTTTTTACAATCTAAAAAAACTTCAGAATAATCAGAAAAACTTCAGAAAAATAATAGCTAACTGCTCCCGTTTCTAAATATTGCTTGATCGAGTATTGATCTAAACAGTGTTTATAACGAAGTAAAAAATAAAGCATGACACTTGTTAATAAAAAATATTTTATGTATAGGGCCTACAATTTAATAATATATAATAAAGTTTTGGGTAACACTTTACAATAAGGTTGTATTAGTTAACATTAGTTAATGCATTAGTTATCATGTAATAACCATGAACAACACCTCTGTTCAGCATTAGTTAATCTCTGTTAACATTAATTAATAAAAATCCAGCTGTTCATGGTTTGTTAATGTTAGTTCACAGTGCATTATCAAATGCTAACAAGATTTTGATAATGCATCAGTAAATGTTGAAATTAACATTAACAAAGATAAATAAATGATTATAAGTGCAGTTCATTATTAGTTAATGTTAACTAATGTAGTTAACTAATGTTAACTAATGAACCTGGATTTGTTTCAAAATGAATGAGGAAAATATAGCGCCTTGAAAATCTCTGCAGCTCCTCAAATAAAAATGTGGCATCTGTCAAATGAAGGAAGGCTGTTGGGAGTCTGGAAGGCTAAATATTATCTGATTGGTTCTTTTGATGGTTACATGTAGATGATGGCAAAGAGGAACCGCCCACCACGTTACTTTGGGTGCAGTATTTTCTGGCTCAGCACTATGATCAGATCGGCCAGCACACCATGGCTCTTGAATACATCAACGCTGGCATTGAGAGCACGCCTACTCTGATAGAGCTCTTCCTCATTAAAGCCAAGATATACAAGGTAATTTACAAAATGCATCACACACCATTGCCATTTTGCAGATGCAGTATGATCGATGAAACAATCACAACTGCTTTGGTCTCTCACCGATAGGTGCAACTAATCAAAAGAAAATTAGATGGGTTCAGTGCTTTGATTTGTCAGATGTCCCAGCTCCATTGTGTCTCTTTTGTATTTCCCTCCCTCAGCATGCTGGGAACATCCGGGAAGCAGCTCGCTGGATGGATGAAGCTCAGGCCCTGGACACAGCAGACCGTTTTATTAACTCCAAATGCGCCAAATACCTGCTTAAAGCAGGTCTGGTCAAAGAAGCTGAGGAAATGTGCGCCAAATTCACAAGGGTAAGGAGAGTGTGCACTGATTTGTGTACATAAGCCTGCTTCTCTGGTAATTGTATCGGTTTTGTGTGTAACTTTTGTCTCAGGAGGGAGCGTCTGCCGTAGAGAATCTGAATGAGATGCAGTGTATGTGGTTCCAGACTGAATGTGCTCTGGCCTATAAATCTATGAAGAAGTGCGGAGAAGCACTCAAAAAATGCCATGAGATTGAAAGGGTCAGTCCTTTTCTGCTTTATTTACATCATGGATTTTGTGCGCTGATTTTTACCTCCTCATCTGATTGTTTTCCTGTATTTTGGTTCTCTGTCACACATTCATTCCTTACAGCACTTTGTAGAGATAACAGATGATCAGTTTGACTTCCATACATACTGCATGCGGAAGATGACGCTGCGTTCATACGTGGACCTGCTTAAACTGGAGGATGTGTTACGTATGCACCCATTCTACTTCAAAGCCTCACACACCGCCATCCAAATCTACCTCAACCTGCACGACAACCCGCTAACGGATGACAGCAAGGAGCTACAGACTGATACTGGTAATATAACTAAATCAAGCCTGTATATCGGTGGTGTCGGGTGGAAACCTTGAATCTCCACATTTACGTATTTTTTCTTTTTCTCATAAATTATAACTATTTGTCACCCTTTACGTCTGTAGGTTTGGCAAATTTTTAACCAGTTAAAAATATTAAAAAGAGCTTGTGACTAAACCTTGTAACTGTATCTTCAAAATGTTGGTAAAACCTCATAACTCCACCCTGAATTAATGAAGTGCTACACGCAGTTTGGACAGTCTCTGCTTGTTTGCAATGCAAGGGTAAATAAAGAACTGGTTGTTTGAATAAGTAAAGTGTTTTCTTTACACAAGAAACACTATGCATATAAAGGCTAATGAACGGAGAAGACTGTCTTAGTCTAGTATTTGTTGTCAAGTCATAGCCAATACAGACTTAATTACCCTGTGCTTAGCACTTCGTCTTTAATATCATGAGATTTTGGCCAAATGACAAAAAAAAAAACTGAGCACCCATATAGATATAATAAAATGTATAACCTTTAAGTTGATGTAAAAAATGTAATGCAATTCACTCAGATGCGACCATTCTAATGATGGACAAAACACGTCCAGTACCGGTCAAAAGTTTTGATCGGTTTTGAAAAAGCCTCTTATGCTCTTATGCTAAGATTGCGAAATATGATTACAATTGAAAATAATGGTTTTCTATTTTAATATGCTTAAAATGTAATTTAATCCTGTCATGGCAAAGCTGAATTTCCTTCAGTGTTACATGATCCTTCAGAAATCATTCTAATATTCTGATTTGTTATCAATGTTAAAAACTGCTGTGCTGCTCTTTTGATGAAGCATATTAAATGATTTCTGAAGGATCATGTGACACGAAGACTGGAGTAACGGCTGATGTAAATTCAGCTTTGATCACAGAAATAAATTAGATTGTAAAATATATTAAAAACCATTATTTTATTGTTTTTATGTATTTATTTGTTTTTAAATCAAATAAATGCAGGATTGAGCTTAAGAGACTTCTTTCAAAAACATAAATAGTACTGTTTCCAAACTTTTGACCAGTACTGTATGTCAGACAACTCCATTTGAGCTTGATTTTGGTAACATGTTAATAATATGACACACGCAAGTGTTGGACCATATATAAAGCCACAATATCAACTGACAACACAGTGTTTATTTACAAAAATACTGGGGCTTTTTTCCATTTCCTGAAAAGTGGTTTTGGATATACAAGGTTTCCGCCCGACAGCTTTACGTTTCACGTGTTTTCTTAAAAGGAAGTGTGCTAAATGTTGCTTGTTTTTCAAACAGGGAACCTGACTGACAAAGAACTGAAAAAGTTAAGGAATAAGCAACGGAGAGCACAGAAGAAAGCACAGTTAGAGGAGGAAAAAAAGAATGCAGAGAAAGAGAAACAGTTAAAAAATCAGAAGAAGAAAAAAGAGGATGATGACGAAGAGATCGGCGGACCTAAAGAGGAACTCATACCAGAGAAACTGGCCAGGGTGTGTGTTTTTAGAGAAATGTTTGTGAAAGTGGGGAATTCTAATGAGACCTGCAAATAAATGACAAACACAGTTCATTTCTTTAGTAGGAACCCAAAGGGAAATTTAAAAGCTGTTATTGTGCTTACCCAGAAACACTTCTGTTTTCCAGGTGGAGAACCCATTAGATGAAGCCGTAAAGTTTCTGACACCTTTGAAAAACCTGGCGAAGAATAAAATGGACACACACCTTCTGGCCTTTGAAATCTACTTTAGGAAAGGTATATGATTTACATGTCTGAACCACATTCTCATCTCCATTTGACCAATCTAATAATCTGATATTGTGTGGTCATAATATTTAAATCGACACAAAATAAAAATTCACCTGTGTGTATACCTTAAGTATTACATGTGGAAGTTGTAACATCTTTTTACTATCACACTTTTTTACTGTTAATGTTAACTAACCGTAAAACTGTTGATTATAGCATTATATGTAGATCGTAGCATGAATGGTTGCAGTGATGAACATTGTAGCCGATCACAGATCACCGTTGAGTGCATGAATGCAGCAATCTCGTCATTGCAACACGATTTCTGCACACTAATGAATGCTTATATAATAATTAACAGTGCAAACACAATGTAAATAAGAGATTTGTTGATTTTAACCAAAGACTATAGATTTTAAGGGACTTTGTTATAACGGGAGTTTTGGTGAGAGTCCAGAACTCAGTCACTGATAAACTGCCGCTGTTTGAATGACTATTTTGATTATTAAAATGATTATTTTGATCCTAAAAGGCACAAAGAACATCTGACTGTACATAAATACATAGCAGAAATCACTGATCACAGATCAGCCATTAGAATGAATACTGCTACTTGCATGTTGTCGCATTACTGTCAAGAAGTCCATATCATAAAAGTCTGTTTGCAAAGTCTGCGCTAAAATTGTGACTGCTTTACCAAAGAATACACAGTGAAATGTATCGAATACAAATAAATAATACTCAACTGAGACATTTACATAGTTGAAAATAAATAACCACATTAGTATTAGGATCATTTGGAAGGTAATGTTATTTTTATACCAGTAATCCTCTATTGCTCTTCTCTCCTCGTCATTTCACTAACACGCCAGTGGGCGTGGCCAACGTTGCGATGATGAGTTACTGCAGAGGCGGTAGAAAACCTAAGTCAGCCACATTCCACAACAAGTCGTTTGCTGGGCTTGGTTACAATAAAAGCTGTTTTTGGACTAACAAGGAAGTTTCCAGTTCTGAAACTTACAGGATATTCATATAGTATGATGACCTCTTATATGTCAAAAGCTAAAGGAAAATTTGATTTCTCAGTTCATGACCCCTTTAATAGTTGAATAATTTTTAACATTCCTTGTCATCAATTTCCTCTCAGAAAAGTTCCTGTTAATGTTGCAGTCAGTGAAGAGGGCCTATGCAATAGACCCAGACCACCCTTGGCTTCACCAGTGTCTAGTGCGCTTCTTTAAAGGAGGTGAGTGAACCCAGAGTGCTTGTTCTTGTTCTTAGTTTGGTTGTGTTTTCTTAACATCTTATCAATTGGTCACTTTTTTTAGTCTTATTTGTAGCTTTTGACACTATATTCACCTCTGCGTGTTGTGATTTTTAGTAGGTGTCAAGTTTGGTCGGTAATGTTCATATTGATTTGCTCACAGTGTCCGAAAGTAAAGATCTAGCAGAATCGGTCAGCATGGTGCTCAAGCAGGAAATCACCAGGCTGTTTGGGGAAAGTAATGCTAAGAGCTTCAACCAGGCCTTCCTCACCAAGCACTCCAGTTCCATCCCTCACCGAGTAGCAGGTACACATGCTCAATACTTTATATGTGCACAGCTTTTTTGTTCTAAACTACTACTTTTTCATAATGCATTTTCACCCATTTTCTTCCTTTCCAGCTGCCAAAATGATGTCCTACTTAGACCCTTCAACACAGAAGAAAGCAATGGAACTGGCTATAGCACTTGATGAATCACTGAACAACAGAAGTATTCAGGTACATTGGTACAAACTCAAAAGAAAGTTGAGTTTAAGAGGATGAATTTATCCACGGTGACCCTTGTAGAACATGGCATAGCTTTGTATTTTCAGAGCGATTTCTTCACAATATTGAATTGACAATAGCTTTTTTGCTTTCTTTTTTTATTATTAAAGCTTATGTATTGAGCAAAACATGGCAGTCGTAAGAAAACAGTTGGCTGGCATACACTACAAGACTTTTTCTCAGATATTTTCACTGATTTGCAGCTTCATATTAGCTTTGATTCCATCCAGTCTGAGCAAATGAACATTTTGAGCCAATTTTAGACATTTTTATTTGTCATGCGTCTCCTACCAAAGAGGGCATGAGTTTGTGTTCGGAGCTACTTGAAAGTCTGCTGTGTGATGCTCAGACGTTTAGTTTTTCTCTGTAACCATTTACATAGTCGGCAAGTGTATGACGCTTTGTGTTTTAAAATCGTTGTATAGGTGTATTCCAGCCTTTTCTGTGGGCATGTTTACTCCTTGTCTCTTCATGCCATTTCTCTGATTTGATAGCTATACGATTGTGAAAAGACCAGGTGTAAATGCCCTCCAAAACGCTCTCGAGATGGATTTAAAACCGATAACTCAAACCACTTCATGAGGTGGTCTGAGACGCTTTCTGGGCTAGTGTAAATGCATCTGGTAGTTGGAACCACATATAAGTAAATTGTACTCCTCCCAAAATGTAAAAAAAATAAACACAGCATATTATAGGCTGTATAGAATGTTATAGGCCAACCCTCTACGCATTCCTCTACGCATAATCGATTTATCGTGATTAACCACATCGAAAATAAAAGTTTGTGTTTACATATATGTGTGTGTATAATTATTATGTGTATATAAATACACACATATATATTTAAGAAATGTTTATATATATATATATATATATATATATATATATATATATATATATATATATATATATATATATATATATATATATATATATATATATATATATATATATATATATATATATATATATATATATATACATGCAAATATTTCTTAAGTATATACATCAATGTGTGCGTATTTATATATACATCATAATTATACACCGTACACACACACGTATGAATGCATGTTTGATATTTGAATTTAGGACTGGTAGTGGTGCTTGAGATATTGTTGGTTGTTTGTGTAAAAAATTGAATAGTAATAGATCATATTAATTATTAATAAGATAATACTACTACAACTAGAGCTAAAGACTGAGCTGCTGGGTTCATGAATATTAATCACGTTGTCAGCGTTGCTCAAACTGATTTGCTGAAATTAAAACAGAGAAGGTAATAATGATATTGCCGTTTCCGCATTAGTCCCGCCCACTTCTGAATATCTTCTGCTTCATAAAAGCTGAATAATTCCAAATGAACTCTGTTTTGACAGGAAAATGTAGCGCGTTGATTCTGCGTGATATGTAAAACTCTCTCTCTTTGTGCGTGTGAGAGAGAAATGCTCCCTCAAAGCGGCGGCGAGTTGTGCACCTTCACACTAGAGTTTATGGGACGTCAAATATAGGTGCGCACGCATCCGTTGAGCTGAACTGGAATAGACATATTGCTGGACAGAGCGAAACTGTTTCTCTAAGTGTTCAGCGAGTTTAAATATATCTATGCAAAACTTATTCTTAGCCTCTAAAACACTGGCGAGTAAAATCTAAGCATTTATTAGCCAATGGCTAATGATAGATATTGGTCAGCTCTGTGATCAGCAGTAAATGCTGCTCCATCTAACAGCCAGTGGGTGTTCTCTCGCAAAAACTCCAAATATGCCAGGCAGAAGTACAATAACGCACATCATTCCAAAGAAATCCTTACAGGTTTCATACTATCGCTGTAGCTGAATAAACAGAAGATTGAAACGCTTTGATTAAACATGACTAATAAACACATGACTTCGACAATATCTGGTTTATCTGAGATTAAATGATTTCTGTTTTTTCATGATAATAAAATTATTTATTCTTAAATGCTAATTGGCATAGCCTTTATCACTGTATAGAATACTATGAAATAATATAATGTGTGCCTTTTTCGTTGCAAGAAACCACATCTCACAGAAGGAAGCTCAACTGTCGTTATGTAAAAACATGTTATTAAATATCTTACTGGACAAGAGGTTCATAAATGCTTCTCATGTTTGGAAAGATGTTTAACGCATGTTGCTTTTTCAAATGCACGTTATAAGTGAGTCAAACTCACAGGAAGCAGCATTTACTACTGATCACAGAGCTGTACTTCACTGACAAAAAAAATAATCGCAGCCTTTGCGGTTTCATAATCACAATAGGCCAAATCGGTTTAAGCGCGATTTCAGATTATTTGTGATTAATCATGCTGCGCTAATATCCGTTTTGTGCAAATGCATTTATGTGGCAGAGTGTACATGGGACCTTTTTAACTAATCAGATGCTATCCTTGCAGTAAAAACACACAAAGTGACCAGGTGGAAGCAGGCTCTATATTATAGCCATACTATTTTTTTTTCTTACAGATCTGTACAGATGTTTTGGAAAGCCTGTGTGACGGCAGCCTTGGAGAGGCTAAAGAAACGGCTGAGTCATACCGAGCAGAGTGTCATAAGATCTACCCCTATACGCTGGCCTTCATGCCCCCAGGCTACGAGGAAAACATGAAGATTGCAGTCAATGGAGACGTCTCCACGGAAACTGAGGAGCTGGCCAATGATATGTGAACATCCGAAGAGGGTGAAGGACTGAGGGAGGACGAGGTGGAATGGGAAGCGGTGAGGCACCGCCACTGTCGAACACCCAAGACGGTTGCCACTGAATATTACGGTTCTTTGAGGAACTTCCTGCGATCTTCTACGCCCCAGAAATTGCAGTTTGGACTGACAGACAATGACTGTGTTTTGTAGTGGAGGAACAAGAAGAGGGGTGTGGAGGGAGAGACGAGAATAAATGCCCATTTTACTTTTTTAACCTTGCTGATGACTACTCTCTAACTGAAAACTAGTCAAACATGCATCCCATTTTGAAATACAGTATGTCTGAATGCAAACTTTGTGCAATGGCGAGAGCAAATCCCATAGTCAACAAACCAAGCAAGAGAAACACTCAAACCCATCTTTCCCCTGTTTTAAAGAGTAATTTATATGAAAAATAAAAGCTTAAAAAGGATATTGGCTTTTTGTGCAGAAGATCTGGTTTCAAGCGGTGTGAAAAGGTGGCTGAATCATCTGAAGTTGGACATGGGTTTGGGGGCAGGCTGGGTGTAGACAGGAAGTGATGTCATAATAGGGAAGCAGCGTGTTTGTGTTTCTTGTTGCATTTTTTGGAGGTGTCAATGGAGAAAAATCTTGATCATGACAGCAAACCGTTATCAAGAGCCCTTTCCCCCTGTTCTGTTCCAGCTTACCTCATTTTTATCACTCTGTCTGATCCAATTGGGTTACAGTGTTCAAAGAAGAGTTTGTTGTATGAAATAGATTTTTTTGTAATAAAAAAAAATCAAAATGTGAGAGCACACATTTGGCACCAGTCCATGCACGTCACTGTTCCTTAAATTAGTATTTAATTATCCTTAACACCTAAAATGCATGTGATCTGAACTAAACTTTAACACACACAGACACACACCTTTCATTAGATGTCAAAAGGCTGCTGAGAGGGATATGAAATAACTGTGGGCTGTTATTGGTTTCTGTCCAAGCTGAATGTCAGACTTCCATTTTAACCAGTTTTTACCTCTTTTATATGCATAATTTACATAAATTCATGAATAAAAATTGATAATTGTGTGTATAATATTGCAAAAAGGCAAACGTTTTCTTCAATGACCTGCTAATGAAGGTGGACTTAGAAAACGAGTCCATGTTTCTGTTATTTAAGGGGAAGTTGTAATCATCAACCGTCAGTCATGGGCATGTGAGGAGTGCTTACTGGAGCACACTGAACTTTTAACATCCACTTGACGTTTACTTTCGCCCCTGTGAGAACGGAAGATGGATTCGTCCTGGGAGAGCTCCAGCTCATCGAACGGTATCCCGGTGCGCTGTTGTCGTACCTGTAAGATCATTGTGATCGGAGATGCCGGAGTCGGTAAGACCTGTCTGACACACCGCTTCTGCACTGGACAGTTTCCCAGCAGAACGGAGGCGACGATCGGGGTGGATTTTCGGGAGAAACTTCTTGAGATAGAAGGCGAGAAAGTCAAAGTAAGATTAATTATTTAAGTTTTACTGTATTTTCAAAGCACGTTTATTTTGGAGCAGATTACATAATGTTTCATGGATGCATAAAGCTTTAGGCAGTGCAATAAAACCTGCTTTTACGCGAATATGTGTAGCGATTATTTTTCTTCATGCAGTATATATGGAGCAGGCCTAATCTCAATATTCCTTGGTTGGCAAATGTTGCAAGTTTTAGCGAAAGGTAGTTTTTCATATGTATCACATTCAATGATATTGTCAAGTTTTGAACGGTTTTATTTGTAACATTCATTCTTTGTAACTATTTGACTATACTTTCTCCCACCCTTTTAACTTTTTACCCCATAAATCGAATCATCAATAGTCCGACTATCAACTCAATCATTGTTATTCGTTTCTCTTCTCATGACATTAATCGGACGTGTTATAGGCTCTGACTCTAAATGAGCGAATCGTTTTTGAACTGAAGAACAGACCGGTTTTGGAACCGAGTCATTGAAGAGATTCGACTCGAGACTAGTTCACGAATCGGACATTCTTATTGTGACATAACGTTGAAACCTCGTTGTTATAATTTGTTAATTTAATATTTTGGATTATTGAATTATTTGTATATCGGATTCAATAACCAAGACGTAAATTCTTAACTACTTTAAGTGGTAGGTAGGAGTATACGTAGCTTGTGAATACCATGGAGGAACAGCAGCAGAACACGGGATTTCACTTCAAAATGAGGAATTGGACTTTTGAGAAGCTCACGCAACAAACTTTAAATAACAATTGCTTTAAAGATGAGCCTTAACTTTACATTACTCATACTACCCAGTATTCCACAGAGGCACTTTTTTCAATTCAAGTGTGTAGTCAAACCAAAAATTATTGAGACACCAGATATAATATTTTTACTAGTCAGTGCAGGACACTTTAGTTCATTTATGTAGGCTAAGCGAGGATAGCAAAAGTAAACTGTGACATATTATACCCCAAAATTCTTTATACAGTGGGCTAAGTAAAATGTATACCAATTTGGGACCAAAATGATTCAGACAATTTCTTGTTCTTGTCATATTTTATTACCATTTTCTAAACTATAGCGAATAAACTGTGATAATGTGAGAAAATGTTGAAGGTGTAAATTTTGGTTTGACTTAGTTTTATATATATATTAAAAACTCTAATGAACTTCATAAATACCATCAGGTGAGAGAGATATATAACCTCAATGGAGACTTCAGTTCAATTGTAATGCCATGCATGGCAGCAATGCCAATGTTTTTAAATCAGTACGCAAAAATGCATATGCAGCCTATGTAGATGTGTACAAAAATATAAATCTTGTCCTTTTCCATCTCGCTTTAGGTACAGCTGTGGGACACGGCTGGTCAGGAGCGTTTTCGTAAAAGCATGGTGCAGCACTACTATCGCAATGTGCACGGGATTGTCTTCGTATTTGATGTCACTAACCCCATTAGTTTCCGCAATCTGCCATTGTGGATGGACGAGTGTCGTCAGCACTCTCTTGGTCCAGATATACCCCGGGCCCTCGTCTGCAACAAGGCCGATCTGGTGACTTCAACAATTACCTCTGTGTTAATAGAGCAGGCTCGTCATTTGGCTGAAGTCCATGGAATGTCTTTTATCTGACTTCAGCCAAAGGTCGCAAAGGGGACCAGGTGGACAGCATCTTTGTGACATTGGCAAAGAGTCTGAAGAGCCAGAGAAGCCAGAGTGTGAATGAAGGTGTGTTACGGTGCAGATCTGAGAGCTTCCAAATCCCAGCAAAAGTCACAATAGCACAAGAGACCAAGAAGAAATGGGCATGCATCTGCTAACAGCTAACGGACAGATGAACACAAGAGTAGCATGCTTATTTCAGTATGTCCACTAATGGGGACAAGAGACTGTGGTCAGAAAGACAAAAAAAATCTTTAAACTTCTTGCAGACAAAGCAACTTGTCAAGAATTATGTTGGCCATTATATGAAGGACTATTCATGAAGGAATTCCTCAGGCATGGATCCTTCTGCAGACAAGTGTAACACTGCTAGACTAAATGACCTGGAGATTTCAAAAAAGGCTTAATGGAGCTAAAAGGACTTGTTGTCACTTTACAGGTACAAGGATATATTTTGGCTGTATAAAGGTTTTTGTAGTCTCAGACAACTGAATCTTGCTGCTCTTTGCGCTAGCCTGTCCATGTGGGTCTATTGCTAGCTACTAGTACTTACTATACATGTAACCGTATATAACACAATAAAAAAAAATTAACAGCAAAGTTGTTTTTATGATTCAATAAACAAGATATATTTTTGTCAGCATTTTAAAAGTTTACATTTCCTACTGGGATCCTTTGACATGATGAAAAAGAACAGATTCTGGATTTGAAGCAGGAACACAAGATTCATTGACACCCTCATGCGGCTGGAAGCGCAAATGAAGGGGGTTGCAAAAGTTGCTCTTTTTTGTTTATTACAGTATAGTTTGAATATCGGACTATGGATATTAGCTTTGTAGCAGCTGTCATATAGTCATGTAATCATTGTACACTGTATCTATTACAAATAATGTTTCTATGTTTTTATTGCCTGGTTTCACAGACAGGGCTTAGATTAAGCCAGGATTAGACCATAGCTCAACTAGGATGTACATCTTGAGACAAAACAATGGCACTGACATATTTTAGGACATGTCATTGTAAGTTACTTTCAGTTAAACATCCATTAGACTATAGGCTTAAAGGGATATAGTTCACCCAAAATTGAAAATGTTGTCATTTACTTGTTCCAAACCTGTATGAATTTCTTTCTTCTCATTCACTGGAAGTCAATAGCTACCGTAACTCTTTAATTATCAACATTCTTTAAAATATCTTCTTTTGTGTAAAGAAGTAGCCAATTTCAAAATATAATGATGATATCATTCTCTCTCTAAATGGTGTGTGTACAGACGGAAAAAAAAGGTTATTTCTATAATATCCATCTGTTCTAAATAATACTTCATTGTCTAAAATGAAGTCATTCTGCATCTGGTAAACACTTCAAAGCACACAACATGCAGAAATCTGCCCACTATAAACAAATCACACACGCACGCTTGTGTACAACATTAAAAGGCCTTATTGAAGCAATGTTTCACAGACAAGGCTTAAACCTAGTCCTGGACTAAAATGCCTGTTTGAGCTGTTTTAAGTGAAAGCAACTTGCATGTCAGTGCTGTTGTTTTGTCTCAAGATGCACATCAGTAATGTTTTTTTTTTCTTCCCTCAGGCACGTTTAAAAAGCTTAAATGTCTTGATTTAACTGCGGCTGGTTTATCTAAACCCTGTCTGTAAAACTGGACCTATATCACAATTAAGTTTAAGTAAATGTTTTACATTTTTCTGCATTCGCCACAAGGAGGCATGATAGCAGGAAAGTATGAGCGATAATCTGAGAGAAGCTCACAGACGTGTTGTAAAACGAAGAAATGTTACAGAAAGCAAACAACAACAACAAAAAACATCAGAAATAATGCAGAGTTAAAGAAAAAAAATTCCAAACGTTTGTTTTTCTATTACGGTGGGTTTCTGTTAAATTTTATTGTTTTTATATCATGATTATATTTTCTGGCCTGATATTTTATATAGGCTAGTACAAGCTTGAAAGCTTTTTTCTTCTACTTCTTGATATTTAGATATTTTCACATAATGTGATAACATGAATAAGCTCATAACTAAATTGTTTAGTTATGACACTGTCCTGCCTCTTTCATCATACCTCACTAACCCTGAGAGTGTGCAGGATATACAGAAGCAGTGAAGTGGAGGGAGGGAATCCGTCAGGGAGATTTGTCCAGCGCTGTATTTTTTAATGGCATAGCACAGGGAACATCAGAACGAGCATCTGAGAGTTAACTTTTAACAAGGAATGAAACTATAAATTGCATGTTAAATTCATATCAGCGTGTGATGTGCTCTATGGAAAAGTCAGCGGAGCTCTTTTCTGTATTTTGGACATAGGCCTCGAATAAATATCACAAATAATTAAAATAGCTTAGAACAAACTTAAAACACTGACTGAATTTCTCTCCAAGTGTACCTGAAAACTGAAGAGGGAATGCTGGTCATTCTGTTAGCAGCAACAATGCTCTTGGCGCAGGACCTCGCCGTGGCCGAGCCGAAGACGAAATGTTCATCCAGGTGTGATGTGAGTAAATGTCCGAGCCCGAGCTGTCCGAGCGGGTATGTGCCCGACCACTGCAACTGCTGTCTGGTGTGCAGCCTGGGCGAGGGCGCGTCGTGCGGTCGGAAGGATGATGCTCCGTGTGGCGACGGGCTAGAATGTAAATTTCCAGCCGGTAATCGACTTCCCAAAGGCGTTTGTCAGTGTAAGACAACTCACAGAGTGTGTGGCAGCGACGGAAAGACCTACGGTAATGTGTGCAAGATGAGGGCAGCCGCGCGTAAAGCGCAACAGCGAGGGCTCTCCGTGATTACCCAAACGCACAAGGGTTCATGCGCAGGTCAGTCACTGATAAATGCAACGATTTATTTTTCCTCTTGATTTTTCTATTTCTGTTAAATACTAGCAAAATGGTAGTCTTGCAGTGTATCTGGACTAGTAACTAGTTATGTGCCTTTACGCATGCCATGCTTTGCTATGTATCTACTATAAGTTTATTTAAATGCAAGTGTTAGTTTAAATGGCTGCTTGGATTTCATAAATGCATTGAATTTGACAGTATTTCCTATCTTAAAGTTGCAATAGTTTAAATTATGGCATACATAAGGGTTCTCCCTATCATGGTAGTCGTCATGTTGAGATTATATGACGAGTTTACCTCTTTTCTACACTCACAAAAAAAGGCAAAAAAGCTATCACCGACAGTGCCCTTTCAAAAACTACACCGTTGTACCTAAATGGTAAATATACAGTGACAGCTTTTGTACCAATTTTCTGAGAATGTACCCTCATTTCTGAATATTAGAAACACTCTTGTTATCGGACCTTTTTGAATGTGAGGTAATACAACAAAGGGTGATAAATGCACCTGGAAATATTTTCACAATGGCATCAGTAATTGAAAACTTTTGCCTGATGCTTTATCCATGTCAATAAGACTACTGTTGTTTTGACCAGCGAAACAAACAACGACCTAAGTGTTTGTGTGTGAAGCATATATATATAGGCTAATAGTCGGTCAGCTGTAGGACTGGTGTTATATCGCCACTAATTTTGGCTTCCTGTGTGATGTCTGATTTTGTCTGATTGAGACTTCTTGGAATGCCTACTAAGTAGAAACACCAGGGTGATTTTTGGATGTTTAGTGAGATGTAGCGAACAGCTCTTAGTTCCTCTACTATTCCAGTGTGGTCTTTAGTTATTTCACTCAGAGCCAGAGAACATTAACACCATGCAGCTTTAACCATCTTATACTGAAGTGTGGAACAAAACATGCGACAATGTTTATAGATTCTACCCAAAGCTATCCAGAAACCATCTGCGTCCAGCCTACAGAATGTGAGGGAAGTATTAAATGTGACACACCTAGTCACAGATGAGCAGTGATCCAAATTAGTACAATGGATGTCTTATGTCTATTCTATTATGTGCTCTATGGGACGTCTAGAACATTTGGTCACTGTGATTTTTTTCTTCACGTTCTTGGATCAACATCCAAAAATGTAGTCCTCTTACCCCTAAACCTAACCCTACCCATACATTATCCATTAAAGGGGTACTTCAGCGCTGGGAAGATGAATCTGTATTTAAACTGGGTCATTAATGTAGTAGAAATGTGAAATTATTTTTGAATTTGGTGCCTTCTAGACTGAGAAAACACAGAAAATTTATTTTTGTCTCATGGGGATGAAAGACAACAATTCCCAGAACGCACTGCTTCACTGCCCTACTCTAGGCACTAGTCGGCTATTGGATTACTGGATCACTTGCCCACCGCGTTCATTTTCAGAACTCAGTTCAGTTAGAGACACTACAATTAAAAACTGAACGTGTCTGTTCGATATAATGTGAGTGAGCCGATTGAGCGTCACGGCACAAACGCAGCAGGATCGGATTCATCACATGAACTGAGGTAAGCGCGGGATTCGCGGCTGCATTCACAGCGCGTGATCAGTCTGGCACGTGTTCAGATCATGTCTTTGGAAGCTTAACTGTCATAGGAAGTTCATTTTAAAAGTTAAAACACTCACTTTGGTCTCCACCGCTCCGTTTACATGAATCTCCACAGCTCCGCGAGCCGAGTGCTGTGAGTGTGATGTTGAAAACATGTGGAAATAGCGCCCCCTGCTGGCTGTAGTCTTTAGCCTCTGGCCAAAAACTCCTCCGATGACGCAAAATGATGATATTTGCGTCATCGGAGGAATTTTTCCAGAAATAAAATACATAATTCTCTCGTCTCAGGGTCATATGAGGGGGGAAAGTACGATCATTTGAATATACTCCTGGGTTTCTACTGATACAAAGCTTAATGCTAATCGCTGAAGTAACCCTTTAAATCAAAGGGAAACAATGACTTACACCAATGTAGAAGCACCTAACCCTGTTATAAGCCTAAATTTGAGTGTAAACCCTCAAATCTGATTTGTTGTTTGGGATGCTTTCCCACGATCAACAAAGATGTTGATCCAGAAACATGTACTTGTGAAATCCTATTCACCTAAGGGCTAGTTCTGAACAGCACTTTGGAGGCTGCTGATAGAAGTGGGTGATTACTTTAGTGAAGCATATGTTTGTCTTTTAAAGATCTGGGCCTATACAGTACAGGTCCTTCTCAAAAAATTTGCATATTGTGATAAAAGTTCATTATTTTCCATAATGTAATGATAAAATTAAAATGTCATATATTTTAGATTCATTGCACACCAACTGAAATATTACAGGTCTTTTATTGTTTTAATACTGATGATTTTGGCATACAGCTCATGAAAACCCAAAATTCCTATCTCAAAAAATTTGCATATTTCATCCGACCAATAAAAGAAAAGTGTTTTTAATACAAAAAAGTCAACCTTCAAATAATTATGTTCAGTTTTGCACTCAATACTTGGTGGGGAATCCTTTTGCAGAAATGACAGCTTCAATGCGGCGTGGCATGGAGGCAATCAGCCTGTGGCACTGCTGAGGTGTTATGGAGGCCCAGGATGCTTCGAGAGCGGCCTTAAGCTCATCCAGAGTGTTGGGGCTTGCATCTCTCAACATTCTCTTCACAATATCCCACAGATTCTCTATGGGGTTCAGGTCAGGAGAGTTGGCATGCCAATTGAGCACAGTAATACCATGGTCAGTAAACCATTTACCAGTGGTTTTGGCACTGGGAGCAGGTGCCAGGTCGTGCTGAAAAACAAAATCTTCATCTCCATAAAGCTTTTCAGCAGATGGAAGCATGAATTGCTCCAAAATCTCCTGATAGCTAGCTGCATTGACCCTGCCCTTGATTAAACACAGTGGACCAACACCAGCAGCTGACATGGCACCCCAGACCATCACTGACTGTGGGTACTTGACACTGGACTTCAGGCATTTTGGCATTTCCTTCTCCCCAGTCTTCCTCAAGATTCTGGCACCTTGATTTCTGAATGACATGCAAAATTTGAGCGACAGTCCAGTGCTGCTACTCTGTAGCCCAGGTCAGGCACTTCTGCTGCTGTTTCTGGTTCAAAAGTGGCTTGACCTGGGGAATGCGGCACCTGTAGCCCATTTCCTGCACGCGCCTGTGCACGGTGGCTCTGGATGTTTCTACTCCAGACTCAGTCCACTGCTTCCGCAGGTCCCCCAAGGTCTGGAATCGGTCCTTCTCCACAATCTTCCTCAGGGTCCAGTCACCTCTTCTCGTTGTGCAGCATTTTTTGCCACACTTTTTCCTTCCCACAGACTTCCCACTGAGGTGCCTTGATACAGCACTCTGGGAACAGCCTATTCGTTCAGAAACTTCTTTCTGTGTCTTACCCTCTCGCTTGAGGGTGTCAATGATGGCCTTCTGGACAGCAGTCAGGTCGGCAGTCTTACCCATGATTGCGGTTTTGAGTAATGAACCAGGCTGGGAGTTTTTAAAAGCCTCAGGAATCTTTTGCAGGTGTTTAGAGTTAATTAGTTGATTCAGATGATTAGGTTAATAGCTCGTTTAGAGAACCTTTTCATGATATGCTAATTTTTTGAGATTTGTTGAATTTTGGGTTTTCATTAGCTGTATGCCAAAAGCATCAGTATTAAAACAATAAAAGACCTGAAATATTTCAGTTGGTGTGCAATGAATCGAAAATATATGACATTTTAATTTTATCATTTCATTATGGAAAATAATGAACTTTTATCACAATATGCTATTTTTTTTAGAAGGACCTGTATATTCAGAGGAAATTCCTGTGTAAAAATACACTACCGCTCAAAAGTTTGGAATAATTAAGTATAATTTAATGTTTTTAAAAGAAGACTATTATCAATAAAAATCAGCTGTACCTTCACAGGAATAAATAACATTTTACAATATATTTAAATAGAAAATATTTATTTAAACTGCATTTATATTTCACAATATTACAGTTTTTATTGTATTTTTGGTCAAATAAATGCATAGGCCTACTTGGTGTGCATAAGAGACCTCTTTCAAAAACAAACTTTTGATCTGTATTAATTACACTATGCATTTATATTGTCTTTTTCACTTTTTTTTTTTCTTTGAGAAGGATTTGCTTAAAATATGGATTTAGCGCACATTTGCATGTGTATTCCTAGGCTATTTACCAATTATTATTAGTCATTAGTCTTCATATCTGGCAAATCATGTCATTGACGTGAATGATTCTTTCTGCTAGTATAGGTCCTGCACATCTGAACAGCCCAAGGTATAAGTTTAACTTCATCGCTGATGTTGTGGAGAAGATTGCTCCTGCTGTGGTACACGTCGAGCTCTTCCTCAAGTAAATGCAATTCTGGTCTTCTGTATATCTATCGCTGTATAAGATGTTGTTGTTGTTGTTTTTTGCTGGTGATAGCTATATTTATTTGTCATTTTTGTGCCCGAATAAAGAAAGGAAAAAAGGAGCTTTTATATAATTGAATACTTTAGTAATATACTCATTTCACCTCTCCGATAGTCAACAGTTGCTTTGGTATCATTTTAAGTTCTGTTAAAATCATAGTCACGTAATGTACACTCTTAGAAATAAAGGTGCCAGGAAGAACCAAAAAGTTTTTTTCACGGTGATGCCATAGTTAGAAGAACCCTTTTTTGTTCCCTGAAGAACTGTTTTGTGAAAGGTTCTTTTAAAGAACCATATTTACTACTATTTTATAGTCTAAAGAACCTTTTTCGTGCAATGGAACCATAAGCTACACACCGCCAAAGAACCTTAATTTTTAATTGTGATATATAGGTCAGTGCAATGATGCTATTACTGTCAGTTTACATCAAACTATTATGTATTCAGCAAGTTGTATTTTTATATAAACTTTTGTTTTCAAGTCATGCGATGACCACTGTTTTCAATGTTTGTCTCCAGCCATCCACTCTTTGGCCGTCATGTACCTTTGTCAAGCGGTTCTGGATTCATAATGACGCAGGCAGGTCTGATTGTGACCAATGCTCACGTGGTAGCAAGTAGTGCAACATTAACGGGCCGCCAGCATCTACAAGTGCAGCTACACAATGGCCAAACCTATGAAGCCTCCATCAGAGACATCGACAAGAAGTCTGACATCGCCACTATCAAAATTAATGCAAAGGTGAGAATTGCTTCTCTTTATTTATTGCCTTTTCCCATCACATATTTTAGTATTACTCATAAATGATACATCATTCGAAAGCTTAAAAACAAAAAAAATAATTTTTTTGAAAAACATAATGTGTTAGCATGGAAATGGTACTTTAAAGTCCCCATGAAATCAAAATGAAGTTTTTTGGCTTTTAGTATGAATATGTCAGTCTTGCTATTATCTATAAGCTAGTGCGCTCCAAAACAATGACACAATTCACATTCAGAAGAAAGGGTGGATCGCCTACAGTGGTTCAGGCTGCAGGGTTGGCTGCAGATGGTAGAAGACTGTACATTTCTCATCTATTACCACCCACTGCAACTTATACCAACGTCAGGAAATAAGCGCAGTTACAGTAGCAAAATATGTGACTATATTGTATTGCAATAAGTAGCACCTCTAAGTCAATTACTAATCAAAACTAGTCAGCAAAAAATTTGTATTTGAAAGAATTTAATGACAAAATCTGGTTATGGTTACACTTAAAATAGTTACAGAATAGATGAAGAGATGATAAAAACGTATACTATTTATCGTACCCATGCAGCATGAAAGTTACCTGAGGGATAGAAAGTGAGAAAGAGGGAGAGAGAGGCTTTAGAAAAGAGAAGAGAGAAAGAGTCAGTGCAAAGAAGCCCCAGCGAAAGGAAGAGCCAGAGAGATCAGGCCACAAGAAGAGAGAGAGCCAGAGAATCAAGAAGCCAGAGCCACAGTTACAATCTTCTTTCATCCTTTTATGTGACTTAAACCCAAACGTGAGACATTTAAACTGACCAATCAGGTAATTACAACTTCCCCCACTGTACTAAAGGAGTGACACACATTTTGGCCTACAGGCCTTCAGCATCTCTTTGTCTTCAGGAATTCCAAATGGCCTTTATGGTAAGAAAGAGGTGGGGTTGAAAACAATAAAATAAATGTCTTTGTTCAATTTAAAATATCTTTGGTTATTTCAAATTCTACACAAATATAAGCAAAACTTACAGTTTCTCACTTCTGCCAATATTGTAACGTCTGAGACTTACATAAAGGGATAGTTCACCCCAAAATGAATGCTGTCATCATTTACTCTCCCTCAAGTTGTTCCAAACCTGAATGAGTTTCTTTGTTCTGCTGAACATAAAAGAGGATATGTTGAAGAATGTTTGTAATCAAGCAATCAGAGCAACCATTGACTACCATATTATTTTTTTCCCAACTATGGTAGTCAATGGTTGCTCTCTCTGCTTGGTTACAAACATTCTTCAACATATCCTCTTTATGTTCAGCAGAACAAAGAAACTCATACAGGTTTGGAACTACTTGAGGGAAAATAATTAATGACGACAGCATTTTCATTTTGGGGTGAACTATCCCTTAAGGTACCACATTTGGCAACTATTTTGTGACATGTTACATGAGAACGCATCACATTTAATGGAATGTGGATGACACCTGGTAGCTATTTTCGGTACAGCGCACAAAATCTCATAGGATTTTTATGATCTTAATTTCAAATTTGGAACACAACTTGGTTATACATATGGCTTTAATTTTATAGTAAAATATGTTTTAAAATATATACTTTTATAAATTAAAAAATGTTTAGTACAGTACATTTGTTTGACAGTACTTTTTTACACTTTAATTTTTCGAAGTGCTTTAGCAATCATCTGCTGAGTTTCTTTAAAAAGAGACCATGTTAGTTCTGTATTCCATAGATAGCATTAATGAATTTCACCATAAGTTTGAATTGTGCATTTTCAAGTCATGCTCAAAAAGGGGGTTGACAGGTCAGAGTAATAGGACCGTTATTTCTAGTGTTTTCCCTTATGTTTAATATTTTATAGTGTGTTTCCCTGGTCTCCTTTATTTCCTTTTGTAAATGTGGAACAAGGCCTTGAGGCTGCAAAAGTTTAACCCTCAACCTTTCTTGCTGTCACTATATTTTCCTTATAAATTGTGAAGTTTCCCGACACAAAGCCTATTAGCCAGTAGTCAAGGGTTTATCTTTCATAGCATTGCAAAGTATAACATTTTAGCACAAATCATCCAAAAATGGCAACACCTTTGACTCGTAAATCTCATGTTTATGACTCCAGAGGCAGATGGTTTATATCACGCAAGCCTCCTCAAGAAACACTTGGACATGTTAACTGTAGCCTTAGCACATTCTGACCTACATTGGTGTGTGGGAATTTAGGAGGTGTTGTGTTGTAAGAGGTGTTTTGTTTCCTGATGCATATGGATCTGATTATGGAGATGTATAAACTGTCTAGTGCAATATTTCTGTAGCCCATTTTTGATTTAGACTATCAAAGAGAAACTATTCAGAGTGGAGACTGCTTTGGCAACAAAAATTGAAGAATGATCCCATGTCAGAGAGTCTGGAATGCTTGGTGATATTTTCTTTCTGTTTATAGTAGTTGATGTCATTTCCCCATCTCTTGCTCTGCAGCCTCAAACTTTTTCCACACTGCACCCGATTCTGATTTCTTTTTAAAATTTTATCTTTGAAAGTAATGAAATCAGACCAATTTGTTCATATCACCATCCCAGCTGGTGTTCTGAATTTAAAACAGTTTGAGGCACAAAAGAAGCTGCCAGATGTGGTAGGATAGCATGAAGTGTGTAAAAAAAAATGTAAGTACACCTTGACAGGGAACGTCAGTCACATTCTGCCTGGGAAAGCTGTGATTCAGCCATAGGCACGAGGCTTGCACCTAATCACAGCCGTGCTGCTTTTCAGACCGACAGGAGGATTGCAAGTGTGATATATAACAATGCAATAAAGATAAGTTAATATTGAGTAATGTAGTGGTGTTTCATTCCTGAGGTAATCCGTGTTTTTGACCAAACAAAAAACATACGTACTGAATCACATTTTAGTTGATTTCATTGGCATGAATTGTTCTGTTTATCTCTAGAAAAAATTGCCAGTGTTATCACTGGGTCAGTCTGCTGACCTGAGGCCTGGTGAGTTTGTGGTTGCCATTGGCAGCCCATTTGCTCTTCAGAACACAGTCACAACAGGCATCGTCAGCACAACACAGAGAGATGGAAAAGAGCTCGGCATCCGTGACTCTGACATGGACTACATCCAGACCGATGCTATCATCAATGTAAGACGAAAGAGAATGGTGTTTTCAGGCTATAACAATTGTCTGATAGATGTTTTGCCTGACATTGATTGTCTATTTCTCTCTCTTTTATCATAAATGGGAAGTATGGAAACTCAGGAGGTCCACTTGTCAATCTGGTGAGTGTGAATGGAGTTTGTTTTATGTCTAGATTAAAGGGTTAGTTCACCCAAAGATGAAAATTTCCCTATGATTTACTCACCCTTAATCCATCCTAGGTGTATAGGACTTTCTTCTTTCAGGCAAAAACAGTCAGAGATATATTAAATAATGCCTTCTGAAGTGTGAGAACATTTGTGTGAGAACAATATCCTTATTTAAAATGTTATAAGCTTAATAACTATCTTCCGACAGATGGCAGTACACATCGATTTTTGGCAAAAGATTAACCCCTGACCTGACCCATGATATATTGACGAGCGCGGAAGCTACAGTATTGTTCAAAATAATAGCAGTACAATGTGACTAACCAGAATAATCAAGGTTTTTAGTATATTTTTTATTGCTACGTGGCAAACAAGCACTCATGCATTCCTGATATGCACGCTCTTAAGGCTGTGCAATTGGGGTATTAGTTGAAAGGGGTGTGTTCAAAAAAATAGCAGCGTCTACCTTTGACTGTACAAACTCAAAACTATTTTGTACAAACATTTTTTTTTTCTGGGATTGAGCAATCCTGTGAATCACTAAACTAATATTTAGTTGTATGACCACAGTTTTTTAAAACTGCTTGACATCTGTGTGGCATGGAGTCAACCAACTTGTGGCACCTCTCAGCTGTTATTCCACTCCATGATTCTTTAACAACATTCCACAATTCATTCACATTTCTTGGTTTTGCTTCAGAAACAGCATTTTTGATATCACCCCACAAGTTCTCAATTGGATTAAGGTCTGGAGATTGGGCTGGCCACTCCATAACATTAATTTTGTTGGTTTGGAACCAAGACTTTGCCCGTTTACTAGTGTGTTTGGGGTCATTGTCTTGTTGAAACAACCATTTCAAGGGCATGTCCTCTTCAGCATAGGGCAACATGACCTCTTCAAGTATTTTAACATATGCAAACTGATCCATGATCCCTGGTATGCGATAAATAGGCCCAACACCATAGTAGGAGAAACATGCCCATATCATGATGCTTGCACCTCCATGCTTCACTGTCTTCACTGTGTACTGTGGCTTGAATTCAGAGTTTGGGGGTCGTCTCACAAACTGCCTGTGGCCCTTGGACCCAAAAAGAACAATTTTACTCTCATCAGTCCACAAAATGTTCCTCCATTTCTCTTTAGGCCAGTTGATGTGTTCTTTGGCAAATTGTAACCTCTTCTGCACATGCCTTTTTTTAACAGAGGGACTTTGGGGGATTCTTGAAAATAGATTAGCTTCACACAGACGTCTTCTAACTGTCACAGTACTTACAGGTAACTCCAGACTGTCTTTGATCATCCTGGAGGTGATCATTGGCTGAGCCTTTGCCATTCTGGTTATTCTTCTATCCATTTTGATGGTTGTCTTCCGCTTTTCTTCCACGTCTCTCTGGTTTTGCTCTCCATTTTAAGGCATTGGAGATCATTTTAGCTGAACAGCCTATCATTTTTGCACCTCTTTATAGGTTTTCCCTCTCCAATCAACTTTTAATCAAAGTACGCTGTTCTTCTGAACAATGTCTTGAACGACCCATTTTCCTCAGCTTTCAAATGCATGTTCAACAAGTGTTGGCTTCATCCTTAAATAGGGGCCACCTGATTCACACCTGTTTCTTCACAAAATTGATGACCTCAGTGATTGAATGCCACACTGCTATTTTTTTGAACACACCCCTTTCAACTAATTCAACTAATTGCCCAATTGCACAGCCTTAAGAGCGTGCATATCATGAATGCTGGGTCTCATTTGTTTTCTGAGAATCTACTGAACCTACTGGTAACTTGTTTGCCACGTAGCAATAAAAAAATATACTAAAAACCTTGATTATTCTGGTTAGTCACATTGTACTGCTATTATTTTGAACAATACTGTATATAGGATAACAGAACACCGGTCATGAATTAGAAGTCTAAAACGAGAATTTTTAAAGAGAAATGTGGGAGGATTTCGATACAAGAGAAGAGGAGCTTGAGTCTGTGACCCATCCCTATTTGTTTGAACCGCGAGAAGCATCAAAGCTTACGCTACTCCTACATCACATCAGTGGTTACTCTTTTGGTGTAAATCGACTTGCATAGTCCGTCTGCCGGAATCTAGTTATTTTAGTTTTTAAAGTTTTAAATATGGATATTTTTCTCACACAAACACATTGCTATGCTACAGAAGGCCTTCATGAACCCCCCGGAGCCATGTTGATATCTTTTATGATGGATGGATGCCATTTTTTGGGCTTCAAAATCTAATCCTCTATTCACTGCCATTAGAAAGCTTGGAAGAGCCAGGACATTATTTAATATATCTCTGAATGTATTCCTCTGAAAGAAGAAAGTCATATACACCTATAGGAGGGTTGAGGGGGAGTAAATCATGGGGTAATTTTCATTTTTTGGATGAACTATCCCTTTAAGAGGACACTGGTTAGATACATGTAATATTGCTACTTTTTTTACATAATATTTCTGTCATGTTAGGATGGTGAGGTGATCGGAATAAACACACTAAAAGTTACTGCAGGAATCTCTTTTGCCATTCCATCAGACCGAATCAATAAGTTCCTCGATGAATCCAATGATAAACAGCAGAAAGGTAAGCATCATGCACAGAGGTAATGCAATTAGTTAGGTAATTCCAAAAGGAACTCATCAACACAAATTTTAGAAATTTTAACTGCAAATAGATGTTCACTTTCATTCAACTCTATAGATTAATCTGAGAGGTGTTTGCAAGTCCCACCTATCAAGTTATGTTCTTCCAACTGTAACAAAATGGCTACAAAACACAAACACTATATGCATGAAAGAGTCTGTTCATTACATCCTTGGTGTCATTTACTTTGATTTCAGTCAAACAAAGGGTAGTCAGGACAAACTTCACGCAGTCTCAAGCTGTGAAGACTGCCTCAGGTGAGGTAATTGCTAGCAAATTTGACTTTGCTAGCTAGCTGCTAGTCATCTTACCGGCCTGATGATATCAAACATGCAAGCTATAACAAAATCAATAGAAAATTAACTGGTCCATCGTGCCATTAAATTACTTTGCGAGAGGAGCTAAAGTAGATGTATACAGTACTGTAGATCCAGAATGCTGAATTAGGTTGCTAACTGATTATCAAACATACTGGAAAAACGCTATGCATGAATTTGTCCAAGTAACCTGCTACTAGCTAACTGCAAGCCAATATAACTATTTGCTTCTGTGTTTAACAAAAATCCCTAACAAATAAAAAGACAGGCGTTACTTTGTTCAGTTTCATATTGAAATGCAAATATTTGTGCTAAACTCATGTTTGTGAACAACACTCAGTATGGGGTACTAAAGTTATCTAATGGTGCTTTCAAGTCCTCCTGGGAAGTCTGTATTTACAAGTTGGGAAGTCATAATTATGAAGGAATGTGTGTTCAAATAATGATGGCAGTGTACCAATTCTACAAAAAATCTACATGACATCTACTTAAAATGATGAATAAAGAATGCGCATCAGGTTTTTATTTTATTATTATTTTTTTGTTGTTGCTTTTTTTTATTGCTATTGAAGGTACTGTAAACTGAATCATTATGTATTATATTGCAATAGTACAATGTGGCATTTTACATGCAACTTAACTAGTTTCATTGTAAATAAAAATATCAATAATTTCCACAAATTTTCCATCAATACCAGGCCCTCCATTCCAGGCATTCACCCTGTTTTCGCACTGACATGCCCCCAACTCAGAAAATCCTGAATTTCCCAGTCCCATTTACTTTCTTTCCCGCTTGACTTGAATATGAAATATCTAATATCTAATGTATTCTATGTACAAATATCTAAAACTAATACTTTCTCTTTCAGATATAAAAGTTCCCAAGAAAAGGTTTATTGGAATCAAAATGGTCACTTTAACAGAGAAGTATGTTATGTCAATCAACAACAATGCTTTTTTTTTAAAAACATTTTTTTATAGGATTCTTCACATTTATTAGTGTCAGGTACAATCAGTAAGCTTTCTGAAAGGAGAAATCTGCATCCATTTTCCCTCAGATCTCTTGTATTTCTCTTCTTTTCCTCAGCATTGTCCATGAGTTAAAATGGCACAATCCAGACTTTCCAGATATTGGCAGTGGAATTCTTGTCCATGAAGTTGTCCCGGATTCCCCAGCTCAGAAGTAATGTCTAAAGGCCAATTCACACTGCACCAACAGACTCCGAGAGACGGCAACAGACACTTTGTCGGGTTTTATTGGATCAGTGTGTTACCCCTGTCGGAATCTGTCAGAGCTTTTTTTCACTGATTGAACGCGATGAATCGAATTTAGAATGTCTGAGATGATGATCTGGTGACTCGGCGTTGTTCTGCGTCTGTCGGTGCAGTGTGAATTGGCCTTAAGCCAAACAACAACTTTATTTTCACCCCAGATTCTTTCCAAAATGATTTTGAGCATGTAATATTTTTTGCATGCTGTTACATACAGTATATGTTGTTGCAACATCAACCAACTGCATTTTTATTCATCACAAACTAATCATGTGACATTCTCCTTTCATTGGTTCCTCTTCACAGGGGTGGGCTTGAAACCGGTGATATTATAGTGAAGCTAAACGGCCATCCATTGGTCAACACTGGAGAATTACAGGAAGCGATTCAGGGAGACATGCCCCTCCTTCTGGAAGTTCGGCGTGGTAATGATGATCTACTATTTAACATTGAACCTCATATCCTTATGCAGTGACAATGGCGGAGATGTGGAACCAGAGGAGTGAGCTTAAGAACAAGATCAAGTGGAGATTGGTAGAGACTGAAGTGTGTTTGAGTTTCTACAGCTGGATGAAAATGTGAAGGAAGTAAAGAACAATTAACATTGAATCTGGGCTTCAAAGGACAAATGCAGTTGCCTAGTATGCCCACTGGATCTTTAGACCATTTTCATCATTTTTAATGAATTAATTAATTGTCATTAATGCCATTCTAACTCCAAAGTAATACAGTGCATTTCTGTCTGGACTGACGTGGTATTCACAATAAAGATCAATTATCATTTAGAAATAAAAATAGTAATTTTGCCAATTAGATTTACGCTACTGAATGCTTATCATTTTCATTTGATTTGATATAATTTCTTACAGGAAATACACCAGTCACAGTATTTGCAGCTTTTGTAAATGCAAAGGCTGATTGTTTATTCGTTTATTAAATGCAAACTATTTGCACAATAAATATGTATTTTGATGAATGACTATTGATTACTCTTCAATAGCTATTCATTTTCAAAGCTGATTTAAAGTATCTAGCATTGTTTTAACATTTACAGTGAACATTTTTGAATGTCATTATGGCCCGGTTTAACAGACAGGAAGATTAAGCCAGGATTAAAGTCCCACCAAACCGGAAGTAGCAAGTGAGTTTTCTTCAGTGCTGTGACGTCTTTCCAAGTGAAACGGAATATTGAATAGAGGGCAGGGTTTGACTTCAGCGCTCCTCTTCTCCATCTCTCGCTCATTGCAGACTAACGGTTGGAGGGGAGTGGTTATGCATTTTCAAACCCAAGCTGTCAAACTGACATCATCTGAGAAGGAACGCCGTTTCCAGACCGGAAGCAACTTTTCAGACTTATTAAAGATTACAGCGTCAAACAATTTTTTTCTGTGTATTAACTTGCACGGATTAATTGTTCACCCTAAGACCTGTAATATGTGCTTTAATAGGGTAAGGTAAATAGGGTCAATTATGATTTCATGAGGACTTTAAGCCTTAGTTCAATTAGAACACTTAAGTGGCTTTTATAAATTTGTCTTAGAAAAACAACAGTACTGCTGTAGATCTTGACACAAAATAATGGCACTGACATATTTTAAGAGATGTCAGTGGCAGTGCAAGTTGCTTTCAGTTAAAACAGCTCAAACATTAATTTTAATCTTAGACTAGGTTTAAAGGGGTACTTCAGCGCTGGGAAGATGAATCTGTATTTAAACTGGGCCATTAATGTAGTAGAAATGTAAAATTATTTTTGAATTTGGTGCCTTCTAGACTGAGAAAACACAGAAAATGTATTTTTGTCTCATGGGGATGAAAGACGACAATTCCCAGAACGCACTGCTTTACTGCCCTACTCTAGGCATAGTCGGCTATTGGATTACTGGATCACTTGCCCACCACGTTCATTTTCAGAAAATCAGTTAAGTTAGAGACACTACAATTAAAAACTGAACGTGTATGTTCGATATAATGCGAGTGAGCCGATTGAGCTTCACGGCACAAAAGCAGCAGGATCGGATTACATTCATCACATGAACTGAGGTAAGCGCGGGATTCACGACCGCATTCACAGCGCGTGATCAGTCTGGCACGTGTTCAGTTCATGTCTTTGGAAGCTTAACTGTCATAGGAAGTTCATTTGAAAACACTCACTTTGCTCTCCATCGCTCCGTTTACATGAATCTCCACAGCTCCGCGAGCCGAGTGCTGTGAGTGCTGTGAGTGTGATGTTGAAAACATGCGGAAACAGCGCCTCCTGCTGGCTGTAGTCTTCAGCCTCTGGCCAAAAACTCCCCCGATGACGCAAAATGACTATATTTGCATCATCGGAGGAATTTTTCCAGAAATAAAATACATAATTCTCTCGTCTCAGGGTCATATGAGGGGCGAAAGTACGATAATTTGAATATACTCCTGGGTTTCTACTGATAAAAAGCTTAATGCTAATCGCTGAAGTAACCCTTTAATTGACAACGTTTTGAAGTGATGCCAAAGGGAGGGAGCGAGGATATATCATTCACTTGATTCAATTCACTTCAGTTCAATTGACGGCCATCCATTGACTCGCATCCTGAAGGGGTGGAGATAAGACGCGAGGAAAGGAAGCTAGGAGAGGAATCGAGGATGCACAAATAAGAATTGAGATGCACGCTGTGTATCCAGGTATATCCTGAAGCTGGAAAGGCAAAAGGAACTTTGTGGCAGTAGTACAGTAAACAAAAAGCTGGATGAGTTGATGTTAGAGTATGACATTATAGTTTTTATATTGACTTAATATATTTTTATTGTATATTGTTTGTGTTGGTGTGTTGAAGAATCTGCTGGGGATCGACTCTTTATTAGGTTGTTGATTAGATTGTTATGCCAATAGTGAAAGTATGTCTGACAAGTGAAAGTCTAATTTGAATCATTCACTCAACCGATTCTTTGAAAACTGCTGATTCATTCAGCTACGATACAAAATTCTTTATGGCTTATTTACTTAACATTTCCAGCATGTGCAGCATTCAGAGCACGTGTTCTGCCTGTCATGGTTAGCAGACTGAAAAGAAAAAAAGCACAGTTTCATATTTTTCCTTGTTGAAATAGAAAAAAATATATGTAATATGGTGAAAGATTAAAATACTTTTATCTTGGCTGGGTTGAGATGAGTGGATACGCCGCTTCCTAGATCTGTTTTCTCTCTGGTCAGTGGTTATAATCATCAATCATCACAGACAGATGTTATGAAATAGCATGCTGCTATCCAGGACTCCGTTTCCAATCATTCTCAAAATATAATTTGAAGAATGTTGCTGGATAAGATGTTCTCAACAAACATTGTAACCTACTTTCCTTTTAAGGTGATCTCAGACAGTCAAGAGCAGGTTTGCCTTGATGTTATTTCATCAGGCACAATCCAAAACAACTAGCAAAGCCTGCAGTGACTCCATCACTGTCCTGAAGACAGGTAGGTGTGATTGGCACAGTGGTGGAATGTGACAAGTCTGTGTAAACAAACACATCTCATCTACACAAAAAGAGCCAACAAAATATAACACATTTGATTTTGTTTCTCCAGACATATTACCAGTTGGTGCGTAGAGTTACACATTGCTGCTGTCTAATATATATATATTATCTGACTGGAAGGATGGCTAATATCTGATGCGTCCTGTCTTGACTAGATAATTCATATGCAAGTTCAAGTCCACAGGCAACCTTTTCTGGAAGTAGGTCACTTTTGAACACGTTTCCACATTCTGACTCATATGCCAGTTCCTCTCTACAGTTTTGAGGCCGTTTAGAAGCGAAGTGTTTGTGTATCTTGGTCAATATGTTGTTTACTAGATAGAAAATAGAGACAAATAGTATTACACTTTACTCAGTCCTTTATGGTTATGTTTATAGAGTTATTTGGACACATAGCCAATGCCATATTATTGCTAGGATGATGTTGCAAATTACGTATCAATGGACAAGACATGACTAAAAGTGTCTGAATTTCAGGCTGAACATTTACAAATATTAGCATTGCTAATGTAGGCCTGGTTGGCAAGTACTGCACCTTATAATTAAGTTTTCAAGTTTTTACTATTACACTTTTTAAAGGTACACTATGTAACTTTTTTGTTGTTGTTGTTCAAAATTAACAAAATGTAATAAGAGGCAATACATCATCAATCCTTCTTCCAAAACATGTTTTGTCTTAACCTAATTCACTATGGTAAGCCTATACGTTTTTATATTTTAGACCTGACTGGATAGTTCCCTTTCAAGGTAACTCGTGCTGCGTCAAGCGCCACGGGAACGCCTCTGTGGGATTGCGTCATGAAGCACTCGTGACCCGTCCCGCACTGAGCATTGACCAGGAAACTATTAAGCACCCCTGAACCAGACAATGTCAGCTTCTGTGTCTTCAAAAGCGCTCTGTGTCAAATCGTTGTCAAAAAGTTTGTGTAAAAAGTGTAAATATGGCGAGTAAGCAATTCAGATGTGTGTCTCCCTGTCCTGGTTATATTACGGATGGGGACACGCATGTGCTCTGTGTTGTTTGTTTGGGACTGGAGCATGCTCAAGTAGCCTTCGAGGGGGCTGACTGTGAGCACTGTAAGAAAATGGCAAACGTTAGCATTCCTCAGGGCTCGGGTTCCACTGCTGCCGACGCACAGCAAAGGCTCACGTCCTGCGGTTTGCAAATGGATCTAGTAGCAGGGTTAGAGACCGGCGATGGCCTTACCTGCTAGATCTGGCATTTCAGGACTTGCTGCGGTTTCTTCTGCTCGTGCTGAAGCTCAGGTGAAGCAACACTCCAGTTCCAAGGAACTGGATGTTGTGAGCCTAGATACTGTTGATGAAGAGATTTCGCCACCACATACACATGCACACCAGGAGCTTATGGAGGTTGTGACTTGCATTGTAGCCAGGTTAAAAATACTTACCAGCCGAGAAACAGGAGGTACTGGAGGAGAATACAGCAAAAGGAGTGCCAACACTGCCACCTCGTGTGCTTCAAGGCCTAGCGGTCCTCAGCAAACATACATCTCCATGTCCGCCCGGAAATGCAGCGTTAAGGGGAAGCTTGCTACCTCCAAAGTGGTGCTCAAAGAGGGTCAGTTCGGTTGCTCCCTGCCGGTGCGCCGTTTCAGGACACCGAGGATCTCTGATTGGGTCTTGCAGGCAGTAGAAAACGGGTACAGAATTAAGTTTGGGTCACACCTGCCCAAGTTCAACGGGGTGGTATCCACAGATGTCAGCCCCGAGCAGTCTCTGGTTATGGAACAAGAAGTACAGACTCTCTTACGAAAAGAGGCTATAGAGAGGGTACCTCCCCACAGCAGAGACTCAGAGTTTTACAGCTGGTACTTTATAGTTCTGAATAATACTACAATTTTAGTTTTAATACTTATAAAGCACATATAAATACCTTATTCTGCATTACCATATTCTACATCCCATAATCCTACCCAATACCTAAAGTTGGACCCTAATCTAAAGTGTGACCAAAATTGCATAATAAATTAATTGTAGTTTCATAAAGTTTAATAATGCCCAATATAAGTTTGCAAAAATTTTGATCTCTAAAATATTTTTAAAATCTTATTGACATCAACCATGTGTTTGTCAAGTTTCAGACAAACCCGTTATGCCAATTTTTAAATTGTAATAATATTTCACCCTATTACTGTTTTTTTCTGTATTTTTGATCAAATAAATGCAGACTTGATGAGCATAAGAGACTTCTTTCAAAAACATAAAAAATAGCAATGTTTCCAATCAGACTGAGTGTATGTCCAATTGACGAAGAGATTTATTTGTCTATTTTAATATAGTACATATAAAAATTTGTCCTTAAAGAGACACTTAAAGACATTGTATAACTACACTCACCTAAAGGATTATTAGGAACACCTACTAATACTGTGTTTGACCCCCTTTCGCCTTCAGAACTGCCTTAATTCAACGTTGCATTGATTCAACAAGGTGCTGAAAGCATTCTGTAGAAATGTAGGATAGCATCTTGCAGTTGATGGATATTTGTGGGATACACATCCAGGGCACAAAGCTCCCGTTCCACCAGATCCCAAAGATGCTCTATTGGGTTAAGATCTGGTGACTGTGGGGGCCATTTTAGTACAGTGAACTCATTGTCATGTTCAAGAAACCAATTTGAAATGATTCGAGTTTTGTGACATGGTGCATTATCCTCCTGGAAGTATCCATCAGAGAATGGGTACATGGAGGTCATAAAGGGATGGACATGGTCAGAAACAATGCTCAGGTAGGCTGTGGCATTTAAACGATGCCCACCTGGCACTAAGGGGCCTAAAGTGTGCCAAGAAAACATCCCCCACACCATTACACCACCACCACCAGCCTGCACAGTGGTAACAAGGCATGATGGATCCATGTTCTTATTCTGTTCACGCCAAATTCTGACTCTACCATCTGAATGTCTCAACAGAAATCGAGACTCATCAGACCAGGCAACATTTTTCCAGTCTTCAACTGTCCAATTTTGGTGAGCTTGTGCAAATTGTAGCCTCTTTTTCCTATTTGTAGTGGAGATGAGTGGTACCTGATGGGGTCTTCTGCTGTTGTAGCACATCCGCCTCAAGGTTGTGCGTGTTGCGGCTTCACAAATGCTTTGCTGCGTACTTTTAAAATAGCTTAAATCACCTTTCTTTCCCATTCTGACATTCAGTTTGGAGTTCAGGAGATTGTCTTGACCAGGACCACACCCCTAAATGCATTGAAGCAACTGCAATGTGATTGGTTGATCAGATAATTGCATTAATGAGAAATTGAACAGGTGTTCCTAATAATCCTTTAGGTGAGTGTATATCATTTCAGCTTTGTTTTTAACTGCTATAGAGGGCCAAAAGTTAGTGTACATTTAATAGTCAATATGAGAAAGAGAGTAGAGTAAAATCAGAACCTGATTAGTTAGAAGGATGATGAGATATTCTTTTTGGCTGCTAACACACTTTCTCATCTACATGTTCAATTTTATTTTTGAGAAAATAAAACCAAAGCATGTGACAAAGCAGTCTGAAACTTCAAGACCTTCACTTTGGACTTGATCTGAACTTCAGCAACCTTTTGTCTAGTTAATTTGCTTCATGTTGTGGTAGAGCTGTGGGATTGTGACATTATAGTGGATTTGGAAGAGACTTCAAGAGCAGTTGTTGTATTATTTAGGAGTGGTTATCGGTATGCTGTATTATCTAAAATGTAGTGGACTGATTTTGACATTCTGAGGTTAATAACAGAGCCATAGCACAGCAGTAGCACACGTGCTTATGACACATAAAAGGTTTTTAGTGCTAACATGTGAAGACACAAATCTGAGGCCAAACCGCATCATTTCCCAATCCCACACACCCCTTCCTCCCTCCTGCTCTTTCCTGTCATCATTCTTTAATAACATTTTCTTTCCAAAAACTAAAACGAGGTTTGACATATCCACTGCCTACAATTTCCCATCTTGGATAAAGCTTAAAGTGATGAAGGCATGCAGAGTCAAATTTTATTTACTGTATAGAGCAGTTTGTGAGCACCATCTGGAGGAACAGACCAGCTCATGCCACGCACCTATACTGTATAAAGGAGGGCATAGTGGACGTTCTGACCCTTATTGAGTGTGCTAATTCATACATGCTTTTTGCATTACACGTCTGTCTTTGGTATCTGCACAGTATAGTGCTTGAGTAGCCTGCACTTGTTTAGTTACAGCTTGTTTTAACAAGTAATTCTTTGAGAGATTTCAGCAATGTTTACCTTCTCAGTTCATTCTACTATAAACACTGCTTGGTTCCAGCTGTGACTGATCTACTCAAGCTGCCAATACCTATAAATATTTTGTCTTCCACATGTTGTTTTCTTTGTTGTTGCAGTCAGTACTGTTAACCTACCACTAGATGATGCTGTTTGTTTAGACATCGAGTAGGTCCTGCTCTGAGAAACGTGGCACAGTCCACTTTCTTGTGTTTATTCTAGTGTACTTGTCTTTCTCAGGCTGTTAAATTACCAGAGTAGTTTTTTCCATCAGAGTTTGGCTTCACTCTGTCATTCTCTTAACCAATTTTTTTTGTTGTTGTCTGGTTTACCGACTTTTATTATCCTCAAAGGACATACAATTTAATTAGCAAAGTTGTGTATAATGTTAAGACTTAAAAGATGTTTTGTATTAGGCTGACATTATATATATTTATCGAGCATCTGTGGGATGTGCTGAAAAAACAATTCAGAGCCATGGAGGCCCCACCGTGCAATTTACAGGACTTAAAGGATCTGCTGCTAACATCTTGGTGTCAGATACCACTGGACACCTTCAGGTGTCTAGTGGAGTCCATTCCTCGACAGGTCAGGACTGTTTTGGCAGCCAAAGTAGGATATTAGGTCATAATGTTATGCTTGATTGGTGTATATGCAGTATATATAATTAATTAATTAATTCATTTATGTATTCATTTATTGTTTTAACATCACCTCACTAAATTGTTACATTTATGCCAGTTTGAAAAAGTTAAAAGATATATTTTCTTATTATCAAGTTGTGCTTGTCAGGTGTTAGATTTTTTTTTTACTGGAAAACAGGACAAAAAACGATTATGAAAAATATGTATTTTTGTTAAATTATAAAGTAAATAAACAGAAAGAGACTATTATTAGTCTCCAGGAGACTATTAGAAATCGCCTCTAATAATATTTTGTTTGCACAAAAACCATGAGAAATTATGCATGGTGATATATTGTAAATATTAACACTGCATGCCAGATCTCTCTAAAGGTTCGTCCATTTTCCATAATGCCCTTTCTCTGTCACACTAATGGTGTAACAGAGCATTATATTAGGAAGGCAAGCCAGAAGTCATCTACATGTTCCTGTCATTTTTTTTAATGGTCTCTTCTTGTCTTTTTTATTCCTCTATTTCTGAAATTGCACATCATTCACAATTCACAATTACACATTGGGGCCCTTATAGAGACTCCTTAGCATGGACTATTTTTCTGCTAGTGGAAAACGAGCAGTGAGTATTTATACCTCTGGAACACACGGTTGACAAAAGCAGTTAAACACTGGTCACAGACACACTGGCATCTGCTCGACTGTCGCTGCGCCAGTACAGATAATCTGTTTCCTGCACATGCTGTGCTAATACTCATGTTATGACATCTGGTTTACGGATTATAAATAAAATATATTTTTTGGATAATAATTAAGCAACATTTTATTACAGCTAATGATTTTGTATACACTCAAAAAACATCCAACCTCAAATGCATATCATCCTCTGAGTCTGAATATGAGTGAATGTCCTTTTTGAGAGCCAGCATACATATTTAATTACAGCTCATCTACGGTCACAATACTGGATTTTTTTGTGTGTGTTATTTCAACGGATGACTTCCCAGTGTTTATTTAATGGCATTTCTCTTGGAAAGGTTTTGTCTTGATATGAAACAAAAAAGATAAACATTATGTTTAAAAGTAAATGTTTGTTTGCAAGCTTGATGTGACTTGAAACTACCTCTGTGATTCAAAATATAATTACATGACATTTAATGGTCACCAAAACGCCAGTTAAAATGATTGTTTCTTATGAATGAGTTATTCTTAATACAACTTCATGTTAAAATCAACACTGAATCTATTGGCTGGTCTTACTGGTTTATGACTAATATGTAAATGACCCATCTGTTAGAGAAAGTCATCCACATATCAGTGATATTTCTGTGATGTCCTGAGTTGACCTGGTCACCCCCTCTATTTGTTTAATGCATGCCAGTCATGCCAGTCAGAACAGAATGTAAAGGTCACACAAGGCGACAATAAACAAAAGAAATCTGGAATCAAAACAGATAATTATCCTAATATCTGGCATTTACAGTCGAGCGATTATAGTTAAAGCTGTTGCTAAGCTGAATCTGAATGGGAAGACTAACTATGGTAATTTAATGATTTTATCAACTATGGTATTAAACTGCACGGGCTGTGCTACAGTATGCATGAGTTTGTGTTAGTGTCTGAGCTACCTCATACTAAACATGTAGGATTGCTGACTAATGCTTCTTTTAGGTCTAGTAGGCTATGTCATTTTCAGTTGTAATAATTAACATGCTTCTTTCAGTTTTATGTATGGCAATTTAGCGCACACAAAAATGTTTTGACTGATGCAGGCTTGTTGGCTTCATGTAGGCTGCAAATTGTTTAAATTTGTGTTTTAGGCCTGTAATAAACCATGTAGAAAATTATATATTAGGCTACTGTTTAACATTAACATTAAAGGCCAAAATGCAGGAAGTGAAAACTGATTTGAGGTCCGAATTTAAGGATAAACTAAACTCTTGTGGGATGTACAAAATGCAAGTATCATGCACATCAAATGTTTGAGACCCCTGATCTAAACAGCTTATATCTCTCTTAATCGTTGGCTTCTTCCTTTTACAGCTGATGCCTACAGGTTGTGATTTGTTTATCTTTTTTAGTCAATACGACCCACCGTTTCCAGATGTTACTTGTTTTCAACAGTTGTGGCCACCCAGTCCTGATGAAATTTTAAACAATGGGCCTTATTCGCTGTTGATTTCGCATGAATACACAGCAGGTGTGTATGCTACAAACTGTGTATTTGTTCTTATGCTCATTGTAATGTTGGTGATTCTGAATTATTCTAAAAGAGGGGGTGTTTGTCCACAGCTAGTTTATTTGCACTTGCTAAGTGCTTAAACTAAAAACTAAATGCTTTGGTACAACCTCTCTCTCTCTCTCTCTCTCTCTCTCTCTACAAATCTTTGACGATCAGACAGTAAAAACAGCTTTTGTTTGAAATCAAAATCATGTGTAACATAATAAATTACTTTACTGTCACTTTTGGTCAATTTAATGTATTTACATTTAGGCATTTAGCAGACGCTTTTATCCAAAGCGACTTACAACATAGGAGTACAGGAAGCGATCGGTCATGAATAGGCGCAAAAACGCAAAAAGTGCCTTAAATACCAAGCTTTGGATATCACATAGAATAAGCTTAAGCTAGAATAAGGAAGGAATAAAAGAGAAGAGGGGTTTTTTTTTTTTTTTTTGAGTTTAAGATGAGTTTTTAGCTGTCTTTTGAATGATGACAGTGATTCTGCCATCCGGATGGAGGTAGGAAGATTGTTCCACCAGCCAGGAACGGTGAATGAAAAGTTCTGGAGAGGGATTTCATGCCTCTCAGTGATGGTACCATAAGCCTCACGCCCTTACCTGAGCGAAGGCTTCTGGTAGTGTAGACTCGTAGGAGCGAGTCGAAATATGCTGGTGCCGAGCCTGTGGTGGATCCATAAGCGAGTGTCAAGGCCTTGAACTTGATGCGGGCATCAAGTGGCAGCCAGTGCAGAGAGATGAAGAGAGGTGTGACATGGGCCCTTTTGGGCTCATTGAATACAAGACGTGCTGCAGCATTCTGAATCAATTGAAGAGTTTTGATTGCACACGATGGAAGACCAGCCAGAAGCGCATTGCAGTAGTCAAGCCTAGAAATGACAAGGGCCTGGACGAGAAGTTGTGTTGCATGCTCTGTAAGGAACGGTCTGATCTTCCTGATGTTGTGCAGAGCAAACCTGCATGATCGAGCTGTCTTTGAAATGTGGTCTTTGAAGGACAGCTGGCCGTCAAAGATTACTCCAAGATTTCTGACCGACCCTGAGGGGGTAATCAGAGATGAACCTTGCTGGATGGTGAAGTTGTGTTGTAGAGTCGGATTGGCAGGGAAGACGAGAAACTCAGTCTTAGCCAGGTTGAGCTGAAGGTGGTGTTCTTTCATCCATGCCGAGATGTCTGCCAGACAGCTCGAGATGCGTCCATTTACTGTGGGGTCAACTGGTTTAAATGAAAGATAGAGTTGAGTGTCATCAGCATAGCAATGGTATGAGAAGCCATGTGCCTGTATGATGGGTCCCAGTGACGTAGTGTAAATGGAGAAGAGTAGAGGTCCCAGCACTGAGCCCTGAGGAACCCCGTGGTCAATTGATGTGCTTTGGATACCTCACCTCCAGGCAACCTTGAAAGACCTACCTGTGAGGTAAGACTCAAACCAGTGGAGTGGAGTCCCTGTGATGCCCAGTGATGAGAGGGTGGACAGAAGAATCTGGTGATTCACTGTGTCAAATGCAGCAGATAGATCGAGGAGGATTAGGACTGATGATCTGGAAGCAGCTTTTGCCATCCGCAGGGCTTCAGTGACTGACAGTAATGCAGTCTCTGTTGAGTGGGCCTTTTGAAACCTGACTGGTTAACGTCCCAGCTGATTTGACTGTGAGAGGAAAAATGAAACCTGGTTGAGAACAACCCGCTCAAGTGTTTTTGCAATGTAAGGCAGGAGAGAAATAGGTCTGTAGTTCTCTAGAAGTGATGTGTCTAGAGTGGGTTTCTTAAGCAGTGGGGTGACCCGGGCCTGCTTGAATGTGGTAGGGAAAAAGCCAGTGCTGAGAGATGTGTTGATGATGTGTGTGAGTGCTGGTAGAAGTGTGGGAGAGATGGCTTGTAGAAGGTGTGAGGGGAGGTGTGATTTGTGCTGAATAAAAGTATTAATTACTTTAAAACAAAGCAAACAATTCTAAAATACCCGTAATTCCATGGTGAAGGCAGAGCAACAACTGACCAAGGTGAAGCCAGAAGGGCAAGGAAGCCCTGTGGAGGATCAGAGGGACAACAGTCCCAGGCGAAGCGGGGAGCCAGTGTGGAGCCGACTGGTTGACGGGCCGAGGCGGAGGTGATTGGCAGCATACCATGGTGGAGCTGGCAAACAGGAAGTCCAAAGTAGATGATTAGAGATGCTGAGAGGAGAAAGTAAATTTATGAAACGGCCTCCCTGGCTGATACAGGAATGGCAGAATGTTCAAAAACGACCTCATTGGCCGACACGGGAGAGGCAGAGAGTTCAAAAATTCAAAAAAAGTTTAAAAAAATGGCCTCTTTGTACGATATGGACAGTCAGAGGAGGTGGGAGTGGGAGGCAGGGTGGGAGCATCATAATCCACAGTACTTGGCGATGAAACATGGTGCTGATCCTTACATACTCCTCAGTAAAAGGTTCAAAGTCTGCACACTCACATTAGCCTTGGTACATTGGGCCAGGCTCCACTCCATGCCCTCGTACTCTATAAGAACCCCCACATGGACACAGGGACTGGCACACACCTGGTCAGACTCCTTTTCTGGCTCAGGCTCCGGGACTAACTTGGCCTTCGGGTCTGCTCCATAGAGTAAATGATAGCCAGTTAACGCACCTGGTCAGACTGGGCAATCCTAAGCACTGGGTCTCTGGTGGCCACTTGCTTCACCTTCTCTTTGGGCTTAGTAGTGTAGTTGTAGTGAGTTGGCTCATGTTTTATGTTTTGCGCTTCAGAACTTATGTTAAGGGTGCAGTGAGCATTGATGCTTCCTATTTTTCACACTGGATTGTGGGACTTTATAGGGAGCAAACGCTTTAGTTCACTGGAAGGATTTTGCGATTGAGACAACCCTTAAAATGGCGACTTCCTCAACAGTGCCCTGACTACTTAAATAGGGAGCTGATTGAGATGCACCCAAACAAAACTGAAACAGACGCAACACACATGTGTATACATGTGGTTTCAGTTTGATTTTTCCTTTTCTAGTAATTTAGAATACATTTTAGTGTGAACATGATGAATAATGATTTCTGTTATAATGATATACAAAATAATATGCATATACAATTTAAATGCACATTTTGCGCACACAAATGTGAAAATGCTTAGTGAATAAGACTGTCGAATTTTCCTCATAACCTCAGAGGAACAGACTTAATCATGCACTCCTTCAGAGTTCTATTTCTGGAGGCTGAAGTAAGCACATGTGGCCATTTGTGCAGCCCACCTCGGTAAGGAGAGTTTGCACACAGACTGATAAAGGAGAGGGAACAGCAGAGAGTGCTTTTGCACATTTGTAGTCTGCCAATTACTTACAGAATCCAAGCTCCACGGATACACACACTAAAACACTATTACAGATGTAGCATCTAAGCCATGGTAAATCTCCTTTGAAGCTAATCTGGACATATATTATATAAAACCATTATGAGAAACGCAATAGCAAAGGTGATGGAGATGATGAGACCGAGCAAATAGAGTGTTTTATTTTCCCGGGCTAAAAATTGGCAGTGTTTGAAGATTTCAGACACATTTTCTCTAATAGCACTCGCCAAGATTAAAGGCCTTCCAGAAAACGTATACTTTTCCCCCCTGTACATTCTTTTACCACATACTTTATCTCTAATGCTTTTTATTGATGTATTTTTGTCTGTCTTTCTCTGTTTTTTGTTTTTTTTGGTCATTCTTCATTATCTCCTCTCCATGTCCAAGAATGTTTTTCCAACCACGTTCTTCACATTCATTCAATTAATTTTACTCTGACTGCCAGCGGATAGAAAGAGGAAGAGAACATTTGCTTTGTTTTCTATTTATGTTTAACAGACACACCATCTCTCAGAGCAGCAGGTGCTTGTGGATGATAAGAAGTACCTGTCAACTGGTACAGCACTCTCACCTGCCACATTCAGACTGCTGTGAAGTGCTAAATATAGTCAGACCACTGCAGTGTGTGTGTGTGTGTGGTGTGTTCATCTAATGAGTAATGCATGTTTAAATTAATTACTTGCCCTCATGTCATTCGACACCTGTAAGACCTTTGTTCTTCGAACACAAATTAAGATATTTTTTTTTAAATCTGATGATTCAGAAAGGCCTCCATTGGCAGCAATGACATTTCCTCTCTCAAGACCCATAAAAGGTACTAAAGACGTCGTTATTAACAAGATATTGTCTTCCGTTTGGGCCTCTGACGTGAACTCACGAAGCATCACGAAGCATGCGCAAGAATATGACGTAGAGCCGGTGTTCGGGCATCCAGAAAATGCACACTTTAGCACCATTTTGAGCACTACGCCAAGATCTAAAGCACAATCAATGTAGAATTCAACAGCTTAGATACGGCGCATCTTCTTCTGCTTGTAATTAAAGTTCCTCGCTTCTGCTGGCTCTATGTCATATTCTCGTGCATGCGTCGTGTTGCTTCATGAGTTCACGTCAGGGCCCAGACGGAGGACAAGAATAAAGTTGAATAAATACATTTTTTTTTTGCACAAAATCTATTCTTGTCGCTTAAAATTATTGTAGAACCACTGGAAGTGATGGACTTTTTAACGACGTCTTTAGTGCCTTTTATAGGTCTTGAGAGAGGAAATGTCATTGCTGTCAATGGAGGCCTTTCTGAGCCATCGGATTTCAACAAAAATATCTTCATTTGGGTTCCGAAGATGAACAAAGGTCTTAATGGTGTCAAATTACATGAGGGTAAATAATTAATGACATAATTTGTGGGTGAACTAACCCTTTAACTAATGTTACAGCTTTTTAAACATTTTAAAATGTAAAAAATGTACTATTAACCAAGATTAATAAATGCTGTATTTTTTATCGTTAGTTTATTTTAACGAATGTAGTAAAAACACTAGAGTTTAATATTTTATATTGTAATAATTTCACAGTTACTGTTTTTTGATTAACATTAAAGTCCCTGTAAAGGCAATCATTAGATTTGATTCTAAACACATTATAAATGTTAGAAATGTATTGTTGAAAATAACACATTAAAGACTGTGAACTGTGTAGTACTGAATTCAGAAGTTAGACAGTTAAACAGTTCCGGATTTTTTGGCGAGGCTAAAACGGTGGCTCAATGGAGTATGAGGTCTCTGCTGAACAAGAGTGGGTGTTTCTAAATTAGTGGGTGTTTTCAAACTGATGGGTGTTTATAAATCACGCAATGAAAATGATCCCCTTCACCCGACCCCACCCCTAAACCCTACTCACACTGTGACGTGGGCAAATCAGCTAACACAGTTGAAACCGTCCCTCTGTTTATGGCCACACCCACTGATGAGGTAACTCCTATTACTAACCTGCAGAGACATATACTTAGCTCCATGATGCACTGGAGCCACTGAGCATATGGCCCCTCCCCCATAACCAGAGCACATTCGTAATGGCAATTTCGCACCAGTTGACCTACGTGATTGGTGAGTTACTGTCATTACCATTAGTTACTACAGCCTACAACTTACAAAACAGCTTACAAAACAAAAAAGACTATCTCAAGAAGAGGTGGATTCATTTTGTGAACTGCTACCTTTATGGAGTGCTGAAGATCACCACCAACAACTGCCTCTGCAGTGACTTTACACCAGATACGGATAGTTTTACAAACTTTCATCGGCGACAACTGGGATTCACTGATAATCCGCTGCAGAATGGGGCCGAACCGACTATCTCCTGCTCCGGCCTTCACCCTCCTGTACCGCGGACATCACAGTTGTGAGCTGTACGTGAGTGTTCTCTTGTGTGCTTACTGCTAATGGCACCGACAGCGGACACACCCCCAGCGTTTGAGAGCAGAGAATGCTGCTTATTTTTTCAAGATTTTGATAAGCTATTTTATGTACTTAGCAGATTTTTTTATGATTCAAATTTGACTGGGTGGTTAATAACACATTTATCTGTGGTGTGAGAAACTCAGAACACATGTTTAATTTTGACTTTACAGTAGGGCTGGGATAAACGATTGTTTTTTAAATGATTTATGAGGATCTATTGACAGAAATGCAATATAATATACATAACTATGTTTTCAGTGGAGCTTAAAGACCTAACATAATGAACCGTTATGTTTTTATTACCTTAGAAATTAGCCAATTCTATCTACATACACCGCGGGTTCCTTTACAGGGAAGTCACCATTTTGCGCCGTCATGCTTCTACAGTAGCCTTAAATGGACAAACTTCTCAACAGAGCGCTAGTCAGCGTCTGACGACGACATTTTAGTTCTATGTCGGCCCCTGTAGCTTCTCTATGAGCTTTGAAAGGAAGGGGTGAGCGTGTGCCTGATTGCAATTCACAACTTCACCACTAGATGCCGCTAAATTTCACACACTGCACCTTCAAGACTTTATCGGACTAATTTAAGACTGATCTTATGATGATACTTGACAAAACGGGAATTTTGGCATAATTCTGTGTGTTATTGTTCTTTCAAGCAAAAGATGCACAGGATAGACTACTGCGCGTGTCTTTCTGTGTCGTGACTCGGTGTGTGTGTCTCACACACAGACAGGACGTTCACAGACAGTGCATTCTTATGAGCTTAAATGGTTTAAAAGCATTTGCATGAATATGAACGATGACATAATGTAACGCTAGCAAAAGGATGATAGAAAAACGGATGCTGAGTTAATTGCGCTAAATATTTTGATCGTGTTAAACAGAAAAAATAATCGCATGCGTTTTAAACCGCTAATTTTGACAGCACTATATTATCTGTGTTCGTCCAACAGGTATAGTACAGTTCGTGGTACGGTTCAGTGCTCTTTAGGTTGTTTATGTTCATTATTGTTAATGTTATGTGTTTTGAGACATGGGGTAGTTTAATGCTGTCTCTCATTTCAAGACTCTTTGCAAACTGTTTTGTTTTGAAGAAGGTGCTCTGAAGGATATTATGCTTTCAAAGGTTACTTGCTTTTGTTAGCCGCTCCGAAAATTGCCTTATTGCCTTATGTATTTCCTACCTTTAACTAATGTAAACAAATCAAACCCTACTGCGAAGTCATACCAAATTTTCTAAAAACAATGTTATGGACTTTAAAATGGGGTCTTTAAAAAAAAAAAGGATGCAAAATATCATAAAAGCGGTCCATATTAAATGTATTAGATTTCATGTCTTGTGAAACCATATGATCACCTTTTGGAGAACATTGTAATGAATCTTTTAAGCTGCAGTCCATAACTTTTTGCGGTTAATAAACAGAACTGCATGCTTTGCAGAAGAACATTGCAGCCGGAGCTACTTCTCACTGTTTATGTCTATGGCGAGTCACAAAGGGACTGTGCTCCTCCACAGCGGTTCCTACCAGACCAGTCTAAAATAGTCCCAATATAAACACTTATTATAAGTGTACCATAATGATTCAGGGTAAGAAAAAAACACGGTTAGATTCATGTTGTACATTCTCATTATATAATTTTTGTAAATCTTGAACACAAAAAAAGTTACGGATAGCAGCTTTAATGAAGAGATTGATCCAATATCTCATTCTTTCGGTCTCAATTTTTCTAACAAAACCATCATATGGTTTTTGAAGATTTGGAATAGAATAAGCACAGTTCACATGGACTACTTTTTGATAGTATTATGGTGCTTTTGTGTCCTTTTTAAAGCTTAAATCACAAAATCTTTTGGCCAGTGAGCTGTGTCCAATACATTGTGTCTTATTGTTTGTGGACTGTGTGTATTGGGGAGGACTGTGATAAGCCTGTGGAGCCAGTGCTGATTACAGAGGTGCTGTTTGCAAAGAATACATTACTGGGGGCTTGTGCAATCTCATTATAAACAAGGGAAAATGAAGCTAAGTGGCTTGTAAAAACAAAAGGAGAGATGTTAGTGTTTACAGGGAGGGTAAGAATGACTTAGTCACACGGATTAAATCAAGAGCACAAGTAAATAAAAATGAACTGCAGCTTGCTGTTATAATTGCATGTGATAGTTGTTAAAGTAACTATAGGAAAAATATGAAATGAAATATGAAGTGCTTTTTCTGCTGGAAAAAAGGTACATTTATATATCATCATTATGTGCTGCAAACTTGACAAATAATAAAGTGCTGATTATATGTCTTATGATGTCAATGGTTATGTCATATTTTGGCTTAGGGATGTATGGTCTACTCATAAGTCATAATGAGTTGGATCTTGAGTGTACACAACCCCGTCCACTCCCACCTGAACACACGCACAAGTGGAGAGCACATTGAATTAAAGGGATAGTTCACCCAAAAATGACCCCATGATTTACTTACCCTCAAGATATCCTAGGTATATTCTTTTTCTTTTTTTTAAGACAAATACAATTGGAGATATATATAAAAATGTCCTGCTCTTAAGCTTTATAGTGGCAGTGAATTGCAGATGAAGTTTTGAAGCCCAAAAAAGTGCATCCATCCATCATAAAAATTCTACACACTGCTCTATCCTCTGCGCTTCCGCGTTCGTCAATACGTTGTGCGTCAGGTCAGGGGTTACTCTTTCAGCGTAAATTAGCGTACAGTTATTTTATACAGGTGCTGGTCATATTTAGAATATTATTAAGTAGATTTATTTCACTAATTCCATTCAAAAAGTTAAACTTGTATATTATATTCCTTCATTCCACACAGACTGATATATTTCAAATGTTTATTTCTTTTAATGTTGATGATTATAACTATCAACTAAGGAAAATCCCAAATTCAGTATCTCAGAAAATTAGAATATTACTTAAAACCAATACAAAGAAAGGATTTTTAGAAATCTTGGCCAACTGAAAATTATGAAGATGAAAAGTCCATCAGTCTGTGGCACTGCTCAGGTGGATATATTTTATTTATATCTCCCTTTGTATTCCTCTGAAAGAAGAAAGTATGAGTAAATCAGTACAAATGAAACCCAAAGTTGACTCATTTCAGAAAAATTTGATGTTTTAACAGGGGTGTGTAAACTTTTTATGTCTACTGTAGTATACAGAAGGGTCATAGGCAAATATACACTGTTTGCATCACAACAGCCATTTACAGAATTACTGAACTAGTCCACTAAACACTATGTAATTTGTTGTCTTGGGAAAAATAAATGTAATTGATCTTAACTGAAAGCATTATTTGGGGGGTAATTTAAATTTTTGGGTGAACTATCCCTTTAAAAGGGATCACAAGTTCATTGCAAAACTGAAATTCCAGTCGCTTTAGTGTAACATGTTGCTCCATTAACAAAGGAATTAAACAGGAACTATTACCCACAGCAGTGAACTCCTCCAAACCCCAGAGCGCTTGAGAGGCTTGAAAATTAATGGGATTTTTGTGGGGGAGTAGCGCATTTCACAACAGCCTCTGGGTTCACTCCAGACTGGCCTGGCTCTGCAGTCCACTTACACTCAATGTGATTTTCAGTGTTATTTTATCAACTTTATTCTTACAAACCTGTGCTCCGAGACGATACCTATCTACCTCCACTTTCAAACATAAACCATCTGGGCATGTTTTTAGCCCCTATAGTCACACAAAGATGCTAATCAGCACCCACAACATAGTTAGCAGATAAGAAATGCAAACACGACCGTTTTCCTGAGAAAAACATATAATGCAACCTATAGGTCTTTACACTATCAGTTAGTGACAGGGTACAGCCTACAGATATAGTCTTGACCTGAACTTGAATAATTTATGGAATGATTTATTGCCTCTTTTTTTTAATTTTATGACCTGATATTTTTACATGACTGTTGTGATATGTCATGTCTGTTAAAGTAATTTAGAGCTGATGTCTGTGGGAAAGATGCTCCGTAAAGTGTCCTGGAAATATGACACGTGATAAACAACACAGGTTCAACCCTTTAGTGGAGCAGAGGAAAGCGTTTCCCATCTTTCCGTTAAAATTCTCCAAACTGCGAGGGGAAAATCATGGAGTTAATTTAAACTAATACTTAACATTGATATTTCATCTTTAAAACACAATTACACATTGAAATGATTGAGGAAACCTGACACGTGACATCACACAGAAGAACTGCACGCAATGAGCCCAGTTCCAGACTCAGCTGAACTTGCAGCGAAAGGAGTTTTCAGTGAATTATTTACTAAAGCCTGCAGTGCGGAGGAAAAAGCTTGTATTTAAGTGGCTTGTACCTAAAGGACAGGTCTGTTATTTTCAGATTTTAGTAATACAGTGGATATAAAAGTGGATATAAAAATAAATAGCTAGTTTATTTATTTATGTGATGTATTAAGTGAAACAAGGATATAACAGAACATTTGCACCTTTATTGTAAAGATTACAGTGCAAATTTGACTCATTTCAGATAAATAACATGTTTTAACAGGGGTGTGTAAACTTTTGATGTCCACTGTAGTATATACAGAAGGAATCATAGGCAAATATACACTGTTTGCATCACAATGTCCTTACACTACAGCCATTTACAGAACTGCTGAACTAGCCCGCACAATGTCATTTGATTGTCTTGGGAAAAATGAATATGACTGCAGAATTTGATCTTAACTGAAAGCATTATTTTACATCTAAGGGTATTGAAAGGTTTTGATCTATTTCAAATGCTAGCCAGCCTGCTGTGCGTGTGTGTGTGTGTGTGTGTGTGTGTGTGCGCCTGTGGTGCAGGGAAGCTGAAGGCAGTGGATGGTCAACCTGTCTTATCATATTAATATAACTGGAGCAATAGCAGAACCACCAGTCTTCTCTCCCCCCTCTACTCCTGTTCTTCTCTTATATGTGTTTCCATGTATATTTACATTACTTGTTTTTACTACATAAAGAAAATGAAACTGTTGATAATTACTGTGCCCTTATAATGCCTTTGATAAATATGGCGTGTAATACCGGAAGACATGGTTTACTTTGCTTAGATTAACTATTATTCAAACAGTCTGTTGATACTGTATGCTTAATTTGATAAAGACCTAAATATAGTGGCAAATGTGATTCTGGATCAGGTCAAATTTAGGTTTGTTACTGTTGTTGACACAATATATGACACTTTGGTGTGTGTGAGTCAGGTTTTCTATCTATCCCACAAGGAAATAGTAAATACTGAAGTCATAGCATGTGCTCATTGAAAAAAGAAAATGTGCCTCAACCTACATTTTTGCAAAACTCAAATCAAGCACAATAGATAGGGTACAACGGGGCTAAAGGCACAACTTAAGAAAAATGTGCTTTTCACAACTCCTATAATGTATGATATACAGAAAAATATATATGTTTGTATTGAACATTTATGGAGCAACAGATTATGTGTGAAAATAAATGATAAAAGTGGTTTCTATTATTTAAAAATCTTAAAAAATGTATGAGGTGACAAGGGGGACCTTTTATCCCACATAAAAGGCTCACCAGCGTGGGGCAAAAGGCACACAGTTTGATACAAATAATTTCGCTAAAATAATATGTTTTTAATAATGTCTAAGTTAATACTTGTTCAAAACAATCACTTTACCAAAATTTGAACTATTTTCTGTTTATTTTGATGAATAAAATAGTTATTTTTTTATCAATAAATATGCTGTCATTAAAATATGTTAATACAGAAATATATCTGAAAAATATAGAAACAAAATCATTTAAAAAAGTAAAGATTCTGGAAGCATTGAAGGAGATCCCATAATAATTGAATATAGATTTACAGTAGTAACAATAAAATATATTTTATTATATGATATAATAAATATCACATTTTTAAATATGGTTTCATTAGAAATATGGTGAGTATCTCTAAGGTGGACACGCAACTTAATATATATCTCTACCATGATATTTCCCATCTGTACCTAACCATGTCATGTCAACCAATGGAAAAGTCAGCCAGCTGTATATCATCATGTTAAATATGGTGCCTTTTACCCCAAAGACCATACTTAATTCTTCCGTTATTGCAAAAATGTTGCTTTAATTACCTTGAGCAAAACTGACAAACATTAACAAGACCTTTGTTTCAAAATATATTCAATAATTTTAGCGATTTTTATTTGCTACTTAAATCTACAAAATTAAAAAAAAACATCAAATATTAGATCAAGCAGAATCAACTTTGCGCTGACGCGTCAAAGATCTGACAAATGTTCACGTGCATCTTGAAAAGCGGATGTTTTGGAAAGTGCTGAGGAGGCTTAGAGGAAAATAAAACCAAAGGAGCCTTTTACCCCATGGAGCCTTTAACCCCGTTGTACCATACAACACTGCAGTTTCCAGCTGAAGTGAACACTAGAGGAAGTAAACCAACAACAAATTGTATCTCTTTTTACACACAATTATGATTACAGGGGCAGATTATTGATTAATAAAACCTTATTGTCACACAGGTCCTTGCACTACACTATGTCGTGACATCAAAACACTTTTACTGTAACTTGTAAACTATTTTGATGTTGCATCACATGTGTGGCTTTTTAAATTTTTGTTTAAATGGCTGAAATAAGGTTTGTGGTGAACACAAGCTCAAGACACATTAACATTTAATTCTACAACATAAAATACATCAGTATCACCCCACTCGTGATTTTTTTTTGCAGCTGTTACATACACGGGCTGTCGAGGAGATTAAACGTCATCACGCCGATCAGGTAAACTCAGTCTGCTTTTACTTAAAAGTCGTGTTCGTCTATGATAATTATTTTGATGGGCAAAACGTGCAAGTATCATAAACTTTTGTTGATCACAGAGCTTGTTTTAGTTTTTTGCGATAATCCAAAAGCCTATGGGAAAATCCTACTGAGTTTTAGTCGAGGGAACCAGTAGCCTACGTGTGATGCTAACTGCCGGTTGGCATACAAAGTGATGTCATACCTGCACCATGTGTTTTTATCTGATGTTTGCTTTTGTTAACATTATAAGGTATGTTTAGTGCAGGTGGTACCTTTTAGACCAACTCCAGACATTTCATTTCCGAACTGGCGTGATACTTAGAACAACCAATGTAATAAAACGTTGCCAGATTCACGTTCATCTGTTTTGGATAAAACTTAACACGCATTTAGTGCCACTCAATGGTCATTTCACACTTTAAAGGTGTCGCGGTACGTATTATCAGGCACGTTTTTCCCCACAGGCATGTTTTGCATGTTGCAAAATGTGACCCTGGTCCACAAAATCAATTATACGTAACGTCACACGGATACATTTACATGGGTAAAAATTATTATAGGATATTAAGTAAAGATCATGTTCCATGAAGATATTTTGTAAATGTCCTACTGTAAATATATAAAAAATGTGGGGACCAACCACCATTCACCAAAACTCCTCATTGAACAATATATTTATTAATGTAAATGCAAAATAGGGAATAGGTGTAGGAATAGAAAATATCAGTATCTCAGTATAACAACAGTAGCAGTAGATGTAAATTGCCCACGATGATAGAAAATCAAATGTGCTCAAGAAATATGTATGTAGTTGTAGCCTACTTTATGTGGGACAAAAGATGGCTGGAGGTGTCCATGTGAATATGAGTACAGTACAACACAGCACAGCAGACAATCCTGACTTCCTTACATACTCTAACATCTCTCTCTCTCGCTTTCCATATATATATATATATATATATATATATATATATATATATATATATATATATATATATATATATATATATATATATATATATATATATATATATATATATATATATATATACAGTATGAAGAGAGAGAGAGAGTGAGAGAGGGAAGATAAAGAAAGAGGTACACCCTGACTGTTGACATCTTAAGTGGATCTGTCATCAGCACGTTCTTGCGTAACACCCTCTCAGGGTCTGAACATGTGAACACAAAGAGGTTTCCTTTTTTACCACAGGACACTTCCTCAGCACTCTAAAGAGGCTTTCTGGCAAGACACTAAAATGACCATAATCAGAGCTAATAGCTAAACACATGATGCAATCACTTATTATCTCAATATGTGACAATAAACTGTTGAAGTGCTGTCAGAGCCTCTATCATGCAACATTACATTTTTGTTGTGGTGGTAATACAGAGTTTAAGAGGGAAAATGAAGTTCAATTCAGATTAGCATTGGATGTACAGTATTTAGCAAGAGCCATCTGCAATTTTAGCAATGCCAGTATTTTGTGATAGTTAGTGATTTGGAGTTCAGGTATTGGTTTTCTTTCAGTATTCAATAAATAATTTTTCGATCATCAAACCAGAAAGAAAATCATTAAAGCCACACTATGTAATTTTTTACCACTAGAGGTAACTTAAAAAAAAAAAAGGCTTAGCTTGATGTCGCCTGGATTTCGCAGAGCTTTTATTATGCCGCAGACGACCGCTTCCGCTTTTTCCGGTCATGCATACGCATTGCTGTTTTATCATAGGTTATTTTTCGAGGGTTTTGCTAGTTATGTTATAATGCTTCTCTGTGCGTTTGCTCAGTGGCTAGGAGACACTTTGCACACTGCAGTGAGCTAACGTTTGATAGATATTAGGCATGGTAAAGCATGGTACTCGCAGTAAATAAAAAAAAATCAAGATTTAAACAATACGACTAAACATTCTAAGCTATATCACAATTCATTTTCTGTCGTGGGTAACGCAGGTTTGTTAGGTCATTGATAGGCGACGCGAGGGCACGGTCCGTGTCTTGGTTAAAATGTCTTAGTTCTCTGAATTTAAATATTCTTGGAAGCATTTGGGATAATAAGTACACAAGTCATCAAAAATGATAACATTGTTCTAGTGGTTTTTAGATATTTGAATCCAAAAATCTTACGTATTATGCCTTAAAGGGGTCTTTAAGTCCCATTATACACAGATCAGCTGCCTCAAAATATAATTCCTGGCATTTTCATAAATTGTCCTCAGTGTTTAAAGTAGACATAAAAAAACAAGTTGCCATGGTGACGATGAAAAAAATAACCTTTACCTGCTGAACTATTGTGTGTGTTTGCATGTGCGTATGAAATCTATATCAAAAAGTCTTTATCGTACCCTTTAAGCAAGTCACAAGAGGCTATATAGAAATGATCTTTCAATCCTTAACTGATCAATGGCTAACTTCAGCTCTGTTGTTTATTTCCATTTTTATTAGGTTCCAGCCTGTTAAGAATCTTTACAATTATGCTACTGTGTTTAGCCTATAATCAAATTTCTGATATTTTCTGGGATATTATTTTTTTATGTTACAATACAAACCTTAAATGGTAGGCTATTTAACATGAATTATTGTATTTTTTAACTGAATTTAGCAGAAAGTCTATCTCTTCCATCTTTCCCGCTGGCCAAACTGAGTGTTTATCAAGCAAACGTCACATGTAATAAACTGCCTGCACGTGAGCCGGAGCGCTCAGAGAAGAATAATTCTAACGTGCATGAGCACGCGCTCCGGCTCCGCGCTCCCAATTCACCTTCGAACGTGAGACATAAAATCATACAAATATTATGATTTTAACTCAGTCAATGTGGACGACAGGATTGAAGTCATTCAGAGATTACTTCAGCACACTGGACAGCACTCACCGACAGTGACCGTCCGTCTCGTTTTTTACCAAGGCAGAATGGAAAGCAGCAAAGATGAGCCACCGAGGACCCATGGGGAGATCACGGACCAAACCCCGCAACAAAGCAGCCGTTGTTGAATTTAGAAAGAGACATGAACTTATTGGAAATATTTCTGGAGTTACTCATCGTTGTAATTGTAGTTGTGTCACTCGTGGCGAACTTGCTAGTGTTAGTATGTTTCACCTGCAGCGCACAAGTTCGTGCACAGGTGCCAGGAATCTTCATCATGAACCTCTCATTCTGCAACATCCTCATCACCGTTCTCAACATGCCTTCTACACTGCTTGGGGTCGTAAAACGCCAAAAGCCGTTTGGGAACCACTTTTGTTATACGGTGAGCTTTATGGATACGTTTCTGACTACCAACACGATGTTGAGCATGGCAGCTCTCAGCATAGACCGCTGGATAGCCGTGGTTTTTCCTTTGACTTATTCCAGCAAAATGAGACTCAAGAATGCCGCGCTGATGGTCAGCTATGCCTGGCTTCACTCGCTCGCATTCTCGCTCACTGCTGTCCTGCTGTCGTGGGTCGACTATAGTCCCGCGTACGCGTCATGCACTGTGCACCTGGGAGACGATGATGGGAGCCGTGGTCACTTCATGGTGTTCACCACAGTGTTCCACGCATGTACTTTCGCCCTCTCGCTTTTCATCCTATGCTTTACCTACCTGAAAGTACTACAAGTGGCTCGCTTCCATTGTAAGAGGATAGACGTTATAACGGTGCAGACGCTTATGCTACTTGTCGACATTCACCCAAGGTACATTAGATAGCAACAGTTAATGGTACATAGAATAATTTACATATTTTTAAGCATGTGTATTCGTGACGCATTCTTTGAAACTTCTTAGTGTGAAACAACGGTGCTTACTGGAGCAGAAGAAAAGGAGACAGAGGGCCACCAAGAAAATCTGCATATTCATCGGGTCGTTCGTCCTGTGCTTCGCCCCCTATGTCATAACACGGTATTGCTTCATACATTTTTGGAGCTCTCAAAACACTCATTATAAGAAATGTGCACATACATTTGCAATAATACAGTACATATGGGAACCTATTACTTCAATGTCAATAATTGCACTTATATAGGCCTATGAGCATAACAGTAAGGGAGACACAATTTTTACTCCATATTTTCTCAGAGTGGGTTATTTGTAAAAAATCAACTTCTGTTTATCTTAATGTCTTGCTACAATATTAAACATTTACAAAGAAAAAAATGATACAGTGTGTTGCATGTTGTAATATGATTATTAAATCAACCTGTAATAATCCTATTAACACACTGCAGACTAGAAAATAGGCCTACTAAGAGTACTCATATATTGTAATTTGATTCCATGATGGGTATACATCAATTTTCTCAATACAGTGCCTAATATACATCCTTCTTTTCTCATAGACTGACTGAACTGACTCCTTCAGTAAAAATCGACCGTTATTGGGGGATCATGAGTAAGTGCTTGGTGTACAGCAAAGCTGCCTCTGACCCTTTCGTCTACTCCCTCTTACGGCAACAATATAAGAAGGCTCTTTTTGGAGTGTTCAACAGGATTTTGGGAAGGAACTCGTACACACTGTCTGGTCACAGCAGCCCCTCGGACGTGGAAAATGAATGCTACTCACACAGGGTTAACACGCTGAAGGATAATTGTCACTAGAGCAGGTGAAAAAGACTGACAACTGACACCTTCAGAAATACGTGCTCAGCAGTGGGCTCTGGTTAGTTAATGGCAAAATGCCAAACCAAACTGCCTATAATTTGTAAAAATAAGAATGGCTTATACTGTATAATTTCTAAGTCTGTTGAAACCTTGGGAGGCTACAGAGTTTGCCAGTCACTGGATTTTATGTTATTGAATTCAGACCATTTGCACACTCATCTGTGGTATGACTCTTTATTCACAACATAGACCTATAATGTGGATTAAAATGTACATTCTGAAATAAAAATAGCCTATAGTAGAAGAGTAAGAATTGTACAGATATTTATTTCCTAGCAGCATGACATATGTATATTTATTTGGATAAACTTTACTTTTTTTAACATCCATCAACACATATTACCTCATTATAGTAGGCCTACATTAAATAGCATGAATACAAACTTAAATCTCTCATGTAGTTAAATATTCAGAGGCTTATTCTGCCAAGTGCAGTCTGTGGCAGGGCCACAAGGATATTAAAACATCCCAAAGTCACTCCAGTTTTGTCTTGAAAGGTGTAAATTTGCTTCAGTTTGATTCAATATTCTCAATTCAGTTGTTGCCTTATCAAACTGCCACCATCACTCTGGTTGCAACTGTTATTTGTCTGTCTGTTGCCCGATTTCACAGACAAGGCTAGTCCCAGATTAAAATGCATTATTGAGCTGTTTTAACTGATAGCTAGCACTGACATATCTTAAAGGGCACCTATTATGCAAAATTCACTTTTATAAGGCGTTTGAACATAAATTTATGTTGGCAGTTTGTGTACACAACCACCATATAATGGTAAAAATCCACCCACTCCTTTTTTTTAATCCCCATAAATCATAAGCAGTGTCTCAGAACAAGCTGTTTTCAGATTCCTCCAGTGTGATGTTGCACTGCAGAGGCCCCGCCCACACATGTTGATGGACAGACATACTAGCACAGACCCCTCCCTCAGAGAGCTGTAGCTGAGCTGTTCACAGTCCGCCATGTTTATCTCCTCGCCAGAGCATTAACAGCAGCATTCAAGTAAGATATGTGTTGTTATTAAAGCTACTAAAGTTCAGTCTGTCAAGAGCAGTGAGTGAATTTCTGTTTATCTTCTGTTGTTTGATAGAGAACTCTAATTTAATAGACTACTCACGGATATGCAGACATTCAGCTCTGTGCTCATGCGACAGGAGCATGTGTGTGTGTGTGTTTAAGTTGAGAGCGAAAACGCATGCAGACACATGCATGCATGTCACAGATGATAATTAAAACAAACAAACAGATATCATGTTTCAGTTTTCTGTGTTCACTGCTGTGAATGAGATGTGTAGGCTCCGCCCTCTCGGGTGCAGCTCATTTGCATTAAAGGAGCCACACACAGAACAGCTCATTTTTCTTCAACCCCAAAATTGCCATTTTCAAAATGGTATATTAAATGATCTGTTAGGAATTTTGATCTGAAACTTCACAGGCACACCGGGGACACCTGAGACTTAATAGGTGCCCTTTAAAATAGGTCAGTGTCATTGTTTTGTCTCAAGATACACACTAGTAATTATTTTACAGTAATTACACCAGTATAATTTTTGAAGGCACATTTATAAAAGCTACTTAAATGTCTTAATTTAACCAAGGCCTAGTCTTGGTTTAATCTAAGCCCTGTCTGTGAAAACGGGGCTTTGTGTATTTTAGAAGTCTACAAATACATTTTTACAAATACATGGAATTCAATTTTTTCTTTCTTTTTACAGTGTATTATCGGAATTTCAAGTTTAAGTCTTAAAGAAATGTGCAGGTGTATAGTATAGATTGGACATATACATCGGTCCATGCATTGTCCTTTGACCCTTGTCTGACCTATGATATGATATCCTAACACAACAAGCACGAAAATATGAGCAATTTAAAACAAAAGATAACTTCCGTGGCCCTTGTGTAGGCTACAATTAAAAATACACATTCTACACTTTTTTTCCCCAAAGGCTCCTCATCAGCTCTAGAGTAGCTTTATACAGTATGAAGAGTAGCCTTTATATAGCGCCTGTCTCTCTGAATTCCGGACAGGCAAGTAAATACACACACGCAGGGATTAGTCGAAAATGGAAGAAAAGAAACAAATAAAAAAACATTGGTTTTAAAACAAGTCTATACCACAAAAAGGGTAAATGTGAAGTCAGGCTTTCTGAAAGAACTGTAATTACAGTGGGTCCCAGACACAGAAGAGCGGCCGCCTACCGCGGAAGAAACTTTTTTTTTGTTGTTGCTGTAATTTGATCATTTGGCAGCGGTGCTCGTGCAGGCTCTCCTTTAAGCGATGGGGGTAGCGGGACTTTTCGGAAGATGATCAGCTTTGTACGTCGTAGCGACTGCCACATCATTCAGTATATGGACAACAAAATGCTCACGTTATTTTTTCTTTTAAACGCACTGGCGACATGCTTGACTGTCCCACAACGATGTTCACCGGAAGATGCAGCAATAGGTAACCGTATACATTCAGTGTTGCACCAATTTTAGTAGGCTACAGTTAGATGCAATTTTTACGCGAGGGATAACTGGAAACGTGTACAATATAACTACACTATATTCATACATTTGTACGCTCTGTTGAATTAGTTTCCCGTTGTATTACTTTTTTATACATTTAAGAAATAAAGTAGCCTATGGGACTGCAAATGATTTTATTAAATATCTATCTATCTATCATCTATCTATCTATCTATCTATCTATCTATCTATCTATCTATCTATCTATCTATCTATCTATCTATCTATCTATCTATCTATCTATCTATCTAAAATATTAGCATAAAATTAATATTAAATTGTTAAACTGTACTATTCAGTTAAATAGTGTAAATAGCAATAATAAAGAAAAACATGATTGGCAGAATAAATGCTCATAGGTCAAATAAATGTTTGCATTTACAAATCCAGGCTTGAGATTTGTGTAACTTTCGTGCAGAAAGATTTCTTTCCACTGTGTACTCTACTGCCATCTAGCCTTCAGAGACCAGGCTTTGCACTGACTTCATCAGCTGTAACATCCTCAATGAACAATTGTTTTTTAGGAAGATGCAGAACACCTGCAGAAGAGAGGCGTAAGTATTCCTTTTATTTTGTTGTGCATGTTGAGTCAGGTTACTGCAATGGTACCTATTCTATGTAATGCACAATTGTTATATCATGTTGCCTAGTTTTCTGAAATAGAGTGTAACAAGTTCTAGTTTTTCACAGCTTTAGCCTGGAAGGTATTGGGGGGGGGTACTCTGAATACCAAACACCACTGCAAGATGGGACTTGTCTACATCACTGTAGAAAGGAAAAGATGTGATATGCCTTTAGAGACCTTAGGGGGATTTAGTAAGAGGTTTGAGATAGCTTATAAAGTCAATATATAATTTGCCTAAAATGAACAAATAATTAATCTGGTATTAAACAAGTAGTAATGTCTGTGGCACATAATGTCGAAACTGCCACTAATAAGCTGAATAAGCAAAGCATCCAAGCATTTCTTTCTCGAAACTTTTAAATATTCCATATATCTGATTCATGAGGTTCTCTCTTCAAAATCTAGTATTAAAAATATTCCACTGCAGATGACATTCCACAGACTGTTCCATTCCAAGACCTTGGAGTGATAAATACTCTTTAGTTTCCATATTAAATTAAAAATAGTGCTACACTGCCTGTGACACATTCTTCCTCCATTCCCCACCAGCCTCGAACTGATTCTAACTTAAAATCCTTTCTCTCCTGTCTCTAGCGCAGTGCATAGAGATGGTGCTTGGTTACTGTCAGGATGTGCCCTACAGCCACACCACATTCCCCAACATTGTGGGCCACCGTTCACGGCAGGAATTAGAGATGGGTGCAGAGTACCTTCTCTTGAGCGTGATCCACGGGCTGCTGAAGGGAGAGTGTTCTCCAGACATCCGTCTGTTGGGCTGCTCAGTATTAGCTCCACGTTGTCAAGACGGCAGACTTATGAAGCCGTGCCGTAGCACGTGTGAGATGGTGAAAAAAAGCTGTAACCATGCCTTTGAGGCCATCCAAATGGCATGGCCTTACTTTCTGGACTGCGACCGATTCTTTGTTAGCAGTGAGGAGGGTTGTTATGACCCATTGTCAGCTCTAAGAGGTAAGAGTTGTGGAGTGATTCAAGTAAAAAGTATTAATAAGTATTTATATGTATTAAGAAAAATACATACTTTCTCTCCTCAGAAAAACAGGAAGTGGCCATTGCCGACATATCTGATGGTGGTCTTTCCACTATCCTTCAGTTCACTTACCACTCCAACTCTCAGATGTTCAGCGTCCTGAAGAAGACAGCAGTGAAATGCCCTCATATCTCACATACGTACAGCATTGGACGCAGTGTGGAAGGAAAAAACTTACTAGTTATTGAATTCTCTAATAACCCTGGACAACATGACCTATGTGAGTATGCAGTTCAAAATGTTGGGGTCAGTAAGATTGTTTTTAATCAAAGAAATTGATACTTTTATTCAGCAAGGATGCATTAAATGCATCTAAAGTGGCAGTAAAGACATCAGTAATGTTACAAAAGATTTTTATTTCAAAGAAGGACAACGTTCTGTCGTTTAAATCTAGATGGCCCAGGCTGATAGGTCCTTAACTCAATCTGCTTGCAATCATATCATCTGCTACTGGTCCACATCCACACATAGATCTGCTACTGTCATGCTACGGGTAATTTATGTATGCTCTGTTGTAGAGAAGCAGCAGCATGTCTTGCTCACAGCAGAGTGCCATATATGTTTTGGCAGTAGCAAGTCCCATACTTATGGAAGCTTGTCTCTGCCATAGAATAAAACATTTTAAAAGATAATTGCGACTTTTTCTCGCAATTACGTGTTATAAAGTCAGAATTGCGAGACAAAAACTTGCAATTGCTTTATAACACGCAATTCTGACTTTATAACTCGCAATTCTGACTTTATATCCCGCAATTCTGACTTTATAACTCTTTATAACTTTATTTCAAGCAATTCTGAATTCTCTGAAAAAATCTTGAATCAGAATTGTGAGATAAAACGTCGCTATTACCTTTTTTTTATTTTTTATTCTGTGGCGGAAACAAGCTTCCATACGTTCTCGCTCTGCAGCAGCAGCAATAATCAGCAAAGCAGATCTATTCGGCCAAGACCAAACATATCATCAATGTCATATCCATAACGACGCCGAACACTTCAAGAGTTGTCATGACAGAAATGCAGTTTTACCCGAAAGACTCAGGAGGCAAGAATAAACTTTGAATAAGATTTATTTACAGTTTGTCTACAATGAGTATTGCATAGATGAAATGATACAATTCTTTGGCGTAGGCCTTGTCCATAGTTCGAATCCAGAGGATTGCGGATGCTTGCAGTTCCTGCCTGAAGATGAAGGCAGGAGCGGAGCCTACCCTCTGATGTATGGACAGAGACCGACCTGGTGGTGGTGGGGAGGATGGGGGTGAACGCCGGCGTCAGTATCTGTGAACGTAGTAATGGGTGGGAACAAAACTTATATACTACAGATGACGAATAATGATTGGCTAGATAATTAATGAATGATGTGACATTGGAGTCTTCCAGGTAGAACTACGCTAGAGCATCCATTTCTTTTGAATATTCTCAAAAGAATATTAAAAGCAGCACAACTGTTTCATAGTGGCATATACCAAAAATGTTGAGGTGAAAATTGGAGAAGGACAATTTAAAATTCCCAGTTATTCATTTCATGTCTCAGAATGTGTTTGTAATTTCACCACTGTAACGCCAAAAAATATTTCTGAAGTCAGAACCACTGCTGCTTTTTCCCTTGAATGTGCTGTGAAAATGACAATGCTAAATTTAAGGGAATAGAGAACGGGAGGCGGTGTTTTGGGTTTCGAGGGAGGACATGATTTGTCATGACAGCGGATGCAAAAGCTATAGCCGGAGACTTTTGCTGCCGTTGGTAAAAAATGTAGTTGGTATATCAACCAATCATCGTAGAGAGACATCAGTTACATGAAATTAGTTCAGCAGAAACTAGTTAAGCTTCACTAAATGGCTGAACATGCTTTTATCACATCCATTTAAACTGACAGAAGGATGGATTTTTGCTAGGTGAGTGAAATTATATGTATACTGTCTTGCTGTATATGCATCATTTTCCTTAAATTTTCTATCTAGTAGTGACCAAAAAAAGCCATTTTAAAGCAGTCAAGCAAAAACTAGTAATAATTATTAATGTACTGTATATATTTTTTTAGATGGCCTCCTCTTTTTTTAAACCCACCAGTTGCCACTGCTGTTTCAACATTGATACTAATAAGAAATGCTTCTTGAGCATTTCTGAAGGATCATTTGTCACTGAACACTGGAGTAATGGCTACAAATTCAGCTTTGCCATCACTGTAATAAATCACATTTTAAAATATATTAAAAAAGAAAAAAACATCTATTCATCCCCTGTTAAATCTCCTTCCTATTTCTGCCCTATAAAATATTAAGATTAGGTTACTATTCTAGTATACTATTCTGAATTCCGCTTTGATTAAATTTCTGTTCCCATTTGTCTTTTCACTGTCCTCTAGTGGAGCCAGAGATAAAATTAATTGGGAACATGCATGGAAACGAGGTTCTCGGCCGACAGCTGCTGATATACCTGGCTCAGTATCTGTGCTCTGAGTATCTGCTGGGCAATGAGCGAATTCAGACACTTATCAACACCACACGCATCCATATCCTACCCTCCATGAATCCCGACGGCTATGAGACTGCCGCTTCTGAGGTAGCCGATAGGAACGACCCCGAAAACATCTACCAGGAAGTAAATATTTTGTTGTCTGAGTCTGTCTGTTTGTCGGCTGACTGACCATACCAAGCTCCCTGCACCAGAGAGTGTCCTCCAGAACAGGTCAGGCCTCGGAGGAAGTCCATGGTATTGTGGAATAATTGTGTTTCAATGTTGGCAGTTTATTACTGCCTAGGAAATAAAAACAGCAAAACAAACATAAAAAGGTAAAATTGGTCCAGTGATTCAGCTATGAACTAAAAAGGACAACTGGTAGAGGGAGGCCTTGACTAACCACTCTAATAGACAATTGCCCGCATTTTCTTTGTCATATAACACAGCAGTATTTTAACAATAGCTTGTTAAACTAATAGTAGATTCATCTAAATCTTCTCAAAATCTGTTTACTAATCACCACGGGTGATGCTTAAGAAAATAATGTATTTTGTTGGAAGCAACTGTAGGACGATTAATTTAATCTTAAATAAGAGGATAAAACCGTGTCGGTCTATTCATTTAACACTAACAGACGTATCTTTGCCTGGTTCTGATGTTTTCTTTAACTTTTCCCCTCTTTCTTAATATCTGACTTTCATTTTGGCTTTCCAATCCATCCAATGTGTTAAATTGTTTAACTCCATAGTAATTTAGTTTGATGTGTAGCGAATGTCTTACATGTAAATTGAAAAAGAGTACTACAAATGTTTTTTTACATATTTATTGACTCTCTTTGAAACCCTCTTTAAAATTTGCCCATGATTTTTGACTGGTGGGATTTGTAACATTTAGGGTCATCAGTACAATGGATGGACCAGCGGTCGGGCCAATGCACAGAATCTCGATCTGAACCGGAACTTCCCTGACCTCACCTCCATCTTTTACAATCGGCGTCGCTTCAGACATTTCCGTAGTGATCACATCCCCATCCCTGAATCCTACTGGTTAAATAAGGTAGAGAATGCATAGCCATCTCTATCAAATACACAGTTATTCAACAAAAATACACTGAATATCCTATGTATAGTTATCTGGCAATCACAACATACTTTCATATGAATGTACTGTATTATTATAATGTTCAATATAGTGATTCAATAAAGTGACTACTTTATTCATACAGTGAAACTATGAAGTGAAAAATCACATCGAATATGATTTAGAGGAGAGCATAGAGAAACTTTTGGACTTCTTATGCTCTTCTTATGCTAATTGATTTACTTTTAGGTAGTTGCACCAGAGACCTATGCTGTAATGAAGTGGATAAGATCCTATCCTTTTGTTATATCTGCCAGTCTGCATGGAGGAGAACTGGTCATCTCATATCCTTTTGACTTCTCTAGACACCCCGAAGAAGAAAGGATGTACTCTCCCACACCAGATGAACAAGTGAGTAAATGTATTTTCCTCCAACTGTTGCAGGCGAAGCTCATGCACAATTATTTTGCATAACAAAGTCATTTACTGTGTGTAGGTCTTTAGGCAGTTGGCTAGGATATATGCAGATGCCCATGCCACTATGTCCAACAATGACACAGAGAGATGTGGAGCCTCATTTGCCAATAAAGGAGGGATAACCAATGGAGCACAGTGGTATAGCTTTGCTGGAGGTAAACACTTTCCTTAAAGAAGAATCAGTGTCGTCAAGGCTTAATTTATTTTGTGTAAAATCTCCATCTGGCTGTACAGTTTGTGAGACATTCCCAAAAAATTATTAGGTTATTTTGCCATTTAATGTTTTTTTTTTTTTAGTGTCCACATGTTGTCCATACATGTTACTTTCTATTTCCCATGTCTGTCTATGTGTTATTGTATCAGGGATGTCAGATTTTAACTACCTGCACAGTAACTGTTATGAGATCACAGTGGAGTTGGGCTGTGATAAATTCCCCTCTGAGGTGGAGCTCTACCCTGAGTGGCTCAGGAATAAGGAGGCACTGCTCAGCTTCATGGAGTCTGTGAGTTCACTCTTCTGTTGGGTCATTGAGTTAAGCATAGACTGCAAGCATAAGTGACTCTTATCTTTGTTTTTAATTTCCTCACATGCTAAATATATGCCTGATTTAATTTTCTCTACACTGAACTCTTGTACACATAATTACACAAAAATTACTGCTTTGCATTTGTTCTGTTTTGTTGCTGTTATTCTCATGCTCTGAACCAGAAATCTAAACTTCAGTAGAAATTACATTCACCAAACCTTGTAGTTTTATTCCTCTCTATATTCTGGAGGCTTTAACAGTATTTTCTGATTTATGGAGTCATTAAAATAGATATCCAAAATCGTCAAGACGTTAATATGTCAAAAGGAATACTGAACCTGGCTTTATCCAATGTTCAGATTTTTGTTCTTGAAATGTCTGCAAATTAGTGCATATTTCATTAAATAATGCCTTGTTTGCATATTTAAAGGTACACTATGTAACTTTTTTGTTCAAAATTAACTAAATTTAAATGAGTTGATACATCATCAGTTCTTCTTCTAAAACATGATTCACTATGGTAAGACTATTATAAGTGTTAATATTTTAGACCTGACAGGAGGGAAATTATGTACATGTCACTCACCCTTGAACGTCTTGTCATATCTGTAAATAGAGAAAGGTTGCTTCAGCTACTTTGAAGCATGTATGCTGTGGGAGTGGCATAAGTTAGTTGTCACAACAAGTGAGAAAGTTTGATACAGACCGGCTAAATAACCAACCTCTGGGGAATCACCCATTTAAAAAAAAAAAACTCCAAACAGAGGAGAGTTTGCTGGAAAAAGAGAATGCAACTGAGCTCGTAATAAAACCAGAATCAACATGGGCTTGGTTTTTTGGAGATGGCGAGAACTGAGTGATTTATAATGTTGTAAAAACGATGCGGAGATGGTGTTTTTATTACTCAACAGGTGAATAAGGTATTTTATTGAACAGATAAACTGCCCTCTAACAGAGTTCATTGTAAAGCATTATATTGTGAAGGGTCATTGCATAGTTGTTGTAGGGCTGTGCTGATATTTATTTTCAAGGAAGTAATGGATCTGTAAATGGATATAGCTAAGGTAACATCTTGAGTCAGCTTGAGATCCTTGTCATCTAAACTGGTTATATCTCTTAAACGGGTACTTCTCCTCTGGCTAAATGGGCTTTCAATAAAAAAGAAAATAAATCTACCTGACTAGAGTAAACAGAGAATGACGCCTGTTTTCTTCCCGTTTGCCAAATAGGCTGGAAAACATCAACACCCATACTGCACTGGGCATGTTGCTGTCCAAGGCCACACCCACCAGTCTGCTATGGATATGCTCCCTTCATGTCGTAATTAATGTAATTTCAAGATGAAAACACAGACGTTCAACTCTGAGCAGTTCAGTCTTCGAATGGGAATTATGCACTTCTATGGCAAGACTATCAGGGTTTCTATGGCAACCTAACTGAATCTGTAGTGGTCAGGTGGTACAGTGTTCACGTTACAAGTTGGAAAATATCCAGCTTACGAGTTGCAATTACAAGTTATATGGATGTGACCACTTTTTACAAGTTACTGTAAATCTCGTAATTACTGTAGGCTAAATACACCATGGCGTGAGTGCACCTAACAAGAATTCAAAGAGTAAACGGGAACGTGTTGTTTACCTGTGTATTCATCCGCACAGTCAGGCAGAGCCAAAGCACAACCAAAACAATGTTCTTCCTGCAAAATGCATGTATTTTTAACTGCTAGAGGGCAAAACAAACTGACAACTATTTACTTTCACAACCGTCACGCATTTGCGAGCTTGCAGTGGGAATCTCTTAAGTGAGAACGAGAAGTTTAAACCTTACAGACTTCCATACGTCGACCATCTGCAGCATGTTCTGGGATTTCTAACAGTTTGATTCTCTCAAGTATGCATTCGATGCATCTGTGATATCAACATAAATGAACATGAATGAATGAACATTGCCCCTAAATGCAGCAACACACTGGACTAGTCCAATCTCAGAAGAGAGGGTGACTGTTTTAATACCTTTTTTTGTGTTAATTGTTTCAATTATTTAGATTTCTTCTTAATTGTTGCAGAACTAGGCCTTAGAAAAAAATATAAAATCTATGGGGCTATAGACCCCAATAGTCATGCCCCTGATCTCTTCTAACTACACTGGTACTTTCTTTATTTGAGAGAAAGGATATAACAGATGAGGTAAATAACAACTTCATCACTCTGAGCTGTTACTTGCAGGTCCACAGAGGCATAAAGGGCATTGTGAAGGATGAACATGGAAATGGCATTAAAGGAGCCACAATAACTGTTCGGGGGATGCGACATGACATCACTACAGGTAACAATTTATAGTGCAGTAATAATGCAACCTTCAACACTTTTAAAGACCTCTTGTGTTCCCTTGCATTGATCTAAAACGAATAATGCCGATGTAAATGAGTATTGATAGCTTATGTCTTTCTCTACAGCTGAGGATGGTGACTACTGGAGATTGTTGAATTCAGGTGTCCACATTGTCACCGCAGCTGCCACTGGCTACTCTAAAGTATCTAAGCGCATTAACCTGCCAAGGAACACGCGGGTGGGCAGAGTGGATTTTGTGCTGAAGAAGGTCCCACGAGAACCCTCTCTTGACTACTTTAACATCCCTGAGCTGGACAATTATGATCGCTTTGACCCATTTAATCAGTTTGAGCAGTACAGCCAGCGGGAGCTGGGAGAGAATGGGGAGGAGAGAACTGAGAAGCCCTGGTGGTGGGCTTATTTCAGCCAGTTAGGCATATCTGCACCTACCTGGCTCCTGCGGAACTACTAGGGACACTAAGTTGGACCTTGGAGAGTAACCTGATCCTTTTTGCACCCAAGCCATCATGATAGTAGCATGATAGATGTGCGAACCACTGGGAATGGTGAAGCATTACTGCTTATAAACAAGTCAAACATTTGGAATAATTAAGATTTTTTAATGTTTTTGTCTCTTATGCTCCTTAGGGATGCATTTATTTGATCAAACATAAATGCAGCCTCAGTGAATTACAAACAGTTAAAAGAATAATACTGTAAAATGATTACAATCTAAAACAATTGTTCAATATTTTAATAGATTTTTAATAATATATTTCAGTGTTCACATGATCCTTCAGAAATCATTCTAATATGCTGATTTGGTGCTCAATTATTAATAATGGTTCATATTATGATCATTATCAATGTTGGAACATTGAAACTTTATTTGTTGCTTAATATTTTGGTGGAAACCATGATACATGTTCAGGATTCTTTAATTAATAAAAAGTTCAAAAGAACTGCATTTATTTGAAATAAATACATATTTTGTAACATTATAAATGTATTTTCTGTAACTTTTGATAAGTTTAATGCATCCTTGCTAAATAAAATACTTTTTTCTTTACATTCCCCAAACTTTTAGATGTTAGTGTATAATGGTTTCCACAAAAATGTTATGATTAAAAACTTTCTTGAGCACCAAATCATTTTGAATTTTAATCAAATTTATGTAGGATCATATGACACTGAAGACTGGAATAAATTATATTTTAAAATATATGAAAATAGTTATTTTGATTTGTAATAAAATGTCACAATATGACAGTTTTACCATATTTTTGATCTCATAAATGCAGCTTTGGTAAGCATAAGAGCACTTAAAAAAATAAAACGTAATTATTTGGAACTATTCGGTGTATATCAGACTGCATCAGTAACAAAATTCACCGGTAAAGAGGAAGTATTGGCTTTTTCTCTTTTATTTCTGTTCAGCACTAGATCAAATTCCCCAAATGCAGCTATAAACAGCTTATTCTGATAAAGTTTGGCAGCTAGACGTGGGATGGATAGCATTGCATAGTAAATAGTTAACGGTAGCATTGCTGTGGCTTTTGCAGTGTGTTATCTGTTATCAGGGCATATATTGTATATTCATCTTTTTCTAGCACATTAAGGATGTTCAGTGCATGACTTTTGAGACAATTAAGGCATTTCACCTTTTTTTGCTAAGATATATCTTTCAAACATGGACTGAACATCAGATGTGCAAGATAAATAAAAGAACAAACTTCTGTGCAACTTCTGATTTTTCAATTTCTTTTTTACATTCGCAATTCGATAGCTATACATTAGAGTTGGGTTATTTTAAATACTTGAATGAGGATTCCTAATGGACCACAATAAGCAAGTAAAAAGCAAGTTTCTTAATGGATAGTTAAACTAAAAAGTACATTTTCATTTTGAACTAGATTTCAAATTACATGGTACAAGGAGCACCATTAAAACACTTCTGCAGTTCATTAAATGTAGCCTAGGGTATATACAGCATACAGTTGCTCTGTCATAATATTCTTTTTTCGCCCGTTGTCAACATTTTTATTTTTTTACAAACATTTAGTAATATCTTGGTATGAAGTTAAGAGACTACAGTAGGGCCTATACTTTCTTGATCCACTAGATGGCAACAAAGTCTATATAATGATGAATCAGCGCTCTCTAACTTTAACTCTAGGTACATATTTTTTTATATATATAAATGCAGTTTGGTTGCTGAACATGTTCTTTTAACCAATGGAAATATAAAGATATTAGGATAAGAATTTTTAAAGGCTGATGCTGATATCTATCTATCTATCTATCTATCTATCTATCTATCTATCTATCTATCTATCTATCTATCTATCTGTCTGTCTGTCTGTCTGTCTGTCTGTCTGTCTATTTGTTGATAGCAGTTAAGATGTATGTATAACATAGGCTAATACACATTGTGAAAGGTGTAAAAATAATATACTAAATGCTATCATTGTGTTAATATGTTACTGTAATATTATTAAGAGGATGTGTATTTTTTTAAACTTAAATTTCTGTTTTGAGTTTGCTGCTGAACCTGGTTTCTGTGTAAAACCCAAGAGGAAATCCAAGGAATTGTGCATCAGTCCTGTCTCTGTCTCAGCAATCACAGTCCGTTAGCTCAGATTTAGCACAACATCTCTCCATTTGCCTTCAAACCACTTTACGACTGACCCATAACTGAACTGGTGGCATGGGTTAATCCAGTGTCGCATTCAATTTAAAGACCTTTATGATATAGCCTGCGCCCATAAAGGCTACAGTATTTTATACCAGTGTCATTACAGAATATTACCTACATTCTGAACACCAAATAAGATGCTGAGAGTACAGTATAAGGCAAATATTATTTGCTGTCAGCACAGCCATATCGTAAATTACAATTGATGTCATAACACCGCAGCTGCAGCAGTATTCTTTACAGTTGAGCAGGTGCCTGTCCCAGTGGCTTTGTAAAGAAAGTCTCTAATGGCCTGTAATACGACTGCATACACAAGCTGATAGAATTTACACGCAGCAAACATCATAACTCGCTTCTGTAAGTGCCCCGGATGCATATCACACTGGCTGTCCTTATTGCAGCAAACCATTTTGACACATTAGCCTGAAGAATATTCAGAATGGGGTCAAAATATCACAACAAAGGCGCCGCTGCAAGTGCCTTTTCACACTGCCTTGTCAAGTTCTGCACTCTATAGGCTCATCTGCATGCGGCCAGGAGCCTATCTTCAGTGGGTTAAAAATCCTCAGCACTAATTACATAGCCTGTGTACTTTACCTTTGAATTAGAATTTGTCATCAGACAAAAATAAACACATTTGGACATGTGTCACCACCAGCTCTATCATCACAACTTCCTTAGAAATTTAGAGAAAAAAATAAAAATAAAACAAACACCTGCACCTTTACGAACACCAGGTAAAGATTTTATTCTGCCTATTTTTGCTTCCGGTGTAGCGCCTCTTGCAGTTCAAAATGCTGACGCTATGTCCGACTGCCATTATAATGCTCGGTAGTCAGAACATTTTTAATAAAACTCTGATTCGTCTGAAAGAAGAATGTCATATACGCCTAAGATGGCGTGAGGGTGAGTAAATTTTCATTATTGGATGAACTATCCCTTTAAGTGCCTTTTTACCGTTTTTTTTATTATTATTATTTTTTTACTTTCTACACTTTACTCATTCTTACAGGTTTAGGATGGCCTTCCATCATATGACTTTTCCCTCACATCAACCCTTGTAATTAAAAAAAGAAGAAGTTAATTTTTATTTTTTTATTTATTTAAATGATTCAGCCAATTTGCAACTCTTTTCTCAATGAGAAATGTATCAAGAGAAATGTACTTTCCTTTACTTTTGTATAGTGATAGATAAATGACTAATTACTATTTAAAAACTTAAGGAGTTTGCTTCCATATACAATTACTTCTGTAATCATGCTTCAATGTTTTATAATTTACATTGCTAACTGAAGCTTTCAGAAAATCTATAGGAGCTGATGACAAATTCTAACAGCTCAATATGGTTTTAATCATTTAATCATGCTCAATGAGTTTATACAAGAGAAAACACCACTATGTATATGTTACCTTAATATGTTTTTCTATATAACACATAATAAATTATTTAGTATTTCAAAATATAATTCCCTGTGACAGTGTAATTTGATATTAAATAATGTCCATTTGTAAATAAGAGGCAGTTCTTAAAAAGACATCTTTATTTATAATGAATAATGATAATGGATCACTCTGCAAACACATTTTACACCCCAAAGTCATCCTTACAGTGAGTTCTACAGTAAAACTAGATGAGCTGAAACTATTATAGTGCATTCAATGAAGAAAAACTAATGAATGAAATGTTTGCACATTTTACCTCAAGCTAAATGGGTCATTCTCACTTACTGGCAGTTTTTCACATGCTTGTTCCTGTGACGATTTTTTAAAAAAATAGAATATAAAACTGTTAGATGCGATTAATCGATTAATTGCACAAGCTTGATTTTCTTATATCATTAATTTTCTCCCTCTCTCGCGCTCTTTACCATGCTAGGTATATAATGAGGATATCATGAAGATAACTCTCTTTCATATTTTCTGCTGTCTCCAATTTAAGATGAACCTCTTTCTGCTTTCTCATTTTTTATTTTCCCATCCGTTTGACGTGCAACTCTAAGCTCTTTCCCGGATCCCCCTCTATAATTGGAGGCACAGTACATGAACAATACAGCTTCAGTTGGAATATGTCAGCGTGGAATCCGTGGTTAAGGCCTATGCATCCATGTAAAAGAGCTCTCTTGGTAGCATGCTTTCTTCTTTCTCTCTCTCTCCCGGCGGTGAGGTGTGCTCAATGTGGCAGAGATAATTTGTTTGCTTTGCAATTATTTTCCATCAGTGGAGACAAATTGATTTGTACAGCATAAAGCGACAGTGAGAGTGTAGTGCACTATAAGCAGCTCAGACAGATCAGCTCTAACTTGCTTATGCTAAAGTCTGACAGACAATGGCACTGTTCCTGTCATTCACTCTCTGTTGAACACAGAAGTTGGTGCACCTAAGAGAAAACAACTGTGGTGCTCTAAAATCAGTCAGTTGTACAGTATATGATAAAAGTTTCCAAGCCCTGTGTGCGCATGAATGTATTTTTGCATGACAGAGCAAGACAATATCCAGACCAAGTTTTCCATTTTATCTGCATATAACATTCCATGCAACTGATTCGTTTTTCATAGAAAAAATTGTCAGATATAGCCTATGCCATTAGGTTGCGCAAAAAAAGAAAAAAGTTTATTCTCCTTACCTCTGTTTAGCCTAAGCTTTTTTTCTGAAAAAGTAAATATGTGAAAATTTAAAGTGGGGGAGCCAGTAATGTTAATGCAATATAAATGATTGTAATTGAAATGAAATATTGCGTTTTAAATTTTAACTACATTCTTTGACAAGGGCAGATTTTATTCAACTTCAGAGTGGTGTCACAGTGTCAGCGTTAGCTAAATTCAATGCTTATGTTAACATAGTCAGAACCATGTACAATATAAATATATATAAATCAATTTATAGTTTACTGCTCTTTCACAAGAATGAACACATGCTGTTTCAGAGTCTGTGAAAAAATGCCTACCCATTTGACAAAGATCACAGAGCTTCTACGGGTTTCTTTTGATTTTTGGTATCCTTCGAGTCAAATATAATTTTGTCTACAGGTCATTTGTCCATTTAAAAAAAAAATCTCCCTTAGGACATACATTACAGCTTGTTACTTAGGCTACATTTTCTCCATAATGTGAGGTTTCATAAAAACTACACAAAGTTATACAAAAAGCAATGTTTTATTTAAGTGTTCTGAATTTTGCTAGCATGTATCTAAAGTTGCAAACCTTAAAGTGAAGAGAAAATAAAATGGCATATCTATATCATGTTTATATACTTATTTATGACCTGAGGTTTAAAGTCAACATAATTTTTTGTAATTTTACTGTAATATTTACAATAAGATACTGTACTCAAAACAGTACATGTGCCTATACAGTACATTACTGTAAACAACAAAGGATTATGGGAAAAAAATATGGCCACTACTGTAATTATTTTCTTAAATGAATTTACATTAGTGAACTTGACCAATGAACTGACCAATGGCAAGGAAGACTTTTTTAACTGATTGGTGGAAGTAGCAGTAAAAGGACAAAAGAGAAATAAAGGTGTTTCGGTACTCAATAAAAATATAAACACTTAGTTAAACAGAGAAACATAACTTTTGTATGTTACGCTGCCTCTTTAACGTAAGTTAGCAAATCAGATGGAGTCGCTGCTATCTTACAGTGACGCGAGCTAATGTGAAATGCAGGGAAAGTGAGTAAGAGTGTGTGTGTGTGTGTGTGTGTGTGTGTGTGTGTGAGAGAGAGAGAGAGAGAGAGAGAGAGAGAGAGAGAGAGAGAGAGAGAGAGAGAGAGAGAGAGAGAGAGAGAGAGAGAGAGAGAGATAGAGAGAGAGAGAGAGAGAGAGAGGTTTTAATGAATTTTTACTATTTGCTCCCCGTTAATGGAAAGTGTCTTAATAAGTTGATGTCAGCTGCACTGCAAGATAAATCAACACACCGAACTAGCAAACTTTAGAGCAGCTTTTGCTACATTTGTTGAAATTTTATTACATGCTTACTGATATCAAAGTAAAGCAATAGATTGCTTATGTCTGCTAATGAAAAAGTTGTGAATGACGGTTATCCGAGAGAGCACAAAATCTCTCTCTCTCTCTCTCTCTCTCTCTCTCTCTCTCTCTCTCTCTCTCTCACACACACACACACACACACACACACACACACACACACACACACCACACACACACACACACACACACATTGCTCCCCCATGTGAGCCAGAGTTCAGGGGTCACCAATTACTTGGGGAGGCTGAGAAAGTTGCAGAGGCCAACCCACGGCTGCCATGTTGAATTAATGTCTGTTTGCTCATAGGTAGGAAGTCAGACCTCACTACAGTTCAGTGGATCTTTTGAGTTATAGGCCAGTCATGCAATATGCAGAGTGTATGTGAAACAACTTACATGTATAAAAAGTAATTTCTCTTAAAAAAAAAAAAACATACATTACTTACATTAATAACATTAACACAGAAACCATTGCAACAGCGTTAATTCAAACAAATTCCAAGAATTAGTTGAGCCTAATTATTTGAATAATAAACCAAAATGGGGATTATACAAACATGCATAAAAACAGAAAACCACATGTAGTATCAACGAGAGCCTACCCTTACGAAAGGAAAATATATTTACCAATATATTACTTGAAATATATTATAATATATTGGAATATATTGGAAAATATAAATATTAAATTAATGGGAATATATTGCCTATATTTTCCAATATACTGCAATATATTTTTGTTTCGTAGGGTACAAGAGACTGAACTAAACATGGGGTATATAAACAGGACTAAATGAGTGAGTTAACAAGGGGCAGGTGGACACAATAGTTTACTATGGTAACACGTAGGCACACACATAGGAAACTAGGTCAGAGAAGGAAGTCAGGACATGAACACAGGAACTTGGAGCACAAAACTACACCAAAACAGAACATAAACCTGAAATTAACCCCCACCCAGAAAGGCTTCCTCACACTCTAACAAGTCCAACAGAGGAGGGAGGGTGGGGGCTCTGAAAGGGGAGGTGGAGCTGGCGAGAGGTGTGACCGGGGCACCACCACAGAGGATATGATGGAGAGGAGGGATGAGGGAGCCTGGTGAAGCCGTGAGGACGACAGTCCCAGGTGGAGATGAGGGATCCATGGACCATGGCGGAGCTGGAGACTGTGTCTGAGCGGAAGAGTAAAGCCAGCAGAGGAGGATCTGAGGGACTGAACGGGAGTGGAGACTTGGTGAGACTTGAAGCTGGGTAGAACCAGCGGAGATCTAGGAGACATAGGGGACTAACTCTTCCTCAAACCATTTAATTGGGACCTGGCACAGCTCATCCTCAAATGCAGAAGTATGGGTGCAGCTCCTCCTCACCCTTGTACTAAAATGCCCTCTTCACAGGATGTTGTTGCCGGCTCAGACTCATTGTTGGCTTAGGCTTCGGTTCTGGCACTTGCTTTGAGGTGGGCTCGGGCTCTGTGTCTGCAGTAGGCTCAGGCATTATGTCCATGGGTCATAATGCCTGCTTATGTCCTTTGGGTCTATGACCATGGTGGGAGTGGTGAGGTGCTTGTTGGGCTCAGGGTCCATGACTGGCATGATGTGGTGATGGAGAATGAATGCCATTTTTGTCTTATATCGTCTCGTATGTTGTCTCTATATGTTGTCTAAAGAATGATTTTATGTTGAATTAGTTTGTGCTGGCTATTTAATAATCATTTGAAACTTAGCAAACTGGCAGCTCCAGTAGTGATTAAAAGATTTACCTTGAACTCTGTCATGGAAACTATGTACAAACCTTAATAAAACAATTTAATAATCAATTGAAAATGAATTTATACCTGTTTGATATTACACTGTACCCACACTGGACCAGTGGTTTGGAAAATTAATGGATGATTCAGCTGTGGGCGCCGACTTCTAGCAATTCGCAGGAATTAATTCGACACAACCCTCACACTGCATTATAGGTTTTCTCTAGCCGTTGAGTATACATCAGTTGTACACTTGTTATTTGATGCATAACTGGATTGAATGAGTGCACTCGATAATGTCCACAATAGTTTCAGACACCACTACAAATGGCTGTCACCTCAAAGAGTGCCCTATTTAAAGGTGCAATATGTAATATTGACAGCTAGTGGTTTGAAGGTACTGTAGTCCAAATTTAAAATTATTGGAGAGAATTGTTTCCCTGCCTACTCCTCCTCACACAAGTTGCTAGATTGAGGACAAGCAAAAGGGCAAAACTAAGCCAAAACAGAACATAAACTTGACAACCATAACATGTTTTATTATTACAATATAAAGAATTAAACAATACCTCAAATGAAAACTGGGTTTGATTCTGATGTAGAAATTAAATTTGAAATGACAATTATCTTTTTTTTTATATATTGTTGAATTTATCATTAAATGTGTTAATTAAATATAGGCCTACACTTTATATAAACTATTATGTGTCAGTTGTTTTCTTTTTCATTATAATCTTCCTGAACAAAACATTAATCTTTGTACAAGCACAATTTGGATCTGAGCCCTGAATTCTTCACATCGTAGCTTTCCTAAATCCAGACACTCAGACACAGTTTGTTTAACGTCCGAAAACTCTCTCCCCACCCTGTGTAAAAAGAGAAAAAGAAAGAAAATTGGGCTATTGTTCAGGTCAGAGTTTGCAGAAGGCGAGCCCTTTGCACTTTGTGAATGATTTAAGTCTCAATGGGTCTGATTCATTGTGTTCAGCCAAACCAGCATAATTTGCAAAAACAGCACTTGATTTTGTAATAAAGGTCCAGTGTCGTCTTCAATTGAGTCCTGCTGCTCAGTGGCAGTAATTACAGGGGCCTTCTCTGTCTCCCTCTTTCTGGGTCCCAGGCTCCCTCTCAGCGCCAGTTAAGTCCAGCAGAGCTCTGAGGCAGAGATAATGCTAACACACTCAGTCCAGTATAAGCAAAACACAGACACATGAGTACAAATACAAAATAACTGCACTATTTTTCAATTGTTGGTGCGTATGCAGTGCATTACAGAATCCTCTGCACATGTGCTTGTAATTGACTGCACAATATGTGGGTCCACTAGGTGGCAACACTCATATATTGCTTTTAATGCTGCTTTATTGTGCTATCGGAATTATCGTTAATGCTAGTTTCCTAATAATTGGACATGAACGCTTTCTCAAGGCAAATTTTTAATGCGATCTCATAATCATGACTGGGGGAAGTACAACATTTCCGATAGCATGTGATTAGAACTAATTGAAGAAGACAATGGAAAATGACGACGGTGGAAAGAAACTACAAAAATGCAAGTATGTACCTGTTTGTACAGTATGAATATAAAGATTACACTGTTTGCAGATCACGTGAAGTTTCACAAAACGTTTGCAGTGCGCATGTGTCTGATATTGACTAAAGTAGCAACTGGGGCTGAGTTTAGAGTGGACTGACAAATTTGGGATTTAGACATTACTTTAAGCTCAGATGGTAAAGATGAAAAATCACCATTTTTAATCCATTTATTTCCACAATTTACATAATTAAATCAATCATTTAAATTAAATCTAGATTTCTGAAAAGAAACCGGGGTCATTTCTTAGCTCAGTGGTCAAAATACAGGCCTAGCTAATTGAAATCTCACTTGTTATCATCATCTATGGGTATGTCTCAATCAGCTCCCTAGTTCAGTCCTAAGGGAACTGATTCGAGAGTTAGCCATTTTAAGGGCTGTTACAATTGCAAAATCCTAAATTGCATCCCAATTCAGAGGCTGCATCCACTTGCGTGATGAAGGCTGTCCTAAAATGCGTCCATCTTTTTCCATGAATTGAAGGATACAACAGATGGATCCTTAGGTTGCGGCCTTGACTACGCCGTAAATCTTTGCGCGCCAGTGATGACAGGATTTTTTTTGGAGAGAAATTGCTGAATTACACTTTCAAACGTAAGTATTGAGTTTCAACTTACTCAAAAATGTTTTTTTAAAAAGTGGTTCAAATGTTGACATATCTTACTAAGATGTGATCATATTCTTTATTATATACAGAAATGGACCATGGTGAACATATTTAGACCCTTTTTTGTTTTCAGACAGTTTAATATAACTTATTTAATAAAAATATAAAAAAAGCCAAGTATACAAACATAACTGCCACTCATCAATGGCAGCTGCCACAGTTGCTAGGCGGCAAAAACAATCCTCTGTAGGATAGACCGTCCCATTTAACAACTTTGTGGCCTTTCGAAAGCGTGTCCTCTGAAATGTTCACTCCCTCTCCTGGGCTCTTTTGACTCAGACTGGTAAATAGTCTTTACATATCACCCATAAAACTGTATAGCCATACCCTAGCAACCATTTAGAGTACCCTAGCAACCGTACAAACACATGAATAAGCCATATCTCAGCTCCACAACATCGTACAGACATGGGGGTGGGCTTTTTGCAGTCACTTGCACGACCGGGCCCCGAGTTTTGCCACTGCAAGCACCACTCACATTTTCTTCTGGAAATGTACGCGAACTATAGGTTGCTATAGGTTTAATTCATTTAATATGAATTAAAAAGCAGGGACAATTAATTTTTTTTTGTATGTTTTTGTTTTTTAATTGTACTATGTACTATTATTTGGCCTACAATTTATAATTATTATTATGTTTGTGGTACAGTTCATAAAAAAAATATCACACTATAAAAATAGTAACCATTGCAAAGAGCAAACGGATCAAAACAGTAACAGCATCAGTATTAGTAACAGTAACAATATTCACAGACCTATTTTGATAGATTAAGTATAATACAGACAAGCACCTGTAAATGGTCACTTGCGCAGATGTGTGTTTAGGCACAACCACAAATAAATAGAAATAGATCTGACCACACACACTGTGGTCTTGTAAGAGACTATTATCCAAACCTCCTGAGGCTTAACAGAGCCAGGTTTAGTTAGGTTAGAGGTATGCCAAGGCTTTGTTATGTTACTGTCTCCAACACAAAAGACAGTAAGTGGTGCTGGTAATGGTTTTGGGTGGTGTGCTCTTGTGTGTGTGTGTGTATGTGTATGTGCGCGCAAGTCAGTTTAGGCGGTTACGCATCCTTACATCACAATGGCCATCAACGGTGCTTAGAGAAATTTCTCTGATTTCTCTGAAATGTGGGTATTGTTTTATTTGATTTTGGCTGTAGCGGCATGACGTTCACAGGTCATCCAACACAAAGCATGTGTAGTTAAAGCTCTGACCCCTGAAGTAATTTGACAGCTTAAGGCTTTTCATAGTCGTAGTTTCAACCAACAGTGTTTGTTTACATTTCCCCTTCTTTTCCCCTCTATTTGTTATGATTTCTTTTTAACACTCTGTTGTCCCCTAGATGTGGTTGGTTTAAGGAGAAAAAAAGAAGTTCCTGGAATTTCTCCCTTACTTTTGTCATGGGATTACTTTACTGAGGCTCTGATGATTTTTCCCAAGTGAAGCTTTTCATGTCTAGTTCAACCACATAATTATTCTGTTGTAAGCTGCCTTAAAGATTTATTGGCTGACTGATTGCAGTTGTTGACTTTAACTTACCCTTTCCCAAGATGTAATGTATGATGTTATTACCGTTTTAAATAGCATACACTGAACATGCTACACTGAAAGTTCTGTATGTAACACTCACTGGTTGTCTGGTGCTATGCTATAAATACTAGTGAATTTACTGTCGTCTGGGTGTTATACATGTTCATTAAAGGGAGAGTTCACCCAAAACTGAAAATTACCCCATATTTAGTTACCCTCAAGCCATCTAGGTGTATATGACATTCTTCTTTCAGACGAATACAAGCAGAGTTATTTAAGAAAATGTCCTGGCTCTTCAAAGCATTATAATGGCTTTAAATGGCGCACAAAATTTGAAGACCAAAAAAGAGCATCCATCCATTATAAAAGTATTCAAAAGGCCTTCTGAAGCAAGGGTGAGTAAATTATGGGATACTTTTATTTTTTGGGTGAACTATCCCTTTAAAGGCTCAGTTTTCAATCAGAATTTGCTTGTAAATTTTACAAACACTTACAACGAATCGGCAAGCACGACCCAATCTCACAGGAAAACGTAACTTCTTTACGAGGTGGCGATTTTGTATGAATTTGTGCACTGTAAATTGTACAAAAAAGTGTTCCTTTGCTTATGCAGTGAAACAATTTTTAATCAGAATTTGCTAGTATTTTTTTTTCTTATGAAGTGAAACCATTTTCAATCAGAATTTGCTAGTACATTTCAATCAATCAATCAACTTTATTTATATAGCGCTTTTACAATGACGATTGTTTCAAAGCAGCTTCACAGTGTTAAACAGGACAACATTGCAACAAAATTTGATTTGGCTAGTTTAATTTGGATAGTTTATAGAAATATTTATGACCAAATTTATTAATTTGATTTGTATATTTAGTTGAGTAACTTGGATCATAATTTCCCCAACTGAGCAAGCCAAGCCAAAGGCGACAGTGGCAAGGAACCAAAACTCCATCAGGGCATGATGGAGAAAATAAACCTTGGGAGAAACCAGACTCAGTCGGGTGCCAGTTCTCCTCTGGCCTATTATTAACAGTGTATAATTATTACTCTGGCAACCTTGCAGGTCATAAATCATATTAGATAGGAATATTCAAAATTTTGGGTATCACGACGAGACAGGTTCATTTAGGATGGCGCGTCGATTACACAAGAATATGAATACTTGAAAGATCGGAGTTATTGCGCCGAGACGGGTTAATTGAGGATGACGTGCCGTGAGGCAAATTCAGAGGAGACACTAATGGACACGGTCTCAGCAGACACTCCAGGATGAGCTGGTCATGTCCAGATGCAGGTCCACCATCCGATCCGACACGGCCTGATCCGCCGACTGCAGTAAACCTCGGGATAAACAGAGAGACTAACATTAGTGTGGATGCCACTCTTTTATGATGTAACGAGTACATCAGGTGTTATGGGAAGTGTTCCCGGTTCCGGCTGACCTAGTTAATGCAGCCTAACAATCAGTCATTTGATTTGAATAAAGAAAGTTAAAAATGTTCTATGTGTATGCCATAGTAAAGAGATGCGTTTTTAGTCTAGATTTAAACTGACAGAGTGTGTCTGCTTCCCGAACAATGCTAGGAAGACTGTTCCAGAGTTTAGGTGCTAAATAGGAAAAGGATCGACCACCTGCAGTTGATTTAGATATTCTAGGTATTTTCAACTGGCCAGAGTTTAGAGACCGCAATAGACGTGATGGAGTATAATCCGTTAAGAGCTCGCTTAAGTAATGGGGAGCTAAACCATTTATTGCTTTATAAGTAATAAGCAAGATTTTAAAATGTATGCAATGTTTAATAGGAGCCAGTGCAGTGTTGACAGAACTGGACTAATATGATCGTACTTCCTGGTTCTAGTAAGAACTCGAGCTGCCGCGCTTTTGGACCAGCTGGAGTTTATTTATTAGGCGAGCAGGGCAACCACCCAGTAGAGCATTACAATAATCTAGCCTTGAGCTCATGAACGCATGTACTAATTGTTCAGCATTTTGCATTGAAAGCATGTGACGTAATTTAGATATATTTTTAAGATGGTAGAATGCAGTTTTACAGATGCTAGAAACGTGGCTTTCAAACTAAAGATTGGTATCAAAGAGCACACCCAGGTTCCTCACTGACGACGAGGGCTTGACAGAGCAGTCATCGAGGGTTAGACAGTATTCTAGGGCACTACTTGTGGAGCTTTTCTGTCCAATAATTAAAAATTCAGTTTTATCTGAATTAAGTTGCAGGAAATTACTATTCATCCAATTTTTATATCAGCTATGCATTCCGTTAATCTTGTGAATTGGTAAGTTTCGTCAGGCGTGAAGAAATATAGAGCTGAGTATCATCAGCATAACAATGAAAACTAACGCCATGCTTCCTAATGATATCTCCCAGTGGTAGCATATACAGGGTGAAAAGCAACGGTCCTAACACTGAGCCTGTACTCCATACTGAACTTGTGATCGTGTGACATCTCTTCATTTACTGCTACAAACTGATAACGGTCAGATAAGTAAGATTTAAACCATGCCAATGCAGTTCCACTAATGCCAACATAATTTTCGAGTCTATTCAAAAGAATATTGTGATCGATAGTATCGAATGCAGCGCTAAGATCGAGTAACACTAATAGAGAGATACAACCACGATCAGATGATAAGAGTAAATCATTTGTAACTCTAATTAGAGCAGTCTCAGTACTATGATACGGTCTAAATCCTGACTGGAAATCCTCACATATACCATTTCTTTCTAAAAAGGAACATAATTGTGAAGACACAGCCTTTTCTAATATTTTTGATAGAAACGGTAGATTCGAGATTGGTCTGTAATTGACTAATTCTTTAGGATCAAGTTGCGGTTTTTAATAAGTGGTTTAATTACAGCCAACTTAAAAGTTTTTGGTACATATCCTAATGTCAAGGATGAATTAATAATATTAAGCAGAGGATCTATGACCTCTGGAAGCATCTCTTTAATAGCCTAGTCGGTATAGGGTCAAGCATACATGTTGTTGATTTTGATGATTTAACAAGTTTAGCCAATTCTTCTCCTCCTATAGCAGTGAATGAGTGTAATTTTTCCTCAGTGACACTACAATGTTCTGTCTGAAGTGATACTGTAGTAGACGGCTGCATGGTTATAATTTTATTCCTAATGTTATCAATCTTACTAGTAAAGAAGTTCATAAAGTCATTACTGCTGTGTTGTTTACAAACATCAGAAGTTGAAGCTTTATCCTTTGTTAATTTAGCCACTGTATCGAATAAATACCTAGGGTTGTGTTTGTTTTCTTCTAAAAGAGTTGAGAAATAAGCAGATCTAGCAGTTTTTATGGCCTTTCTGTATGCAATCATGCTCTCTTTCCACAAATTGCGAAAAACCTCCAGTTTTGTTTTCTTCCAGCTGCGCTCCATTTTTCTGGCTGCTGTTTTAAGGGCCCGAGTGTACTCGTTGTACCACGGCGTTGGATTATTTGCTTTAATCTTCTTTAAGCGCAGAGGAGCAACTATGTCTAAAGTGCTAGTAAAGAGAGAGTCAGTAGTTTCTGTTGCAACATCAAGTTCCTCTTGGCTATCTGTAATTCTGAGGAGATGGAACTGATGAGGAAGATTATGTACAAAGCAATCTTTAGTCGCAGCGGTTATAGTCCTGCCATATTTGAAGCGAGGGGATGGCTTTGCAGCTTTAGCTAAATTAAGTATACATGATATTAGGTAATGATCTGAGATGTCATCGCTCTGCTGCAGAATTTTAATGGTATCAACATTTAGTCCATGTGACAGTATTAGATCTAAAGTATGATTAAGGCGATGAGTGGGTCCCGATACGTGTTGTCTAACTCCAATAGAGTTTAGAATGTCTTTAAATGCCAATCCCAATGCGTCTTTTTCATTGTCAACATGGATATTAAAATCACCAACAATTAGTACTTTATCTGCAGCCAGTACTAACTCTGATAGAAAACCAGCAAATTCTTTGATAAAGTCTGTATTGTGCCCTGGTGGCCTGTATACAGTAGCCAACACAAATGTCAAACGGGATTTATCATTTACACTACACAACGTTACATAAAGCACCAAAACTTCAAAGGAATTATATTTGAAACTAGACTTCTGAGTAATACTGAAGATATCATTATAAATTACAGCAACACCTCCCCCTTTTCCTTTCAGACGTGGCTCGTGTTTATAACAATAATCTTGGGAGTGGACTCATTTAAAGTAATGTAGTCACAGGTTTTAGCCAGGTTTCTGTCAAACACAGCACATCTAGGTTATGATCTATAATCATATCATTAACAATAAGCGTTTTTGGCGAAAGGGATCGAATATTCAGCAACCCGAGATTTATCAATTGTTCATCCTTATTATATCTGTTGTTTATTTGTTGGACATCAATTAAATTTTTACTGTTGAATGGTTTTGATGGTTTTTTGTATTTACTGATTCGGGGAACAGACACAGTCTCTATGTGATAATATCTAGGTGAAAGCGTCTCTGTGTGCTGGGATTTAGCTGACTCTGGTGACGTGAGACAGCTAGCAGACGGTTGGTTTAGCCAGTTTGTCTGCTTCCTGACCTGGGCCCCAGTGAGTCAAGGTTTAGCTCTAAGACTATGTGCCAAATTACTAGAGAGAAGAGCAGCACCAGCCCAGGTAGGATGAATTCCGTCTATCTTCAACAGGTCGGTCTGCCCCAAAAACTTTTCCAATTGTCTATGAACCCTATGTTATTTTATGCGGACACCACTTAGACAACCAGCCATTGAGTGATGATAATCTGCTAACTATTTCATCACTCCTTTTAACAGGAGGGGGCCAGATAAACAGACTGCCGGTGACATTGTACTTGCAAGTTTACACACCTCTTTAATTTTAATTTTGGTGATCTCCGACTGACGGTCGAACATCATTAGTGCCGACGTGAATAATAATCTTAGAGAATTTACGATTAGCTTTAGCCAGCACTTTTAAATTTGCTTTGATGTCAGGCGCTCTGGCTTGCAAACATGTGACTATGGTGGCTGGTGTCTCTATTTTCACGTTCCGTGTAATAGAATTGCTTATAACTAGGCACTTTCAACAGGATCCTCAGTGGGTGCATCACTGAGTGGGGGAGAACCTGTTTGATGTCTCTAATCGAACGGAAGAGTGGTTTTTAGATCCGCGAATATGTTGTTCACAGTCACCCAATTGCCCTGCTGCAAGGGCAATTGGGTGACTGTATATATATATATATATACACAAACAATTACAAAAAAAACGGCAAGCACAACCCAAACTCGCGAGAAAACGTAATTATTTTATGAGGTGGCGATTTCGTATGAACTTGAACACTGTAAATTGTAAGAAAATAGGCATGATGGTCCTTGCTTAACCCCACCCCTAAACCTAACCAACACTGCGGCATTAGCAGATCTTAGAAAAATATAAATTAGCCACCAATCGCAAAAACGTATAAAATAGTTTTGATTTGCCAGCATATTGAATTAAACGTGAAATAAACGTTAAAAAGTAGAAAAACTGAAATGGTATTTTCTTGTAAAACATATTTCATTTACAACTTTCACAATGTTATTACCCACTTTATAATTACTTTATAATTTATTTATACTAATATAGTTTGTTGCCTTATTTTCACTCTCTTATGAAATCATGTAAAGTCCACCTTGTTTTCTCTATGTAGCCTAAAGAAAATGCAATTTATGGTTTAATTTTTTTATGTTACCTTCAGTTTGCCATAATAAGTTAAACAATTGCTCTGTGTTCTTGTATCATCTTTTGTTCTCCACCACAAAGTGCATTTGTCAAGTTAACTCAGATGAACAGTTTGTAAGGGAAGGCAGTGACTCATTCTAGGTGCATTAACTCCTTTGAATAGCTTAATGGTTTAGTTGCCCGAAGGCCACTAAAACCCAGTGAAACAAACGTAAAATCCAACTCAAGCTGCTGAGACGACAACATGTAGAAGCTGAGTTTGAGAGGCTACTAAATAAATGCTATAAAAATAACCATGACAAAACGGTTGTTTGTCTTTCTTTGTTTCTAAAAACGTTGAGCAATTGAAATGCTGCCTTGTGGCGTGATATTATATGCCATCTAAAATGAATCATTACTAATACCAATATCAATATCTCTCTCTCAGGTCCTTGATATATATATATATATATATATATATATATATATATATATATATATATATATATATATATATATATATATATATATATATAATTATTATTATTATATACTTAGAATGAGTCACTGCATTATCTTATGGAATATCCAAGGACCTAAGATATACCCTTACATTCATATAAATCGTATCTAAAAATCTTGATGCCTTATGATATCGGAAGTAATTCAGTGTTATGTGCTTTGCTTCAAAACAGAAATAGGGATTTTAAAGACAGCTTGATGGCAATGAGAAGTGCAGTTTGAATGACTCTGAGTGTAAATGTCAAATGACCTCAGTCTTTACAGCTGAAGCAGGGCTATTTGCCAAAAGGCCACTGCAGGAGTGGGACTCCATCTTCTATGGCATTTCTCTGTCATTGGCCTTATAAAGCGGCAGGATTTGTGTGAAGCTTCTATTTATTTCTCTCTCTCTCTTTCTCTATCTACCCTACTCTATCTCCCCTTCTCCATTGCATTTATTTCATCCCCATATAACCGCACCATTCGGTTAAAACAGATTTTTTCCCCTGTGTGTGTGTGTGTGTGTGCGCGCATTTGTGTATCTCAGGCATACGGCCTGGACAAGTGAAGTAAATGCAATTCAATTAGATACTGCCCTCAGGCCTGTAGTGTTCCTGCGTCTCTCCATCGCACATATTTATCTTACATAACTCGCAGGAACTAGTCCATCCATTACTGCACACTCACTTTTTAAGTGCTTCGGCCCAGAGAATAACAAATAAAGATGGTTGAAGGCAGCGTGTTTGTAAAATAGCTGCCTGAAAGTATTGTTATATTGGGGATTTATATTTTCCTGTCAGCAAGGATTATGATTCTGGATTTAGTTGTCATCGCATGTCTAATACTCAAACCAGTCCGTCAAAAGAACTATTGATTGAGACTTACCGGCTATTTAGTGATTAAATTGAATTATGATTTATTTTTCAACAAATAAGATGGTTTTAGGATATTAGTGAAGCGACAGACTGCTGTTTCTTCATGAGGCCATTGTCTATGCCCCAGTGAACGATAGAGCGAATCAGTTATCTGATTATTTCTTTCAGGTGTTGCACAATGGTATCCATTCAGGTCAGACTAGAGAAGACTCTCAGCTACGTCTTCAGGAGGATTCTGTTACCTTAAATATATATAATACTTCATTTTAGTAAGTGGGGGTGAGCCTTAGGGGCAAGGAATGTGTCGACTTTAATTGAACCAACCCCGACAATCTTTCACTCTGCTACAATTCATATCCCCTATCCACTTGTGTGCTCCAAAACTGTCATAAAATGGAAACTGTTTTTTTTTGTCTATTAAGATATGTTTTTGTCCTCTAGCTTTTTTTCTTTATATCGCTTTATAAAAGTGTAAAAGCAGTTGGCAGAAGGAAGTTAGTGAGAGTAAGAGTCTCTGTGACTGTGACTGTACAAACCTCATGAATATTTAATGAGGTGACCACTGGGGTAGTTCATGATTGGTTGTTTGTTGCTAAAGCATTTGCTGCAGCTTCACGCTGTACACATTTGGTGTCACATTTCGATGCTAGTTAACCATGTTTCAGAGCAGGGTTTCATAACCCCGATTAGAAAGCAGTGTGATGGCGTAAAATATATGTCAGTGTAACCATTTGCATATGTCAGTGAAACCATTTGCTGCTTCGCTTTATCTATTCTTCCACCTCTTTGGTTTGCAAGCTCTGCATTTCTCTCTCTCTCACTCTGCCTGTTATATAGATGATTTAACTGATGAATCAAACCGAGCAATGCACAGGCAGCAGAGCTCTGCTCCCTATGTTGCCGTTCACTATCTGTGTGCATCACTTTGAGGTCTAGAAGCAGAGTCCTGCCATGCATGTAGCAAGTGCCTCTCTGAGCTTTAAGACACTCAGCTGTCGCACATCTGTCTGCCTGATTGCTCTGTTCTCTGGGTGAAAAGTGCAAAGTATTTCCTCAAGCTGCTCTTTAAGATGTTAAAGTCGGAAAAACCTACCCATTTTGTAACTGCATGTTATAGATCTTATTATGAGCCGTGCATCCATGGATGTTTCAAGGTTTTTTTTTCTTCTTTCTTTTGACCTTGTAGTGTTTAAAATGTCATAACTCAAACTTCTAGTGAAAACGACAAACTTTACACTGGTGACATATGCTGGACTTCTCCAATCGTTTAGTCTGCTTAAAGGGTACGTAACATACACAGTTTATGCCAATCTTGTGTTAATCTTGAGTACCTATAGAGTTGTAATGCAGCCTTCATATCTCCAAAGAGTCTTTTTGAATATGTTGAACTTGTGCAGGAGTGCAGTGGGTGGGGCTAAAAAGTCACAAGCAAACACATAGCCTACCTATGACACACACAATACATTATGGCATTATCCCTAGATAACTTTCAATTCACTATACGTTTGTGTTGTTTACATTATATGCACTTATCCCAATAAAACTAAATCACCGCCTGCGGTTTCGACTCATAACAGGTAACAAACAAAAATTAAATGAAAGTTGCGAGTCCTTTGTTCCCTGACGTATGTCTGAGAGAAACGACTTCTCGAACAAGAAAAAATGTAGGATATAAGGATATAATATGTTGTGTTGATATATTACATTATATTGAATAATACATAAGGAATTGCCGCTTTTTTATATATTGAAAAATATGGTAACACTTTACAAAAAGGTGGAAACATATCTGAGTATGTGTACATGCATTCAGATTTAAATGCGAACATGTATGTGCAATATATATGTGCACAATAAAGGATACAACTTTATGAATATTACATGTAATGCTATTGTTGTCTTCATTTTTAAATATTTATATATACATAATATATAAATATCAATTTATAGTCATACATGGTCAATGCATATATTGCAGTATGTTGAAACATATAAGCACTAGTTTCCCATAAATGGGAATGTATTATGTAATATATATCGCATTATATTTAGCAGTATATTCCCATATATTTTGTTCTGTAAGGGTTGTCCCTCTCTTGCGCCAGTAAACACATCATGAGAAAAAAAGTTTGATTAAAGATTACAAGGGCATATGAATTTAATTGAAATCATTTGTACTTCTGTTCAAAAATATATACAATTATTAATTCAATTCAATTCAATTCAAATATATTTGTATAGCGCTTTTCACAATACACATTGCTTCAAAACAGCTTTACAGAAAGTGCATTTCATAAATGTACATTGAAAAATGTTAGAAAAAGTTAATCAATCATATATTAAATTAGGCCATAACAGCGCTGGCGTTGAGTCGTCTCATCACAGGCGTCGAGTCGTCTCATCGCATCTCAATATTAGAAATGCACCACAGATTTTTAGCCAACGATTTTAACGAACTATTAGCTAATCCCTATACCGATATTTATCACTTGCTCACTTGAACTTTATCGTTAAATAAATTAGTGTTTTGATAATGTTTTAAATTAGCATTGAGGTAAACTAGCTAGTTCAATGCTGCATAATCAAATAATTTTCATTGAACAGGATTGGATCCATTTAACATTCAACAGGCCAACATAAATACATAAATACAACAGAACAAAGATGCATATGAAATAGACTTTTCAGGTAGGTCTAACAGTAGTTTTCATGTACAGAATGAAATAAAGTAATCCAATCTAATATATATATATATATATATATATATATATATATATATATATATATATATATATATATATATATATATATATATATATATATATATATATATATATATATATATCCCAAAATTCCTATCTCAAAAAGTTAAAAAGCATATCATGAAAAGGTTCTCTAAACGAGCTATTAACCTAATCATCTGAATCAACTAATAATCCTAATAAAAACTGAATCAACTAACAACAAATAATTATGTTGCATAACTGAACATAATTATTTGAAGGTTGACTTTTTGTATTAAAAACACTTTTCTTTTATTGGTTGGATGAAATATATAATTTTTTTGAGATAGGAATTTTGTGTTTTCATGAGCTGTATGCCAAAAGCATCAGTATTAAAACAATAAAAGACCTGAAATATTTCAGTTGGTGTGCAATGAATCTAAAATATATGAAAGTTAAATTTTTATCATTACATTATGGAAAATAGTGAACTTTTATCACAATATGCTAATTTTTTGAGAAGGACCTGTATATATTCTTCATTGTATAAATTAAATATACATTAATCCTTATTAAAGTTATAAAAGTTATTTAGTCAGGAGTAGTGAGCGATTATTTGTCTTTTGTTGTTTGATTAACATTAAAACACAGACAGCAGCACAGCTAATATCAGGCTGCTCTCACTTTAAGACCTGCACGGATCCAATATACTGATAAAAAAGCGTATTATTTCTCAACTGTTTACGTTCCGACTGTGTTTTCAAGGATACTAGCCAGTTGCCGTGACGGGCCTTTTGATATATTTTTTGTGAATTAGAAGTGAACAAGGAACTTAATTCAGTGTTTGCGAGCTGTCTAAAACGCAGATTTCTGGGCGTGTGCGCACACAACTTCTCGCACATTGACTTTAAAACAGTTCCGCAATTAATGCCCTGGTTGATGTGCGCACATGCTCATCCTGGAGAAGTGCCCATAGAAGCAATTCCGCCCTTCATGAAGTTATACAGGGCCATACTCAAATAAACTTTTCGAGACTTAAGCACAGAAATACTCCGTCATACGTCCAACTTGTTTTTTGAAACATGTTTAGCATGAGTTTATTCTATGTTTAGCATCTGTTGTGATATCGGTTGTGATGCTAAATAAAGCCATAAAAACTGAAGAAGAGTATGGCAATATGTCAGCGGGAAACTTGCGGCTCATCCTCTCGTGCAGTTAAAAATGCAGCAACTTCTGCACAAGATGAGAGCGCTTTTATAATTTTTTGGATCAAGAAAGAGTCTGAGTTTGCAATATATATCCTCCTCCCTTACTGCAAAATCCTGTATCATACATGCAAACTTCAATAAGCCGACAGAAAGCAGGTTAATGCATTTACTTGCTAGGCGAAATCGGCGTAAGGGCCAAAAGCTGTGACGATCGGTTTATGCTTAAGTCGTTTGACTTTACTCCAATAAAGGAAAACGGGTTAGCGTGTGTACATGCATTGTTGGCTTATTATCGGGTTAAGAACGCGCATGTAAACACACTCGATGTTTATGACAGTTCTGTCATTTTACTACAGATACAGAGCGTCACATAACTCAGATCACATAACTCAGATGCATACACAAACACTGAATAAAAGTACCAAATCATTCGCAGAATTTTTCAGACTCTAACCCCTCCAATCTCCTGCATGTGACCCGTAAGCTAGCAAAAAATCTCCAGATTATCTTCTGCTAGCACATAGTGAGCTAATTACACTGAAGTTTAAAGTCACCATGCTCAGCTTTGAAATGGAGAAAAGCAGGAAAGATTTAAACAAGTGCAAAGCTTTCCAGAGGTGAGGAGAGTTTGAGTGTGTTTGGAGAGTGGAGTATACACATTAAACCATTAAAACAATGCCATTTAGGTGGGTTTTGATTGAGAAAGAGTACAAATGCAAGGCTCTTATGAGAGTTAACTCTGGCTTGGTACTTTAAATGCCCTGTTACTTTTGTCACAATCAGCTACTTTACATCCAGAAGGAAGATGCTAATTTTATTTCCCATGCATCAACAAATACCAGTCAAAGAGCTTAACAACCAACTGATCAGACTCCACTCCACATACAAGCTATTGCTATAACCCAGGAGGCTTCAGTTACGGGACCTACTTTAGTGTAACCGTATGGCTCTGAGTATGAAGTTGACATCCTTTTTAGGAACAAGTAAATGGCCACATGACCACACTGGGGTGTAAGGCAGTGCACCATCTGTGCATCTGGACACAGCCTTAATGTCAGAGCGAGACTGTAGAAGCACATGCTGTTTTTACATTAGGTTGAACACACGGACATTTATGTTTTTAGCTTTTTCCACTAATGCATAACCTATTCTGAAATCCCTAACTAACCCAGAAGATTGTATATGTGTGTTTTTTTTTATTTTATTTTGAAATGTACTCAAGATTTACATTTAGACATCATTAGTGTAAAATGCCAGGTGGGAATGACATTTCAGAATTTTTTTGCTGCATCATAATTATCATTTTTACTCATTACTCAACAGAGAATCCCTAGGGGTGATTCTGATAAGACACAAGCACTTGTCTACATGTGTGGGTCACATTTTGACAACTTATAGGGTATGTTTACGCAACAATGGAAACGGAAAACTTTTTATGCATTTTGGCCTTTCATTTTTGGCCGCAAGTTTTTGAAAACGGGGTTCAAAGTGCCAAGGTCTTGAAAATGGTACTTTTACCATCTCCATGTAAACAACAAAAATGTGAATTTAGTGAAAACTGTGACGTCATGCACATGCGTATTAAGTGTTCACGCATGCATATTATGTATTTGCAGTCTGTTTCTTGGCAAAACAACTATTGGCATAATACAGCCTTTTCAAAGATCTGTGTGAACGGGGATTGTTTTTGACAGCGTTGTCGTCTGTTTTTAGTACATCGTTGTCATGTAAACATATCCTTAGTTTCTACAAGGATAGTAAAACTTTGTGGTAGCAGCCAATACAGTAGTTAAGCCAAAAATGAAATCTCTGTCATAATTTACTAACTCTTAAAACCGGTATCACTTTCTTCTGTGGAACACAAAAGATATTTAATTTGTCCCAGTGCTTTTTTGGTCCATACATTGAATTTATTAAGGGTCCTTTCATTGTTATTTGGACCCCAAAGTTCTTTAGAATGAATACAGGTTTGGTACCACATGAGGGTGAGTACATTTTTGGGTGAGCGATCCCTTTAATGATAGAAATGATAATTTTCTCAGTATAACAATTAAAACGTAGAAGTCAATGGAAATTCTCCAGCGTCATTGTGTGTGTGTGTGTGTGTGTGTGTGTGTGTGTGTGTGTGTGTGTGTGTGTGTGTGTGTGTGTGTGTGTGTGTGTGTGTGTGTGTGTGAAAATGGCACAGATGCAGAGGGAAACAGAGAGTCAGGCCACAGCTGGAAGAGAGATAATAACACACATTAACTCACTCTGTACCACCCAAACTCCTTGCAGTGAGAACTGGGACCGGCCCCTTCGCTTTCTATCTCACTACACACATCCCATTTAGCCCTAATCCCATGTTAGCTACCCTGAAATAACATTGTTAAATCCGCTAATCGTCCTAATCAACCATGAAAGCAAAGGTGGCAGGTAGGCCTATAGTTCACCAAAATATGTTATTTCTCTGTTTATCTGTGTTTATTTCAGGTTGCCATTTGAGGCTTAGTAGTGGATGTGATTGGATTGATTTTGTCCGAATTGCTTTTTTCCTTCTTAATTCTCAGAGCTTCGTAAATAACGGAAGTCAAAAGAAATATAGTTTGTCATTTTCTAGGAAATGGACATGCTAAAAATGGAATGCCGTACATGGCCAGAAGAGACACAAAGAGCAGCAATAGAATAAAGAAATGAGTACTTAGCTGCTCAAACACGATCTTTCTTTTATTCTCCCTTTCTCTCTGTCTACATCTCCTTCTCATATGGAAATGGCTGTGTCTGGCATTAAATATGTAAAATTAGCACTTTAAGTAGAACACATTTCTGTGTTGCGCTCTGAGCTTGCCCAAGCTCAGGCATGCATATGATATGCAATTGGTCATCCCCATGGCAACCCAGATTGGATGAAAAGGTTTAGTGAGTGAAAGTGGATCAGATTGGGATGATTTTTTATTTAGTGAGTTTATTCATGGCGTAACTCACACCAAGTGTCTGCTAGAAATGCTGCATGTGTCTCTGTGGGGAGAGAGAGCTGTAGACAGACAATGAGGAAGAGAGAGGCATAACTGCTGTTTTAAAAATGTTTATTTGACTAAAATGCACTGTAAAAAAAAAAAAAAATCCTGTTAAATTTATAGTAAAAGACTGGCAGCTGTGGTTGTTAGAAATGTAGTGTAAAAAATACTATGGCAATGTTACTGGTATTAAAGGGTTCACCCAAAAATAAACCTCATGTCATTCCAAACCCATAAAACTTCATCTTCGAAACACTAATGAAGATATTTTAATGAAATCTAAGAGATTTCTGTCCCTCCATTGACAGTCCAAGCAACTTCCACTTTGACTTTAAAAAGTTCATAGAGATTGTAAAACTAATCCATATGTAGTGAGCGGTTTAGTCTAAAATATTCTGAAGAGACATAATTGCTTTATATGATGAACAGATTGAATTTATGCTTTTATTCACATAAACATTCATCAACTGATACATGCTCAAGCATATGTGGTAAACGGAACCAATGAGGTTCATTCTTGTGTTACGCAGCATGTTTGAGTTTCCTCAAGAACCAATGAGGTTCATTCTCATGTTACGCAGCACGTTTGAGCTTCCGCAAGAACCAATGAGGTTCATTCTCGTGTTACGCAGCATGTTTGAGCTTCCTCAAGAACCAATGAGGTTCATTCTCGTGTTACGCAGCACGTTTGAGCTTCCTCAAGAACCAATGAGGTTCATTCTCGTGTTACGCAGCACGTTTGAGCTTCCGCAAGAACCAATGAGGTGCATTCTTGTGTTACGCAGCATGTTTGAGCTTCTGCAAGAACCAATGAGGTTCATTCTGTGTTATGCTGCACGCTTGAGCTTCTCAAGAACCAATGAGGTTCATTCTCATGTTACGCAGCACGCTTGAGCTTCCTCAAGAACCAATGAGGTTCATTCTCGTGTTACGCAGCACGCTTGAGCTTCCGCAAGAACCAATGAGGTTCATTCTCATGTGTTCAGCACGCTTGAGCTTCTCAAGAACCAATGAGGTTCATTCTTGTGTTACGCAGCACGTTTGAGCTTCTGCAAGAACCAATGAGGTTCATTCTCATGTTACGCAGCACGCTTGAGCTTCCGCAAGAACCAATGAGGTTCATTCTCGTTACGCAGCACGCTTGAGCTTCCTCAAGAACCAATGAAGTTCATTCTTGTGTTATGCAGCACGTTTGAGCTTCCTCAAGAACCAATGAGGTTCATTCTTGTGTTACGCAGCACGCTTGAGCTTCCTCAAGAACCAATGAGGTTCATTCTTGTATTACGCAGCATGTTTGAGCTTCTGCAAGAACCAATGAGGTTCATTCTCGTGTGTTATGCTGCACGTTTGAGCTTCCTCAAGAACCAATGAGGTTCATTCTCGTGTTACGCAGCACGCTTGAGCTTCCGCAAGAACCAATGAGGTTCATTCTCATGTTCAGCACGCTTGAGCTTCCTCAAGAACCAATGAAGTTCATTCTTGTGTTACGCAGCACGCTTGAGCTTCTCAAGAACCAATGAGGTTCATTCTTGTGTTACGCAGCACGTTTGAGCTTCAAGAACCAATGAGGTTCATTCTCGTTACGCAGCACGCTTGAGCTTCCTCAAGAACCAATGAGGTTCATTCTTGTGTTATGCAGCACGCTTGAGCTTCCTCAAGAACCAATGAGGTTCATTCTTGTGTTACGCAGCACGCTTGAGCTTCCTCAAGAACCAATGAAGTTCATTCTTGTGTTATGCAGCACGTTTGAGCTTCCTCAAGAACCAATGAGGTTCATTCTTGTGTTACGCACGCGTTTGAGCTTCTGCAAGAACCAATGAGGTTCATTCTCATGTTACGCAGCACGTTTGAGCTTCCTCAAGAACCAATGAAGTTCATTCTTGTGTTACGCAGCACGCTTGAGCTTCTGCAAGAACCAATGAAGTTCATTCTTGTGTTACGCAGCACGTTTGAGCTTCCTCAAGAACCAATGAAGTTCATTCTCGTGTGTTATGCTGCACGTTTGAGCTTCCTCAAGAACCAATGAGGTTCATTCTTGTGTTACGCAGCACGCTTGAGCTTCCGCAAGAACCAATGAGGTTCATTCTTGTGTTACGCAGCACGCTTGAGCTTCCTCAAGAACCAATGAGGTTCATTCTGTGTTATGCTGCACGCTTGAGCTTCCTCAAGAACCAATGAGGTTCATTCTTGTGTTACGCAGCACGTTTGAGCTTCCAAGAACCAATGAGGTTCATTCTCATGTTACGCAGCACGCTTGAGCTTCCTCAAGAACCAATGACGTTCATTCTTGTGTTACGCAGCACGTTTGAGCTTCTGCAAGAACCAATGAGGTTCATTCTTGTGTTACGCAGCACGTTTGAGCTTCCGCAAGAACCAATGAGGTTCATTCTCATGTTACGCAGCACGTTTGAGCTTCCTCAAGAACCAATGAGGTTCATTCTTGTGTTACGCAGCACGTTTGAGCTTCTGCAAGAACCAATGAGGTTCATTCTCATGTTACGCAGCACGCGTTTGAGCTTCCGCAAGAACCAATGAGGTTCATTCTCATGTTACGCAGCACGTTTAAGCTTCCTCAAGAACCAATGAAGGTTCATTCTTGTGTTACGCAGCACGTTTGAGCTTCCTCAAGAACCAATGAGGTTCATTCTTGTGTTATGCAGCACGTTTGAGCTTCCTCAAGAACCAATGAGGTTCATTCTTGTGTTACAGCACGTTTGAGCTTCCTCAAGAACCAATGAGGTTCATTCTTGTGTTACGCAGCACGCTTGAGCTTCCGCAAGAACTAATGAGGTTCATTCTCGTGTTACGCAGCACGCTTGAGCTTCCTCAAGAACTAATGAGGTTCATTCTTGTGTTATGCAGCACGCTTGAGCTTCCTCAAGAACCAATGAGGTTAATTCTTGTGTTACGCAGCACGTTTGAGCTTCCTCAAGAACCAATGAGGTTCATTCTTGTGTTACGCAGCACGTTTGAGCTTCTGCAAGAACTAATGAGGTTCATTCTTGTGTTACGCAGCATGTTTGAGCTTCTGCAAGAACCAATGAAGTTCATTCTCGTGTGTTATGCTGCACGTTTGAGCTTCCGCAAGAACCAATGAGGTGCATTCTTGTGTTACGCAGCATGTTTGAGCTTCTGCAAGAACCAATAAAGTTCATTCTCGTGTGTTATGCTGCACGTTTGAGCTTCCTCAAGAACCAATGAGGTTCATTCTCGTGTTACGCAGCACGTTTGAGCTTCCGCAAGAACCAATGAGGTTCATTCTCATGTTACGCAGCACGTTTGAGCTTCCGCAAGAACCAATGAGGTTCATTCTTGTGTGTTATGCACGCTTGAGCTTCCTCAAGAACCAATGAAGTTCATTCTTGTGTTACGCAGCACGTTTGAGCTTCTCAAGAACCAATGAGGTTCATTCTTGTGTTACGAGCACGCTTGAGCTTCCGCAAGAACCAATGAGGTTCATTCTCATGTTACGCAGCACGCTTGAGCTTCCTCAAGAACCAATGAGGTTCATTCTCGTGTTACGCAGCACGCTTGAGCTTCTCAAGAACCAATGAGGTTCATTCTTGTGTTACGCAGCACGTTTGAGCTTCGCAAGAACCAATGAGGTTCATTCTCATGTTACGCAGCACGCTTGAGCTTCCTCAAGAACCAATGAAGTTCATTCTTGTGTTACGCAGCACGTTTGAGCTTCTCAAGAACCAATGAGGTTCATTCTTGTGTTACGCAGCACGTTGAGCTTCCTCAAGAACTAATGAGGTTCATTCTCGTGTTACACAGCACGTTTGAGCTTCCTCAAGAACCAATGAGGTTCATTCTGTGTTACGCAGCACGTTTGAGCTTCGCAAGAACTAATGAGGTTAATTCTCGTTTTGCGATCGTTTGAGCTTCCTCAAGAACCAATGAAGTTCATTCTGTGTTATGCAGCACGTTTGAGCTTCCTCAAGAACCAATGAGGTTCATTCTTGTGTTTGCACGCTTGAGCTTCAAGAACTAATGAGGTTCATTCTGTTCATCTATGAGCTTCCTCAAGAACCAATGAAGTTCATTCTTGTGTTACGCAGCACGTTTGAGCTTCCTCAAGAACCAATGAGGTTCATTCTCGTGTTACGCAGCACGTTTGAGCTTCCTCAAGAACTAATGAGGTTCATTCTTGTGTTACGCAGCACGTTTGAGCTTCCTCAAGAACCAATGAAGTTCATTCTTGTGAGCTTCTGCAAGAACCAATGAGGTTCATTCTTGTGTTATTGAGCTTCTCAAGAACCAATGAAGTTCATTCTTGTGTTACACAGCACGTTTGAGCAAGAACCAATGAGGTTTGTTATTGCACCTCAAGCATGTACAGTTGAGCTTCTGTGCATTTGTGTTTTGAAGATGAACACAAGTCTTACGGTCTTGAAATGACATGAGGATGAATAATTGATGACATTTTTATTTTTTTATTTTTGGGTGAACTAACCCTTTAAGGACTTATAACTGTATTTTTCATTAAGTAGTATTTCATGAGTTTGTGTGCCCATAAAATCTTAACGTACATAGGAAACAGTTGTGTCTTGCCGTCCGCTATGGAGGGGCTCAGGAGGATATTTTGCTCAAGCTCTGATTTTTCCCCTTTGGACTACTACTGATGATTACTTAGGCGAAATACATAGAGGAGGAGAAGGGTAGGAAGAAGGAAATAAACCAAAAGAATCAATGCTGGAAAGAAGTAAGAGGCTGCTCTTATGGTTATAATTAGAAGATTATCTGGACATACTTCTGCCAAACTTACTTTTAATAACTTAAAAAAGTTAATACCCCATATGTACTACCAAAATCTAAATAAAGATATATATATATATATATATATATATATATAGAGAGAGAGAGAGAGAGAGAGAGAGAGAGAGAGAGAGAGAGAGAGAGAGAGAGAGAGAGAGAGAGAGAGAGAGAGAGAGAGAGAGAGAGAGAGAGAGAGAGAGAGAGATCTGATGAGGGGACTTGAATTGAGTTATTTTAGTGTTTTTGTAAAAAATAATTTAAAAAAGTACATTTTGCATATACCTCAATTTTACACTACACATTTTCCCCCTAGTTTTTACAGACAGCTCCATGTCTGGAGTGTCTTAAAGAAATTAAAAAAATAAGCTGTTGACTTTTTGCCTGTGCCGAGTTTGACCACATCACCTCATATTTTGTTTTATCATTCCAGCTGTATCACCCGGCTGTTTCTATTGCTTTGTGCCTTTATACCATCCTTTCCTTTTTTCTCTCTCTCTCTCATTATTCCCCACAACTGATATGTTTGCAACACATTTGTTTTCTGTCATGATGGGGACTTTCCATTTTTAGGGTCCAACAATGTATAATATTTTATGGTTTACAATTGTAGGCAAAACCTGACACTCCTGACACACTTACACATGGATATGTTGGCTTTAATGTACTCTCTCTTGCTGCAGTCTTTTTGTGTCATTGGTTTAATATAGCTGTGACTAAATTAAACATTTAAGGACAGTGGCGTGTTACTAAAGCTATATTACTTGTGCCATTACACAAAAATGAATGATTGCTGTGTGTAATTTTTTTGTTCTGTTCTTTTCTTTTTTTATTATCTTCTGTTGTTAACTAAATGAATTAACATTGGCCAAAACTATTAGGAAATAGGGAATAAAAGGTTTAACATGAGTTGGCTATTTGTAACCAACATCCATTTTATTGTAGCTTGTAACTGGTTGTTATGCTATTCATGTGGCTTTTATAAATGATTTGCCAAAAGCAAAACTGAAGAATGATAATTTAAAAAAAAATGAAATTAATTTTTAATCAGTGGTGGCACCTCTGAAGTGACTTATATAGTGCTTTTCCTTTCTGTCTTCCAGCGACATCTTTCTGAAGCCCAGAGAAGACTAACCATATGTGCTTTGATAAATGTAATTAAATATTCAAAAGGTTAGAGGGCTGCTTATTGTAAAGTCACAACATTTTAAATTCACTCGCTCTGAAAGAACACAGCGTGTGGTTTTAAGGGTTAGCAGGTACCTGTATAAAATAATATTTCCTTCATTGGAGAGAGTATATATTAATTGTGCATCAAAAAATGCATTTAAAAAAAGTGTCAAATGTACTAGCATAGGCTTCAAACAGAGTCCTCTGGAGTCAGATTCTGTCTTGTTGTTATGGCTTTAAACACTGTGATTTAAGACTATCCACAGTTTCTGTGACAACCCAAGGGAATCCCAGGCAACATGTTTATGATTTAGCACCGTGCCTACCTCGAGCTCTGTAGTGTCAGCGATATGGCCAGGGGTTTGAAATCCTAACATTAGCCCACATGTTTCTGTTTTGACTGTGCAAGTGCTGGGAACCTCTCCGAGTTATTATGCTGCTTATTCAGTGCCTTAATCACCCCATACAGTACCTGCCCTCTTTCCTCATCCCATAATGCACTGCCTCCAGCAACCGGTGGCCATTTTGGCTTTGAACCAATCCCTAATGAAGAGGCATCTGTTTCGATGGATGTTAAACACCGCTGTTGACTTTCATTTCTCTTCTTGTCCCTCCTCCCTCCCTGGAGGATGGAGGGATGATAATGGATGGGTGCAGGGTGCCTGTTTTTCTGCAAAATGTGAATTTGACGCCAGCCCTTTCTCTTCCTGGCTGCGGCCTAATCAATCATAACCGATCACAATTTCATCAGCTTGAATCAATTTCAGGCCGTTAAGATTAAAAGCAGAAAAGTTTGCGGGAGGCTGTTTCTTCCTATGCCTAATTTGTTTAATTTAGGACAAATTAACCCCGATGCCTTTTAAAGGAAACCATAAGTCTAGTCATTATGGGTCTGTCCAGTGTATTTTTGAGACTTATCTAAAAATTGTATTGCTCATGTTCACAGCCAAGTTTCATTCAGATTCTCATAAACTTCACAAATGCCTCAGATACTAATATATTTAAATTAACTTTTCATGAAAGGATATAAAACAAAAAAGCAATGCCAACTTCATGGCAATTACTCATATGTTTTCCCTCCACATATTTAAACACTTTAGCGTCCAGATCTACGTCCGGAGTAGTGTATCTGTTTTGTAAATATTGATTCCAACTCAATTGCCAATGACAACTCAAAGAAACCTTTGCATTCATCAGCATTAAAGGCCCTGGGACAAATACTGTGCCTTCAAAGGCCTTCACCCATCCAGCAATTAGGGCTAATAGGTACTGCGGGCCAAAATCTTCCCCTTCCTCCACTGCTTCTCTCTTGAGCAATTCACCGCCCCCCCTCCCTTCACCTTGGGGTGGTCACAACCAGGGGGCCAAGAACAGGAAGTTGGTCAGCTTTGAAGATCGGAATTGTAGGTCCAAGGAGCACTTTCAGGGGTGAACTATGGTCAATTTGGTGTTTCATATTCATTTAGGGGTGTGAAGGTGGAGATATCACTGCTGCAACCTCTGACCCGATCCAAAGGTGAAAGGAAATATTTCTCTCTGTAAGACATTCTCATTTCTCCGTCAATGGAAATTAAGCTGAAAACCATTTGACCCTCTTAAATGGAAAGTTCACCCAAAAACCCATGTTGTTTGGACCCCATTCATTGTATGGAAAACAAGTTTTTAGGCGAACTATCCCTTCAAGTTATTTATTCCAAATCTACTCTAGTTTTTATACTTTCTATTGTTAATGCTTCATTCACAGCTTTATTTAATAAAACACATCAGTTATACATTTCGAAAGCCCTACTCTAATCCTCCTACGCTAGTTTTTGACATATTTGGCCTTTGAGTCCAAGCTCATGGTAAACCGATTTCATACTAAATGAAATCTTAGCTCTTCAACCTGCTGCAATATTAAACGCAGAAATACACCAATGTGATTGTTTATTGTGTTTAAAACCTGACGCTGGATCGCCCGTATAGGAAACCATAGCGGCTGTCTTCCAAACCAGAGTCACGCACAACCAGGTTTGTGAATCCGGTTGGCAGAAGTATGAGTTTCAGTGCCGCCTCCGTTGAGGTGAGCAGAGGTGTCAGTTTAAACTAACGTGAAAGGGCCCGGTCGCTTTCTCTCTGCTCCAGGCTTTTTCAGTCCAGCTCAGCCCCGTCAGGATCCCGTTTCCCCCTGGCGACCGACTCCTCTAGCACCAGACGCTCAAATCAGTCACAGATTGGCACGAAGAAGAGCAGAGAGAGCATGAAAAAGAAAGAGAAATGGGAGGAAAAGGAAATCCTAATGAATAACATTTGGGGTCCACACCTTGTCTGTCTAGACCCCACCATTCCCCCCCTCATTTTTTTTCCATTCAGGCTTAACACTTTGATCACACATTCAATTTGTAAATGTTACCAATGACCTCAATCCCTTTTTCTTTCCCAACTTCTCCCGCTCGGTCTCTCTTGCTTCTCTCTATAGCAGAGCTCAGCCCCCGGGCCGTCGATTAGGTTTCAAAGTGTTGATCCTCATCTGAAATCTATTGCTGTTATAAAGCGGAGGAGTCAGAGAATGTCCGTCACCATGCGATCTGTAATCTGTGATCCCTTTGCTTTGGGAATATGATGGTATTTTGTTTCAGTCAGTGCCCTGCAAAAGGGCATTCAACACACGTTTTTGGGGGTACATATCAATTTTTCTTCGCTTTGATTTTTTCTCTTTCCATTTTGAATGAATTGAAAATGTGAGTGTGTTTTTGACTTAATACTCCCAGATGATGATGGTATTTCTAAATTGATCATTCAGTTTTCCTTTGTAAAATTTGATGATGAAATGCATCATTTTTCAAAGAGAAGATGGTTTTATCTGTCAACCGTGTCTATAGAGATTGTAGTAATTTCTGCTCTGGGAAAACACAGCCCAGCTTGAGCGGCTTTTCAGCTCTCTCTCTGAGGGTCCGGTACCACAAAAGGCCGATAACATGAATATTGGCGTTGTCCCTCAACACTTCCAATGGAGAAATTCCTGGGTAATCGTTGGCGAGGTCCATGGCGATTTTGACTAGCTTAGCCCTTCCTTCTTATCCCCATTTAGATATACTTTAATGGATTTAGTTATTTCTAAGTGCTGACACATAACTTAGAAGTTGTCAGAACTTGTGGAGAGCTCATTACTATTTCCAGATATCCTGCTTTTTATCTATTACAGTGTTTCTTGTGTTTGCCGAAGCACTCACACAAAGTTTTTCTTTATTCATTGATATGGAGTTTGTTGAAATACACGAAAAACTAAATTATTATTTGGCACTTTTAATTTTAAATTCAATTATAGGTATTCAGAGTTAAATAGATTGAAAAAAAGATTGCAGAACGGATACAGTTTAAGCCGATAGTTCAAGTCAGGTTGGCCGTGTTGTTAACAGAACTTAATCAGAAATCACTCACAAACTTCTTCACTGGAGTCTCTATGTCAGGTATTTCTGTGATCAGTGTCTTCCAAAGCGAGCCAGGACTCCAGGTGCTGAAAGAGAACTAAAGAAGGGGGTTTGTACTGACCTTATCAGCATCTAACCCCTGTCATATCACAGCCTTTAGAGGCACACACACATCTCAACACCATACACACACACACACACACACACACAAAACACACCTCAACACGAACACTCGTTTCAATGTCATCCATTACATGAAATCCGCCGGTCTTTTTTTTTTTTTATAGGTTATAATATTTGAACAATTTACAGAATGTACCAATGCTCTATAAGATTCTCTAACTCTAAGCATCGTTCATAAATTCATAGAAAACCAGATACATTAAAAATCAAGAACAGTTGCATAAAGTTTTTTGCACATCAATATTTTTTTTCTATCTGCATATAATAATCTAATATAACTTCTTGAAATTTGTAAAAATGAAAATTCTGTAATTATTTACTCGTGTTGTTACAAAACTGTAATATGTTATTTCTTCAGTGAAAGAGGAGATTTTTTAAGAATGAGTGAATGAGGACCACGGCAACTATTTCAAGGGGTGAACAACAACTTTTTTGGTCAGTTCATCACACTAATTATTGGTTTAACTTAAAGTAAGTTACCTGGTTGCCTTAAAATTTTGAGTTCATTGAAATAAAACATTTGAGTTAATACAATGAAGTATCTGAACCACATTATTTAAGTTGATTTGACAAAAGATAAAAAGTGATTAAATCATGAAAATTATTTTTTACAGTGTATTGTGTAGCTATATAAGACGCTATATAGTCATATAGACTTTTTGATATAGATTTTTATGGTGTGTTGCTTAAAAATGTCTTTTTAAAAAGGGTTTTCATAGTCGTTTGTATACTCACAACTAAAAATACCCTCACTATACACGAGGAGACATTTCCATTCAAATATGGGACGACTAACTGACACGCCGCTTTTCTATACGCAGTAGTATCACTCGCAGCTAGAAAAAACCTGAGCGAAAGCCTGTCTCCTCTCTTAAAGGCATTAGATGTGTCTCATATAAAGAGACAGCAATGGCGAACACACTTAACATAAAATGTGCTTGATTAATTGAAGAATCTGGCAATGGGCTGTTCTTCTGTATATTAAATGAATTTGTCTGAGGGAAAGACCCATTTAGAGTAAAGCTAATTATGGACAGCAGTGATCTCAGTGAAGCTACTATATTAACTTCCAAAAATATAATGTTTGACATCTAGTCTTTCATTACAGCCAACACAAACACCTAATTGGGAACCATGGAGCAACTGTTTGCAGAAAGCAAATAAATCTACCACAGCTAGGTTTGTGCGGAAACATTTGCCCATGTGTGTGAGGCGAAAGACGGACATTTAGGGGGCAGCACAGACGTTGCACACACTCAAACACTCCTCAAGATTGCCCCCAATAAACGCATTCACAGACATTCATGCGTTTCGGCATCTGCAATATTGATCATGTAGCGGAGGCGGGTCGGAGGTTTGAAAGCTTTTACAGTGTAAGGAGCTAAAAACGCCTTGTGGGCTCCTTAAGGTGAAATGCTGCACGTCGCTTCAAAAGCGAGCCTTTCCCATCCCAGAGGCCCCTAGAGCCACAGCAGCAACTCTACACGAAATGCTCAATTAGAGCGGCACATCCAATATTTATCCAGTACACTGCCAAACTCGCAGCTCAATTTACTAGACACGACGATTTACAAGGCATGTCCTGGTTCAGGCATTCCTGAGAATTTTTGAAACCATTGCGTTTTTTGTTTATTTAAAAAGTGAAGTTTGTTTGCCCTGCTATTACAGTTCAATTCCTTTTGGCACTTAGCAAGACTATCTGCTCTTTGCATTTCTGTTATTATTGGTGCTTCGTTTTTGTCATAGTACCTGACTTTTGCTTTTTTCCTTTGCCTGTGGAGCAAAGGAAATGGTCTTTAGTCTTCTCCAATGTCTCACCCACTTTTATTCCTTCTACACAGTCACATCGTCATTGGTGAAACCTAAATTGCACCTCTGTCCAATAAATGTTGCAGAGAGAAGAGGGGAGTAATTAGTTCTTTTAATAAGCAATAATTCATAGCTCACTCTGCACCCTGTCAGATGCAGAGATGGGACAAGCCACCGTTTCGCCTCCGGGACTGAAGGCAGCCTCATTAAAAGTGCATTAAGTGCTCTCTCTCTCTCTCTCTCTCTCTCACACACACACACACACACACACACACACACACACACACACACACACACACACACACACACACACACACACACACACGTGAATATAGAGTTATTTAGTATTTAATGTGCTCTCCCATAGATACTAATAGAAGTCTTTCCATGAAAAGATCTCTGCGGTGCGCGTATGCATTATGACAGCGCGGTTGCAGTTATAATTAGGGTAAGTAGTTTGTCTGGGGTGGACTTGTGCACAAATAGGACATCCTGACTTTGAACATTATTCAATTGGTCTGTGGCGAAGAAGAGTTTGTTGCACTTGCACACACTTGTGTGTGTGGAAGAGTATGCGGCAATCCAGGACCGTTCCACTGAGCTCAGTGCTGACGAGAGCTGAACAGACAGGCCAAAGCAGGAAGCCCTCAAGTCATGCAAAATGCAACACAAATGCTCCTCCATGAAAGCCCACTGATGGCACAGACACTAATACGCTCACGCAATCAGTGAGACTCAAACACACACACACAAGTATTCCCTTTCTTACAGATCTAAACACTCATGAACAAGAAGCACACACATGCACAAATATTTACACGTTCATATTGACTGACTCTCAAATTAATACATGTCCTCCCCCAAAGAAAATGTATATAAAAACCTTAGCTTAATGCATATGGTAAAATAGCTCTATAGATTGCTACACTTTACTCAGACAAAAGTCAGTATTCAACAGTTGGGCAGCTGCAGAAATGGTTATTGAGGTTAGAGAAATTCATCCGAGCACACATGAAAACAGCATTTGCCTTTCTACCTCAGGGGTGTCAGTTTGGAGCTGGACTAACTTTGAAGGTTTTTGTGTGTGTGTGTGTGTGTGTGTGTGTGTGTGTGTGTGTGTGTGTGTGTTCCTGCACATGTACAAAATTTTTCACTTGTTTATATCATACCGGGTACAATCCAGTGATGTTCAAGACATAGTAAAATGTTCATTGATCGTAATACAGTCAGTTGGGCAGTATTTAAAAGTGAGCGAAGTTAAGGTAAAAAAAGAATAAAGATAAATGCTCTGTTCCAAAACCTAACAAGTCACCTTGTTCTGTCTACATAGGTGTCTTAAAGGTGCAGTGTGTAATGTTTATGAGGATCTATGGACAGAAATGCAATATAATACACATAACTATGTTTTCAGTGGTGTATAAAGCACATACATAATGTGCAGTTATGTTTTTATTACCTTAGAATGCCATTTCTATCTACATACACCACTGGTCCGCTTAGAGCAGGGGTGGGGAACGTTGATCCTGGATGTCCACTCTCTTGCAGAGGGGTGAGCGGTTGCAATTTGCATACATTATTCTCTACTTGTCAGCCATCTTGGATTTGTTTCTTCAGCTCATCACAATGTCTTTCGCCCAAATTATATATGTGAAGCTGCCTTAAAATTTGACCAGAACAAGGTGTCTTAAGAGTTGGTAGATGGTCTATGCTGCTTTAAAATGTAGGCAAATTTATAACAGAGTATAATATTGTTCCTTTATTCTTTACCCTCTGCCTCTCTCTCTGTCTCTCTGTCTCTCTCTCTCTCTCTCTCTCTCTCTCTCTCTCTCTCTCTCTCTCTCTCTCTCTCTCTGTCTCTCTCTCTCTCTTTCTCTCTTGCTCGTTCACTCACTCACTCACTCACTCTCTCTCCTCTCTCACTCACTCACTCACTCCTCACTCACCCACCACCACCCACTCCACACTCACTCCACCTCTCCACCACCCACACATACACACACACAAAGGACCAAATATATCCACTTCTCCTCACACTTTCATTTGGCTGGAAGTTGTGGTTTCCACACATCAGTATCCGGTGGTGTCTGTTTGTGTGTCTGAAGGTGTTTGAGGACGTGTCCATTGTGTGCAGCCCGTAATGGAGAACATAAATGATTTAGACCCACAGAGAGGGGGAGAGAGTGGGTGGTTATGGCTTTATAGTTAGCACTGAAACACAGTGGGATATCTATAATCACTATTGTAGATTTTGGTCAAATGATTGCGATGAATTATGCATTGCTAAAAGCTTCCAGCTTCCACGGTAAATCTCCTTTTTTTTCCTGTTGTTGTTGTTAAAAGGCTGCACTTGCAACAACCACTTTATCAAAATCCCTGAATCCCAACATTCTCCGCACTTCTGCACTTATTCACTACAGCATGCAAACACACACATAGAGACAAACAACAAGAATTTATGTACCTCACATTGGCCTACTATTTAACATCTTCAAGACAACCAGCAGAGACCTTTCTGTTCAGCTACACCTTTCTACATGCTACACCCTCTGCTGGGGATCTGCTCTTCTCACTCCAATGCACATCCTGTTTTTACAGAGTTAGACACGTTCCAGGGTCAGCCTATTTTGTTGATCCTGGAACAACATTCCAGTCTGAAAATGTAATCACAACCAACACAACAATTCCTACTCCTAAACCTTAAGTTATCCCTAAAACCAGAGGGAAATGATTGGTACATAACACTGATGTAGAAGCACCTCAGCTTGTAGGTCTAAATGGCAGCCTACCATTTGTCTCTTAAAAATCGGATTAATTGATTGGAATGTCGTACTTTGTGAAATGACGCAAGAGTTTTTTAAGAATTTTCGGAGCATGATGAAATCCATATAAATACAATATAAATACGAGTGAAAGGATTTGTGGAAACTGTGGTTCCTAATTATTGTGATCCAACATTTGCCTCGCATTTCAGGATGAAAAGACAAACATTTCATAAACTTTGGACTTTGGAGAACATGTAAACTCCATTCAGAATGGCAATCCAGCTTAGACAGGACTACAAGCAAGGACATTCTGAGTCGACACACACTTGATACTGCCTACTATTTTTTAATTGTATGTAAAAAAAAAACATTTTTAATTGTATGCATTTTACTTTTCAAACAATAGTATGATACATTTCGTCACATAACATTGTTTGCTACAACAAAAACTCAGTGGGCCTCATTTATGAAAAAAAATACGCTGCTTCCAACCATGCATAGCCTAAATAGTGCGTAAAACATCTGAATGTTAATTGTCTTATTCAAACAGATAACACTTTTTACCATAATAATAAATAATAAGATTAATGAAATCATTAAATAATGAATTAACCATTTATGTAAATGTGGAAATAAATGTAATTGATAAGCAAAAATGGGAAGAAAAAATTGCTTAGTCATTTTTTCTTATTATTATAGATACTATCATTCTAGTAGTATTTGTCTACCAGCTTTAATTGAATACATTTTAGCCAAACTCTCTTTTGCATTTATGCTCTCGTGCCAAAGCTGAGAAGGGAGTTAGAAGATCCTCACGATGCTAAATGTGAATGAGTGTGCATGTGCTTAAAAAAAGGTGTTTTCTGAAAGGTCAGTTTGTTGCACAAATTACTCCTTACAAAAGTTTTACTGTTGCATGTTCTCTGTTTCGTGTACCTTGTATTTCTGTTATTTGGACTTTTAGGTTGTATTCTGATTAGTTATTTTCCTGCTTCCAGCGCCATTTTTTTCGACAGTTTGTAGTTTTTCTTGATTAGTTCTTTGATTGTTCCCAGGTGTGTCTTGCTTGCCATTACCTCTTGTGTATGAACCCTAGTGATTTCTTTGTCTAGTCTTGTCCATTAGATGTGTTGTTTGGCTCCTCAGTTTTGCTTCTGTGATTCCTGGTTTTTGCTCTTTGTGCTTGGATTGATGTAAAACAAACTGCATTTGAATCCTACTCTCCCTCGTCTCTGAGTTCTCTGAGACTCTGCCTCCTGGCGGTCTCTGTGCTTTCAAGACCGGCGGTCTCAACTCTCTCAAGTCCAGCGGTCTGAACTCTTTCAAGCCTGGCGGTCTTAACGTTGTGACGCAGCTACACTTACTGCACAACCGCCATCTTGTGTGTTTGAGCCGCGAATCTTTGTTCTTTGGCGGGTCTTGTCCATTGTTGAATATGTCGTTGGCGTTCTCAGTTCTGCTCCTCTGAGTCCTGGTTTCTGCTCCTTGTGTTTGGATTGTTGTTTGTATAATAAACTGCATTTGGATCCTACTCTTCCTTGTCTCTGAGTTCTCACCAGCATAACCTTTACAAATGAGGCCCATTATGTGCATGTTCAAGTCTGAAAGTGGTGTCCAATTATCATTTCAGAAATAAAAAAAATTATTTTGCATTTATTCAATAAAATGTAACACTTTATTTCGATGGTCCACTTTAGGCATTCTACTAACTAGAAGTAACTGTGCAATTACTCTCATTAGAGTATTAGTAGACCTTAGCTAATAGAATAAATTGACAACATGTAGTTGCAAAGTTACTTATAGTTAGTAGAATGTCTAAAGTGGACTATTGAAACATTTGTTATCTCTATGGATATAGACTCGGGTCTCAGCTTTGTTGACCTGAAAGTGTGGCTGCAGTGCCTCAAGAACTAAGACGCTGGGGAGCGAGGTTAAGCCGCCGACGTCCAAACACACCCATTTAGCACAGACCACTCCAACTCACACCAAATTAATATTTCAGCATTCAATCTATATTCATTATAGAACACACTGCCTCTGACCGTCTCATGTGCAGCATGTACACAAGCTTTTATATCTTCGTCTTATTTATTTATTTCGTTCCTTGAAGCAAGTTGACATGCTGCAATTATTGCTGACTATTAAAGGGCACTTAAAACATCTCAACCGTTGCTACAGGCACAGCAGCGATGTGAATTAAAGAGACTTGTGGATAGGGGCAGGAGGGTCTGATGTGAAATGACAGGCAGAAGTGGGTAGCTGGCGCACTACATTTCAATTCTTTAAATGCATCTGCAGGATCACCCAATGTATGCGCTTTGTGCCTTACTGATTAGATAAGGTTTAGATATTTAGACGGTTTCAAAATATCAAAGTACAAAATCTCTGTTTTTTTATTTTTGTAACATTTCTAAAAATCACTTTTAAAGTCACCATGAAATCAAAATCAATTCGACAATTTAAATGTTTTGTATATCATTGTTTATTTTTAACAATTTATTTGTACACATAATTGTTTAATCAAACAATTCATGTACCCTTTAATTAATAATAATTTGTTACATTTATATAGCACTTTTCTGGGTTTTTGGAAGAGGGGGAATCTCCTCAACCACCACCAATGTGCAGTATCCACCTGGTTGGCAGCCATATTGCGCCAGAACGCCCACCACACACCAGCTGATTGGTGGAGAGGAGGCCGAGTGATGAAGCCAATCGGTATATGGGGCTTATTAGGAGGCCATGATGGACAGAGGCCAATGGGCAAATTTAGCCAGGATGCCAGGGTTACACACCTACTCTTTTTCAAAGGACATCCTGGGATTTTTAATGACCACAGAGAGTCAGGACCTCGGTTTAACGGGAAGGACAATTATCACATGACAATGATCAAACGATCCAATCACAATCAACTAAAAAAGTCCTGCTCTTTTTTTCGAGAAGCGCTTTCACTTGAACATGTCACAGTAGAGAATAAAAGATAATTGTTTAAGGCCTGTTCACTCCAAGGCAAATGTTCAGTGTGATAAACATTTTAATATCCATCAACGCTGTTAATGCTTCTGTTGAGACTGAAGAGAGCATACAGTGCCGTCAATGAGTCTGTTTTTTTGTTTTGTTTTGTTTTTTAAGAAGAGGTGTTCTAATCTCTTTTCCATCACACTGCAACAAACAAAGAAAATAAAATTTGAGTTGAGTACATAAAACTATGCCTTGGTTAAGCTCACAAACAGACAATTTAGCTGTTTGATAAACAACATAACATAACATCTCACTCACAATTTTTGGCTAAATCAGAGCACTAATCAAGCACTAACCCTAAATCATACATAATTTATGAGTTGCCCAATTCGTATGAATTTTTTATGAATTACCTACCTCTTGACAAGTTGGTCAATTCCTAGATTTTGTGTGAAACCTACCCATCACTGGGGTTTAGACAAATCGTGAATTCATACGTATTTGACGAGTTGGTCAATTCCTAGATTTTGTATGAATGACCTACCCTTATCCCCGCCCCTAAAACCTACCCATCACTGCAGTATAGACAAATCATACAAATTCATACCAGTGAGGTCCACGTCGTGTAAATACGTGGCGGCTCAAGATAGCGACAAACGGATGACAGAAATAGAAAGTTTTACATAACTTGGTGACCAGGGTATTTTCTACTCCAATTTTTGCATTCAGACCATCTGACATTTTCTTAGGAATGGGTCTGAACAGAAATAAATTCAAAATGTACAAATATACATTATACCTCCACCTACATTTGCATTTTTTTTTCTCATCATGCCATGATATTTTGATCTTTTACTGGATTTATTAGTAATTTTATTGGTAATTTTCACTTAAAACTACTTCGCAGCTCAGAATTAATCAAACTTCAACTCTGGAATGCGGCAAAAATCACATGATATTGCGTTTCCTGCTTCCCATAAATTTTTGCATATATATGAATGGAAGTCAATGCAATAAAGTTTAGTGTGTCCGCACCTTCGAGGATTTGAACAATGCTGTCATGCTGTTTGTTCTATGGACATGAGTGATACCTTGCCTGCAATTGTAAAATAAAAAATTAATTTCTCCTGAATGTAGAACATATGTATTTATCAGGTTAAACGGCATCATGTCTGCTAAATATGACACCCTATCTTCTGTGTGTTTTCACATTGAGGTGTCTCAGATCAGGCTGCAGAGAGTCTCTCACAGTTGAGCTAATCCCTGATCAGTGCAGCAGACAGTGACACAGTGCAGTGTAAGCTGTCTCTGGGGCCTCTTTCTGGAGCCTGTCACAGCTCTTGCATTTAGGTCACCTTTACTACATGCACATTTGCTTTGGCCATCACTTCTGCTCCACTGCCCATCCTAGTACAAGCCACAGCAAGCCGAGTTTAGTTGGCCACTCCCACTGTTTTATTTCTCTGTGTGTTTGCATATGCCTATCTTTGCAAAGTGTGTGGGTTTTCACATGTGCAAATGGGCTATTTACCGGTAAATTTAATTTCAGCGTATTATTTTATTTACCTTTTTGAATGCATACCAATAAATCATAAATCATATTTAATAAGCATTGAAACATATTCAGTCTGGACACCTTCATCCAGTTAGTCAGGCTATATGGGGTTGGACAATGAAAGTGTTAGAGGGCAATATAGGGTTAGATGTTTCACCATATTTATTTCATATATATATGGTGGCCTGGTAATCTTCACTGATTTTGCATTTCAACCAGTGTAAATTTTGAATTAGTAGAGCAATAGCACAGCTGTACATAAAATATTGCAATCCACACAACATAATGGGAGATATAACTTCAAAAGAGGACAAATTGTTGGTACGCGTCTCGCTGGCTCACCTGTGACCAGTTATGGTATCCAGGTTAATGTCAGCATACCACCACAAAGGACAACCCATATCCAACAGGAGTAACTGTTGGTGCAATAGGAAGCTGTCTGAAAGGGAACTAACCCAGATTGTATCCAAATATAAAACATAAAACCACAGCTGCCCAACTGCAGAATTAAATGTGCACCTCGACTTCCCTGTTTCCACCAAAACTGTTCTTTGGGAGCTCCACAGTGTAAATATTCACAATGGTCACTCGTGCTAATGGCAAATGTTGGTTGCAAATCTTGGTCTGTGGACATTGTGAAACATTGTTCTCTGATGAGTCCACCTTTACTGCCTTCCCACATCCATAGGAGTTATGGTTTGATGAACACAAAAGTTGAACATCTCCCATGGAGTAAATTGGAAAATGTTTTCCTCTTCCAGCAGCACATATTGACCTGCCCACTGTTCTGGAAAAGGAATGGTTCAAAATTCCGCTTGCCACTGTGCAGGACTCCATCATTCCCAATGCTGCAATAGCCGCAAAAGGAGCCCCATACTAATACATTATTGTGGTCTAAAAAAAGGTGTTTCAGTTTCATTGTCCAACCCTTGATTTTTTTTTTTCTAAACAATTCAGGGGAGAACCTTAATCTCAAAATCATAAAGGCATAAATTATATAAATTCATATAAATTCACCACCATTTTGCCAAAATGTAAAATAGTTACGTTTTCTCATGAAACCATCACCATCACACCATCATTATTCTCAGTTTTGGTTTAATTTTCATCGTAGCCTATACATAGTTCCTATTTTGCCTGACTAGTTACCTATTTAGTTTTCCTTTGTTCTTTGTTTCCCTGTCAGTATAGTTTGTCACCTTGGTTACTCATGAATTAGATCCCACCTTTTTGTATCCAGTTCATTGTCTTTATAAGCCGTTTAGTTCTTTCAGTTCTTGGTCTGGTTATTTGAGCACACTGCTACATTGATTCCTCTGTTGTTTTATTAAAGATACTTGACTATTTGAAATACTACTTCTTCATCATCATCTTTGTGGAGCAACCCGTGACAGAACACCAAATCGCAAAGATAGTAAACGTATCAGCTCCTAATGTTGCCCCTACGAGGAGCTACAACAGGTGTAACGGGGCCATTATTTTTATTTTTGAAAGAAGCCCTGTGATCGAGGAGAATTTGGAGGAATTCATTAACATCTGCCATCGAGCTAGGTGTGATGACAAGACCCTAATTGATGGCTTTAGATGCGGCATGGATTATGAAATATATTTTCCTAATATAAATATAAATAAATATATAATATAAATGCTCCAGGGGAATACTTGCTGAACATTAGCTGAGTTCATCAACTTGACAGGGAGCTTGTGCCTGCCACGATGAACAGGCCACAGCTTTCTATGAGGACAGAGCCAACCATCGACCCGGAGCCCGAGCACCATTGTGAGTCTGACCAGATGTGTGAGCTGGCTACACCATGTTGTGGGATTACTCGTGATATTCGTGGATATAGTGGAAAACCCCACCCACCATCCCACAACTGAGGGTGAGCTTAGTATGGACTGTATTATAATGTATTATAATTATTTTGAGGAATTGGATATGGACATGTCTCCTGAATCTCCCATCTCTGATGGTCCCACCCAGCTCTAAGTCTTCTGTGTCTTCATCGCCGCTGGTCATCCCCAGCATAAAGTCTATTTTGTCACCCTGAGTCAAGTTTGTCATCGTTGTTGAACCCACCCAACCTCCCTCTCCCACCTCCACATCTTGATTAAGCCAGTCCATCAGCCTCCACTGGTTCCCTTCAGCCCATTGACTTCTTTAACGCCACTCAGTTGTGTGACTCTGCCTCGGGCATTCCGGTTTCCAGCGTCAGCCAGGCAATCCCCTGGCTCCACCTCGGTCCGTTGACCTGTCGGCTCTACCTTGGCTCCTTCATCCCACAGCTCCAACTGGTACCATTGTCCTTACAGCTCCACTGGGCTCCCTCATCCCTCCGGCTTCGCTTTGGACAGATGTCTCCCTGCTCTGCCTGCCCCTACCTCTCCCACCATTATCACTGCCTTGGTTTCTTCTACTACCATCACTTCTAGTCTCCAGCCCTTTGTGGAGCCACCTGTGACAGAGACAAGTTGTTGTGGACCCCATTGACATCCACACAAAAAAGAAAGTTATACAGGTTTGGAACAACATTTCAGACAAAAAATGATGACAGTCTTTTTTGTCTGAACCATTCCTTTAATGGTTGTCTTAGCAGTACAATATTTCAACACAATCTCATGACAATGCGTATCAATAGAACGAGTATGCAATCTCGTAGAATGTATACGGCAAAATTAGTTTTGCATATGATACGCACTTTATGGTGTGTATATGACACGGTTTTGGGTAGGGTGAGGGTGGGGGTGTGGGGGGTTCGTACGTATAATACGCCATAAAGTGCGTATCATATGCACGCCAAAACTCATTTTGGCATATACATTCTATGAGATTGCACACTCGTACTATTGATACACATTTTCGTGAGATCGGGCTCAATATTTTGGAACATCTTAAATATCTCTGGACAGAAGCTGTAATATTTTACTAAGATGGTTTTCAACTGCTTATAGAATCTGCAACAGTTCATCTGTGCGAAGTGATTATGTTAACAACCAAATGCTAATAAACATTGATAAAATTGTTATGGCCATTATAAATCACTCACCAGTCTATTTATCACTTATAAATTAAACACACTCCCCGCAAAGCCAAGAAGTACACAAACACTCAGACACACACACTGTGATATTGTGACTTTGAATGATTTACTAAAAGCAGATTATTGATCAATGAGTTGTGAGAGCAAGAGAGGACAGGAAGGGTGAGAGGAGACGGATTAGACAGTTAATCTCTAGTAAAATAAAGAAGCCGCCGCCGGATCATTGACCAGGAATGGATGACAGCGTTTGGAGTGGAGGAATGAAGGACCTGTGCCAATTATCATGCGAGTGGGAATAGCCATGCAGATCTATAAGTCCAGACACTGTCCAATGCCACTTGGGGCAAACTAATGCTAATATTCTCTCAGAAAGAACAGCCGAGTCAATACACCTCCATTAGTGCATAGACACCCCTTCACTCCTCTCCTCTTTTATCTCATGCTCTTTCTCGCTCTTGCAAGGCCAAGGAGCCCCTTCTGCACCCGTATAAATTTCACCCCTGTCTTTCTGCTGTTCACACACACAGTCTTACTCACAAGCTCACCAGTCACTCAATTCATTCCCCCATTAGTCTCAAGTTTCAGCGCTGCTGTGTGTGGAACATTGATTTCGTCTTTTCTGTCACACTAAGTGAGCAATAGACAGCAGTACAGCAATAAGTTTGAATCCAGGTTCTTAGTATGAACATATTTAAACACATATCAAAGCATAAATTTGTGCCAACAGTTGTTACAGGTAATGTTTCTTTTTGAGAAAATCAACCTAATCTTTACATGAAAAAATGTGCTATAGGGCATTGCTGGTCGTCACAGATCTATAGTCTATAGTGCCGCATCAGTCGTAGCAGAGCATTTCTTTATTTGGATCACCAATAACTTCCACAAACTTCTTCCTTGGGTCTGTATATGAAATTAAATACATTTGTATACATTTGTATCATGTATGTTGTGACAAAAAAATCAGGATAAAGCTGCTGGAACTTAAATTGGGGAACTTGGGGCGGCAGTGGCTCAGTGGTTCATGTAGATTGTCTACAAACCGGAAGGTTGGTGGTTCGATCCCCGGTTCCACCTGTCCGAGTGTCGAGGTGTCCATGAGCAAGACACCAAACCCCAGCTGCTCCCGACGAGCTGGATGGTGCCTTACATGGCTGACACCACCGTCGGTGTATGAATGAGCGAGTGAATGGGTGAATGTGAGGCAAGATGTAAAGAGCTTTGGATAGCCATTGGTCTGTTAAAAGCGCTATATAAATGCAGTCCATTTACCATTTAAATGACCAAAAGTACTTTTTCTCACATTTTGTTAAATATATGGAATATTATGAATAAATAAAATCTATTAAATACAAATCATCAAAAAGAAAATTATAAACAACAATGGAAAATACAAATAATATAATATAATGTAAACCCATAAGTGAAGTATATTTAATATGTTTTTAAACATTCATAACATTCTTTTTTTTGGTGCTTTTTTTTGCTTTATGTTGGTGGGAACCATGTTCCAAGTTTGTTTGACACAGCAAAGCCAAATGGTTCATGCTCACTTAACATGTTTTGTATATACAGTAGCGGCCACAAGTGATGTCCGGTCTAGGAAAATTGAATTCTTCACCCTTTACTCAAATATTATTAAAAATGTGTTAAATATTTTGTAAGCACATTTGACTAGTTTGACTAGTCTTAACACAATGAAACATGCCAAATTGAACAGACATATTGTTTGGTCTGGCTATCACACAAAGAAATTATGAACAGATGCAAAAACAAAAGAGAACCAATTAAATATTAATAACTGACTTTGTACTCGATTTTTTTGCATAGTAAAATAAAACAAACCTGTGCTGTAGAAAAACCATGTAGACAAATCATTTTAACCAAGTTTAGTGTTGTGTTCATCCCTCATATTTAAAATATTTTCCTTGGTATTTTATAACTTGCAGTGTCATTAAAAACAAAATATTCCCTGCGGACATCACTTATAGCCACTTCTGCACATATTACACATGTATGACCAAAACCAACATATTCAATGTGTTAGATATATCAAACTAATTATGAATATTATAAATCTAAGTGCACTGAACATTTGGATGATGTCATGTCATTTCCTGACATATCTGGTGGAACCTAATGCATAAATCAGACACCCAAGCTCCCCAGATACTCTAAACACATTTAGCTTTTCACCCTCTCCACTTTCAGCTAACACACACACGTGCACGTAGCAGATAACTTACAATCAGACAGAGAAGCCTGCTGGTGTTCATGCACACATGCACCTCCTCTTTCTCTGTCTCAGTCTTCTGCTTCACTGATCTTCTTTTCCAAAAGGCTCATTGTCCACTAACCCCCATTCAATTTCCTTAAGCGCCAAGCATCGCCCAGGCCACAGAAGTCTACTAAATTAGTAGATCAATAAGCTATCTGAAACTCTTTAGGGGGTATTGAAAAGCCCTGTTCTCTTCTCCAGTTGCTCGTCCTAACGAATAGGATGTTGTTTATGTTGTAATGTGCTGTGTCATGGAGTTCTTGTTACAAGTGTCCCCCTGGATCACTGGCCACTTCAGGGACTCGCTCGCTCAGTCTCAAATTCAAATTCATATTAGTTTATTGGCGTAACATACTTTTGTACATATTGGCAAAGCATTGCAGAGGCAATAAATAAAGAAAAAAGAAAGAAAAGATGACAGTTAAATAAACAAGAAAGAGACATCTGAGAATCTGTGTCACTGTGTTGGGTTGAAATTGATTTTTTTGGGAAGTTGATGTGATATATAACTGTTACACATACTGAATTCTAAATGGATAATTATTAGGCTACTCAATTTTTGACATTGTATGACCATTAAACTTAATCTGTGAAGCCATTTTTAATTGAATTTTTACGATTTTGTAAAGCATCCCTTTTTAATCTCATTTACTGTACTGGCAAAAAGTAATTATATAAGGAATATGTTTTTAAAGGCAGCATGAAACGAAAGTTACGAGCTGGCTGCTAGTCGTTTCCTCTCTTATGACGTAGGGGTGAGCGGAGCACAACGCGGGGTTAGTTGTAACACACATGGTCTAAAACTGTCCGCATGCCAGCATGAAGAAACTAAGTGTATTTACTAGTTGCTATATCAACACTACATAAAGAAAAAATATTGCGCCAAAGTTAAAAAATCTTTGGAAGATATCACTGAACATTTATTTAACCATAGCAAAAGTAAATTTCTTAAGTAAATTTTTCTAAAAGTTCATTTTTCATCTCTGTTTTTTTGTTTGTTTATTTAAAATTAGAAAAATCTGATATTATTGTAATCTTATATCTGTTATTTAACAGTTGAAGTAGTTATTAATGCTGATCTAACCGGCAGAAGACACGAGCCGGGGTTAAATCCCAGTTGTGCCGGTAGGGCATGTTGTCACACTGCGTTACAATGTGAAATACGCTATTAAATTCTATACTTTTATGAATTATATTGAGAAACCATGGTGAATAAAGAAAAACTGAGAGTCAATGTTCTGAAATTATCAATTATTATTATGTTTTGAACTATGCTGTATAGCTGTGTTTTGCGATGTGTTTGTTGTCAAATTCAAAAATGTGTTTATTTTTAATTATTAAAAATGCCTTTATTTTATATGAAAAAGTTAATTGTATTTTATTGATAAAATGTTAATTTGCCTTGGAGATATATATATATATATATATATATATATATATATATATATATATATATATATATATATATATATATATATATATATTAAATCAGATAACATTTTAAGCTGTTATATGGTCATGTTACAATGTACTCCACCTATGGGGCATGTTCACATTTCACTTCCACTCCTTCGGAGGAAATCAAGAAAAAAGTATACACTGTATTAATTAAACAAAACCACATAGCCTAATTGTAATAGACAAACTGAGACAGTCAAAAAATATTAGGTTGTGCCCCGCTCTCCGAAAAAAAAAAAGAGCAAATGTTGATGACGTTAAATCAGGAACACGTGATCATAAACGGCAACGTTAAACTCAAACTGTAAAACACAACAAAAAATATGGACATAGTGTCCGTGACATCACCCATAGGATACTGAAGAGCAGATTTGAAGCATAAAGTAGGAGCTGGCCTTTGTTAAACTTATGCTACCCTATACTAATGGCCTTGAAAGCTATAATTAATTTGTTTACTTGCGTTTGTAACAACGCTTAGTGTTCCCTTCCCGCATGTTATATTGTTTGACGCTTGAATTTAGGTTGCGCAGGCAGCACCGCCTAAGACCACTTGTGACGTATATTAATCATCAAACATGAACGTGACGAGATAATGGCTGTGGAAGATGAGAAACATATTAGGTCTACTTGGCAAGTTCCACAAGGAATAAAAGGATGCCCCTGGAGAAGCATCACGAAAGTAAATACAGGTATGTGTTTACGCTGTGCAGTGCGCGAGAGCGTGAAAAGGAGCTTTTCTTATAGGCTTTGTTATTGATTGTGTCATGTCGCGCGCATTGTTCGGTCGTTCCTATTGCGTGACATGCACTGCTGAAATGTCTCTTCGTAAAGACTTATGGCAGTAGTTTGTCTTCTATGTCTAACTCTCTTTTTCTGTTTCTCATGTTTCTATTATTATGTGCTTCTATTTAACTATTTTATTATGTGTATCTATTAGTGAGATTTTGAGTAGAACCGCTGTAATTTTGTAAATATTAGGAAGTACACACAAGCTTTGGGGTGTTTAAGATTTGCGCTATATGCCTATTTTTCTAAATCAATATTACAATTTGTTTTGTTACATTTATGTTTTCTCAAACACCCTCTTTGTTTTGTCCTACTCTTATTTTTATTCTGCTTTTAGGCTATCTTACTGTCTTATCCTCCTCCCTGCACCATATTAGGGGCCCTTTGACTGTGCAATCAGTGATGTTACCCTCAGGCCAGAGACACGACCTCTGCTCTCTCCGGACCCCCAAACTTCTGCACACACTCTGTCCAACATAGTCTGTCAACCCCTTTTTTGTCGAATCGTCGTCTTCAAATCTCTTTTGTATAGGCTATGTTTCAAATGTTGTTTTTGTTTTTATTAATTAAATATTAAACCCATTGTAAGCACATCATATCAAATGATGTAAGCTTCTAACTCAGACAATAGAATGATTTAGTTGAAAAGAACATTTAAAGGGATAGTTCACCCAAAAATGAAACTTCTCTCATTTACTCACTCACACTTAATGATTCTGTGTTGATTACTTTTTTGTACGCTCAGGAGGTAAATAGATGTCTGATGCTGCAACAATTTGTTGGGCTGTTACCATGGATACAACATATATAAATTAAGCTGAATATATAGCATGAATTGTTCCTCTTGATCGTGTATGGTTACCATAGGTCTTAGTGTTGAAGAGAGCCTTTTTTTCTGTATTTGTGCATTCCTAACAAAGTTAACCTACCGTGAAATAAAATGGCGTAGTGAAGCCATAATCAGCCCTGCAAAACCAACAGCAGAAAGACTTTGTCTGCCTACAGGAATTAGGGTGCTTTCCTTCAAATTCTAAACTTTCTCTGGTGCTTTCCTTCCAGTTGCCAATGCCAACGACCTCTGTTAAAGAACTGAGAAAGGTCTTGAGGTCAAAGTACTTGGAGGACCCCCAGCAACATAGGCCACTTCCTAGTCAGGCAGAACGGTACACACACACACACACACGCACAAAGTGGGACAATGAGTACAGATGTACATAGACGCAACCACAACCCCCAACTGAGGCTACTTGACCCAGAACTGTGCAGAACATTTTGAACAATGGAACCTCATAACAGAGAATTGCTGTCCACACTTCTGTCCACTTTTAAGTTGTTCTTTGTTTTCAAGTATGTCTGTGGATACATGAGGTATGCAGAATAGTTGACGCTCAGTGAACATCAGCAAGTGATGGACTGTGACAAGGCATGGGGTGGAAAAGAATGGGTATGTTCAGCCTAAAACTTACTGTGCGCACACATTTATACAGTACACTTTTACATTAATTTGTACAATTAAAAAAGTGGAAATAAATAACCAAAACTCACTATAATATTACTCCGCAAGTAACAATCAAAAGCATTTAGTTTTAATTTTTAATTTTTTTATAATGAATGTCTTTGAAATATGAAATCCCGCTGAAAGTTAATTTTAGTTCAATTTGGCAAGTGACTACATAATCACTTCTAAATGGTCAGCCACACCTCTTCCTGTATCAGCTGTCAATCATGCAGACAGCATGTCTGCTTCCAGAGCTCAGGTGCCTTGTGGACTGCTGTTGTCAAGCGCAAGCATCAGAGCACTCGGAAATGTGAGAGTCTCTGGCGGCCGACAGGAGGCCACTTTAGGAGATGCTATCTCGAGGACCCAAACACCCGACACACTCTCTAACGCGCACACACACACACCTTTATAAAGACACTGACACATTTGCACCTATATGCGCACACACATAAATGCTCTTGGGAGTACCTGGTTGACTCAGCTTAAGTTTAAATGGGTTGGGGCTTTAATTGCATTCTCAGACATGAGACCAGACCTTGAATATAGTATGTTAGCCCAGTTTCTTCCAGATTTTGTCTGTTTAGAACAGTTTTAGGCTTTTAAGTAAAACAAAGTCAGAGATAATAAGTTTAACCTTGTATGTAAAGGAGATTATCCTGCCTTTTAAAGAAATTAAAGGATACAAAAAACTAATTCTATCTACAATATGAGAAAACACCATGTGACTCCTGAAACTCAAAACCATCATTTATTCTAGTTAAAGGTGCCATTAATCAATCCTGTTGTACAGAGACATCCATAAGTCGATGTAGTCATTGATACCCCTAAACCTGTACATATGGCATGTTTGTGTTGTGGCCTCTTTGATCAGGCCTGGGTTTTAATGGATTTTTCTCCTCCTTTTGGCCATGGGACCAGAGAGGGCAGGGATATAAAGTGGAGGGGTGGAAGGTCATTTGAACCTTGTGGTTTTGGAGCAAAGTGCAGGACGACAGAAGGTGTTCTCCTTGTATTGAGACATCACTCTCTCACAGAGACAGGAAGTCTGCTCTCCCCCTCCCACTTACACATATATGCAGACTGTAGACCATTAACAGATCCCATGCGTTAATGGGCAGTATTGTAGAAATAGATGAAATGGAGTTAGGAATCCAATACTGAAATCACAGTGATTATCTTACCACCTCAGAACCAAGCTGGAGTCCCTGCCTGGTTGGAAAAATGGCTTAAGTAAAGTGGACAGCATCACTGTACTTTGGCACTTTGGCCCTAAGGCTCCGAGTATTTGGTTACTTCAGAACTTTATATGGAGAAATGCTTATGTGTGGTATAGACTATGAGACTGACAGTGGTGGTTGTAGAAGCTACTGTTGTCAGTTTTGGATGAATACTAATCTTATTATTTTTAGATTTAAACATTTTTTAAGTCTGATGCACTGATCAGAATCAGTAAATAAAAGTAAAATACACTCTATTGGTGAGTTTTTCCTTAGTAATATTCAAAATGATATTTTGACTATGTGGTTACATCATTACAAAGCTTTTAACCTATTAATGCTTGGTGTTTAAATATATTAAAACCTATATAAAAAACCCTGAAGTGGTTGCATATGTAAAAATACTGTCACATTATCCAGAAAGTTGTCAAAAACTTCCAAAGTTTTTTAGTAGAATCAGACTAATTATTCAGAGATGAATAATAATATAGTCAGGGTGTGGGGTTTTATGGTAATAGCTTGGTAAAGTTTTAAAATTTTTTAGGTTAGCCTACCTGTTTTTCAACTTTGCAATCCTTAAATTCTGTTTTATATGGTTTGGAAGTGTCATTTCAGTGACAGGTTATATTGAAAAACCTTTTTGGAAGTCATTCCAAGAGGTTTAAAAATGTTCATGTTATTAGATAATTTTTATGCTATCTGCATTTTATTTTATAAATAAATTGACAGTTCAGTTTCACTTTATGATCGAATTGGTTTGCTAATCACTGTAGTGATTTACAGTAGGCTAACAATTAAAGATGAATCTGCATGTCCATGTAAAAAAAAGATTATCCTCCAGCGTTTCATCCTCGTTTACAAACAACTCGTTTTGCTATTATCTAACTAATAAATAAACTTAAACGCATAACAGGTTATCTCATTTCGTTATCCTAGACCAACGGACGTCAGTGAACACAATGTGTATCAAGTGTATACAACTTTTAATAATCACTCATCTTCTATTTACTACCCTCCTGGTTTGTTTACCATTGCGAGAGAGAAGATTTCCTCCGAATGGCAAGACGGGATCCCATTGGCTCGTTTGCCACGTCAACTCAACGGCTGAAAGAATTGATTTTGGTCAGGAATGAATCGCAGAGCTGAAGAGCAGGACCCAAATGACAACAGGCACATTCTTGAGTTTCAGTCTTTTATAGAAAACATATCGTGGCCTAACATGACCTCACTAGAAATAAGAATGTGAGAGCTGTATAGTAAAATCGTATTCTTTTCAATATAGGGGTGCACGAGATTTTTTAGCTTGCCTTGGCTCGGCCACACATAGGCTAACATCAACTTTTAAAACTTTTGATCTCCAACAAACACATAGGGGCCCGTAGCCTAAATCTCAGCTAGGGCCTGTTAATTTGAAAAATTATTAAATGAACACTTGAGTTGTTTACTGTGGCGTGAAACACTTTAGGCGGTTTATCCTATAGGCTAATGAAAACTACAAAACTGCATGCAAAAATAGCGCTTTGTAAACCTATTTTACAACGTTTATACTTTAGGTCACTGTTAGGCAATACATGCTGGAGTTTTTAACACTTTATGTAAATTAGAGGAAACATCCTCAGATATGGAATAAAACGCCTGCGTGGTCTGTAAATAATCCTGAGATTTATGCTGCCTTTACTTGCTAGAAATGACTTCCCTCTTATGAAGTATAGTGAGCTCATCGCATTCAGTTTTACACTTCAGAGGGGAACACAAAATTGTTCATGTCCAATTTTTTTATTTATTTTTTATTTTTTGTAAACTAGGAACAGGTATTATCCACAGTTCTAATATAGCACGTGACGGCAGGCAGCATTAGTCCAATGTTTGGTCGTCGGAATTTGCTGTTTTCCGGTGTTTTTTGGCTTTCCATATAATTCCTCAAGAACATGCGACTGTAACATTGGACGTGTTAAATCAACATCCGAGAGTGTGAGCTAGTTTTGATTGATAAATAGGCCTATAACTGATTCAATATCAAAACAATATAACGTTCTAGATTGGATTAAAATCATGTTACTAATACCAAAAACAAAAAAGGCAGGACACAAAAGTTTTCTTTTGAAGCAAGTGTAAAACAGAAGATTTAATGACACTCGATAAAATAGTACTGGTAGCCTACTTAATTGGCCAGGTTATGCTGAAAAGGAATTAAAACGATAAAAATCTAAAAGGAAAATACATACAAACATGCGTTATGTAAATTAACCAATACATTCACTTAAATACGTTTTCATTGCTCATTTTAAAATTAGAGGGCCATGTAAAATACAAATGCATGCATCAATAATCTATCTTTGGCAGAAATTTAGTAGTACCTAGTAATAATAATAATAATAATAATAATAATAATAATAATAATAATAATAATGTAAACTTTAAAACATTTGTGTTATAATTCCCTGCCATGTGAAGACAGGATGATTGGCACTGGTATTTCTACCAGTATGGCTGGGGTATAGCTAGGTGTTATTTTTATATAAAATTTCGTACAGCATACAATAAATAAAATAGGTTTTGCATAGAAATGCAAGCCAGATTCTGTACTGGCCGATAGCTCAACAATGTTCTCAGCAAAACACACAAAAAGGCAGATAATGCTTATCAAAATTGAAGTTGGGCCGTGTTGTCTGTTCTGTTACAAGAGTGTCCCTTGCGCGAGGGTCTTTTCTAAGTCATATATCTCCATCAAACATGCTGAAATACTTGCTGGCGTTTGAGAAATAAAAGTAAGGCGCGCTACCTCCCGGATACACGACTGGCAGCGGCATTGGGAGCATGCACCTTCCGAGAATATTATTCTCTTTATATAAAGTTGGGAGCGGTACCGCCTTTCCAATGTCACCGAAATCGCCATTCGGTCCCTCCAGTTCAGTAGACAGTTGTCTTTTTAATTTATTCCGTCGATTCTGAAACCAGATTTTGACTTGAGTCTCGGTGAGCTGTAAAGAGTTCGCCAGGCAAGCGCGCTCTGCGCTGCTCAGATAGCGTTTCATGTCAAACGTAGATTCCAGTTGGAAGATCTGTCTTTTTGAAAATATAGTGCGCGTTTTCTTTTTCGTCATCAGTTTATTCTTCTTGCCGTTGTTCTTTTGTTGCGCGTCGTCGCAGCTGTCCGTGCTCTCGCTGCGCACGTCGACGGCTTTGAGCGCGTCCACTCTCCCATCTCCGTCTATGGTGACTTTATCTGAAAGCCAGGCAAATGCTATTGATATTCGTTCCAAAACAATTACAGCACTACTAGTAGCCTAGCGCATTATAGCAGTTGTGTGCCCAAATTAAAAACAATATCTTACCAATGGCGTGCAATCTTGCATCTGACCCTTCTTTGCATGGACCCTCGCTCTCTCCGGGATGATGCAGACAGCCATCCCGACACACTACAAGCGAAGTCTTTGAATGACAGCTGTCAAAGTTTCTGCTGCTCGACTTGGAGTTGAGAATATTATCGATGGTGAACTTCAAAGAAGCGGGTCGACATGACGCTTCCTCCTTGCTCATATTCTCCGTTAGATGCTGGGTCCTTGTTGTCCGTGTTTCTATTTTGCCGTGTCGTAAACTAACGTCTCGATTCTCCGAGCACCATCGCTCCACGACGTGCTGTGCTGCTGCTGCGCTCGCCTAGACTGTTAGTCCACTGACCGGAAGAACACGATTCTCCATCGTTTATTGGTCACGAGAATCAGGCAGCACGGCGGCCAATGGCAGAGGGGGGAGGGAGCTAGAGCTCAGACCTATCCAGACATCTGGCACACATACTTTAATAGCCAGATATGAATCACGCTGCTTACTGTTTTATCGAGTAAAAGAAAGAATTTTCAGGTTTTTAGCAGAGGCCATTTTTTGCGGCCTTTGCCATCTCGTTTGATGAGACTTGTGGTGTGTCAATTTGAGAAAGGGAGCTTTCTTCTGTTTGTTTTTTCCAACTGAACTCTGTTCCCACTTACGTTCATTATGGTATCAGAATTATTTATTTATTTATTTTCATATTACTTCTTGCACTTAATTAATGTGTGTTAAAGATACAATTCCGAGTTGGAACTTTTGGTTGTTTGGGCTACCAAAGTTTCATTAGGTTTTTTAATCAGCATTTTTGTTTTTATTTTGTGAGAATGCATTGTTTGGGGAAGAAACGGTTGTGATTTATTTTGAAATATCTAGCCGTAGGCTACAGTGTACGCTAGACTGCAAAAATGACCAATGACCCTCACTTTTTCCATTAGTGATAATATTAGAAGTTATTTTTAAGTAGTTATTTATTCGTCCTTTAATAATTTGATCTAATGATTGTGCACTGAACATTGAAAGCATACATGGTCGATGATGTGGTAATAAATATTATTTTATTGAACCCTTAGTCAGTCACCACATTTAAGATTTCATCTTATTATTCTCATCCGGGAAGACAGTTTTTCAAAATATACCCTGAAATAATTCTGAAATCATTTGTAAACTATAGGCTATATGATATGACTGTGTATATTTAAATATTATTTAAAAAAATAATAATAATCTTGTCCCAAACAACATAAATCATATTTTTAGATCATTATTATGTTGTCATAGTGAATATGGCCGGTCACGGGCCTACTTTTTAGTTTTCATGAGATTTATTTGTGAATGTAAAATTAAGTTTGATAGGTTACATAATTAGGCATTATTCGTTTAAATTTGATTATTTTATGTACACTGTACATATTACATTCAACCAAGTGTTTTGCTATTGCTTTTTCTGTTGTGTCCGTATCGGACTGAGGGCCTATATTTAAACCACACATTTTTCTTTGTGAATAATAGTCATATAGGCCTATAGCGATTTATTGTGTTGTGAGAATTGGCTAAATTTGATTTACTTATTTAGAAAATCCCCAAAGATAATCTGGACACAAAATATTTTGCACGATGTTTGGTTTTCAAGCTGTCTCATGACATCCTCCAAGCACATTCATCTATAAAAGTAGAAACCAATTTACAGAAAATCAAACTGCTTTAACGTGATTTCGTTTATTTAAATTTATAATGTGAAAAAGTGAACACTTATAAATCGGTGGTTCTGAATAAAAATATATTTGCATAAAGCAAGTGTTGCCTTATTTGCATAGGCTACAGGTGAGGGCCCATGCATGCACAGAAGATTATAGACATACAGTGGCAATTAACACAAACTTGTCTCTCTCTTGTGATCTTGTTCTCTTTTCTTTGGATGCTGCAGACATTATACTGCAGTTTCCAGCATGATCAGTTATTGCACCATTCAAACTCATGATAATTGTCATTGGGTCACTATTGTCAATATACTGTCAGTCTCCCAAGATCAGACAAGGCCTGTCATCTGCGATGTAATTAAATTCATTGAATGGGCAAAGGAAGATAACGGATAGTTCATTGAATTCGAGAAGCCCATTATTGGTGGCGAGACTGGAGACACGTTAAAACTGAGTGTCGACATGGGTGTCGTTTTATCGTGGTACAAGATGGGCACCCGTACAATCCGTTGGGAGTTGTGGTTAAAATTAACAGCCTCTAAATCCGCGGTCAATTGTCTTTTCCACTTGTTTCTGCGGTTCTGGAACCAGATCTTCACCTGTGTCTCGGTCAGGTGCAAGGAGGCCGCGAGTCCCGCGCGCTCAGAACTACTAAGGTATCTCTTCATGTCGAACGTGGATTCTAGCTGGAAGACTTGACTTCTGCTGAACACAGTTCGGGTCTTTTTCTTCCGGGCCGAGCCTGGCTCTGAAGTGTCGGGACCTGAACGTTCATCGAAGAGCTGTCGAGCGTCCTCGCCCTCATCAGCCACACACTCGTTTGTTTTTCGGTCTACTGCTCCATCAGGAAGCTCAGAGGCCACGGGGGTGTCGCTGTCGCTGCGGCAATGCTCACTGGAATTGCGGGTTTCCTCTCTTGGACCTGAATAGTGATTGAAATTAATGAATAGGTATTCAAGAAATGCATGTTTATTACATCTGACCAGACAGATGTTGCAAATGTGATATTAAAAAAATCTGCTCGCTAGGCGTAAACTAGGCCCGTTCCCTTATGTGCAATATTGTGTATACAGCAGCCAACTCTCTCCCTGTGACTTTCACAGCTTTACAGAGTTAGACAAACCAATTGCACTCTTAAGCCTTTAACGAGTTTGGGAAGTCTTTCATTGCGACTCGACTGCTCTGCACATTCGAGTTGCTTTTGTTGGTTTTACCTAATGAGGCTTAAAACTAATGTGGACCTGCCAGAGGCATAATTGCTGCTGTATACCAACACGGAGAATAATTAGTCAGTTGGGAACTAATAATGAGCAAATCAGCCTGTTCCATCAATGAAAATCACAGCCCATTCGAGCTTGTGCACTAATTTAAATTAAGTCATTCATGTAGAGATCAATGTTCTGCTTTAGAATCCTCTATATAGCTTTCGCTTATTTATTGTAGGCTTCTTAGCAATAACTGAGGAGTTTTGAACAATAAACAAGTCATCCCGCAACTTACTCTCAAGGCTTTCCCGTCCATACCAGTCCAGAGGTGATTGTGTGCTCCGACACATCTCTGTCTTGAAGCCTGCGCTGGATGCTTGACTGCACGCCTTGGCGCTGCCCTTAAGAACAATCTCTCTGTGCGTGCCATCGTTATCCTTTATAGGACGGACAGACTTTTCTGTCCTACAAGAGCCAAGCAAATTCTCGATAAAAAACGACGAACCCCTGAATGTGGTGGAAGTATGCTGCTGTTGGCTTTTGTCATGCATCTCGTTCAAATACCAGTTACAACAATCGCCGGCTGACTCGCGAATACTTCTAAGCAAAAAGCAACGATTCCTTTCTCTCCGGATATCTCCGCTCAACCATCGCTTGAAATCCGTCGTGCGTCCACGGCGCCAGTACGGAGAGAAGCGGGCGCTGTGGTGGGCTAGAGGAAAATCCAAGTCAAGTCAAATGCTTAACATGCGGAGGGCATTCTGCTATTGGACGATCACAATAGCAAATGGGATTACTCGAGAAAGGGTATTACCGGCTCCGGTTCGACATCGCTTTTGATCGTGCCTTAGGGTCGGTGGAACCCCTGTCACAGAGGGCTGTATGTGGGTCAATTAGGGAGCAAATCAAAATACAGATAGTGGTTGAGCGCATCGCGTCAGCTGGGGATCTCGTAGAATCGGCTGCTGCTCCGTCTATTGGTCGGATGGGTCGCTACATCACAACGACGTTACAGCAAACGCCACTGTTTGGCAGCGAGGCAGCCTTCTTCGGGGCATCCCAGGATATGCTGTGTTTGGTTAATGCATTTAAGTCAAATATTTTTAAACCACAACTAAACATTCAAGATTTTTTGGGATCTTAGTTTCATGATCTTTAAACAATAAACATTTTAGATCAGCCTTATTAGACGTTTATTTACTGACCCATGAAATTCGTTTTAAAATATTTTTTTTTTCGAACAGTAAATTGCAATTAAATTCATGGACCTGACTGTAGCTACTCATTTGACAAACAGTTAGGCCTATATAATGAATTTTTTTAAACGGAGTGATTCCCTGTTTTATTATTTGTGCATGTCATTTGCAAGCATAGCCATTGGGATAAAAAACAAAACAAAACAACACAGAACTTGCCAACAATTCGAAATTATTAAGATGGTTAAAAAAGTTAATTATGAATATATTTTAGCTCCCCACACTGGCTCGAAACATAGTATGATAGCCTATATTTAGGCCTGCCCAATAAGAAAAAGGTCAAACGTTTCATAGAGCCTTTTAGGGATTCCCATCATGGGATCTTTTTATGGATTTAGACTAGATTTAATTGATTTAATTTTTGTTTTAGTTCATTTAACCTTAATCAAATTTTATGAATGAACTCCTAAACAAAACCTATCAGTAAAAAATAAATAATAATAAAAAGAAAAACAATAAACAAAAGTATTATGCAGTTATTTAAGATATTTCTCCTTATATAGAACCCTTTTGGCATTAAGGGCTCTTTAAAATTGAGTCAAGAGCCCTGTGGTTTTATATTGAACCCAATGAACCAGTGGGCGAAAGCAAAAGCAAAACCGTGCGCTATGCTTTCAAAGGTAAAACATGGGTAGGCTAGCCGTTATTCTTAAACTTCCTTTCATTTGTTGTAACGTGATATAGGCCGCGACTTAGCCTAGTTCATTTTAATGCATGCGATTTTTTATTACATTGCTAATATAGGTTGTTTAAAAAAATTACAGCATGTGATTTGCAACACCTAATAAAATATAGCCTTAAATTAAAATAAAATAGCCCATAAAAAAAAAAAAAAAAAAACGTTTTAATATCTGTGACCATACAGACAGCGGCTCAAATCGCATTCAGGAATCAATAAATCCCGTTAACAAATTGATTTCAATGAACATGATTTAGCGGGGTCACAGCTTAGGCTAATCCTCTTCCGTAGCCTAATTTTAAATGAGTAAATGGCATGAAATTTAGTAGACTACGTCCGTTAAGTTAAAGTAGGAGAAAACTCATACAATAGGCTACACAAAATCATTTAAAAATCCCTGGATTTTGAAAATAAGTTTATATGTAGGCTAGGCCTAGACTTTTTCTTGTTATCTATGACGTGATTTAGTGTGCGATCTGTGAAAGGTAATTATAATAATAATAATAATAATAATAATAATATAGGCTAGGCTACAAGCACAAAAGGAAAAAGATTATCAGCTTATGCTATTTATAGGTTAGTTCATATATTTAGTAGGCTAATTATACATGACAAATTGGCCTACATTTATTTCGTCTGACAAAAATGTATGAAAACAAGATTTAATTTACCTACATGGACATGTAACAATTTTGACATGTAACATTTCTTCCGTAGCCTACTTTTTAATTTATGGATAGACTGAAGTTGAGAACTTTACATAATTTAACTCAAAATGTGTTGTTTTATATGTTAGGAATTTTCAGTAAGCCATATAAATCATATCGTTGAAGAGCTGATTGTTACCTTTTGAGTCACTGCTGTTCATTTGGGTTTTATAAAAACGATTTTCGAATTTGCTGTTTAAAGCGCAGAATTTTATTTTATTAAATTAACAAATGGATACAAATATTTAGTCCTAGTTAAATATACAACGTAGGTTATATAAAGTTAGATTCTTCAACGGAGTGGCGTGTATTTCCGTTTCTCTTTCACAACAAATATATACAAATAGCCTATGCCTATTCGTTCTCAACCTGTAATTACGGTGGTATTATTGATTTCAGCAAAGACTAGTCGAGTAGATAATATAATAATATTTGTCATTTAATTATTAGTATTATTAATAAATATATCCATACATATCGACCTGTTTGAGGATCGCTCAACTGGAACTATCAACTATCTTGGAAAAGTAAATTTAGCCTATAGTTTTTAGCAAATATGCTTCAGCCACACTGTGCTTGGTATGGGACCCTGCAACTGGTAACAATAGGAAAGGCAATATCAAAGTTATCACTTACTGTAATTAAACAGGCTTCAAGTTTGAAAATCCAAATTGTGATACATATGGTGTCAAGCAAATTTGTCAAGTGTGTTCTCTAGTGTGTTCTCTGCGGACAGGTTTCCCTGTTAAATCATGGACCACATCAACACTTAACATATTTTGATGTAGGGTTAATTTTTTTTACTTCTCTTCTTTCCCTCCTTTTTCTTCATCATGTGAGTGAGAGGCAGAGATTATTTAGCTCATATTACTGTGTGTACTTCGGCACTTTCTCTGATATGGCACCAAGTCCGACCCCCTGTATGTGAGGGCAGACAGCCCCTGGCCTCATGGGCATGTAACCCCACTGATTCTTATCCAGACTGGCATGGCCTTTTCACACTGGTGACCAGTACTGAGACCTTTAATGCTCCCCTCTCCCTCTTTTTCTCTCTCTCTCTTTTACTTTTTCTCTCCCACTACACATTATCTTTCTTCCATTTATTAAACTACCCTTTGCCCTCGTTGTCTTTCACTATATGTCACATTTCTTTCCCATCACATGAACTCATCCCTCCCCCATTTTGTCCATGTTCACATGATATCGCTATTCTCTTAATAAGCTTCAAAAGACTACATGGTGTAATCATATTTCCTTCCTTTGATGGAGCGAGAAAGCAAATAAATTGTAATCAAGTTAGAAAAGGTTTACTTTCTGTTTCTGTTTGTTAAGCTCCTTGTGTATTTTCCTCTGGGCATATTGTGATGGCTGAGTCTAAGCTCTCTTCAGGGGCATACTTTATGAATAGAGAGTATTAAAAGACTTTTATAGAGATTAGCATATGACCCAGTTCAGCTGGATTCTCCATCAAAACGGCCACCCAGTTGCATCTTGAAAATGTGCTTTATCGCTGTAGTCTCCTCTAGTGTCCACAAATCTTGTCTTGGAACAATGTTGCGTTTACACAGGTCAGTCTTTGGCATTTCTAGCATGCCTTACATCAGGTTTGGCTTTGAAGGGGTGGCATATGAAGCCCCATATAGGTGGGCTTACAGTATAGCAGATGTGCAGTTGTGGTTTATCTCACTCCTTTTCCTAGACACTATCATGGGCACATTAGCAGAAGAGATATTTTCACATGCTCTATGCAAAGTCTGCCTTTCAGACATTTCTCATGAGGAACAAATCAAAAGTGAGGACAATTATGTTAAAAGAAAGCAGAACCATATGAGACGTTTATGTTCGCTTGTGTGTAACGCACCCTTGGTTTTAATGGATTACATGCAATATGGATTATGTAATCAGATTCATAATGTGAATAATTTTGTAATTAGATTATATTACTTTACACCAATACACCAATACACCAATTAGACGACTGTTACTTTTTTATTGATTACATGTTATTCTCACAATAGCAGTGAATTATTCATTATTCATAATTTCTCCCTATACTGCTTCTTTTTTATATTTTATGTTTTCCTTTCTAAAAAAACGACTACTTTTATACGTTCAGAAGCTCTTCCAGGTTTGTGAAATTGAGACCCACAACATTTTATCACTTGATTTACATAAATCATTTCACATATTTATTTTTCTCAGTAACATTGCATATCAAATCAGCTCCTCCACAATGATTTGAATAATCTCTCAGTGAGTCTTTTATTATTGTCTTAGGAAGGCTTTTTCTTTCAAACTCATTAAAATGTACAAATTGCCGTCATTTCATGTATACATGCAATACAAATTTTTTGTCATCTGAACGTCTGAATATTTACTTGAAGTACCTCCTTTGATTTTAAGTTAATAAGTTAGGTCAATAATACAAATTTTAATGATAATAATAGAATAAGGAGAATAAGGCAGTAAATAAAATTCATGTTTTCTGATGTCAGTTAATGCTCACATGACATGCAGGTAAACAAATACAATATTTAATCATTTTTAGAACATGTTTTATTTTATTTAACTATAAACAATTAATTAATTAATAGCTTCTCATTAAATTCATCTCAAACCCCAGTTTGGGAAACCCTGACGTAATGTGATTTATAACGGACTTCACAGTTGTTGATAAAAAGTAAATTTGATAAAGTTAGGTTAAAAGTAATTTAAAAATATCAAAAGGTTGTCAGATTATATTACTTTAAATATAATGGAATATGTTAGTAGCTACAATTTTTGTAATGTAATTTGTAATCAGTAGCTGACTACAATTTGGCAGGAAACTACCCAGCACTGAACACACCCAGGCTGTTAGAGTATATAAAGTTTAACCATGTGGCATGAGGATTATTATTCAGCAGTGAATAAAAAAACTTCTGCGATTTAAACATGTATTGGCTCCTGTATCATCGACTGTGTTTAGTGTTCCAGCTCTTCCAGTCTTGATCTGAACATCAGTTTCTATCTTTGTTTTACACAAACCTAGAGTGTTATAGCAGTCATCAGAGAAAGAATGGCACCAAATAGACTGTTATAAAGCTATATGTTGGCTGCAATAGAGCCTGTTCAATGTTTGAGTAACACTTTACAATAAGGTTTCATTAGTTAACATGAGCTTATAATTGAACTGCACTACAGAATTTATTCATCTTTGCTAATGTTAATTTCAACATTTACCAATATATTATTAAAATCAAAAGTTGTATTTGTTAACATTAGATAATGCACTGTGAACTAACATGAACAAACAATGAATTAGCAATTACAGTAAAACAGATTAACAAATAAAACATTAACATTAACAAATAAAGTAAAAAAATATTAATAACATGAACTAACCATGAGCAATACATTTAATACATTATAATGTTAACAAATTAAACCTCATTGTAAAGTGTAGACTAAGATTAGATATTTATCATTCAATGTTCACAATAAATAAATTTGAATAAAGAAAATGAGTCAAATGCACTTTGTATTCATTTTGGTTACTTAACTTACCATTTTTATACATAATAATTAAAAGTAAAACATAATTTGTAAGTTTTGAGGGAGATCATACACCCTGAATTAGCCTATAGGACTTGTGTCTGCAAGGGTCCTCTCTATGATGTAATTCTTTTTACACACACACACACACACACACACACACACACACACACACACACACACACACACACACACACACACACACACACACACACACACACACACACACACACACACACACACACACACACACACACACATGTTGTGTTTCCATGTTTTGTGGGGACATTCCATAGGCGTAATGCATTTTATACTGTACAAACCGTATTTTCTATCCCCTACACTGCCCCTGCCCCTAAACCTACCCATCACAGGAGACATGCTGCATTTTTAATTTTCAAAAACATCACTTAGTGTGATTTATGACCTGTTTTCCTCATGGGGACCAAAAATGTCCCCACAAGGATTTTGGATATTGCCATCTTTGTGGGGACATTTTGTCCCCATAACGTGGATTACCAGTCCACACACACACACACACAAACACACACACACACACACACACACACACACACACACACACACACACACACACACACACACACACACACACACACACACACACACACACACACACACACACACACACACACACACCTATCCCCTTACACCAACCCTACCCTAAACCTAGTCATCACACAAAACTTTCTGAATTTTTACATTTTCAAAATAACTCATTCTGTATGATTTATAAGCTTTTGTACCCATGGGGACCTCAACTTAGGTCCCCACAGTGTCACGAGTCCCCATGAGTGTGCATTCAGGTTGAAGTCCTCACCGAAATAGAAGAACATGCACACACGCACACACACACGCACACAAACACACGAACACACAAAGTCTTGCTTACTGAAAAATTAAGTGAAATTTACCTGTGAATTTTCACAGTTTGAGTATTATACAATTTTTTTGGTATTGAGTGTACAAGTAAATGTATTCGTACCCAAATATTTTTTTCTGATTTTTCTGAAAACAAACCATCATACCTTTTACTAAAAGATTCTGCTTCTTAAGCAATGTATTTTGATTTAAGAAAGTTTAGATGTTTGTACTGTAAAACAAGTAGAAAAATTATCAAGATATATATATATATATATATATATATATATATATATATATATATATATATATATATATATATATATATATATATATATATATATATATATATATTATTGCAGTGTAGGGCAAAAAAAATAGCACCATGTCACTTTCCCTAGCTTGTAACAATCAGGTTGTTTCAGTTAGAAATAGAATTAAAAATTCTCAAATACAGTCTAAAAAAAAGTGCTAAACATCTCTTTTGTTGAGCAATTGTTAAACATATATCTTGAAACCATGAGAGATGAGAGTTTCTCCACTGTAATGGAGTCTCTTCAATAATTTTTTTTACAAACATTTAGAGATTAGTTTTCACCAGACATATATGAGCCAAGGTCAGGACATGTATACCCGGCTACACCGATGGGTGGCATGCATGATGTTTGTGCACAGACAGAAGTTCAGTCAGTCATGAGTTAGTATGATCGTTAAGGACAGTTTGCTGTTTCCTATAAAAGACAGTAGCTGGGTTCAGGCATACCCGGATGCTTCTGTAGCCTGGACCTTTCATTTGACCCATTAAACTCTCCATTGACATCAGACACATTTAAGGTCCAGGCATCTGCAGTCGCTCTTTAGTAGTGCGGTCAGCCCAAACGCCCTCATGGTCTCTGCGGTCTGAACCCGGATTGAGTCGCCACCGTGAAATTGGACTTGATATATGGGCGGAGACACAACTGAAGTTTTGCTGAAGTCTTGCCTCTGTGGTTTATACCGCATCACTTTGCAATTTTCTGAAACAAAGGGTTAAGGACAGAGAAGCAAACACCCAAATCCTACTCCAGAATTTGTATTAAAGGAAACGCAACACAATTTATTATGTTAAAAAGGCTGCATTTGATAATATGCATGACATTTGATACCATGCCTTTACAGTACTTTATTAATTCTTGTAAATTAACAATCTTTCCAAGGTGAATGTACATCAGATGAATGTACATTTAGAGAATATTTCTATACAGCATGTTTGTCATGTATTGAGGTCATGCATAAGGAATTATGTGCATAAGGCATGTGACTCATATTTGTTCTAGTTTATGTATTTCTGCTATCTGAAGCATTAAGATTATAAGGCGATATATTGATTTTCTGTTGGCGGTTGATTTGATTATTATTATTATTTATTTGTGTAATTGAAGAAATTATTTGTACCAGTTTACTACACTTTCTGCTAGCTGTTTATTTTATAGAAGAGGAAATTAATAGCCTTGTTATTGCAAGATTTTCATTGGCCTAAAATGTCAGTTTATCTTCTTTATCAGCTGGAGGATTTTAACGAAGAATGTCTGTTTGTTTAACCTCTTCATGCTACGTTGCCCCCTGTCAACCCCAGCTCGTCATGCTGCCACAAAGAGGTGAAAATGTGAGGTTTTTAAACGCAGTTCAGATCAACCTAAAAATTCCACTGCTCAAACTCTCAACCTCAGCAAGGTTGAGTAAAAATGCAAAAATAGAAATGGAAAAAAATTGAATATATAACTGAACAGCATGGCAGTGCTTATGTTGTTTAAAGTATAACTTTTTCGACAGTAACTAGAAGTCAGCATCTATAGTTTTATCTTGAAATTTTACATAACAGCACTGTGCCCTTGGCCAGGTTCATGTTTTATTGCAGAAAACAGCGGAAGTGTTGAAAATGAGAAATATAAGTGAAGTACTAAAGGGAAAAAAAGGCCACAAATGACTTTGTAGTATTACAACTGAAATATGCTTATTTTACAATTAGATCTCTTAAACAGATTAGCTAGTTAATGCCATTTTGCATCAGACTTTACATAAAGAATTTAGACAAAAAACACTTTGTAGTGCTAATGTTTAATACGCATTTTATTAGTGTTATGAAAGGCTATTCATAAAGGATTGGAGTTCTAACGTTTAGTACTAGTTTTTATTAGTGTTAAGAAAGGCTATTCATAAAGAATTGATCAACACATCCCAACATTGCCATTTATGTGTGTGATGCAGATCCACACGTGAACTCAAATATTAAATTTTTATATAATGTTTAATCTAAACCACGTTTAATCAATGCCTTTGATGTTAAATATCAATTTGAAGACTTCACATGGATTGTTACCTGAGTGCGTTAAGATTGGCTTTGTGCACGTGTTGTCATTTGTCATCTCTTGATTTATCATCCCAAACCCAGGTTCTGATTTCTGAGTTCATCTCCTTGACTGAGCTTATTTAACCTGACAATTAACTGGTTGTTGCATGGGGAGATGCATTGCACGCTTTACTGAACTGCTGCTGGATGAAGGGATTGCGTGAGAAAGAAAAAGAAGGAAAAAGATGACACGAAGAATGTGCAATGAAAAGCAAAGACATGGTAGTGTAAGCAAGCTGTGCTCAAGGTCATAGCTGCAGCTCTTATGGTTAATTACCTTATACCGATTTACTTCACTCTACACTGTTAAAAACAAAGGTCCCAAAGGGGAATTTTCACAGCAACGCCATAGAATAAATCATTTCAGTCAACAGTTCTTAAAATAACCTTGTTTCCATAATACAAATAATAATCAAAATAACATTTGGTACAGTGGAAAGGTTCCATGGACGTTAAAGGTCCTTCATGTGTTTTAACCCAGTTTCGGGTCAAGTATGGACTAACCCAGCAGTTGGGTTGTTTTAACCCAGCGGTTGGGTTAAATGTTTGCTTAAAACAACCCAATTGCTGGGTTAGTCCATACTTGACCCAACATTGGGTTGTTTTTTACCCAACATTTTTTAGAGTGTCATACAGAAATTGTATGCCATACACCGTTTGGCATCATACCATCCCAGGACAGGTTATTCACAGTAGACGCACCATTATTTCAAAGTTTGTGCTCCTAAACATGTCTATGGAGGCTATGAACAGTTGGATCGGTTGGTCACATCACTGGCTTTGAAGTTTCCAAGACCAAGGCCATCTGTATTGACTAATACATAACATCTTTTTTGAGAAGAAAAGGGGGGAGAACTTGGATGTCAGGAGGGATCCTCTTTCAGTCGCCAAGTCTAAAAGTAATGGGCAACTTTATTCAAAAAGACAGAAGAAACGACATTACCTCACTGTATTAGGGGGCCTGATGGTGAATCAGTATAATATATAAAGAGTTACCCAGTCATCCCTCCATCTCTGCTTCTTGAGGATGGATTGCTCATGCCTGGCCAGCCTAACTGTGGTAATTGGTGAGCCTGTTTGGGGAGTGGTGATTAAAGATGGATGTGGGGAGTGGAGGCAGGACTGGGTTAACAGAAAGCGACAGGAAAGATGAAAGGCGGTGGTATTAATGCGTTGCCCAGAGGAGAGGAGCCCAGCCCGGAGACGCTTGTTTTTCACTCTGTTTGTCACGCAAGTTTCCTGCCCCGCCCAGTTCGGCCGCTGAGAAGCCACTCCCTCTCATTTTTTTCTTTCTTTCTGTATCTCCTCACACAATCTATGCAGCTTTGCGCTATTTCTATCCCCCTGTTTCTTATGGTTTTGTATGTGTGGCACTTCTCCATGTTCTTCTTATTATAAACGGATGTGTGTATCTTAGTTGCGTCTCTCTGTATGTTTGTCTAGTCATTAGTCATCTTCTGACTCTGTCTGTGTTTGAATCTTCTGCCGTCATCTTTCTCTCCCTCTTTTTTTTCTGCCTGTCAGTCACTAATGCCTTTTGTAAAGGAGAAATGTGAGTTTTTATTTTTTTATTTCTCTCCGTGTAGGTCAGGCAATGAAAACTGCTGGTTTAAAGGTGCTTTAAGTGCATTTAATTAATTGATGAGAGCGGAAATGCTTTAACATAACTTCCATCTTTGGCTCAAGCCCTTTTCTTTCTCTCAGTAGAATGTTACTTAAATAGCAAAGGTGGATGAGACTTGTATTAACTGACCTAACATGTTACAGTATTTATTACTCTTTGTTAATGTTAGTTCATAAACATTAAGTCATTCATTTTTTGTTCATGTTAGTTCACAGTGCATTAACTATTGTATTATTAAATGTTGAAATTAACATTAATATGCTCTAGACTTATTGTCTATTCTTAGTTTGTGTTGTCTAAAGTTGTTAACTAATGAAATCTTACTGTAAAGTTACTGATAAATATAACAAAATGACATTTACAAAATAAATAAAAAATCTGACTTTAGGCATCCAAAACAACATTAATTATCATAGTAGTAGCAACACATAATTTCTGTAAGAAGTAAATTAAATTGTCTAATTCCTAATTTTATTGAAATGTATTAAAGTCCAGTTGTATAAGATATGTTGCAACTAACAAATCATCCAAGAGGGGATTATTATTATTATTATTATTATATATATTTTTTAAAGTACACATATATTGTCAACACTAAAATAAAATGTTTTAGGACAACATTTCTATCAATAGCATTAGTTTGGTCAACACATTTTTTTTTCATTTTTTTTTTCATCTCAGATCTTCTCCAAGGTAATACTTTTTATTATTATTATTATCATTAGGCCTAAAAATAAAATGTGTTAGCTACATGTTAGATTTATTACATGTACATATAATTAATCACAAAAATATACATTTATTCATATAAATATTTGTATAAAAACCGGAGAGTTTCATTTTTTTTCATATGTTTTTCTTTTACATGTAGGATTTTATTATTCCTATGCACGTGTGTAATAATTTGTGGATTTTTAAATCCATATACTGCCATATAACAATTGTCTCTCTCAGGAATTATGTGCATAGTTTTTATTTTTTAAATGATATATTTATTGGTTCATTGCAGCTCATAAAGTCAGTATATGAAAATAAATGTATCTCACATACTTTTGGGTATTCTGGAAGTGTGTTCCCAGATATGGATTTCTGTTAGCTTCAGATCATAGTACAGTGGTAATAACTAGTAGCAGGTTAATATTTGACAATTGATTGCTATAATTGATTGCTGTAATCTCTAATCCATTTTTCTGACTGGTCAGTTACCCCAGAGGCCTCTCAAATGCTGGAATCCTTTGTCTGATTAATGGCTGTCCAATTGACTTTAGTTAGTTTAGGGCCTACAAAAAACTTTTTTTGTTTGCTTATGATGCTGTGAGCAAGCAATCCTTCATTGCCTTTACCAATTTATAGATTATTAAATCATTTATTTTAAATTGAAAATCATTTATAATGATAAACCTAAGGAAATTAAAAACAAATTTGATGTACTTTTGTCATCCGTGTATCGTTTAAAGTAGCATTTTCCTATTTAAACATTGAGGTAATTTAGAAAAGAAATACAAATATTAGCTTGGTTATGGCACTCCCCTTTCAACCATCATTTAGTCAGGTATAGGTCCTGTGCAGTGATTTCCATTTTCAGAGGAAAAAACTTGCTGTCGTAGTCCCACCATTAGTTAAACCCGGTGGTGTCTCTGGTCTGGTGTCCAGAGGGCTCCATGAGGTATGGATGTTGTCAGCTTCTATTTCCTTAGTATGACCTTTGGTGCTTGTCTGGGGTCACTGAACACTTTTATTTCCCCTGCTCACATGCAGAGTCTCTGTCTCGAATAAAAGAAGATATCAGGATAAACGTGAAATAATAAAGCACTCATTCCAAAGATGATCACTGCAGTGTCAGTATCAACTCACTCTCGGTGAATTCATTACACTTTTCTGTAATTTTTAAAAAAAAAGAATAAAAGAAAAAAGGTTTCCTTTTTTTCTTTATAACATTTTACAATAAGGTCCATTAGTTCGTTGATATTAACTGTGAGCAATATATTTGTTGCAGTATTTATTTTGTTAATAGTTAATAAAAATACAACTTTTCATTGTTAGTTTAGGTCGGCTTAAGCCTATAAATAATTAACAACTATTGATTTTAATAATGTATTAGTAAATGCTGAAATAAACATTTAAGTAAGATTAATAAATGCTTTTAAAGTATTTTCACCTAGGCTACTTCATGCTAACTGATAATGAAACCTAATTGTGAAGTGTTACCAATTTTCCTTTTAAAAGTAATTCAAGGTTCTAATGGATTTATTTATTTAAAATAGCTTTTTTTTTTTTTTTTTGCTTTTTAACCAAGTAAGAACCATCAAATTTGGAACTTTAGATAAAGAGTTGCAGAGATCTGGGTAATGGGTTTGTAGTTATTAATTCGATTTTCTAATGGATCGGTTGTTTTTCTCTTTTTGTGAAATATTTACCAAATGTAAATGATGAAAAACACTGTTTTGTGCATTTTGTAGATGTGTTAATGAGGAGAAGTACAATTCCTTTGATTTATCAAAAATCTGTTTATCTGAACAACTGCCTGATTACAAAATACAATGAGACAGGAAATTAATAGATTGCTTATATTTATGAAGTAAAAATATATAATAATAAAATATTCCAAAAATCTAGAATAGCCATAACCCCACCTAGCCATTTTTCTTTTTTTCTTTTTTTTTTTTACCCCAAAATAAATAAATAAATAAATAAATATTTTCAGTATGACAGTAAGCATAAAGATGTTTTCATGACGGAGACAGATATTTAAAATGTTTGCTTTTTACCATGTTTTATCTCTTCAAGTAAGCATTTTGATGTCAGTTGTCAGTTTTGTCCTTTTTGTTTGTTAGTTTTATATTGTTATAAATATATACTTTATATTGTTAGTTGGGTGATTTCAGCATGGATCTGCTTTAGTTATCTCTTAATTGATATTTTGTATGTAATTCTTTTTTTATATGTCAATTTTTATATGCAGTTTTTTTGGATATTGGAGATGATTTACGATCCACACATACAATCAAGTATATTAGAAAAGTTAAAATGTATATGGTAGCCTGTTACATTCATACATTTTGTGGTATTCATATTTTTGTTCTTCAATGTTCATTCTGATGGACCCACAATTTTTTTTAACAATATAACAAAACAACAATTTACATAAAAATACTTCACGATGACTTAAGTCAATTACCATATGTCCAGTGTATGGTGTATATTTGCAGTTGCTTTGCTCTTTGCAAAAGTTATTCTTTCCAGTAGGCTATTTCACAAAAAACTAAAATAATACATATGTGACATCACACTAAATCATATAGTTTGTATTATTGATGTATTTTTGTACAGTTTGAGATCGAGGTCTGTTTTATTTGGCTAATGTTTAGAGATTCATTAACATTTGCTATTAACAGTGAGTGGACTAAGTTACCAACCAGTTACAGCACTGAACTGAATGTCGTCTGTAGTTGCATTGTCATATCGACCAGCAGAGGGCAGCAGAGTTCTTCAAAACAAACGTCACTCTTTCTCGTTGGCCTCGTCGTAACTTTCTCTCTCTCTTTCTAATCTCACTCGGCAAAAATGCTTGTAGTTGCCTTCACTAACGACTGACTTGCTTCTGCTTCTGTATTTTCCGACTGAAAAAAGAGAGAATATTGTCAAACATTGCTGTGCCGTGAGCATACAATTAATGTAATCAAATGGCCTAATTACGATCTTTAATTCAAGCAGAAACGAATTAACTGAAATTAACTCGACGACATATTCTCCTTCTGGTATCTTTGTCGCTTTAGTGCTTAGGATTCTAAAATAAGAGTGAAAAACATAGTCTACCCTGTTCAGATGTGGTGATTTTGCATATCCGCCTTGGTAGCCTATCACAAGATTGAGTAAAATATGCTAAATAGGCTACCTGGACATTTCTGTCAGCATAAGTTAAATATAGGCTACTTAAGTTGAATTGTGAGTATATTTCTGAAAAGTAGCCTACATAATTAGTAGACTGAATAAATTATAGACTTGAATAAAAAAAAAGTTTTATAATGACATAAGGCCATATAATCATTTATTTATACTGTATAAACTGTATGTTACCTAAACCTAAACACAAGCCTCAAAGAAAACATTCTGTATATTACATTTTTCAAAAAAAAACTTTGGTTATTATTATATAGCTACTATTAGCCTATTCATATTCATTCATTTTTTTATTCTATACTTTTGTCAAATCGTTATGTTCTTCATAATGTTTATCAAGTAAGACAATGTTACAAAAATAAACAAAAACCAGTTCTATATATTGTGTAAAAAATACAGAGACTTCGGTGTAATTTGTCTACCACAATAAACTATTAGCCTAGGTATATATTTTTTCAACAGTTTGAAATTTGGTAATTTTCCATTATTTAGCATAATATCGCCAAATGAGAGTAGCCTATTCTAAAGACACATTTACAGTAAATATTTATGTAAACAATGCATTGTTTACATAAATATTTACTGTAAATGTGTCTTTAGAATACAAAAAAGCTAGCTAGCTGTGAAATTAGTTTATTGACATTGTTAGTCAACCAATTCTAAGAGCTCAATAAGTAATTGATGAAACATCAGACTCTGATCCTAAATCTGAAAGAGGGTGGCGCTGTTGACCAAGAAATGCTTTGAAGTGGCATTTCCTTCAAAAGAGACCAAATGAATCACAGCCTGACATGTTTGGTGCCTTTTTGCATTGTCAAAATTTTGCATTCAGACCATGGAATTACTGTGTGTGTGTGTGTGTGTGTGTGTGTGTGTGTGTGTGTGTGTGCGTGTGTGTGTGTGTGTGTGTGTGTGTGTGTGTGTGTGTGTGTGTGTGTGTGTGTGTGTGTGTGTACAGGTTTATATTACAATGAGAGGACCATGTGTCCCACAGGGACAGTCAAAACTGAGATCACCTACATTCTAGGGATCAGCCATTTCCCAATGAGGGAAATGTATTAGCCTAATAAACATACTAAATTATGTTTTTTTGAAAATGTAAAAATGCAGAAAGTTTTGTGTGATGGTAGGGTTAGGGGATCGAATATAAAGAGTTTGTACATTATACAAATCATTATGTATATGGAAAGTCTCTACAAAGATAGTGAAACAGAGTATTCCCTAGGTCATATAGGGACAAAATGTCCCCACACAGATGGCAATATCTGATGTGGGGACATTTTTTGGTCCCCATGAGAAAAACAGCTTCTAAATCATACTAAGTGATGTTTTTTGAAAATGTAAAAATACAGACTATTTTCTGTGATGGGTAGGTTTAGGGTGAGGGTATAGAACATGCAGTTTACACAGTATAACAAATATTGGAAGGCCCCTTTAAACATGTAAACCGAAAATGTGTGTGTGTGTGTGTGTGTGTGTGTGTGTGTGTGTGTGTGTGTGTGTGTGTGTGTGTGTGTGTGTGTGTGTGTGTGTGTGGTGGGGGGTTGCCTTGTCTTACATCACCTATCAATCACATTTAATTCACATAACCTGGAAACTTGTAAAAAATCTAAGACATTAAAAAGGATATTGCAAACATTGATTAAGACATCTCTGGTATCTCGAGACGATCAAACACATCCGTATCTTTTTGACTGCCGTTTATTTGAGTCTGCTAATGACTTGCACAGTAAATGTTTAATCAGTCAACATACATGTTGAATAAATTATAAGGACAAAAGACATTTATTCCCAGAAAAGAAACTCATGTGTTGATATTGTACAGCAGTAGTTCTTGCAAATTTGTGACACCCTTTTCCAACCCTAGTGTATGTCCATGTTTGATGTGCTCCATCCATCCATCCATCCATCCATCCATCCATCCATCCATCCATCCATCCATCCATCCATCTCTCTCTCTCTCTCTCTCTCTCTGCAACAGACAAAGCAGAAGGACACACTTCAATATTTCTCATAGGTATAAATGATTAAGGAAACTTGGCTGTACAGATGTGGACTCTCACTGCATTACCTTCTTCAGTCATTTATTTGTCCTCTAACCCACTAAGCAAGGGTATCTCTCATAGTTAGAAAGGGTTTCAGTCATTGTTAGAAAGGGTATCACTCATAGTAAGTGCACATGGCAGGACGACAAAAGTGGCAAGCCTTTTACCCAAACAGACCATACCAAATCTTTATTGCACGAAGACACCGCATGTAGAGACCAGATCTTCGTTTCCCAAAAGCATTGTAAACCTAAGTAGATCATAGAACCATTGTCACCAATAGTCTTTACAATCAACTTGGCTCACAAAGCTTTTGAGGAACGCAGCCCAGGACGATATGATTTACTCATATGTCAGCGATAATCTGGTTTAAATGTCTTAGTTCAAGCAATGTAGTTAATAATATTTAATATATTTACAATATACAATCAAAACCAAAAAACGTGGACTTTAGCAAAGATGATTATTTGAATTATGTTGAATTATACTAACACCTTAAATAAATAAATAAATGGTTGTAATGAGAGAGAGAGAGAGAGAGAGAGAGAGAGAGAGAGAGAGAGAGAGAGAGAGAGAGAGAGAGAGAGAGAGAGAGAGAGAGAGAGAGAGAGAGAGAGAGAGAGAGAGAGAGAGAGAGAAAGAGAACTGGTATATTCTGACATTAGACTGGGAACAGGAGAGGAATAAAGGGGTGGGGGTGAGTATTAATTTCACACATATTTATACATTCACTGCTGTGAGAACTTTTACATAAAAAAAGGTGTTTCATCAAAAATGTTTTTCTAAAAGGCCTTTGTGGAAGTTAATTAATGCAATCACTTTTGGCCCAAGAATGTAATGTAGTTTGAGAATGGAATTACATTTATTATACTGGCAAATAACAATAAGAAAGATCAACGAATGGAAATAATTTAGCAAATCCTGGAAACTGTGACTCCCGGGATTGAGTTTATTTAAAAAATCAGCATTTGGACAGCGGCCCTAGAATTCTAAACACTCATGGTATATAATCATTTAGTTTATTGGAACTCTTTTAACTTTTTCTAAAAAAATAATAATAAAAAAAGTTTGTTGAGAATTAGAGAGAACTGCAGAACTTGGCAGCTCTCATGCCAAAAGGTTCTGTCCATTGCTGAAACTGAAATTTCACCTCTAAAGATAATGTATTCCTCTGCTGGCTTGCAGGACCAAAATCATATTGCTTTTTAAAAATGAACAACACATTGTAGATTCTCTTAGAAACCCCAATGAGAAGCTTACAAAGGTGGGGAGACTTTTCACCTTTCCATCTGTCAGTCGACAGGAATTATTTATTGACGTTTCAGCAGATGATAGAAAAAATTCAGGTGTGTGTGTGAAGTAATGACTTTGCTGGTCTCCATGGAGATAAACTTTCAAAAAATGTTCAGGGTTTTTTTTGGTTAGTTGTTGGGTTGTGTATAAAGTGCCCAGTGCGTGTACATCATAAAGTGGTGATGAAGTTATATTTACCAACCTTAATGTACTGCAAACCAGATTATTAGTTATGCAAACAGGTTTGTTGAATTAATATCTTCTGCCCTGTAAGTGTGTGCCATTTGAATGAAATGCATTGACAGCTTCTTTAGACTAATTAGGTCTTATCTGCTGCGTGTTAATGAAAATGCCATTCAGCACACTGTGAACTTTTTTTGAATTATGACTGACTTTCCTTTTTGATAGACACTTGTCTTGTGTATGTACTTGTCTGTTGCTGTAGTCAAATCTAAAAAGCACACATTTAGTTACAAGTTACATCCAAGGCTGTCAAAGCTATTGAAAAATATTCCTGAATAGCATACTACTCTTACAATGTCATATACAGATATGGAAGAAATAGTAATGAGTTCACATGACTAATTGCCAGAACACACTTGGGAACTATCAAAGGAAGAACATAAACAAAGTTTGGACTAGAACTAAAAACAAAACCATAATCAATTTGATTTAGAACTCTCTTTGTATTTCACTATGAATTCCATGCATTTACTGCACAAAGGAACAAGCATATTTTTGGTTTTAGTATAGCCTTTCATTTTGTATTGTTTTGATTGGGTAACTGTTTAGATGATATTATCACATGCTCATTTTTGGGCCGTGTTTCATTAGTATACTTGTTTTTACAACAAGAAATGCACCATAAGGTCCAAATGTATTTTTAACACTACTTTAACAAAAATAACACTTTTCTTTCTGATGTCAAAGTGGTAAGCCTTGGGAGCTCAAATCTTCAATTTGTAAGATGTTGCTGATTCTGAAACTCTGGAGTATCTACAGATTGTGAGAGATAAAAAAAAGTATCTTAATACAAATCCTGCTTCTCTAGAGTTACACCAAAGCAGTTAAAGACTTTCCTTTTTCAGTCTTTTAGGACAACATGGCTATAATATAAATCACCCTCTTTGATCTTCAGCAATTCATCACACAATTCCGGGACAATTCTTCACTTATGGATATAATAACTTCCTTCAAAAAATGGACTTCAAATTGTCCAATAATGGACTTCAAACTTTAATTCATTTACAGGTCATTACCTGCAACACATTGACATGAACAAACACAGTGAACACAACTTTTCCTCTTTCTATTAATTCAGACATTCAGAAGGCTTTTACACTTGGCCAGAATTGGCTGTAATGTTGCTAAGGGATGTGCCTTTAATGCATGTAGTACCTGTGTTGCTCTCCCTTTTCCCCACTTGTCTGATTCCATTAACCTCTTAATGTTTGGCCATCCAGGAGTTAGAAAAGTTGGAAGCTGTGATTATTGTGGTATACAGTTGACTCCCCATTAGGAGTTGTTCTGGAGAGTAACCATTCTGCAGAGGGATAGAGTCCTCTGCTGTCCAGAGTCCTTTCACAGTAGCCACTGCACACTCTTCCTCCCCATTTGCTTGTGGGTATCCTGGGCTGCTGGTAATGTGTGTAAACCTGTATTCAGTGGCAAAGTTCTTAAAGAGTGCACAGCTATACTGGTAATAATCCTGTGGACTGTCACCAGACACCAGACTGTCGAAAGTGAACTTCCTCAGCCTCAGACGAAACCACAGTATTTGTGGAGGGTGCTCCTCTGGTGCTTTGTGATCAGTTTCCAGTCTAAACTTCGGGCTGAGGTAAGATGACAGCCATTCACACGCTCAGATCTAATTTCTGAAAAGCCTCTTTTTGTGGTGATCCCCTGCACCATTCATTTTTCTTTGAATGGACTGGTGTAGTATCCAAGATGGGGTAAAAAGTTACCCAGATAATTAGCCATCCCCATCACTCTTCTTACTTCATCCAATTGGGTTGATTCAGGCATCTCCAAGATCGCTCTGACTTTGCTCTGGGGCCGACAAGGTCTCCCAAATAGGGTGATGAATGTCGTCAAAAGTGAGCTTTCCTCAGACAATGCAATTTGCCGCTTGTACCTTGTCTCTCATTGGCAGGGGCACATGGCATGAAGAATTTTGTACGGCTCCTTTAATTTCCCTATGCCAAGGAATACTGAGGGGTATTCGGCTATAATGTCTATAATGAACAGTGCGAAGACGCTGTATCAGTGTGAGGGCTTCAATTGCAGGGAGCTCTAATAAGGGCTTGGACAGTCCAGCGACTGCATAAATATCCTGTTCCGTAGTTTTATTTGTGATGCTTAGCCACCCTTTAAACTAACTCTTTACATTCAGCCTTTGATTACCTGGTCCGAACAGCACTTTCCCATGTGGCTGCAACTCGCCATATTTCTTTGTGGAGAAACTGCTGCTTGGAATTGTTGTAACAACAGCTCCTATGTCTAATTTGAAAACTTTTTTTCCCTATTCAGCACAATCAGTTCATTACACTCATTAGTCTATACACCTCTCCAAGGAAAGCAAAATACCCCTCCTCATTACTCTCTAACTGCCACTCTGATTTTATGGACCCCTCTAACTGACCTAAGTTTTTGCTAAATGCCCCTTATGGTGACATCTACTGCAGCCAGTCTCTCTAGCTGGGCAGTTTTTCTAGGGTGATTCTTAATGTTCCCACATCTACCTTTATCCAAGTAATTGGTTCTCTGTTTAAATTTTAAGTGGCTTTTGCGATCTTCTGTTCTTTTTGTGTGTGGCCTCAACGTGTCCTATCATCTGCTCTGTTCCACACAATATTGCCTGTTGTTTTTTTAATGTTGCACCTTACAACTCTCGTTATTGCTTTCTCTAACATCAAATTTGCGTCTAACTGTAAGCTCTCTGACCATTCGGTATTGTGTATGCCAACCATGATATAGTGCCTTATCCGATCTTCCTTTAGGGCTCTGAAATAACATTGCTCAGCGAGTGAATAAACTGCTGTAATAAACAACTTGACTCTCTCTCCCGACTCTTGGTTGAGTCACGCTCTTTCAAAGATAACATCTTCTTTCAAAGATAACACAATGCTTGTTAAAAACCTCCGTAGCGGCAACATACAATCTCTTCTGAGCATCAGTCAATGGTAACACATGCAATACCGACCACTATACATGAAAGCGTTCACCTGATATTCCTCTGGCCGTTTATCCAAGCCAGATGCGATTCTGTATCACTCAAAACACTTCATCCATCTTGGCCATTCACTTGTATTGGTAAAGTCGAACCTGCCTGGCAGAGCTTGCTGCGAGGCTAACATCCGTGGGGCTTGTGCTTCTCTCTCCATGTTCACTTTGTTTCACCAGTATACTCCTTTTATGCATTCTTTTCGGTCCAGTTCACTTCTGACACCATGTTGTGTTAGCTATTTTTACATTAACAAACCAGGCACAGGTGTGCTGCTTTGGACAAACTCTTTACCCAGAAACCCTGTGTCCCCTCTTATATGTCCGTGCTACAGTAGTAACATTACACTGAAAGTTCCCTTTACAGAACAGACAACATTTAAACATAAACAATATTATGTATTCACAATTAAATAAACTTAAAATATTTAAGAATCTTTTATAGCATTTTATAGATAAACTGTAGATCCTTTAACCCTACCCCAAACCCAAACATAAACATTCTGTAGAGAATATAAAAAGAATAGGCTACATCAAATGTAAAAGTAAAACATGTAGGAAAATGACACTTTTAGTAACAATATAGAATTGAAAAGATATTTTAAGCAGCTAATACCACTCCTATTTCTAAACCTATCAATAATCACTCCTTAAAAATATTATTTTGAATCGTTGCACATTTTCTTGAACAAATGTTCTTGAGTTAGCCTATTGTTTTTTTTGTATTTGTTTTTGTTTTTTTTGGGTGGTGGGGTATTAACATTTTTTATAAATAAATGAAAATAAACTCAACAGTACTAATACTGTAAATGACAATATGGTAATAATACTGTAAATGCAACTACAGTAAACAATATAGTATACTGTAAATGAAAATAAACTCAACAGTACTAATACTGTAAATGACAATATGGTAATAATACTGTAAATGCAACTACAGTAAACAATATAGTATACTGTAAATGAAAATACAGTAATCCAGCTGCCAGTAAGTTACTGTAAAATTTACAGCAATCTCTTTACAGTGTATCCATTACTATGCCAAACAGAGAGTTATGACTGATGTAATTAAGACTATGTTAGGCTATGGTGGAAAGTGAGCAGTCACAAGATGTCTGGTCCGAGACTAATATCTCTTTAATGGGTGGTATTGTGAAGACACATTTATGAAGTACTGTGTCAAATTTATGAGGTACTCATGTTAAATCTATCAAAACAAGTAGCATAACTCCATCAAAGCTCCTTTGAGTATGCGCTGGACCATGCCCGATAAGTAGACTGTTCCGTTCACCTAACCCTGTTCACACCGAGCGCAAATAGAACATAAAATTTGCGTCTATTGCGCCCAGTTGGACACTTGAACATTTCAAATCCACTCGTGCGTCCACAACGAATTGGACGAGCGTATAAATCGAGCATTTGCCGCGAATTAGACGCGTGTTCACATTAATATGTGGTTAAGACAATAAGTGTACATGATTATAAATCCCTGTAATAAAATTAAATATGACATAAAACATAACACAGTCTCTTTTTGTTAAATGTCAGTTTATGTGTGATCAATAATAGCCATTATAAAAGTATAAGTAAAAGGTATAAGAAGAAATACAATAAATAAAGCAAACAATTCAGTCAAACAAAGTCAGCGCTAGTAGGCTACAAAGGGTAAAGTTAAATAGCCTAAAAAGAGTAAGTTATGAAACTTCACTTTGCCCTCGGTTAAAACATTTTGGCAGGCAACAATTGATAGATTCATGAGACCAAAGATCGCCCGTTAGATCTACACAAGACCAATTATATCTCATGTTTAACCACTACAGAGTAAACAGAGCCAGCGGCAAATGCCAGAAAGACTAGCCGAGGTAAGGCTGCTCTCACCGGGGTTAAAGGGTTACTTCAGCGATTAGCATTAAGCTTTGTATCAGTAGAAACCTGGGAGTATATTCGAATTATCATAGTTTCCCCCATCATATCTCCCTGAGACGAGAGAATTATGTATTTTATTACATAATTAATAAATTATGAAAAATCCTCTGATGACGCAAATATCGTCATTTTGTGTCTTCTGAGGTTTTTTGGCCAGAGGCTAAAGGCTACAGCCAGCAGGAGGCGCTATTTCCGCATGTTTACAACATCGAACTCACAGCACTCGGCTCGGGGAGCTGCGGAGATTCATGTAAACGGAGCGGTGGAGAGCAAAGTGAGTGTTTCAACTTTTCAAATGATTTCTTATGAAAGTTAAGCTTCCAAAGACATGAACTGAAAATGCGCCAGACTGAACATGCACTGTGATGTTATGCCACGGCCGCGCTTACCTCAGCTCATGTGATGGATGTAATCTGACTCCTGCCGCGTTTGTGCCGTGACACTCAATCGGCTCACTCACATTATATTGAACAGACATGTTCAGTTTTTAATTGTAGTGTCTCTAACTGAACTGATTTTATGAAAATGAACGCGGTGGGCAAGTGATCCAGTAATCCAGTAGCCGTGCATAGAGTGGCCTCGTAGGGCAGCAAAGCAAGTGCATTCTGGGAGTTGTTGCCTTTCATCCCCATGAGACAAATAAATTTTCTGTCTTTTCTCAGTCTAGAAGGCACCACATTCAAAAATAATTTCACATTTCTACTACATAAATGACCCAGATTAAATACAGATTCATCTTCCCAGCGCTGAAGTACCCCTTTAACGATCACTGAGTGCCCGCTGATCGACTGGAAACACCAACACCAACACCATCCAAGTTCCCAGAACAAAACTTTGCAGCATGGGCGTTAGGGCCTTTTCATCGGCTGCTCCGAGGATGTGGAATACCCTCCCGGACTACCTGAGGGCCCAATAGACTACAGATGTTTTTAAACGAAACCTAAGAACATTTCTTTTTACTAAAGCTTTCCACTGAATGTGTTTTAAATAGCTTTTCTTGAATAGTTTCTTAAATAGTTTTAAATAGTTTTTCTTATTTTTTGTATTTAATTAACTGTTTTTTATTGTACTTCTAGATGCTCTGTTGCACTTTGAGATTGCAGAAATGTAAAGTGCATTACAAATAAAATTCATTATTATTATTATTATATTAGGCTTAGGAGTTTAGAATTGAGAATGCCCTGAGTCTCAACAAGTACAGTTTGTAGGACTTCCTCAGTTACAATCTGATTCCCTATAGTAACACAGATGACAGCTTTGAAGGATTGTATCTTCCTTTTCCAACAGCCTCCAAAGTGTGAAGCACCAGGGGGATTGAACTTGTATCAAATCTGTTGGCTGGCTAACTGCTCTTGTAATGTTGGGAGAAGGTCAGAAAAAGATTCTTGTAACTCTCAATTACCACCTTCCCTCAAAAGGAGATGAATTGCCTGAATTGTCCTGACCTGACCTTGTGTCAGCCATAGCTCACCTGACCTAGCATGAGATGGGATGTGGTTGACTATGATCCATGGTGTGTTTCTGTAATGCAAATGTTGCACAACATGGGCTGCAAGTCATCCAGGTCTCTCCAGAGGAATTGGAAAAGAGGACTATCCTCTGGCAGTAGACGCACCTGATAAATCATTCCCCTGATGTCACAGCTTAAAGCCACTGTGTGCTCACAGAACCTCAGCAGGACGGAAATTAGGGTTGGGCCAAATGTAGAACCTGGAATTAGGAGTTGGTTCAGGTTCTTTCCTCTGTGCTGAAAGGAACCATTGAAAACGACTCTGTTCTTGCCATTGTGGTGAGTCATATGGTGGGGGATATACCCTGATTCTGTTGACTTTTCCACATGTTCTGGAGATATTACCAAAGCGTATCCTTTCTCCTCCAACATATTAATTTCAGCCCTGTAAGATGCTGCTTAAGTTTGATCTTTGGCTAACCTCCTCTCTATTCCTCTGAGGCAAGGCAGGGTATTATCCTTTGGGGCTTGTGGTATGAGCACATTCTTCACTCAAAATAATAGATTGGCATATCTAGCAACTCCATCTACCATATCTCTAGTTGTCTTTGACTCAACTAAAACAATAGCCTCTTGATCTTGCCTTGATCGAGTAATGAGTTTCTCACTGTAAAATGAAAGTACATTTAATTGCCATAATCTCTCCACTTGATTGTACAGGTCAGTAGGGGAAAAGGAAGTAGAAGTGAAGAGACGCGGTTCTTAAGTGGGACCTTGCAGTGTCCAACCCAGGCGGGTCCTGATGGCAGCTTCTGTGTATTTCTCTGTACCTGGGAATATTATTGTTGGGGTGGCTGAGTGTTTCAGATCCTTTTTTTTTTGTCCCTTTCTGCTCATGGCTACAGGCTTACTCCTGGAATGAGAGAAGCTGGTGTTTTCTTCTTGGACCTGCAACTCGAACTCTAGCCAGGCTGAGAAATTCAATATGGTAGGAATAGGTACTCGGTGGGGATAGATAACCCATCTGAAGAGAGTTTGCAGATCATGCGGAAGCTTACACGAATATCTTGACAGGAAATTGTACAGGCTTAGCCTCTTTGGCTCTTTATGGTGTATGAAGGCGAGGCTGTGGGATTGGTGAGGACGTACCTGTTAAATGATGACTGGGCTGGTTACTTGCCACAATATGTCTCATCTGTGCTTCAAGAGCCTCTTTCCTTTTCTCTAGCCATCTTGTCTGTGGATTTGCAAAATGCAGGAGTTCCTCATTCTCTTTCCTAAGCTGCTGAAACTCTGCTAAGACCACCGATGACAACTCAGGATGTGAGGAGGAGATTTTATGCTGCTGTTTATCTTCCCTGATGGAGCACCATTTTGAAGGCTGCCAAGGCTGAGGGCTTGATCTATGTTCATAAGAGGTGGCAGCTATGTTGAGTGAGGCTGCTCCTGGTGGCTCAGAATCTTCACTTAGTTCAGGAGAAGAAGTGTCTGCTCTGTCTTGTGATAGTTGCCTTAGGTGGTATCTTGTAAACTCAAAATCTTCTGATAAATATCTAGGGAGACAGACTGATTGCTGGGGTCTGTCAGTGGGTTCAGGAGAGGTCTGGTGTCAGGATCACTCTGATACATCTTTATTGTGACAGCTCCTCATCCAGCTCTAAGGACCACTTGTAATTAAGACTTTGTTAGGCTCTGGTTGAATGTGAGCTGTCACAAGATGTCTGGTCAGAGACTAATATCTATTTAATGGGTGGTATTGTGCAGATACATTTATGCAGTAGTGGTTTGGTGTATGAAATCGATCAAAACAAGCAGCATAACACCAAAGTATATGCGCTATTGACTAAGCCCCAAAAACAAAACTGTTCTGTTCACGTAAGACTTCTTGCTCTTAGCATAATATTCTTAAGTCACAAGAGGGCACTGTCTCTTTTATAAATATAATAAAGTTCGGAGAGCATTTTCAACAACAGAACTGCGTTTAATAAATGTGACTAAGAACATAATGATATGACAATTGAATACAATAGAATCAAACTAATGCCCAGATTTTAATATTGATAAATATGGATTTGTACCGATTTGTACTTCTAAAAGTAGTTAGTATGTAAATAATTTACATTTTAGTGCTGTCAATACGTCATTATTTTATGTTTCAGTGTGTGAAAACATAAGTAAATGTATGTGTGGTAGAACCACACTTATAAGAAAACTCATAAGATTCCATTGCTACACATAATGGTATTTGAGTTCATTCAAAGAATCAAATAGACCATGTACCATGGTGAAGTATCATGCAAATACCATGGTAATATCATTCAGTATCATGGTATATATCAAACTACCATTGTAGAATCATTTGATTTCATCACTGTATTATCATAGTGCCTTCTGGAAAGAAAATAAAGTCTTACTTCTTAAAAAAAAAAGTATTTCAGCAGTATGTAGCAGGATTATGAAATTCAGAAATACTCCTACACATTTTTTTTTTTTAATTATTTAAATCTTTTTATGATAAAAATAAAACCGGAAAGCTGGAATGTTGAACTGTGATGTTTGTAGCCTCCCACAAAACCACTTCTGTGACACTTCTATGCCAAGGAACACAATATTAAAACCCCTTGACTTTTAGAGAGTTTTAAGATGTGTGTCTGTGTGCCTGTGCCTGTGTGTTTTGTGTGTGTGTGTGTGTTATTTTGCTGTGTGGGATGGTGTAACCCCATAATGCAAGTTTTAGGTGAATTCAGTGCCATTTTGCTATGGAGGAGAGTGAGCTGCTGCATAATGTTTTCTGTTGCTTCTTTGAATCGGTTTTATTAGCTTTTACTAGAGCCAGTCAAACATTTCAGACTTAACTCATTCTTAGAAGAAAAGGTTCTATGGTAAATAGTAAATGGACTGCATTTATATAGTGCTTTTAACAGACCCATGGCCATCCAAAGCGCTTTACATATTGCCTCACATTCACCCATTCATACAATGATGGTGGTGTCAGCAATGCAAGGCGCCATCCAGCTCGTCGGGAGCAGCTGGGGTTTGGTGTCTTGCTAATGGACACCTCAACACTTGGTCAGGTGGAACCGGGGATCGAACCACCAACCTTCCAGTTTGAAGACAATCCACATGAAATGATACAGGGTTCTGTCAGGCACTTCATATAAAAGACCAGTTAGGGGTTCCCATCATGGGATAATTTTATGAATTTAGTTTTATTTTATTTAGTTTTATTTTTGTTCATTTGTTTTAATTGATTTTTAAGTTTAATAAAATCGTATGTATTAAACAGCTTGTAAACTCGAGAAAAAAATGAAACAACCTGTTAAACAAGAAAGTATTATACAATCATTTAACACATTGATCCTTATATAAAACCTTTTTGAAAAGGTTATTTTTGAAAGGGAGTCTTTTCCCACTGAATCCCACTGCACTTTTTTGTTTTTCTAAGAGTGTATACCAGGCAAAGAAATTGCTGCATAAACAGTGACTGTTTTTTTATTTATTTTATGTGCCATTTGCAATGATGTTTGTTTTTAGTCCATTTATTTCGGTCCTATAGTTAGAAAAAATGGAGAAAGCAAAAACAGCTGTAGAGTCTATACCTATGGCCTTTCTTGAAAAATGATATTGTGTTGGAGAAATATTATTGGAGATATTATGTTCCGTAAAGTGCATGTGGATGGAAATACAGTTTTTGCCATAAGGAGAGGAAAATCAAGACATTCTTATTTCTCACTAGCCATCTGGACCAAAAAAAAAAAAAAAACCCACAGTTGCTATGGTGACAGAATACTTTGACAAGCAGTCCATGTGTAGATAGATTGTTTCAATATATACATACTGTATGGCTGATAAAGTCTTCATGCGCATACCGAAATCAATGCCTGTAGCTAGACAATGACCAGAGCCATCTGTACATATACAGGTCTAGTAGGTCTATGGCTTCAGGTAACAATATTGGAAGGATTTCAATAGCATTTGGTGCAGTGCCGAAATCCTACTCAGAATCCACCTACAATTAATTGGCAACAGTTGGGCCTGTAGCCATTTGATTTGTTGTTTTTCTTTTTCTTTTCTTTAAAAAAAAATTAATTAAAAGAGTTCCACTGAGGACTGGACCTCTTTTACAAACAAATACTGAGTAAATAGTGTCGCTCTCATAGGAAGACTAATGGAAAATGGCATAAAAGCAGCTGCTTCCACTCATTAAAACTGTCCTGTACTGCTGTTCTGGCCATTGATTCTGGCTGTGGCCGTGTTAATAGGTACTGGAAGTACTGATTTCTTATTTTTACCAAAAAAAAAGAGAAATCATCTCCCTCCCCTTTTGCCTGTGCTATCTATCTATTTTGGCATTTATAATATTTTATGAATGTACATTATAAAGGACACTAATAAATTAAAAAGACATTTATATATGCAAAACACATTTTCTAAAAACAAGTCCTGAAGGGCACCTATTATGCCCCTTTTTGCAAGATGTAATATAAGTCTCAGAGTGTGATGTTTCAGATCAGAATTCCTAACAGATCATTTAATATACCATTTTGAAAATGCCTTCACGGCTCGTGAACATGTAAAAGAAAACTGAAACATGATACATCTGTTTGGCTTTGATTATCATCTTTATCACGGACATGCTCATGTGACATTGCAGTTCTACATCATGATGAAATTTTATCATCTACTTGCACTTTATTAAACTTGCAGCAAAAAGACTCTCAATTTCCATGCACAATTTGTGCACATACGCACAGAGAGCTGGATGTTGGTGTGTCCGAGTAGGCTTTTAAACTAGACTAGTTCTCTTTCATGTGTTTTTGCGATTAAACTATCAAATGCACTCAAGGTTATGTCAAAAACACATTAAGTTCACATAAAAACAGAAATCCCATGTTTATATTAGATATGTTTACTAAAGTGAAAGCAGTGTAATATACAGTACCTACTGCTATAGCTGCTGTTAATATGAATACATTTTTATTTTTATTTTTTATTAAATTTGCATAAAAATCTTTAGGGGCAAAAAGACAATTTCCATCCAATTTTGTGTGTGGTTGTGTGGTTGTGTGTGTGTGTGTGTGTGTGTGTGTGTGTGTGTGTGTGTGTGTGTGTGTGGACTGGTAATCCCTACGGTATGGGGACAAAAGATGGCAATATCCAAATTTTTGTCCTTGTGGGGACATTTTTTTGGTCCCCATGAGGAAAACATCTTATAAATCACACTAAGTGATGTTTTTGAAAATGTAAAATGCAGCATGTCTCCTGTGATGGGTAGGTTTAGGGGCAGGGGCAGTGTAGGGGATAGAAAATACGGTTTGTACAGTATAAAATGCATTACGCCTATGGAATGTCCCCACAAAACATGGAAACACAGCATGTGTGTGTGTGTGTGTGTGTGTGTGTGTGTGTGTGTGTGTGTGTGTGTGTGTGTGTGTGTGTGTGTGTGTGTGTGTGTGTGTGTGTGTGTGTGTGTGTGTGTGTGTGTTGTTTTCCTAGCATGATCTATGGTTTTCTCTCCGTGGCATGTAGGTGTGGAAGATATAATGGAATTGTTTGATTTGACTGGTTGATTCACACTAGCTGGAAGAGAAATAGAGTGAAAAGAATGAAAGAACGTGTGAAAGGAAATATGTTTGAGCTACTTGAAGCCAGGGGAGGTAGTGCCTTCCAATGAAATTTCTCTGAGAAGTTATTTTGATCTCTCCCTCACTCCTTCCTTTGATAATATTGTACATTATGTCCAAAAGCCAGGTTCTAATAATAACATCCATCAGATTCATAATGCGATGATGACACATAATTGTACCAAATTACAAAGTGCTGGAATAAGTGAGATTTTAGTATGATTAGCATTTTTACTGTTATCTTAATGCACTGCTTTTACATTGACAATGTGAGAAGCTGGAATTAAGTAATTTATTCAAAAGTCACAATATTTAAATAACACATTTTATGACAGTTGATCAAAATATTTTTTAAAAAGACGATACACAGCTGTTTTGTCTCTACAATGCCCGTATTCCTTCGAAAGCACATTGCAGCTTGTTCAACCCCAGGATAAACCGTTTTAATCAAATTTCTGTTTATAGCATGGCTTTCATCATTTGCTCTTGAACACCAGGCCCATGTTAGAATAAGCAATGAATAATCTTTTGACAGCCCAAATTACCTTATAAAGCTATAAAGTAAAAATCTTATATTGTAATGAACAACCTTTCACTTATAAGGCTTATTAGGCTTTGAAGCATCTTAGTCACAGATAAACACTGTCCATTAAACATAGTCTATTTACAGTTTATTATAATCAAAGGGCAGCACCTAATCAGGTCTTTGAATTATTTTAATCTGAAACATAATGCATCCCCCTGATACTGAAGACGGGATGGGGGCACAAACAAGTTGTAAACACAAAAACAAAGACAACAACTACTGCATGACCCAAATCTGCCAGATCACAGAGGTTCTCAACTTCTGTTTTAATTACACCTATAGGAATTAAGCAAGAAAGTGTTCAACGTGAAATTCACACTCCTTTAGGTAAAAAAAAAAAAGCAATCTTCAAAAGGATATTCAGGAGCACACATAAATGGAAACTTTAATTTTTTTTTTAAAGATAAAGATATAAACCCGATTTTTTATTTTTGTATTCCGTGACAGAAACAAGCTTTTATACACCACAGCTGGATTTTTTTTTTTTTACCTCTCCATGATGTACACTATATTGCTAAAAGTATTGGGATACCCCTCCAAATCCCTGAATTCAGGTGTTCCAATCACTTCCATGGCCAAAGGTGTATAAAATCAAGCACCTAGGCATGCAGACTGCTTCAAACATTTGTAAAAGAATGGGTAACTCTCAGGAGCTCAGTGAATTCAAGCGTGGTACCGTGAAAGGTTGCCACCTGTGCATGGGTGTCAAAACCATTGTGTGTGGGTGGGTTTTTACGACCAATGATATTGGACTCACTCACTTTTATCGTCTCTAATTCAGCACATGTCTGTTTACCTACCAATAACCAATAAACACGTATTATTAAACACATGTTAGATGCTTTATTTCCACTTTTTTAATATTTTCTTTATTTTTATTGAAAATAAGTGTCTTGGCGATCTGATATGTGATGGGAAAAGGGAGCAGAGCGAGTTCGGCAAAAGGTGGATTCGAACCTCTGATCGATTTGCGTCAAAACTTGATACCATGCGTCTTACCCCTACACTATTGCCCTAATCACTCTGTGATTTCCATCATTTTGTCTGCCCCAATCAATCGTTTAGTAGCTAAACGGCGGTATATTTGTATTTAATGTAAATGGCGTCTAACGTTACTCCAGTAAAAAAAATTCTGAGAGAGGACCCACCCACATTTTATTTGCTTCCGACGCCCATGCACCTCTGCAATGAGTCCATTCGTGAAATCTCTCTACTAAATATTCCACGGTCAACTGTTAGTGGTATACTGGTATTATAGCAAAGTGGATGCAATTGGGAAAAACTCCAAAAGGCCAAAGCCATTTTAAAAAATCACAGAGTGGGATCAGTGCATGCTGAGGTGCACAGTGTGCGGAAGTCGCCAACTTTCTGCTAAGTTAATAGCTACAGCAATCTAAATTTCGTGTGGCCTTCAGATTAGCTCAAGAACAGTGTTTAGAGAGCTTCATGGAATGGGTTTTCACGGCAAAACTGGATGCAGTGCATGTGTAAAGCACGCTGCCACTGGACTCTAGAGCAATGGAGATGCGTTCTCTGGAGTGACGAATCATGCTTCTCTGTCTGGCTCAACCCGACAGAACACCTTTTGGATGAATTAGAGCAGAAACTGCGAGCCAGGCCTTCTCATCCAACATGCCTGACCTCACAAACGCGTTTCTAGAACAATGGTCAAAAATTCCCATAAACACACTTCTAAACCTTGTGAAAAGCCTTCCTAGAAGAGTTGAAGCTGTTATTGCTGAAAGGGTGGGCCAACTCCATATTAAACCCTACAGATTAAGAATGGGACGTCATTAAAGTTCATTAATGTAAAGGCAGGCATCCCAAAACTTTTGGCAGTATAGTGTATCTCTATGATGTTTGTTTGTTTTTTGTTTGTTTGTTTGTTTATGTATTACCCTTAATGTATAATAGTTATATACAAGGTTTCTAATGGTACTGAAATGTAAATGCTATTACAGAATATATATATTTTTATTTTATTATTATTATTATTTTTAGATTGAATTACATTTGTTTAAAACATCGACAGTATAAACAGTTAAAATACCAGCATATTGAGCTGTAGGACACATAAGTAAATAAATAAATAAACAATGTTCCTGTATAATCCCACATTCAAGCTGTTTTTGCTGGGCTATCCAGATTTTTGAGAAAAGCATGAAATCATCAGAATTCAGTCGTGATCTGTGGACAGGATAAGCTACCCGAGTCCAGAGGGACATTTTAACATGTCACAGTCAGTGTTGAAGTGGGTGAAATTGAATCAGCTCTCTGCTAGGCTGATGGCAGGTGGCCCCTGCCGCGCCATCGTGATTCCCTTATTTCCCGTCTCTGGTCCCTGAGAGGCATTAAGCCTGTATGCGCGAGGGGGAAAAAAATCAGAGATGGAGCCCTTCTTCAAAGCAGCTGGCAAAGACTGCTGCCAGGAACATCTCACAAAGTACATGGGCACAGCAGCAATTTAGAGAGAGAATCATTCACTCTCACTCACTCACTCACTCACTCACTTCTCTATCATTCAACTTGATGCATTTATGGAGATGTTGACGAATATGGTCAGATACTGTAATATGACTCTGGTATGAAAGTTTATAAAATGAAACGCATACTACGAAGAGTGGTGGCTTTTGTTTACTGGATTGTCTTTTGGCATTGTTATTCCCTCTGCACTCATAGTGATTACAAGATCAGAGTAATTTCATTGGCAAGGGTCTTGGTGTTATTTATCAACATGTTTTTGAATGCGTGTACACGCTCACGGTCCAAGCTCATTTCAAGATAGAAATGTTCACTGTCATTGGAATGAATTATAGTTAATCAATATTTGATATGTATATAGCCTTGGAAATTGATATAGCATTGTCATATAAACTCAGTGGAATAAACTTTTGTAACTATGTACAGTACAATAAGCACTTATTCACTTAGTCCTTTCAGATATGTGAGGGAAAAGAGAGATATAATTCTGCATTTGATCAGAACAGTTGTCTTTTCAAAGCAGCCAATTTATCATTAGAATTTTTGAATACTATCGCACTAGATTATTTTGCTCTCCATTTCATTGAGTTGAACTGCATTGAATACAATCCTTTAGTAAGTCGCCTGATTTAGTCAATGAAAGGACCTAAGAGGATTGAAACATCCAATATGGACATTATTTAATGATAAATTAGAAGTTAGGTCAATGTAAATAGATGATGACTAGACCTTGGCAAAGTAGCCACTGTCCTTCAGCAGTTAATGCAGCATTGTTTTAATTTTACACATTTACTATTGCAATAGTGCGAGAAAAGATCTCTGTGTTCTGTATCATGCCTTTTTTCCCCTCTTGTGTACCAAAGAATAAATTGCATCCACCATACAGCATATGCTGTCCCCTGCTGCACTGGAGTATGGAGTGGCTTTTAATCGTGCTGTTAAAACCACACTATTGAAAGATTCAAAAATGAAAAAGATCAAATAAAATACTTCAAGTCATTCCAAGGTGCTAAGATTTCCTTTGCCACATATTGGGAGCAGTCAACAGGAGTCAGACCGACTATCTTCACATCTCTGCTGGAAAAAAATCTTGAAGAAAATATACCTTTAATGTTATCACGCAAATGTCAGCAGTTTCTCTAAATTATGCATTTCATACTTGATTTCCTTCAAATTAATCCAGACATGTACTCAAGAAGACAGTGAATAGATTGTCTATGATAATACAGGACAAGAAATATGCACATTCACTGACTAATGTCTGCCTTTTGATTTTGAAATGGAAGAATCCTTACATATTGCAAGTTTTACATTCATAGTGCTAGCTTATGATCATATGATAAAGATTTAAAATCTTAACATTAAATGCATAAGACAATCAATAATTTCAAACATTTGTTTTAAATACACTTTTTAAAGGTTTATCTGTCTCATTGGGCCCTATCATACGCCAGGCATGATGCAAGAGTTTTTTGCTAGTTTCAGCCCGACGCAATTATCATTTTCACATCCAGCGCCACATTGTTTAAATAGCAAATGCACTCTAACCCATTTGTTCGCCCATGGGTGTGCTGGTCTGAAAACAAGGTGTGTTCAGGCGTATTGTTGGCAGATTGCTATTTTGAGGTAACTGAAAACAGCTGCGCCATTGACCAACCAAAACCTGGTCAATAAAGCAGTATTTTTTTGTGTTATTCGAAGTGCACACTAGTAATAGTGTGCACAGCATGCGTACACTCTGCTTCAGCACACAAACATGCCAAATAGTAAAAATAAAAGGATTCCTCTCTGGAGAAGCGTTCAGTCTCACCATGTAAATAGCAAATCTGCCATGGTGCAAGTGAAACTGGCTTTTAAAGGGAATGGGAGATGAGACTCTGATTGGTTTATTGCATGCTACACCCATGACTCATTAACTTTTTCACACATTGCAGAGAGGTGAAAAGAATATGGCGTTTCTCTGAAAAAGTAAATGCATTTAAACATAACAATGCAGACAATAACATTACTAATGTAAGTAGGGGAAAAACTATACTATACCATAGTAGGGGAAAAAATACTATTGTAGTCAATGGTTGCTCTATCTGCTTTGTTACAAACATTCTTCCAAATATCTTATTTTGTGTTCAGCAGAACAAAGAAACTCATACAGGTTTGGAACAACTTGAGGGAGAGTAAATGGTGACAGAATTTCCATTATCCCTTAAATATAGTATTAATGAACACATATAGCTGACCTTCTGAAATGCTTGTGAGGCAGGATATCCTTTGATGGTCAAAGGGAAAAATAGCATCTGCTCGTTTTACATACAATTTTGTGGGTGTGAATTATTATTATTATTATTATTATTATTATTATCAGTATCATTTGCATACCAAGCCCATAAAACAGTTTAGTTTACAATAGTTACTACTGTTTGTCAGAAGTTACACCTATCATCTGGGCAAAGCATCATGGGACATGGGATAAGGTGGATTGCAACACATTATTTAAAGAAAGCTGATATATTTGGAGCCATATTTGCAACCTCATGCTGCATATTCAACCACCCGTGGGTAGATCTTTGTGTACCGCTGAAAGTGTTTACTGAAAAACTGTTTTTGTTTTTACAAGGACCGTAATTTACTACCTCCCAGGCTCTTGCCTCCTTAGTACACTTACTCACTCACTCACTCACCTCCCTCTTTGCCATGGCCAACATCTTGTTCCAAGCTTCTCTTGATCTGACACTTCCTCCTCTTTAGTCATGGAATGATGTCTTTAAATAACCCTTCCACTCAGCATTGGCACACACATGTTCATATGTGTTCTGTAATTATAGAAGGTATTAGTATAGACTGACTGACTGGCATTTGCTTGGTCTCATCTGGATGCCTATGGAATCAATTTGGATGTTTTTTTGGGCAGCCAACACACTTCAGAGGTTAAGATGTTTCCATGGACTAAGTGAAGTATGCACACACATACAGTACTGTAGGCACACCCTATATTGCTCACTAAGAATATTAGGTGTGTGAGAGAGGTTGTAAGTTGTAAGTATAACAACTCCTCACTCTCTCAAGCACCTGATATTCTGTTACTCGAAGGTGTTGTTCAACACATTGTGGGATCTCTTTACAAAACACTGAACGTCATGCAGAAGATCTGTTTTTTTCCTTTATTATTCTCTGAAAAATCTGATTATATCTTCCTCAGACTGTCTCGGATGACTTTGGTTTCTTACGTAACAAGCTCTCAGATTTGATTAGACTGAATCTAATGCCGTCTTCTCAGATTTTCTTTCCACTGAACGGTCTGCTCATGGGACAGAGGAACCTCAATGCAGAGCGTTTTGGGCTGGCCTGCTGCCCTGTCCCCTGTATTTCCAGCTCCTCTGGGTTAGAGGAAGTAATTTGCCCACTTTATCTAAATGCATGAAATTAAAGGGGAAGGATATCATGTTTTGGGGGCGTAATGTCAAATAGGAAATTAAATATGAGCATTTGCGCAACCTACATGAAGGATATCTGCGACAAAGGGTGCCTGTGACCAAAGTAATTGCCAATCACAGTATCTTTCCTCTAACTCAGACTTTACTTTTGGCACAATGGTATAAAAGTCAGTTTATTTACGAGTGTGTGTGACTCTGTGCACTGAAAGCGGCTGGGACAAAAGTGTAAATTGTGCCCATTACCATTGTATTCCAACCTTGTTGTTTCATTTAAGGGATTATGGCTAGCTATCGTTTTATCTAGTAGTCTATCGCAATGATTATGGCTACAGAGGGAATGAGCTGAGAGATGAGAAAAGATATTTCACCAACACACTGAGAGAGGGGGGAATGTGAAAATACAGTCTAATATTTGTACTTGTTAGAATCACCTCCTGGTATGATTGTAAAGCAGTAGAACAGAGTTTTTGAATCCGTCAACGTTTCAAACCATGTATCCTGCACAAGAAGAATGGAGGAGATATTTTCACCCTGAAAATACAATTCCAAAGTAGCTCAATTGAGAGCATTTGTGGCATAGCGTTGATGACCACAAATATACGTTTCGTTTCTTGCTCTTTTTAAAAAGCAAAAGCTGCAAGGCATTTACACTGTAAGTAAACTGTAAGTAACAGTTTTTCAAGGCTTTAAAGGTATGAAGCTATTCATATAAAGTTTAATTAATTGCGTTAACTCATTATTTAATTTGTAATGTTGTTAAAATTGTAATTTTATGTTACATTACAGGATGATTTAAAGCATACATTGTTATGGTAACAAAGTTGTTAAATTGAATAAGACTTTGCACAGAAAAGTTAGTGATTTTTATCGCACTAAAATCATGATTGGCCCTATATTTATTTCCACTGTGCTATACTTTAATCCAGAATTTTGCTATTTAAAAAAAGAAAGAAACGACAATTCGAAATTCGTTTTTTGAGAGAAACAAAATGATGTCACAAATGCTGACAATAATTATTTTTGTACAGTCCATACAAACATAAACTCAGTCACGTGTGCTTGAAATGAACCCTGGTATAAATACAGTGGTGTGGTAAAAGATAGCTTTAAGCAGAACAAAACAATGACAGATAAGCTTGTGATAGAGCCTGTTCTGTAAGCTGAAATTCATGAAATGGCTTTAGCTTTTTTTTGCTTTCTCTCTTTTTATTTTATTTTTCCCCCATGGATTTGTTCTCTGTGATCAAACTTAAGCGAGAACAGTGGGAACGTGGCAAAGAATCTGACCAGAAATGAAGGATGTGTTCTTTGTGTGGTGTGTATACTTTCATGGATGTCTTCACTGATATGATCCCTGAGGCAAGACAAGAACAAAACTGAGGTTGTAAAAAAACTATTTTTATTTTGCAGCCACCAACTGTGCAATGTCACACACTGTCTACAATCTATGCATGTGAATCGTGACTAGCCCAGATATAATGTCCCAATTCAAAAATGTCAAGCTGCTTATCCTTAGTTAAAAATCTTTAATAATAAACCTTCAACCAGTTTTTGTTGTTCTTTTCATATGCATGCAGAGACAGTTCTAGCAATTTAAAGCTCAAGCAGTGTGTTATGAAGCACTAGAAGTTAACACCCACTCTTACTTCTTACACAATCACCAACAGTGATTTTCTCTCCTGTAGTGTTCCGCGAGAGGTTCTGAGCTACACAGAACATGTTACACAGATCAGAGAATCCCACAGCTTACTAATGAGGGGGAGAAATTAGCAGAAGGAGAGGAACGGTTTCAGATTGGACAATTTCATATGTGCAGAGAGAGAGAGAGAGAGAGAGAGAGAGAGAGAGGGATGACAGATTAAGCTTTCCTCAGTTACAGAGCCTGCCTGAGCTCACTGAAGATGTCAAGTGCAAGAAAGATTTCTCATGCATGAGTTTGGTGAGATTCTCAGAAAGTTGTTTTTAATTGTATTATATGTTTATAAAAAAATGTTTCTGCTTTTTAGCGTTGTGTATGTATGGACCACAGTGTCAGTGTTAGCGTTATATATAATTAATAATGTCTTTCAATGTCGCCCCTCTATGACTCCAAACTAGATTCATTCAATAGGATTTTAGCCATTTTCTTTCTTCTGGTTTTAGTGGGAAAAAATCAGACCCTGGATAAATTGTGTGTTTTTTAAAATTGTTCACATTTCACCTGCTTTTCAGTCAGATAGGAAACATTACATATTTGCCAGTATGCATTAGAGGTGTGCGATACCGCTAGATTTGGTATCGATCCGATACCAAGTAAATACAGGGCCAGTATCGCCGGTATCGATACCAATACCGATACTTTTTAATAATTAAGGTGGATGCGTCTTCAGCCTAAATCTAAATGAATTTTCATGACTTTTAATTTGTTTTTGTGATTTGCATTTTGGGTTATTAATCAGTACTACAAAAGCTTTTGTTCAGAAATAACTTTTGGTAGGGGGATTTTTCTCCTCCTCTCTCCGTTTCTGCAGCTCTGCATTTTCTGGTCCGTAATTTTTCATTTGTTTGTACAAATTAGTTGTATTGCCACTGTATTTTAAAGACTTTCTACAAATAGTACAAGTCGCTGTTGTCTCATTTTCGGCCTGAAAATACAGCCATACAACGCTCCTCTTTCTCTCTGCTGCCATTCTTCGCCTCTGACTGACTGCTTTTAGAAATGCGCGGCTGAGCGGTGCGCGCGCCTGACTGCTGGTGGTAGCGCTAGTGGTGAGTCACGTGACGGTACAACACAGGAGACGGGGAGGAGAGCAGTGTCGAGCACTCTTGAGAGCTTCCTCTGCTCTGTGACAGCAGCAGCATTTTGACAAACACGGCCAGGTCGCAAAACGAGAGAAACTGAAACTTAAGTATCGATATTTTCACGTTGGTATCGATCAATACCGATACCAACGTTGGTATCGATATTATCGATATTAGTATCGGTCTGCCCACCTCTAGTATGCATGTTTATATTTATTTAATTATAGCAGGTCACGTTAGTCAAGCTCGCATCAGCTGACTGTCAGCTGATTAAGTCTACCCATAGGAATACAATGTCTATCACAGTATACTATAAGCTCCTTCAGTACTATCAGCAGCTATCACGATCTCCAGAGCTCATGTACCCTCCTCCATCCCCAGCTCCTCCTCTCGTCCAGTATTGCTGCTCTCCTATTCTTATCCATGCTAGGCTGCAGGGATGCGCTGGGTGTTCTTTCCATGAACAGAACCATACCGCCAATCTAAACGGTGTGCTAATTGTCAATCAATCATCTTTGACCATAATGGTCCTGACAGAAGTAAACTCACGGCAGGTCTCTAGGTGCATCAATGTTTTATATTCCTCCCTTCCTTACATTTAGATTTTCAAATAAACTTGTGTACACAGGAGCTTCGGTTAACGCATAGGGGTGAGCATGGTTTAAAACTTTCCACACGTGCCAGCATGAAGAAACTTTGTGAATTTACTATTTGCCATGTCAAAACCACATAGAGAAAAAATATTGCACCAAAGTTAAAACATCTTTGGAAGATATCACTGAATTTTTATTTAAAATGAGACATCTGAAATTATTTTTTATCTTATCTCAATTAATATCTCGTATTTAACAGTTGAAATAGTTGTTTAATGCTGATCTAACCAGCAGAAGACAGGTTTAAATCCCTGTTGTGCAGATGGGGTGCATTGTCACACTGCGTTACAATGAGCCCCTACTACGCTATTATATTCTATACTTTTATGAATTCTATTGAGAAACCATGAGAAAAAGGTGAATGAAGAGTTAATGTTCAGAAAGTATTATTTATTATTACATGTTGTATTACTACGCTGTATAGCTGTGTTTTGCAATGAGTTTGTTGTCAAACTCAATAATTGTTAAAAATGGCATTATTTTATTTGAAATAGTTCAAATACAAAATATTTTAGTTTGTCTTGGATATTTTTTTATTAGATCAGATAACATTTTAAGCTGTCATTTGGTCATGTTACAGTGTACCCCACCTATGGGGCACGTTGTCACATTTCACTTTCACTCTTTCAGGGTAAACAAAGAATTAAGAATCTAGAAAGAGAGTAAATAAAGAATCTTTCAGGGTAAAAAAAGAAAAAGTATACACTGTGTCAATGAAACAAAACCACATAATTGTACTATATGTGAGAAATTAATGTGGGAAAAAACATTTACACAAACTGAGAAAGTCAAAAAGTGATAGGTTGTGCCCCGCTCTCCCCTACTATTCTGGAGCACAAGGTGTCACTTTATAGTGTGATAAGCCAACACGCACGAAGAAGATAGAATATAAATAGTCTTTAATAAATAAACTAAGACACACAGGAGTTTGAAGGAGAATAATAGGAGTACATAAACCACACAAAGCAAAGACAAGAACCCGACAAGGAGTAACTGAAACACGGCAATATATTTTGTGATTAAAACAAAGGCAGCAAAACTAGACACAGCTGAAACAATTAGTAAGGCAACTAACAAGGGTTAATCAACACTAAACGGAAAGGAAACCTAAGAAACAGAAGCACAAGAAGGAAAGGACAATTAAGGGTAACAGCAACAATGTTTTCAAAAGCTTGTTTTCAGGCACCTACAATTACGCTGGCCAAAATGCACACGTTTTCCATTTTAGTTGAAAACGGTGTAGTGTAAACAGTCCCTCAATTTAACCTAACCTAACCCTGAGACTAGGATCATATTTGTTTTTGTGCCATGTCTTGGATCCTTTTGCAAAGGTTTGTTTCAAAACACTTTTCTGCTTTAGGAGTTTGAGATAATACATTTGTGCACCTGCGGTCCAAAAAATTGTTATAAGTAGTCATCAAGTCTGTCATTACGTCTGCTGAGCATTTGAGTGCCGCAGAGTGTGAAAGGATGAGTAATCATTTCGAGGCTTTTTTCTGTAATCTCTCATGCTCGGAGGTATTCATGGTAATATTTGCACTGAAAATGGCTTTTTTAATGACTCACACTCGCGCACACCTGTGAAGCTCACATACACATGCACACAAGATTTATGGCATTAACTGTATTAGTCTTGATAGGCACTTTGTCACTAAAAAACATGGCGTACCAAATTCTCCATTTTGTTGAACCAAGCTGAATGTGATTGAAATACAGGGTTAAAAAAATCCATTATGACACTGGAATTGGAGGAGTGGTGATTGCTAAGTAATCACCGTTATTAATGCTCATATTTTTGCCTTGAAAAATAAAATTTGCCACCTAACTTGTCTAACACCGTTTGTTTTGCTGATTATTTTCAGGCTTCAGACCATTTGCTTGTGGTGGATGGCAAAATGGGCAAAACATACACTACTGTTTAAAAGTTTTGGTTCAGAAAGATTTAAATAAAAAAATACTTTTATTCATCAAATATGCGTTAAATTGATCAGTGACAGTAAAGACATAATGTTTAAAAGAATGCTGTTCTTCTGCACTTTCTATTCATCAAAGATTCTTGAAAGAAAAAAAAGTATCATGGTCTCCACATATTACGTAGGCATATTAGGTCACAACTGTTTTTAGCAAAAATAATATGATTCAGTAATAATGTTAATTGAGCACCAATCAGCTATTAGAATGATTTCTGAAAGATGTGACTGAAGACTGGCGTAATGATGCTGGAAATTGAGCTTTGCCATCACAGGAATAAAGTACATTTTGAAATGCATATTAAAATAGAAAGCAGTTATTTTAAATTGTGATACTATTTTACAATGTTTCTGCTTTTACTGTATTATAGGGCGGCAGTGGCTCAGTGGTTTATGTGGGTTGTCTACAAACCGGAAGGTTCGATCCCCAGTTACACGTGACCAAGTGTCGAGGTGTCCATGAGCAAAACACCAAAACACCAGCTGCTCCCGACGAGCTGGATGGACACCACCATGACGCCATCAGTGTATGAATGAGTGAATGTGAGGCAATATGTAAAGCGCTTTGGATGGCCATGGGTTTGTTAAAAGCGCTATATAAATGCAGTCCATTTACCATAGAACAAATAATCAATAAATAGAGTTAAATTTTTTCCCAAACCCAAAATTTTGAACGGTAAATTGCATATGTGCACTGAAAACGAATCTGAACCGTGTCAAAGAACCACAGACAAGCAAATAATCATCCAGAAACGACATAACACACTAAGAACCACACGGAACACCTCAGGCAAGCAACACTTGCATTTTTAACATATTTGTGGTTTGTTGAAATTCAGAGCTTCATTGGTAAGGGGCTGTATTCTAACATTCTGTAATGACTGCTAATTTTAGACAGCCTGGTCTTTGTAAATATCATGCCATGAGTCACGGCGTATTTAGGATTTTGCTTTCCTTTTGAATCCCATCAATCAGTCAAGTTTAGTGACAATACAATTGATCATACTATAGTCTCTATAGCAACAATCAGACCGAGCTCACTTGCCTGGTCTGATTCCTGAGTTCTTCAGATGACTTGATGTCATCACTTATTTGATTTGCAAATATTAATGATAATGCCAATGCATTTAGGTTTATGCATTTGGCAGACGCTTTTATCCAAAGCAACTTATATTGCATTCAGTCTATACATTTTCTTTTTTAATTCAGGCTATCCTGGGAATTAAACCCTTGCCATAGTGACATGTGACAATATGTGCATATCTGTTGTATTGATTGAAGTGCTCATTTCTAACTGTAAAAAAAATCCTAAATAACAAATCAAATAATTTCTAGTATCACTGAACAATTACTTTATTTGTTACATTTGTGAAAATCAGTAGGTGGCAAACTACATCAATAAAGCAAGAACAGTGAAACGACAGCACTAGAAGTAGAAAGCAAGCTGTTATTCAGGGAGGTCAGAGAGCTATTCAAGCTGAAAGGCAATAAATACTCAAGCATCCTTTACTTAACCTGGCATGAAGATGTGTATCTCTGAACTTACAGCAAATTGAACCTTGCAGAATGAGTCCAGCAGCAAAAGACTATGCAAAGGTCAGCTAAGGCAGACATGTAACGGATACTGAAGGTTTGCATTATAACCTAAATGGTACTGTAAATAATAACTTTTAGGAGGAGACAGCCTCAATAACTAGTGAATCATTGATAAAAAAAAATGGTATATGTCTTCCAGTGGCAGCAAGATTATATTTATGCTATGTGTAAATAAAGGTAGTTTGGCATCAAGTGCAAATAAATACAAAGCATCTTGTTTCTACAAAGTGCAAATAGCTTTAGAGACAAAAGCATCAGTACCCAAGATAGATTATTCAGTCTCAGATGAAGAGATTCAATACAACATAAAAGTAGTTTTATTGAATAATGAAAAAGGATGATTGAAGTCACCCCAGAGTGAATAAGTTTATATACTCTTAATCATTTTATGTCCTCTGACATATGGCAGTTCTAATTGGCAGCCAAGAAGGCAGAAATGCTTTGGGCTTCATGTATTCAGAGCCACCGGTAAAAGCAGAATCAAATCATCACATCGGTCAAAGGCTTTCCTCTCTGATCCTCCTAGACTGGACTGCGCCAACAGTAGCACACCACCAAAGGAAAAGCAATTATTTATTAACGTTCCTTTCCTTTGCTTACCTTTCTATTCCTTTCCTTTCCTTGTTTTTGACAACAATCAGAACGCAGTAGAAATCAATATATTCTATAATTCTATAGAAAGTGTTTGAAGTTGTGCTTTGTATAAATGGCCTATTTGGTGGTGTTTTCTATCTAAAATAATCGCAACAACATAATATTAAGCAATGCATTTGACGCTGAATGTGTTAGTGGTAGAACATGAGGTGTGCTTTGAATCGATTAAAAGCATTTTCATAAAAGCTTGTAAAGGTAATTTAATCTGATGGTGAAACAAATTACCAAACATTGCTTTGGGAATCATTTTATCTCCTCCAATTTCAGAAAACGAAACATTCACATTCTCGCAGCCCTACAATCAGACAATATGAAACTGGACAGTTCTATCACCGAAACGTCCTTCCAATTTGTTGGATAATGCGTACATGTATGACATTTTGAATTTGTAAGTATGTCAAACTCAATTTATTTTTCACATAACTCTGGCCCAAGTGTTACCTATCAAAATTATGAGGCTATAGTGCTTCAATTGTGGTACTTGTGCTCTGACTGACAGTGAAGTTTCTTGCCCTTTATCTCTCTCGGCATCCCTTCAAGGTGAACATTACTGTTAAATATCTCATGGAGCTTCGATGTGGGTGTAGATAGAATTCCCTTTTCATTTCTTTTACAAAAATCTTTGAATGGTTTGAATATAAACTCAATTTATACTCTTGAGTTCTGAACCAGCTCGATGAAAATACGTTTCTTTCCCATCAGCTTTAGATTCTCAGTCACATTTTAGAATGGAATGGTTTATAAACTGAGAATATCAATTGTACTGAGAACACAAACAAAAGTAAATATAAGGATGTGGTACACTGTAAAAAATGAATCATGGGTTCTTAAGAAAATTGTGGTTCAGTGTTGTATAGAAAATATTGAGAACATTTCACTAATTCAAGTAAAAATTAAAATTAGCCCATGATTTAGTCACCCTCAAGTCATCCTAGGTGTATATGACATTCTTCTTTCAGACGAATAAAAGTTGAGTTATATTAAAAAAGTCCTGGCTCTTTGCTTTATAATGGCAGTAACTGTTGCTCTGTTTTTGAAGTCGATAAAAAATGCATCTGTCTATCAGATAATATGCTCCACATGGCTCCGGGGGGTTAATAAAGGCCTTCTGAAACGTTGCATTTGTGTAAGAAAAATATCCATATTTAAAACTTTGTGAATGAAAGTTCCGGATGATCGCCTTCTGTGGAAAAGTGTTGAAAGTGCATTCTCGGAGTTCAAGATGCGTACGCGACGTCAGACGAGCGTACCTGGTAGCGTAAGCCTTTGAACTGCAGAGGCACTTTCAACACTTTTTCCATAATACGGAAGGCAATCGGCTGAAACTTTACTCAATAAAGTTTTAAATATGGTTATTTTTCTTACACAAACGCATCAATTCACTTCTGAAGGCATTTATTAATCTCCCAGAGCCGTGTGGAACGCGTTATTTGACGGACAGATGCATTTTTATGGACTTCAAAAACAGAGCAACAGTTACTGCCATTTTAAAGCTTGGATTAGCCAGGACTTTTAATATAACTCAATTTTTATTCGTCTGAAAGAAGAATGTCATCTACACCTAGGATGACTTGAGGGTGACTTAAAGGTGACTTAATTTACCCTTTAAGCAGTTTTGAGGCTTGAATTGAGGAGTCGATTAAGATGATAAAAATAAGGGGAAAAGTCTACCTATTTATTTTAAAAGATTTATTTCGTTTTGTTTGGAGACACCATTGTTAGTTCCCAGCATGCTTTGCATATGGCTGGAAATGGAGAGTTAATATTAAGTGTTATGTTATGTGTTTTTGAGTGAAGAGAAACATCTGTTGATATTTAATGATCAGTTGTGCTTGACATTTGAAAGGGTTTCTGTTAAGTTGAAGCTTTGACCGTTGTGCAGAAGAGTAGAGCTAGGTTGTGAATAACATATGAAGCATGTTGCTTTGTTCAATGAGCAATAACTTTGCTAATGACAGAGCATCAACAAGCTTGTTTCTACTTGTGCTGTTCTAGCAGAAAACAGTCTATTAATTGACATACGTCAAAGATAAACAGGTAATTACCAATCACTCCAATTCACACACTTTTGAGAGTCAATTCATTGTGTCATAGACTAAATCATTTAGGAGATTTTGCATGATTGATTCGGGCAGATTCCATTAACGAAACCAAGCCTTAAAAACTACTCAAAAATATAATGTGTAATATTGTTACCATATTTTTTTTAAGTTAATTTGCACATAACATTTTTACAGTGTACTTTATAAGGTTAGAAAAAGGTTTATGAGTATAAACAAATAGTATAAAATTATTGAGTATAAAAAACTCTCTCTCTCTCTATCTCTCTCTCTCTCTCTCTTTCTCTATACATATATATGATCAGCTGTTCTTGTTCAATATATTTTATTTGAATTTAAGAGTCACTGTGAATTAAAAGCTGTGACCCCATTTGACGAAAATAATTATGTATCCATTTGAAGGACAAAAAGATCATAATTTCTCTGATGTCTCTAAACTCATCTGTAAGCAACATCCAAAACGTTGTTTTCCTCCTGAATTATATCAGTATTGACATGCTGAGCCTCATAGGGAAGTCCAATGTTTAGGATCAAAGATTCTATAACATTTTTATAAAGTTGAATTATAAAATATTACAATTATTTAACAGTAACATTTTAAAATATTACCAATAATCTTAATAAACTGATAATTTATAACTACTGTATATGACAATGATTGAATCAAATTATGAACTATGATAATGTCTTACACATTGATTTTAAATCCTTCTGGAAATGAAATGTTGGGTTTAATGTTTTTTTTCCTCTACCACTAACAGTTGCATAGTTTATTTTTCTCCAGTGAGTAACAGTGTTGTCCCATAATGCTGACCTAACAATATGTGCAGCACTGCATAGGCATCAATGTCACGTTGAAGCAGAAATATGAACATCAATTCAACTGTTGCAAACAGTCTAGGACAATTAGATTCAATGAGTTCAGATTCTGCTTTTATTAATTTTTTGTCTCTGTTCTGAGCTGAATGGAGTGTTGTACCTGCAAAATGACAAAACTTCAAACAATGTTTTTAATCACAGCCATTTCAAATTATGATAAGCCCACTTTAGAGACATGAAGAGTGAAATATAAAGCTCATACTCTGTTCACAGTAAAAAGAGAATTACAATCCATTCATTTGTTCAGTTTTGTTTGATCATCAGCTGTGCTTGTAGTGACCTGTCAGTCATTTTGTAGATATCACAAGTATATGGAATAGAAAAGGAGAGAAGCCCAACATCCATAAAGACAGATGTTTCATAATATACAAAAAAAACAACAACCCTGTTTTGCTCTTATAAATGTACAACAGCCTCATATATCATACCTTGCATTTTATATGAACAAACGGGAGACACTGTACAAGCATAGCCACGAAGCTTAAATAGTTTATAATCTGATAAATAAATCCTGTAGATAAATAAATGTTATTTGAATCATTGAAAAGTCTAGCCCAGTAAATACCTCTTCTGTATAGTGTTTTTTTATGGCATGTTAGAGAGCAGCAGTACAATGATTCGTTTCACTGACGGACAGTTAAGAACAGTTTGTAATAGAGCTCTATTCAGTCAGGATTTTGCACCCTCAGGACGAACCTTGCAATTCTCAACCACATCAGGGCAACACTCTCCTTCCATCTGTCATCCGGTGACAACCTTCTCGTACTCCCTAACCAACTGTGTCCGTTTTGTCTCTCTCAGCTGGAAAGAAACGGCACACTTTCTGGAAATTTACTTCTCGTCTTTTTTTGTCACCATATAAAAGGAGACAGCCTTTCATGTTACATAGCTCTCTAGTCACAATGACACAAGCCATATGTGCATACTCATCATAAAAAATATCTCTTTATAACTTCAAAGTGCCTGCAGCCATAATAAAGATAAGCCTGTTTCCTCTAATGCAGTACAGTGCTGCCCAATTCAGGTGGGGTTTTTTTCCCCAAGCATCTTTAGATTTTTAGTACCACCTATGTGAGCATCTGTTGTCCTCATAGGCGCAAGAAGAGCATTACACAACCAAGTAGGGAAAAATATAAATGTCATTGTTGTGTGTACAGATTGTCAATGCAAAGAGAGAGGGGGGCGGTGGTATTTTTGAAAACGTCTTTCTTGTCAACCACCTGTAAATGGCACTAGATGCTGCAAATGTCGGCTAGCTGCCAATGTTCTCTAAAAAGATCTTTTCCAGGACTTGCACAGGATCTTCTGGAAAGCTCGCCGGAAGTCCTGGTTGAAGATTGTGTAGATGACGGGGTTGAGGGAACTGTTGCAGTAACCGATCCAGAAGAAAAACTTGAAAAGGGTTTCATGGATGGCGCAGGGCTCTCGGCAGATCCCATACAGGCTGTAGCTGAAGAAGAACGGAAACCAGCAGACCACAAACACGCCCATGACCACGGCCAGCACAAAGGTAAACCGCTTCTCTCGCGCCTGGGAAATCTTTTTTCTCGAAATGGTGTTCCTCCTTTTTCTGCGGGAGGAAAACAGGTCCAGGGACTTGCTGCTGGCTCGCGACTTTCGGCTGGAATGCTTGGAGCTGGAGCTGTTCTTGCGGCTGGATCTGCGGTCTTTTCGTGAGGGCCCCGTCTCATTTTGCAACCGTTTGGTCTTCTCATCAGATGAGCTGCTGTCCTCCAGATCGGCATCTGGGTCGTCCTCGCCTGTTTTGCATTCCCCTGTTGGCGGCGAGGCACAGTGCCCGTTTTCCCGCCTAGAATCCTCGCGGCTCAAGCCGTTCTCCAGCCGTGGCGTTCCTGGTACCCCATCCGGATCGCGGCGCTTTTCAGACATATTTCGGGTTCTTGTCTTAGCCACCTGGTAGATTCGGATGTAAACAAGGATCATGATGACACACGGGGCAAAGAATGACCCGATGCTGGAGTACAAGATGTACCACGTGTGGTCGTTTAGCTGGCATTGCGGTTCACTTGTGTCACCATCTTTATTCCGGTCCATGGAGATGAGCGGAGGGAAGGAGATTACAGCTGCGATCAACCATACCACCACAATCATGCCCTTTACCCTGCGAGGTGTCCGCTTTAAGTTGTACTCGACTGCCTGTGTTACAGACCAGTACCTGTCCAGACTTATGGCACACAAATGAACTATAGAAGATGTGCAGAAAAGAACATCTAGAGCTAGATAGATATCACACCAAACTTTCCCAAAAAACCAGTAGCCCATTAATTCATTGGCCAGGGAGAAGGGGATTATAAGTGTGGCCACCAGAATGTCTGCACTGGCCAGAGACACAAGAAAAAGGTTTTGTGGTGGCTTGAGCGCTCTGCTCGTTAAAACGGCGATAACGACCAGCACATTCCCCACTATTGTAAACAAGATGAGGAAGCTCACCAGCCCCGCGAGCCCTATAATGGTGGCCGGAGAATAGCGACTTGTAGAATTCCCAGAGGATGTAAAACCAATGTCAATGAAAGTGTCCACTTCGCTCATAAAGCTTAAGTTATGCATATTGAATCAGACAAAGCTCTGCTGTCCAATCAATCGTCCACGCGCGTCTTCGCGAATATTTTCACTATAAGTTAGTTTCAGGGTCCTCTCCGTTTTTTTCTTACCTTTTATTCTTATTTTAATCCCGTTCGCGTCTTTTTCTTTTCCGCGGAATTCCTCTTACGGCTCATTTGGTTGCGGCTTTGAAAAAGAGACCCATCCCGTGGTGAATTTGAAGTAATCATCACCGTCTCTTGCATCCGTGCGACCTGTTCGTCCTCTCACGGGCGTCTCTCTCAGCATCCTCGCGATCTCCACCCGAGCGAAACACCGCGCGCTCTGCCCGCCCGGGACTCAACTATCCACGTGCTGACAGCATTAAACTGATGGAGCGCCGCCCCGCCCCTGGAGAGAGTCAGACGGAGAGAAGAACCGACTGCTGAAGTACCCTACCACCCTTTAAGAGTAATTTTGTATGTTACATTGACATTTTATATCAGTTCATAGCACGTTTTTATGCATTTCTGCCTCATCGTTTTATCTTTTACGTGTCTCGTCCTCAGCTAGACTATAACATGGGCAAAACAAAGGGTGGTAGTATTCGTTTGGTAAATAATCGTGTATTTTATTTTAGTGTCAGGGAAAACGTGTTAAGGAGTGGAAAAGGGCTGTGAAGAAACGGATCACTTTCTATATCTGTGCTCGCTGGGTGTCACTGTTGTAACAATGGGATTGTGCTTTTAAATAATGGGAAAACCCGTTTAAATAAACCATACACTTTCCTCATTATATTTCTTCGCTTTGGTGTTATTTTCACAAGTAAGTGTTTAATTTTAGCCTACTACTATCAAAACGGATAGGCTTAATAAAAAAATAAAATAAAAAATCAGCATGCTTTTTAGTAGGCATATTTAAATAGGCTTGGCTATGATAGCTACCATACACAACATCACAAAGTAATTTTGAAACAAATGTGACTCACCATACCTTTTATTTAAAGTTATTGTCTTTTATAGTTAAATTTACGTTTTTAACATAAAACCTATTTGGCAGTGTTTGTTTATTTTGTGTTTCATTTTTTAAATCTCAAAACAGGATAGTGAAAGTCTGTTATGTCTATGGAAAGTCCCCATAAAACATGAAACATACTGCTGCAGAGCACAATAGACTGCAATGGAGAGCAACTAATCAATGATTTTGTGAGAGACCAATCAGTGAGGTCAAAGAGTTGGCCATGCGTCCTGTTAAAGAGATGGGCATCAGAGAGAGGGAGACAGAAAGCTGGAAACTTATCAGTGATATATGACCTTCAGACCATCTTTTTATATAGTGCTGTGTGATAAATGGCAGAGGCTGCTAAGTTACTGTAATTCACCCTGATGTGAAAAGATTAACTATCGTATATTCATTCACACTGTAAGAAATTTTTTTTAAAAATCACAAATTTGCAGGCTACAGTAAATGGCATTCGGTGCATATAGCCTATGCAAAAATCCAGTTATACTGTTTAAATTGGCACAGAACCTCATGATGGTGTCATATCATCATTGATCAACCCAACCTTTTATATCAATTTGGTTTGGAATTGTGAGTGTTTTTCGTAATGTTATGACTGTACTGTTTTTCCCACCAAATAACATTTCAAACATGTATCTTCATGGTTTTCTATAAAATTAAGTGAATGTTAACCATGTAAACCAAATTGAAAAACTATAAAATATTCTGTTTGGTTTAGTTCTTGTCATTTGTAAATCTTTGGTTGAAAGCATTTGCTAAATTAATAAATGTGAATGCATTTGCGTGAATTACAAGCTGTTATCAATTTTGAATTTTGTGTGAATGGTTATTAATCGTACATGAGAAAATTCTAAATATTAAATCTGATAATATAAAACATATCTAATAATATATAAAAGTATATATAGACTATATTGCCAAAAGTATTGGGACACCCCTCCAAATCACTGAATTCAGGTGTTCCAATCCCTTCCATTGCCACAGGTGTATAAAATCAAGCACCCAGACATGCAGACGCTTCTACAAACATTTGTGAAAGAATGGGTCGCTTTTGGTTTGGGGTTGTTTTTCAGGGGTTGGGCTTGGCCCCTTAGTTCCAGTGAAAGAAACTTTTTAATGGTTCAGCATACCAAGACATTTTGGACAATTTCATGCTCACAACTTTGTGGGTACAGTTTGAGGTTTGCCCCTTCGTGTTCCAACATGACTGCGCACCAATGCACAACGCAAGGTCCATAAAGACGTGGATGAGCGAGTTTGGTGTGGAGGAACTTGACTGGCCTGAGTACTGAGCTCAACCCGATAGAACACCTTTGGGATGAATTAAAGTGGAGACTGCGAGCCAGACCTTCTCATCCAATATCAGTGCCTGACCTCACAAACGCGCTTCTAGAAGAATGGTCAAAAATTCCCATAAACACACTCCTAAACCTTGTGAAAAGCCTTCCCAGAAGAGTTGAAGCTGTTATTGCTGAAATGGTGGGCCAACTCCATATTAAACCCTACAGATTAAGAATGGGACGTCATTAAAGGTCATGTGCATGTAAATGCAGGCATCCCAAAACTTTTGGCAATATAGTGTATCATGGTTGAAATGATTGATGCTCTAATCTGACCCTGATCTATCAGTGGTCCACAATGAAGTGCTTTTCTTGACATTTCATTTTTAACATTCATCACTATAGTAGTCAGTGGGAAAAAAGGGATTTTTTTCCCCCTTTAATATTACAAAATGAAATATGCTAATGAGGTTAGCATGTGATATATTTGCTCAGCTTGAGGTGAAATTACTGAAAGGAAATGAGTTTATCTTATTCGGTACGTACTGATACATCAGAGATTAGACTGAATCTGATTATGTAGTGGCTGTTAGGTCTGCAATATTAAGTTATTATAATTAAAATTGTACTATAAAAAGTTCTAATAATTAGTGTGTGACACTAGACAATGAGCATTAACTCACACAGAATTATATACAGATTTATATTACAGAATCCATGAGAGAAAGAGGGACATTTTTGACATAAATGATTTTTAAATAAGAACAATCTACATATTGTGTTCATATTGTATTGCAAAAACACATTACTTCTACTGAGGTTGGATACAGGGAAGGTTAGGGAGAGGTTTTGCGGTATGGGTCAGGTTAAGGGTGGGTTAAGGTCTAAGGGAAGGTTCAACAGTGCAATTATAGATGTAATTACATGCAGGGTTTTTATATATATATATATATATATATATATATATATATATATATATATATATATATATATATATATATATATATATATATATATATATATACAGTGTAAAACCTGTATGTACACAATAAGTGCAATGTATCAAATGATAATTTAAATGTTAGTACATAGTAGTTAAGGACACCTAATATATATAATTGCCTTTGTCTAATGGGAGTTGGAAATAAAGGAAGTGGAATATTAATTAAAATGATAGCAATTAAAATGCATCAAAATAAGCATGCTTCCCTATAAGTAGGTGAAAAACAGTTTGTGAGATTGGTGGTATGTCCGGATTTTTAGTATTCATAAAATAGAAGGTGAAAACTTTCTAACTACTTACATTAATATTCAGAAGGGCCTTCTGAGAAACACTACTATCCCATGAAGAGTTGTGATATAGGTGACAACATTGGCGGATGTCTTATGTCCAAATGTCCTACATTCATATCAAACATATTCAAACCATATGTATATATGCAATTTCAGAAACCTCGCACTTTCAGATACAGCTTGAGAAATTCAGCTGGTAATGACATTCTGGGAAGTTGTTCTTAGAGGTCATAGATCTTATTCCATACAGACGTGCTTGTCTGTGAGGTCTAAAACCTCCAAACATCAAGACACTGAACATCCGTACATTTTCAAATATGTTATTTTGTTAAATCATAACACTTTACAATAAGGTTTCATTAGTTAACATTAGTTAATCTATTAACTAACCATGAGCAATACATTTGTTACTGTATTTGTTAATCTTTGTTAATGTTAGTCGATAAAAATACAGCTGTTCATTTGTTTGTTCATGTTAGTTCAAAATGCATGAACTAATGTTAACAAATATAATTTTGATTTTAATAATGTTAATAATGTTATTATTAAAAGTTGAAATTAATATTAGCAAAGATTAACAAATGCTGTAGAAGTATTTTTCACTATTAGTTCACGTCAACTAATGTAGTTAAAGGGGTACTTCAGCGCTGTGAAGATGAATCTGTATTTAAACTGGGTCATTAATGTAGTAGAAATGTGAAATTATTTTTGAATTTGGTGCCTTCTAGACTGAGAAAACACAGAACATGTATTTATGTCTCATGGGGATGAAAGACAACAATTCCCAGAACGCACTGCTTTACTGCCCTACTCTAGGCACTAGTCGGCTACTGGATTACTGGATCACTTGCCCACCTCGTTCATTTTCAGAAAATCAGTTCAGTTAGAGACACTACACTTAAAAACTGAACATGTCTGTTCAATATAATGCGAGTGAGCCGATTGAGCTTCACGGCACAAACGCAGCAGGATCGGATTACATTCATCACATGAGCTGAGGTAATGGCGGGATTCACGACCGCATTCACAGCGCGTGATCAGTCTGGCGCGTGTTCAGATCATGTCTTTGGAAGCTTAACTGTCATAGGAAGTTCATTTTAAAAGTAAAACACTCACTTTGCTCTCCATAGCTCCGTTTACATGAATCTCCACAGCTCCGCGAGCCGAGAGCTGTGAGTGCTGTGAGTGCGATGTTGAAAACATGTGGAAATAGCGCCTCCTGCTGGCTGTAGTCTTCAGCCTCTGGCCAAAAACTCCCCCGATGACGCGAAATGACGATATTTGCGTCATCAGAGGAATTTTTCCAGAAATAAAATACATAATTCTCTTGTCTCAGGGTCATATGAGGGGGGAAAGTACGATCATTTGAATATACTCCTGGGTTTCTACTGATACAAAGCTTAATGCTAATCGCTGAAGTAACCCTTTAACTAATGTTAACTATGAAACCTTATTGTAAAGTAAATTAGTAAAGTAAAGTATATTCTGCATTCTTTTTCCATTTAAATTAAATACAATTTTAATTTGGAAGTTAAATGCATTTTCTGTTCAATTCTGAATGGCACAACCTTGGTAGAAGATTAAAAATAAGTTCTCAGTATGTTTTCACTCATTGTAATTCTAGGAATTTTTATTCTGGGATCACTTCAGGTGCACGTGTGTGGCTGTGTGGGTGAAGATGCATTCATGTTGCTGAACATCTAGTGCCCTTGTGTATGACACATTTTTGCCTGAAGAATTAATTCATACGCATGAGTGTGTGAACAATCGATTTTATGATACACACCTATCTGACTGCATTGGCTTCCTATTACTTGTTTCTGTTGTTAGTTGTTTGCGTGTGTAGGTGGGATGGCGGGTGGCCCTACAATTCAATGCAGTTAAGAGCAGCAGAAGTTGACCCTCAGGCTCTGCTCTTCTCAGAGCTGATTTGTATTGAGTCTTCCTGGCTTCTGATCATTAAAGGTTCCCCTTGGGCCACACTTGTGTCCGTTTAATTGAAGCGTGTGTGTGAGTGATCCAGATCATTACCTTGAGTTGATCCTCGTTCTGTCCTTTCTTCCCTCGGCACGTGTTTCATTCACACATGAGTAATACAAATGCAAAATGATATGAGGCAAATAAATTCACACTTTTAGTACATGAACAGTCCAGTTTAATATTGACATCACCTGTGGTTGCAGTTTACAATTTTAGTATTTATGAAAGACATTTATAGGATCATCCTCAGCTTAAGTATCAAGGTTAATTGATGTTTCTGTAAAGTTTAAAGTTAATAACTATAACATGCTCAATGAGGGACAGTGTAAAAGGTTATCTCGGTTTTGAGCCAAGGGTGACACATATGACGATTGATTGAAAGACTGTAGGCAATCATTCTAGCAGCACTGTGACTTCTGACAGTGTCACAGTGTCTGTCCACACAATTCTACAAGGGTGTGTGTGTGGTTCAGGTACATAGTGGGGACATTTTTTGGCCCCCACTATTATAAAAAAAAAAACAATTAAAATGCAGAATGCTTTCTGTGGTGGGTAGGTTTGGGGATCGAAAATTCTGTTTGTACAGTAAAAAAATCAATGTCTATGGAAAGTCCCCATAAAACATATAAACCAAAATTGTGTGTGTGTATCCCATTTTCAGACCCACACAGTCAGATGCCACGAGACACTGTGGCAGGTTTGATTTTAATTCCCTAGTTGGCGGGTGCACAGTGTGAATTGTAATTGGCCTCAACAGCAGGATTTGTTATTGAATTTCAGTGCATCAATCATAGGTTGATGTTGTTGTTTTTTTACTGTTTTATGCAGTATTTTATTGCGCAATAAAGTCGCAAAAAAACCCTATTCGATTATTTAGTTTGTGTTTCATTCAAATCAGCCTAAAGTAAATGACATCAGGTAACTGGTTAGCCTCTAGTTTTGGGTGTTTTGTGTGAATGAAAATCTTCCATGAGAATGCTAAAGGCTGATCTAATAACATAAATTGTCCTTTGTTGCTGCGGTTCAATGTTGGACAGGTTTTGATACAGGTGAGAATGGCTGTTAGTACGCTAAATCAGCTTAGGGCAGATGGCTGATGTGAGTAAGAGAGATGGCGAGAAGGAGAGAGAGGGAGAAGGTGTTTATGTCTTGGAGAATAATAGGTCAGAATGTCCTCTTGCTGTTCAGTGACTGAAATGGCTTGTCGTGCACCAGAGCTCATGGGTGACTCTCACAAAACCTGTCAACATCATCTCAAAACAGCAGAAATTGAGAAATAGGAAAGAAAAAAAAATGTATATATATATATTCCATTGGGGCATGAATTTCATTATTTTCAAACCATTTCTCAATTGAACTGATGCAAAAAAATATTTGTATAATAAGTTTGTATATTGTATAATGATGTATGTATAAATACCTCTTCTTAGGATAGGTCCCCACTTTTCAAATGGCTTATAAATCACACAGGGTGAGGATTTTTTGAGAAAGTAAAAGAGAAAGTTTTGAGAATGTTTCCTGTGATGGGTAGGTTTAGGGGCAGGGGCAGTGTAGGGGGATAGAATGTACAGTTTGTACGGTATAAAAACCATTACTCCTATGGAGAGTCCCCACAAAGATAGTGAACCAGACGTTTGTGTGTGTGTGTGTGTGTGTGTGTATGTGTGGACTGGTAATCCCTATGTTATGGGGACAAAATGTCCCCACAAAGATGGCAATATCCAAAATCCTTGTCCTTGTGGGGACATTTTTTGGTCCCCATGAGGAAAACATCTTATAAATCACAATAAGTGATGTTTTTTGAAAAAGTAAAAATGCAGCATGTCTCCTGTGATGGGTAGGTTTAGGGGCAGGGGCAGTGTAGGGGGATAGAAAATACGCTTTGTACAGTATAAAATGCATTACGCCCATGGAATGTCCCCACAAAACATGGAAACACAACATGTTTGTGTGTGTGTGTGTGTGTGTGTGTGTGTGTGTGTGTGTGTGTGTGTGTGTGTGTGTGTGTGTGTGTGTGTGTGTGTGTGTGTGTGTGTGATATCTATACAATATTTCTTTTGAAATGGACACAACCAATCATGTCTGTGCACTTTGCAATTTGCAGTATTGATATCTCTAACTGACCAATTCCAGTCTCTTTGCAAACTACACTGCATTTTGGAAAGAACCAACTGCTGCTTCAGGCACCCAATTTTCCCCACCCTTGGTGTACGATCTCATTTCACAACAGGAGATGTTTGAGTTTTCGAATGCTTGAATTCATGAATTCATGGATTCCCTTTCCCTCTACTGCCCATTTTACATGGGCAGTCACAGATGAAACTCTTCAGGATACACAGCTTGCCTTTAAAGGATAGTCCCGTACTGAGGCTCCTCTCCCTCATTGCTAGTATGTTACATACTTCCACCTGGGTACTCAGTAAGACTTCTCTGCTGTTGTTTCGAGGCACATTTTGATTTCCCAAAATCATACAGGTAAATGTCATGCGGGTGAGACAAATGCATATTGTTAGCCCCTGCACAATCCTAAAAAGAGGTAGGAATGAGTCAAGATGGAAGAAGCAGGAATTAAGGAGAAAGAAGTAGGGGTAGATAGGGATGACCAGTTTATTAGAAAGATCTCACGCACACAGACAATGTGTGAAAGAAAGATGACTTTTAATCATGGAGAGAACAAAACAGAATGAGACTTGTACGACAGTTAATGGGTGATGACAGCGTGGATGATGAAAGAGAAGATGGGAGAAAGAGAAAGGGAGAAAAAAATGTTGCAGGGAACATGCACAGAATTTTCATAAAATCCATAGGGAGTGATAACTTGGTTCTGAGAAATTCTTTAAAATGTTCAGTACATTTCTTTATATTGTACATTTGTGCCACATTATAATATGGAATTAATGTGACAATATTTCAAATTCATGAGACATTTTGTCTCAGTGCACCACAATGGCTATGGCAAATAATAAAAATCATTGAAAGATCATGCCTTTGTTTAATTGCACATCAAAAATAAGCAGTAAACCACTGATATAATTAAGAATATAGTTATAGGAAATCACGGATGGAATCAGAGGAACCTTGTCTGGTTATTTGATGTACTTGCCATGTTAGCAACATGGAGTTGATTGGAAAGTACCAGACTCAGTGTGACTTTGCCTGAGGTTTGCTGCCTGTTCATTTGAAGTGGTTGATATCTTTCTGCAGCAAGAATATTTTTCGGCTTATTCGTGATGCTGGACAGTAATGATCAGAATTCAGTTCAATATGCACTAACTGATAAATGTGTGAGAAGTAATCAAGGTTTATGTCGGCACACCGCAATGCAATTTGTTAATTTTTCTCAGGCCATATCCCAGTAACTCAATATCTGAAAATGCATTAATTTTTTGGAATACATCAGAATAAAATTGGAAAAAATCTGTTTTATTCCACAATAAAAATTGCTGCACTGCCTTAACTAAATATTATGTGGCCATGATTCCTCATATAAATCCTGCATCTAGTTCATACTGTTATAATGGTAATCAACATACCTCTAATTGGTCAGTCTGGAAATAAATTGTGTGAGCAGTTGGGCTGATTTTGTGTATGTTTTATATGCATGAGCTGTTCTGTGTTGAAGTTCATCATGTCACTCACAGTTCCTCTTCTCATTGTTCAGATCAATACTCGCAGTTCTTCATCACTCTCGGCTAAAACTAACCCTTTGTAACTCTCCAACTTATTTAATCACACAGACAGAACCGGTGTTTATATTGCATGTGCTTGCTGCTGAAATTGCAGTGACGCTTAAGCACCTACTTCAATCTGCTTGATCCGAGTTGAGTGTTTGTTATTTCTGTGTGACAAACAGCTTCTTGCAGTATGTTGTTTCTCTCTGAGAGTTTAAAGCATGTCTCTGAAGTGTGTGTGTGTGTGTGTGTGTGTGTGTGTGTGGGTAATCCCTACGGTATGGGGACAAAATGTCCCCACAAAGATGGCAATATCCAAAATCCTTGTCCTTGTGGGGACATTTTTTGGTCCCCATGAGGAAAACAGGTCATAAATCACACTAAGTGATGTTTTTTGAAAAAGTAAAAATGCAGCATGTCTCCGGTGATGGGTAGGTTTAGGGGCAGGGGCAGTGTAGGGGGATAGAAAATACGGTTTGTTCAGTATAAAATGCATTACGCCTATGGAATGTCCCCATAAAACATGGAAACACAACATGTGTGTGTGTGTGTGTGTGTGTGTGTGTGTGTGTGTGTGTGTGTGTGTGTGTGTGTGTGTGTGTGTGTGTGTGTGTGTGTGTGTGTGTGTGTGTTGGTGCATTACACTCCATCTAGATTAGATGGGCTGTCCTACGTGTTGTTTAAAACAAGAAGTTGACAAATGTGTGCAGCCACGCAAAGCAGAACATACGTGTACACTCGTATATGTTCAGACTTCCCAGGTGGTGGGAGTGGAGAATGTAAAAAATATGGAAAAGGGGGTCAAGGATATGCCACTTTACTCTTCTCCTTGCTGTCATTGTTGTCAGAACTAGCCACCCAATCTGAGCATATGCTGTCCTCTGTGTGTATCTGCATGCATATGTATTTATGTGTGTATACAGTACCTGATCTAAACCTTACATTTAGATGTTATCTAAATGTTATCTAAATGACGCAAATGTTTTTGTTGTTGTCTGAAATAGTTTTTTTTTTCTTTGTTACAATTAACTGACATCATGGTGACAAGGTTACCTGCTTCATGAATTTATTTTAGTCCTCACATTGATGCACGTGGTCTCTTGTGGGCGCTTATGCTTGGTTTCTTGGATCACTTGAATGAGGGTGAACAGCTGAATTCCGCTGTCCTTGGTGCTGAAATTCATTTGCATGGCAGTTTCAGCTCAATGTGAGAAATTCTATTATGCTGTAACTGAATTTTCAGCTGCAGGGAGCTGTTTGACTTATTAAAATTGAGTTTTAATAGTGGTGAGATGCGATTTGACGGTTTATAATTATTATTTCTGTACATTTAGAGCAAGTGTTTAAATGCTCTTTTACACAGGGCTAATGAGTTTATTACGATATATAATGCCCCAAAATGTATGAATTTTCCAGTGCGTACCATTGCATGCATTAAATTATCTATTCATTACTCAGGGTACATTGAAAGCATGTAAATACGCTAGGGGAAAGCTGATTGCTGATAAGGACATGGCTTATAGATATTTATGCAAAGCTATGGTAAATCAGATGGAATTTAATCAGTAATCTAAATTCAAACCAGTCCGCTTTACAAATTATTATTGTCAGGAGGGGTAGGACGGATGTCCTTTTATTAAATTGCATTAAATGTTTTTTCTCATCTAATGCCTTTAACTTTATCAGAAAGGAGTCAGACTCATTTATAATTTAAATGCAAACCTTTTATTGAACCAAAGGCCGTATTTTGTGATTTTTCTGATGAATGCTAGATTCACACTTTCATTTACATTTTTATTTTATTATTATAAATGTATTCCATTATATAAAGGTTTAAGTGTTGTGTTTACAGGGTTATTGGCTCCTGCTGCTTCCTATAGCTCTGAGAATGAATATGTTCCATTTAATGTTGATCCAATAACCTCAAATTCCAAAAGTCCAGAATTGTCATGTGATTCCCATGCCCTCATGTGATCTTGTGTCATGTTGTCATTGGTTAATTTAGTCTTGTGTGTTCTAGTTCTGTTCTGTCATTGGTTGCTGTCTTCATTGTTCACAGTTGTCCCTTGTCTTACTCATTAGTCCTTGTGTATTTGAGCCCTCTTGTTTGCCATTTGTCCTTGTCTAGTATTGATGTCAGTGTATCCTCTGTTGGTGAGTGGCTGTGCTTGTTTAAGAGTTTAGATAATGTGTCTAGTCTATGTAATTTACACAATTTCTTCATATTAGTCCATGATTCCCATCACTTTGAAATGTTATGGCAATTATGCCAAATCACCCCCCACCCCAAAAAGTGAAATAACTTTTTTTAATCTTAATATTGTTCACAATATTACAGGCAGTTCAGCTCTACTGAGCACGAAGTACACCTCTGATATTCCACTATAAATCTGATTCATGGCTGTGCCACTTCTTCATTTATTTCTCATGAAATATGAAAACTGTAGAAATAAATAAATAAAATAAAAGAATGTGTGTGTGAAGGCAGTGTCAGTGTTCAAGAGAGGACATGTACCGTTTATTGAGCTCACTATATACTTATGATCTTTGACACAACATAACATCTAAAATGCTAGATCCATTTGTTAAGCGGCATGCAAAGGTTAATTTGTGAGTGGTTTCACCTAGAAGTAAGTGTGTATATATATATATATATATATATATATATATATATATGAAAGACATGCAGTGTGTTCTTTTCCAGCAAAAAATATTATATTACTTGGTGGAAATTCCTTGTCTTTCACAGTTAAATTGCCACTATTATGCTATTTATTTTGGAGGTCTCCTAGGCTTACATGTATCTAAGGTCAAAAAACACTTTCAATTTCATAATATACATCGCAGCATCACTTTTAACACTGTGTCTGAAATGGTTCAATAAAGGATTCGGCCTGTCTAAACCCCTCCTTCCTGGACTTGCTTTCACAGCACAGAAAACAGCATGTTCTTGACATCTCAACAACACGAAACCAGACTCTTCCAGGCTTCAGCTACAAATACAGTGTTTGAGGGTGGGTCAAAGTAGACATTGTTCACAGGCAGCCAATGAAGACTTGATAGTTTCAAATGGTTTAAAATCAGTTCTTTCTTTTAGGAGACAATCACTCCATTTGTTGTTCACATTTTCTTTGAAACTTTGTTAACCATTTCAATTCACAAATGGGTAGGGGTGAATTCAAGTAATGGGGAAAAGTGTCCCAATAAACCTGGATTACTGGTTGCTTTGGCACTGTGTGCAGGTGCCAAGTCCTGTTGGAAAATGAAATCTGCATCTCCATAAAGTTGGTCAGCAGCAGGAAGCATGAAGTGCTCTAAAACTTCCTGGTATACGTCTGCGTTGACCTTGGACCTCAGAAAACACAGTGCCAACACCAACACCAGCAGATGACATGGCACCCCAAAACCATCACTGACTGTGGAAACTTTACACTGGACCTCAAGCAATATGGATTGTATGCCTTTCCTCTCTTCCTCCAGACTCTGGGATCATGATTTTTTTTGTCTTTAGCCCAGGCGAGATGCTTCTGATGCTGTCTGTTGTTCAAGAGTGGCTTGACACAAGGAATGCGACAGCTGAAACCCATCTTGCTTACGTCTGTGCGTAGTGGTTCTTGAAGCACTGACTCCAGCTGCAGTCCACTCTTTGTGATTCTCCCCCACATTTTTGAATGGGTTTTGTTTCACAATCCTCTCCAGGGTATGGTTATCCCTATTGCTTGTACACTTTTTTCTACCACATCTTTTCCTTCCCTTCACTTCTCTATTAATGTGCTTGGACACAGAGTTCTGTGAACAGCCAGCCTCTTTTGCAATGACCTTTTGTGTCTTGCCCTCCTTGTGCAAGGTGTCTGGTCATCTTTTGGACAACTGTCAAGTCAGCAGTCTTCCCCATGATTGTGTAGCCTACAGAACTAGTCTGAGAGACCATTTAAAGGCATTTACAGATGTTTTGAGTTAATTAGCTGATTAGATTGTGGCACCGGTTGTCTTCAATATTGAACCTTTTCACAATATTCTAATTTTCTGAGATACTGAATTTGGGATTTTCCTTAGTTGTCAGTTATAATTATCAAAATGAAAAGAAATAAACATTTGAAATATATCAGTCTGTGTGGAATGAATGAATATAATATACAAGTTTCACTTTTTGAATGGAATTAGTGAAATAAATAAACAGTTTGATGTACATTGTACTTATTTTTTTATGTAAGTACATAGTAGTTATGGCCACCTAATATAAAGTGGGGCCTAAAGTGATTTATCAGATTGTAATATCAAAGTATTTCGATATATACCATTTCCATGATATTTAAAAGACCATTTTCTTGTACCATGGTATTTATATTGTACTTTAGGGTACTTAAAAGGTATACCATGCATACTGTGGTACCATGTGTAAAAACATGGCAAAACAATGGTACTTTTTGTAGAAATAGAAATGTTAATTCACTCTCATAGCAAAAATACAGTTATCAATTTTCATGACCTTTCAACAATTGTCAACAAATGAGGCTACCCTGGAGTCTCTGCATGTTTTCTGTCTCTGTCTGCTTCCCTTTTTCCATCATTAAGACTGATCTGAAAACACACATTGCTTTACCCCCAGCAGGAGCTGCTATTGAACACTGCCTCTATGTAAATAGTCATCATTATTTGTCTGCATATTTGCCAGTTTTATCACACATACCTATAGCTTTTATGGTTTATTTTTGTTCTTGGGTTCAGAAAACCGATTTTGAAAACAGATAAAAGGAAATCGATATTTTACATGCAATTGCTATGTGAAATTTAACCAATACAATAGGCAAAATTTGATATTATGAATTTCTTCAGGTCAAACAGTGTCATATTTGAGGTGCCTGTAAGCGTGTCTGAGCATGTTTACTCTTGTTTGATGCTTTTGGCAACAATCTCAAAAAACATGGTGGGTGTGCCAAGTCTGAGTAATTAAGAGGGTTTTATCATTGAGCTTCTGCAAACTTTATTTTTGTATATGCAAATCGCTGACTTTTCTTGCTGGATGGAATGGATGAATTAATGTTTTGGCAGCCAGAATGGAAAGATGATTAACAGACAGATAGGGGAAATTTGCATTGGCTTATCGTGTTCGGTGCTAATTAGACATGTTTTATCTAAAACTCTTGTGCTTTACATAATTACAAATCTGTGTAATGATTATGTTATATAAATTCAGTGTTTCTGTGTTTGTGCGCTCCACTTTGTATCAAAATTGAGTTTTTTTGTTTGTTTCAAAAAGTTTAGTCAGCCTAAACTTTCATCCGAAAAGAACACACTTGCTTTCATTTTACGGTCCAAAAAGAATTCCAGCAAATTACAAATCACAAACACTGACTTCATGCCAGAGAATTAGACTTCATTTAACGGTACAATCTCATTGCAAGATGGTACAGAGTTCCTTAGAGTTCTCTCTGCTCAGCTGAGCGAGAAGCCTCGCACGGTACTCAACATTAACTGGCTTTCCAGAGAGGAGAGAATTACAGAACAGATCAGATACTGTAGAATAAAACTCCATAGTGGCTCTTCAAATCTATTGATCCTGCAGAGAGGACTACAGATCTCCAGCTAGCACCCATCCAATCAATAATTATTAACATGACTGGAATTTGAACGCTTTCACCACTTCCATTGTTTAATGTCTTTCTGACTTTGAATTTCCATCCTAAATATGGGTTTAGAAGTTTCAACATGGCACCGTATTTACTTTCTTAATGCATATTCGGCCCCACTTTATATTAGGTGGACTTAACTATGTACTTACATAAGAAAAATAAGTACAATGTACTTACTGTGTTCATATTGTGTTGCAAAACACCTTTGCTGATATTGAGGTGGGATACGGGTAGGGTTAGGGACAGGTGTGGTGGTGTGGGTAAGTTTAAGGGTAGGGTTAGGTGTAAGGGAAGGGAACTACAGAAATTAATTACAGATGTAATTACATGCAGGTATTTTTTTAAATGTAAGTACAATGTAAAAACATGTATGTACACAATAAGTGCAATGTATCAAATAATTAATTAAAATATTAGTACATAGTAGTTAAGGACACCTAATATAAAGTGGGTCCGCATATTCTTGTGAATGATTAGTTTGTGCATGTTATTCCAAATAAACCATTGTTCATAATCATAATTTAATTGCTTCCTCTTCCTCTGAGATGACATTCCATTCCCACTGACATCACTTTTCTTCTGGGTTTTAATGGAACAGCAGCTGTCTTCAGTTCAGTTCATCTGAAAGAAAAATGACAGTGGCATTAAAAGTTTGCACAGCTCTATCTGTGTAATGGTGCCGTTTCCTTACCAGTTTGGCTATAGAATGACCAGGGCAGGCAGATGGCAGCCTGATAAAAGGTAAGACATCCTTCCGGAAATTCAGTCTCAAAGTTTCAGTCTGTGTAATAGGCTACTTACAAAATCGGATTGCATCACTCACTCAGCAGGTCTGAAGAGGCTCATAAGGGCCATTCAGTTGTTTGTTTCCACAGAGAACTCTGGAAAATGAAGCGGAAAATGATAGCAGCAGCTGGGACTAAAAAGGCAGATATCTTGAAAACTGGGTATCAGAATGTGCTAAGGTTTTAGAGAAATATGCAAGTTAAAATGCCATTAACTGTTCATAGACACAATCTGCTCTGTGTTGCCTGTGCTGATTTTGTGGGAAAACCTGCTGAATTTTGTGTGATTAATTTAAACATGGTAAAATGGGTATATAAACATGGTAAAGTATAGTGTACTAATATGACTAACTAACTAATAAAATGTTCCAAATTGTGTAATGGATTTATGTAACATCTGAAACACTGAATGTATAATTGCTGTTATGTTACTTAGTCTAGACATACCAGTTTCTTTTCTCTCACACACACACACACACACACACACACACACACACACACACACACACACACACACACACACACACACACACACACACACACACACACACACACACACACACACACACACACTGGTCTGGGACTCTCCATAGACATAATGGTTTTTATACCGTACAAACTGTACATCCCCTACACTGCCATCACTGGAAACATTCTGCATTTTTACATTCTCCAAAAAACTCATCCTGTTTGATTTATAAGCTTTTTGAAAAGTGGGGGCCGCTGGCTGGTCCCCACAATGTAGGTGATTTCAGGTTTTTCTATCCTTATGGGGACATTTGGTCCCCACAATGTAAATAAACAAGGACACACAGACACACACACACACACACACACACATACACACACACACATGTATATATATATATATATATATATATATATATATATATATAATGACTTTAATGCTTTCTTTCTGCATAATAAAATGGCAGTCCCTGCCTGTATTCTCCCTTTGTCTAATAATGTGTTCTCTAATTTTCTTTCTGCAGCGATCTGGTTCCCCTGCTGTAAATGAAATAAAAGACAGCCATAGGCGTGATGTGTTTTTACCTCTCTTTTTTCCTTTCCTCTCTCACGGTCATTACTCCCGGGTCCTCTTCCCACCTCACCATCTCTTTACTCTTTCAGTCTCAGTAGCACTCTCAGGGTTTCTCAATTTACCCATAATTCTCTTTTACTTACCTTTGTCAGTGCTGCACGCTCTCCTTCTTCTCTTATGTTCCATGGTCTTTACAAAACTGATTGTGTGAAGAGGTACAGGAAAGTAAGAGGCATGCTTTTGTGTAAAGGAGTAACTCTTCATCCACTTATCAGTTCTGTCAGACAGGTTCTTGATAATAGTCATAATAATAGTGCTCGGTTTTGTTTGTTTGTTCTTTGTTTGTTTTTTGTCTTTTCACAGAAACATTCTATAGATTTAGTCAATATTTCATCGTCATATTCATCTGTTTTAGTCTGGACTAAAATGGCATCTAATTTTAATGCAAAATTTGTTTGAATTGAAGCCATATTCAAACATTTTATGGATTAAACTAAAACAACAATACAGTATAGTAATACAATGTTTTTAGTTTTTTATTGTCTGTATGTTTTAAACTAGTTTTAGTCCATTGTTATGGAAAAGTTGGGGATGGTTTTTTGTTTTTTAAATATTTTTGAAAGAAGCCTGCTCAGCACGGCTGCATTTATTTGATAAAAAATAAGTACAGTAACAACAGTAATTTTGTGAAATATTACAATTTAAAATAACTGTTTTATATATGTAATGTTTCTATTTGAAAATGCAGTTTATTCTGTGATATTCAGCATCATTACTTCAGTGTCACATGATCCTTCAGAAATCATTCTAATTTTTTTTAAATTTCACAATATTTTTATTAAAAAGATTTCATAATATTTTTTTTCCTATCAATTTAGTTTAAACTGATTTTTTGTTTTATTAAACAGCATTCATTTGAAAATGGTGTCTGACATGTGTAAAAGTAGTATAAAATTAAACCATATTCAAGCATTTTATATGTTAATTTGAACATTCAACATTTAACAAAATTGTTGTGAATAGCTGAGCTCCAAAAATAACATTATAATGAATAGGCCTACACTATTGTAATACAATGTTTTCAGTTTGTCCGTTTTAACACGCTTAAAAAGAGAATGACTAGCACATAACGTAGTTCAAGTTTACTTACGCCAAAGTCATTTTTTCTTGTGCATTTGCGCAATTTTATTCAAATGTGTGCTCCTTCATAATTTGTGGGGGTTTTTAGCTTTTTTGAAAAACGTTAAGATAATATACTTAATATTCAACCAATAGTTAATGCACATTTTCTTTAGTAATGTTGTTGACAAGATTAAAGGCATGTTCACACCTAGAACAAAAACTATAAAGATATCTATTTTGGCGTCCATGCCAGCGGACTATACCATTGTTTTTATTCTTAGTTTTGTCATCTGTCGCTTTAAATGCTTGATGGACTCTGATTGCCTGTCAATGCTTTTATCATTCATTAGCTGGAACAAAATTGCTTTGAAAGTGATTCCATGTGGTTTCTGTTGCTGTTATCTGGTGCTGTTATTGTTATAGTTGTATATACTCTGCTTTTCTTTTGAATTTAGAAAGATTTTTAGAACTATCTATTTCTTCAGCTTTATCGTGATATTGTCCTTGGTGTGAACACGCCTTAACTCTTTAAGGCCCTATCATGCAAGTGTTTTTTGATAGTTTCAGCCCAACATAGTTGTCATTTTCACGTCCAGCATCACATTGTTTAAATAACAAAAGTACTCGCTCCCATACAGTGGGGGAAAAAAAGTATTTAGTCAGCCACCAATTGTGCAAGTTCTCCCACTTAAAAAGATGAGGGAGGCCTGTAATTTTCATCATAGGTACACTTCAACTATGAGAGACAGAATGAGAAAGAAAAATTCAGAAAATCACATTGTATGATTTTTAAAGAATTTATTTGCAAATTATGGTGGAAAATAAGTATTTGGCCAATAACAAAAGTTAATCTCAATACTTTGTTACCTTTTGTTGGTAATGACAGAGGTCAAACGTTTTCTGTAAGTCTCCACAAGGTTTTTACACACTGTTGCTGGTAGTTTGGCCCATTCCTCCATGCAGATCTCCTCTAGAGCAGTGATGTTTTGGGGCTGTCGCTGGGCAACACAGATTTTTAACTCCCTCCAAAAATTTTCAATAGAGTTGAGATCTGGAGACTGGCTAGGCCACTCCAGGACCTTGAAATGCTTCTTACGAAGCCACTCCTTTATTGCCCGGGCGGTGTGTTTGGGATCATTGTCATGCTAAAAGACCCAGCCACGTTTCATCTTCAATGCTCTTGCTGAAGGAAGGAGGTTTTTACTCATAATATCACAATATATGGCCCCATTCATTCTTTCTTTTACACAAATCAGTGGTCCTGGTCCCTTTGCAGAAAAACAGCCCCAAACCATGATGTTTCCACCCCCATGCTTCACAGTAGGTATGGTGTTCTTTGGATGCAACTCAGCATTCTTTCTCCTCCAAACACGAAAAGTTGAGTTTTTACCAAAAAGTTATATTTTGGTTTCATCTGACCATATGACATTCTCCCAATCCTCTTCTGGATCATCCAAATGCTCTCTAGCAAACTTCAGACGGGCCCAGACATGTACTGGCTAAAGCAGGGGGACACGTCTGGCACTGCAGGATTTGAGTCCCTGGCAGCGTAGTGTGTTACTGATGGTAGCCTTTGTTACTTTGGTCCCAGCTCTCTGCAGGTCATTCACTAGGTCCCCTGTGTGGTTCTGGGATTTTTGCTCACCGTTCTTGTGATCATTTTGACCCCACGGGGTGAGATCTTGCGTGGAGGCCCAGATCGAGGGAGATTATCAGTGGTCTTGTATGTCTTCCATTTTCTAATAATTGCTCCCACAGTTGATTTCTTCACACCAAGCTGCTTACCTATTGCAGATTCAGTCTTCCCAGGCTGGTGCAGGTCTACAATTTTGTTTCTGGTGTCCTCTGACAGCTCTTTGGTCTTGGCCATAGTGGAGTTTGGAGTTTAAACAGGTGCCATTAATACAGGTAATGAGTGGAGGACAGAGGAGCCTCTTAGAAGAAGAAGTTACAGGTCTGTGAGAGCCAGAAATCTTACTTTTATTGTTGGTGACCAAATACTTATTTTAATTTAAATATTTTAATTTATAAATTTATTTGAGTATTTGAATAATTTGTAAATAAATTCTTTAAAAAAAAATCTGACAATTTTCTCATTCTGTCTCTCATAGTTGAAGTGTACCTATAATGAAAATTATAGGCCTCCTTCATCTTTTTAAGTGGGAGAACTTGCACAATTGGTGGCTAACTAAATACTTTTTTGCCCCACTGTATGTTCGCCCATGGGTGTGCTGCCCAATATTAAAAATCTTTCCTCTCTGGAGAAACGTTCATTGGTTCTGACTCGCAAATTTTGCCATGTAAATAACAAATCTGCCATGGTGCAAGCACAACTGGCTTTTAAAGCGAATGAGAGATGAGACTCTGATTGGTTTATTGCAAGTTAAGCCCAAAACACAACGATGACTAATTAAGAGACAAGGTACAACTCTTCTGGACCATGCACAGTTTTTTCCATCATTAAACTAGCAAAAGTGGATTCGGACACGCCCTAAGTGCACCTGCGCCATGCCCAGATCATTAAATTAGGGCCCTTAATGTTTACCAGCATGCATCACAGTCAAATGAAACACCTAGTAAAGCTACTGAATGAAAGAATATACTTTATTTATTTTTCCAAATCTATTTCCGCAATTGCTCAGTTTATACATCGTTAAGCAATGTGGCCCTAAACTCACATATCACACAGGGAGCTTTTATCTCACACATGAATGCATACACACCGGTTCTCACACACCATAAATATTGCAGCATTACCTGCTCCAGTGGCTCAGAGCTACATTTGGCTAAATTAAATTGGCACTGAATGACCACCAACATATTCCAGACCTTGATCTGCAGCATTGGGAGGTCTTACTGTATGGCTGCAGATCAGAGCATGTCCTTCAGTCTCACACACAGTGATTTGATTGACAGCTGGAGCACAGTACACCTGGATGTCTGTGAAGTGGGAATAAGCCTGCAGTTTCATCGACTCTTGCAGCTTTTACAGTGATGGATGGTGCAGAGCGAGAGAGATGGAGGGAGAGCAATGGATAAATCTGGGAAAAGAAGATACAGGTGGTTGTGTTTTGAAATAGGATGAAAAGCTTTTGGTGAAAAGGAAAATGGGATGGATTAACAGGAATTGAGGGGGAAAAAAGATGATGGAATTGGGCAGAAAGAGGATGGCGATAGATGCGTATTTGTTAAATGCCTTTTGGATGTCAAAATTGTGAAAACAAACATGCAGAAGAACATGCAGCTGTATATTAGTCAGCTCAATTGCTGCAGTCAATGTGTGTGTGTAAGTGTGTGTGTCTTTTTGTATCATCTCTCCAAGGCTGATTTGTGCAGGCTGTATTTGAATAGCTCATAAAACCAACACTGTTTTTGACCCTGCTTTAACAACTCTCTTTGGGCCTCCCACGAGTGTGAACACTCTTCACGATTTCTCCAAATGGAGTTATTCATAGCCTTTCGGAGCAGTTTCGCCATCACTTAGTGGTGCATAGCTAATAAACACCTCTCCTCAACCCCCCTTCCTTCACAAAACAAAAGAGAGCATATGTATTGTATTCTCAGAGCTACGAACTTCTAAACAGGCACTGAAGATGATGAGCTAATGAGCTAATGAGCCGAATGTCATGATGTTAAGTTCATGTCAGTCACCTCCGAAGAGACAAGTGGGTGATAATTGCATAAACTTTGCCGTGCAGGAATTCTAATTAGAGTAATGTAATGTCAAAACATAATCACATATTATTAACAGTATTCAAAACACTTGTGCTGCTTAATATTGTTTGAATTTATCAGGACTTTTTAATTAATAGAAAGTTTAAAAGAACAGCATTTATTAAAATGACCCTGTTCAAAAGTTTATGAACAATTGATTCTTAAAGGATTAGTTCACTTTTAAATCATCTTTTGCTGATAATTATCTAATATGTCCATGTCTTTCTTTCTTCAGTCGAATAGAAATGAAGGTTTTTGATGAAAACATTCAAGGATTTTCTACATATACTTCAAAAGTTGAAGTTTTATAAGCAGAAATGCTCGCCTTGCTCTGTTCTATGATCCGCGTTCGTGACGTCACGTAATACGCAATTACTTTGAAAAGGTCACGCTTGACGTAGGCGGAAGTACCAAGTCATTGTTTACAAGTTGAACGTGCACATACTAAGTAAAACGGAGTTAAAAGGTAAAACAATGATGCCGGACGATTTTAAATCCTCGTTCCACACATTTGTAAGCACTGACTTGGTACTTCCGCCTATGTCAAGCGTGACCTTTTCAACGTAATTACGTATTACGTGACGTCACGAACGCGCATCACAGAACAGAGCAAGGTGAGCATTTGTGATTATAAAACTTTAACTTTTTAACCCTTATTCATCGTCTGGTATCGTTTAAAGCCCTATGAAGCTGTCATTTGGACCTTGAACTGTTTGGGGGCCATTGAAGTCCATTATATGGCGATAAATCCTGGAATGTTTTCATCAAAAACCTTAATTTCTTTTCGACTGAAGAAAGAAAGACATGGACATCTTGGATAACATAGGGGTGAGTAAATTATCTGCAAAAGTTTATTTAAAAGTGAACTAATCCTTTAATACTGTGTGTTGTGAGCTGGATGATCTACATCTATTTCTTTCTTCTTCTTTTTTTGATGGTTGTTTATGTGTCCCTTGTTTGTCTTGAGCAGTTAAACTGCCCAGTGTTCTTCAAAAATCCTCCAGGTCCTGCAAATTCTTCAGTTTTCCAGCATCTTTTGCATATTTGAACCCTTTCCAGTAGTGACTGTATGATTTTGAGATCCATCTTTTCACACTGAGGACGATTGAGGGACTCAAACACAACTATTAAAAAAGGTTCACACATCACTGATGCTCCAGAAGGAAACATGAAGCATTGAGAGCCGGGGTGAAAACTTTAAGATCAAGGTAAACTGTACTTCATTTTTCTTCTGGTTGGTTCCAGAAGTATCTTCTGTTGCTTCTGATGGGCAGTACTAAATAATAATTAAAAAGATACTTAAACAAAATTTGGATGACATCGTCCTGTTCAAAAGTTTTCACTTAATGCATGTGTGTATTTCTCCAAAGTTCTTTTGCAATGTGGAGGTTGACACCAAAATTTTGTTTTACATTTAGAATTAACCAGGCTGTTTTACACCATCCTCATAATATTTCTCGATCCTTCAATAACAGTGTTTTCACAAAACCTTAAGTTATATTGGATCGTAAAATATAAATGTTCTATTCAAATGGTTAAATTCAGACTAAAACGATCAAGGACATTTAAAAAAAAATAATAATAATATTCAGCTATTCTAAAGCTATACAGTTCCACATCAAGAATATCATGTTTGGCAGGCTTTCCGCATATTGTTAGTTTTATACCAAATGGAATAATAGTGTTTAGGAATAACATGTTCTCTATATCTTTCCTCTTTGATTACTGAGATCTTACATACTTCACTTATTTCCGGTACTGGTAAACTGCTGTGATAACACCCATTCTCAAGAAACCTGGGACAGACTCAAAGAATCTTGATCATTTTCATCCTATTTCTAATTTGCCCTTTTTGTCAAAAATTCTTGAAAAAATGGTGGCTCTCCAGCTCCATGAACACCTTTCTTCTAATTATTTATATGAGCAGTTCCAATCAGGGTATCGTTCTCATCATAGCGTTGAGACTGCACATGTAAAGATCTCCAGTGTTCTATTACTAGCTGCTGATTCTGGTCTTTTATCAATACTTGTACTTCTCGATTTTAATGCAGCATTCAATACCATTTCCCACCAAATTCTTTTAGGTAGATTAGAATCTATTGGCATCACTGGTATGGCTTTACGTTGGTTTTGTTTGCAATTTGTACAACTTAAACAGTTTAAATCAAAACCCACTTATGTCTCCTCTGGTGTGCCTCAGGGTTCTGTTTTGGGACCTCTTTTGTTTATTATTTATTTTTTACCAATTGGCACTATTTTCAGGAAATATGGCATCCAATTTCATTATGCTGATGACACCCAGCTTTATCTGTCTTCTAAACCTACCTTAAAGTTTTCCCCTTCTGCTCTTTTTGAATGTTTGGATGAACAAAAAAAATTAGGTTTTCAGGTAATTTTCTCAAGCTGAATAATAGTAAAACAGAAATTCTACTCATTGGATCAAAACATTTAATAGCTAAGTCAAACATTTAATCCGTTACAATAAATAACTGCTTTGTTCCTCTGTCTAATCAGGTTAAAAGTTTGGGTGTCCTCCTTGACAGTACTATCTTTTGAAGCACATATTAACAGTGTTACTCATTCTACATTCCATTATATTAGGAATATTAATCGGTTGCGTCCTGTTCTTTCACTCAAGAGTAATGCTACTCTTGTGCATGCTCTTGTAACATCGCGTATTGACTACTGTAATGCCTTGTTTTATGGGCTTCCTTCAAAATCTCTTCATAAATTACAGTTAGTACAAAATGCAGCTGCTCGAGGATCACCAAAACATCTGTCTCCTGCATATTACTGTGCATTGGCTTCCAGTGAAATTTCACATAAATTTCAAAATTGTACTTTTAACACTTATAAAGCACTTAATAACTTGGCTATCTTCTTGATCTTCTGCATCCATACACACCTTCCCGCACTCTAAGATCTGCTTCTGCACTTACACTTGTTCTTCCACGCACTAGGACAATTTCCATGGGGTCACAAGCTTTTAGTTACACGGCTCCTCATTTACGGAACTTGCTTCCTGTAGAAGTTTGCAATAATACAAGTCTTCTAGTTTTCAAAACTCGTCTTAAATATTATTTGTTTAGGCATGCGTTTATGTGATTTTAATATTATTGTTGTCAGTTCTGTATTTTCTTTTTTGTTTGATGAAATTATTTTTATTTTTTTGTGAACTTTGTAAGGTGTCCTTGAGTGCCATGAAAGGCGCCTATAAATAAAATGTATTATTATTATTATTTATTACTTCACAGTCTCTGTGTCATGAGTGTTATAGATGTGTAAATGTGTTGATTCATTATTCTGTTACAGGATCAGAGATTTGGAGGAGAGAGGTTTGAGTTCTGCGAGTTTGGGTTTACATAGTATACCTTATTATTGCAAATATCAAAGACAATGAAATGTTTTTTTGCTGATAGCACAACCCTGCAAAAAGTATTATTTGTGGTTGACGTGTTAAGTTTTGCTTTTTCAAAGTCTTTTGTTTAAAGTGCTCAGCATGAAGGAGTGAACCTTAACGTGTTCAGACTAAAAAACATCTAGGCTGACTTTGATGGATAAAGGGATTCGTGTTTACTGTGTTCACAAAATAACTCTCCTGGAAATGCTGTCCTTTAAAAAAAATCAACAAAGCCATGGGTCTCTGCAATGAACCAAAGACACACAAAACTGATACCAGTCAAAATATACCGGCAAAGCATCTAAAACACTTTATGATTTTTTATTATTTTGTTCTTTATTGGCATATATGGTTCTGTGAACAACCTTTTAACGTCCATGGAAGATTTCTCTTGCACAAAATGTTCTTTAGAGTATTAAAAACATGGTTCTTTTAAGAACGGTTCCTCTATGGCATCACTGCAAAATAACAAAAAAAAACCTTTTGGAAGAATATGGAATAGCCGTTAGCTATGTGTGTCAAGAAACGCTTTGGTTAAGTGGACCTAAATTATAAATTATAATTTAAAACAGAAATGTGATTTAAAAATATTCAAGTATACTAATTCACATGCATGTTAATAGCACCTGCTGAGTGAGCTTGCCATGGTGCTAGGACTCTCTATGTATGTGTGGAAGAGACTGACAAAGAGAGCGCAAGAGTGGGCCATAAGGAGAGACAATGCCGAGAAAAATAGAGGCTGAATGTTGGAATTGCACTGCCTGTATATCTTCTCTCTTTCTTATGTCTTTTTTTTTCAGACGCTGTGCCTCTGTTCATGCTGGCAGCTGCTCAGAACGTGTCCTCCAGCTCATATGCCCAACCACACACGCGCACGCTTCAGGACCTCATTCCGTGTACCTCTGATGTGCTCTCACGCAAACGCTCACCAGGTAACCTGTCAACACCACCTTTCTGAATGCTACACGTGCACACATACTTTCTCACACGCCACCGCACAAAATGTGGCATCTGCTAATTTGTTTATCGTGATAGTTTGAGAGACATCAACAAGGCCACTGTTTGAAATCTACAGAAATCATCTGGCAAACCGTGGCAATGTGTGCTCTGATGAATTTGATTGTAAGAATTAAATTACATCTAAATTATATCTAAAGCATGTTAGAATTGCTTAATTTGCTTCTTGTTGAAAAATGTATAAAAAAAACCCTACATACGATTAAATATTAGAAACGGTTTTTAATATCCTTTTTTTTCAAGGATAATTTATGTAATTTATGACGGGTGTGTGTGTGTGTGTGTGTGTGTGTAGAGCTAAAGGACAGTGCATGTGTGGAGAATCTAAAGTGGTGTCTGAGCTTGGAAGTAATTGGTCCCAGGGGAAGTAGGCACCTTTTCCTTTGTGTATGTCCTCTACCTTCATTCGTCCTCTGAATGCAGCGATGTAGCGCTGCCTATTTCAGCTGATGCATACCCTAGTCATCTTTAAGATACTTATGCAGGTGTGTGTGTGTGTGTGTGTGTGTGTGTGTGTGTGTGTGTGTGTGTGTGTGTGTGTGTGTGTGTGTGTGTGTGTGTGTGTGTGTGTGTGTGTGTGTGTGTGTGTGTGTGTGTGTGTGTGTGTGTGTGTGTGTGTGTGTGTGTGTGGGGTAATCTCACGGTATGGGGACAAAATGTCCCCACAAAGATGGCAATATCCAAAATCCTTGTCCTTGTGGGTACATTTTTTGGTCCCCATGAGGAAAACATCTTATAAATCACACTAACTGATGTTTTTGAAAATGTAAAATGCAGCATGTCTCCTGTGATGGGTAGGTTTAGGGGCAGGGGCAGTGTAGGGGGATAGAAAATATCGTTTATACGGTATAAAAACCATTACGCCTATGGAATGTCCCCATAAAACATGGAAACACAACGTGTGTGTGTGTGTGTGTGTGTGTGTGTGTGTGTGTGTGTGTGTGTGTGTGTGTGTGTGTGTGTGTGTGTGTGTGTGGACTGGTAATCCTTACGGTATGGGGACAAAATGTCCCCACAAAGATGGCAATATCCAAAATCCTTGTCCTTGTGGGGACATTTTTTGGTCCCCATGAGGAAAACATCTTATAAATCACACTAAGTGATGTTTTTTGAAAATGTAAAAATGCAGCATGTCTCCTGTGATGGGTAGGTTTAGGGGCAGGGGCAGTGTAGGGGGATAGAAAATACGATTTGTACAGTATAAAATGCATTACGCCTATGGAATGTCCCCATAAAACATGGAAACACAACATGTGTGTGTGTGTGTGTGTGTGTGTGTGTGTGTGTGTGTGTGTGTGTGTGTGTGTGTGTGTGTGTGTGTGTGTGTGTGTGTGTGTGTGTGTGTGTGTGTGTGTGTGTGTGTGTGTGTGTGTGTGTGTGTTTGTGTGTGTGTGTGTGTGTGAGGAAACCACGAGGAAACAAGCTTATAAATCATACAGAAAGAGTTTTTTTTGAAAATGTAAAAATGCAGAAACTGTTGTGTGATGGGTAGGTTTAGGGGTAGGTGGATTGAATATACAGTTTAAAACCATTAGGTCTATGGAGAGTCTCCACATAGAACCAGACGTGACACAAGACAGTATTTTCTTTATACAGTTTAGCATTCATAACCTTGTCCTCAAAAGAAAGATTATATAAAATTCTTGAGTGTTAATGTGTGTGTTTTAAGAATATGCTGATGGTACTGCAACTGGGTCGGACAGTAGAGACCTTTGAGCTGTCTGGTTTGTCTGTGGCCACTTTGCCGCTGTGGAAACAGAAACTTCTTCCCTTTACTGAGAGCAGATGTTGTTGTTTTTTTTGTTGTTGTTTTTTTTATTGTATTTGTTTCCTGATGCATGAAGGATTCCCTGTCCATTCAGTGACTAAAGGCTATTTATATGCTTGATTTCATTAAATGTTTCATGTGTTTTTTACATTTTTATTTTTTATTCGTTTGTTTATATTTCAAGTTATTTATTGGCTTTTTTCGGTTTAAATATGTCACAAATTAAAAATGTAATTAAAATCTGTAACACTTTAGTATATATATCGATCAGGCATAACATTATGACCAGGCGAAGTGAATAACACTGATTATCTCTTCATCACAGCACCTGTTAGTGGGTGGGATATATTAGGCAGCAAGTGAACATTATGACCTCAAAGTTGATGTGTTAGAAGCAGAAAAATGGGCAAGCATAAGGATTTGAGCGTGTTTGACAAGGGCCAAATTGTGATGGCTATATGACTGGGTCAGAGCATCTCCAAAACTGCAGCTCTTGTAGGGTGTTCCCAGTCTGCAGTGGTCAGTATCTATCAAACATGGTCCACCACATTGTCCAAGGATGTGAACCGTCGACAGGATCATGGGCGCCCAAGGCGTGGATCGTGGGCGTCCAAGGCTCATTGATGCACGAATGAAGGCTAGCCCGATCAAACAGACGGAATACTGTAGCTCATATTTCTCAAGAAGTTAATGCTGGTTCTGATAGAAAGGTGTCGGAATACACAGTGCATTGCAGATTGATTTGTATAGGGCTGCATTTCCGCAGCGCAGACCAGTCAGGGTGCCCATGCTGACCTGCCAAAAGCGCCAACAGTGGGCGCATGAGCATCAGACCTGGACCAAAGAGCATTTAAAGAAGGTGGACTGGTCTGATGAATCACGTTTTCTTTTACATCACATTGATGGCCAGGTGTGTGTGTGTCTCTTTTAGCTGGGGAACACATGGCACCAGGATGCACTATGAGAAGAAGAAGGCAAGCCGGCGAAGGCAGTGTGATGCTTTTTCCAATGTTCTGCTGTGAAACCTTGGGTCATGCCATCCATGTGGATGTTACTTTGACATGTACCACCTATCTAAGCATTGTTGCAGACCATGTACACTCTTTCATGAAAACGGTATTCCCTGGTGGCTGTGGCCTCTTTCAGCAGGAAAATGTGCCCTGCCACAAAGCAAAAACTGTTTCAGGAATGGTTTGAGAGCACAACAATGAGTTTGAGGTGTTTACTCAAACCAATGGAGCATCTGTGGGATGTGCTGAACAAGTCCGATCAATGAAGGCCCCACCTTGCAACATACAGGACTTAAAGGATCTGCTGCTAACATCTTGGTGTCAGATACCACAGCACACTTTCAGGGGTCTAGTGGAGTCCATTCCTCGACAGGTCAGGGCTGTTTTGGCAGCAAAAGGGGGACCAACACAATATTAGTCACGATTCACTACATATCACGTTACTGATCACATGATATGATATTATTGCGATACCTTAAGACGTGGTAAAAGGTTAACAAAAGATGTACTGTACTTAAAATGCTGAATTTGGTATTACACTGGGGGTGGAAATGAATAGGCTTGGACTTGCTGGTAACACAATGCACAGGAAAATGGGGACATCAGAATAAAAATATTCATGAATCTGAAGCTGAAAATACAAAATTATATAAATTTTTATTTGATGAATATTCTTGCACTTTGTCACTGACTAGATATATTTAAAATAATGTAGGCCACTTTTTACTGGTAAAATAAGACATTTGGCATTATCAGGACACACAAATATTCCCCCTTTGCATTATTACTATCATTATAAATAGTAGTTTCATGTAGTACTAAATCTCGGTAAAGGTTTTTTTTTCTTTTCTCATTTTGGGTGAATTATACACAATACAAACTTTCATTCTCCACAAAACATATTGTTGCATTTTTGTATCGTGACGTATAGTGACAATATACTGTTACACTTCTAACCAGAGCACTATTAATTTCATTGTGTCTCACACACCTAGTAATCAGCTGCAGTATTTTATCAATGAGACATCGCCTTCGACTATTCCGTAAATACCTAGTAAGCTCTAACTGCTTTAAAGACTGAACCTGGAGGCAATTGAGTATGTGTGTGCTCCAGTCGCTTTGATAGGTGTTATATCAGATTATAAAATCTCTGCTGTCTTTCTCTTGCTCGCTGGGAGCTGTTTGTACTTCCCTAGGGTAATAACAGATAAACGCCTCCTTCATATAAACCTGTAGAGAAATTGAGACCTGGCCCCTACCCTGCAAGTTCCCCAATAAACCTTGATCAAATTCATGCTCGTTTTTTTGGCAATCAAATCGCTAGCCAGCCTTGTGTTAATCGTATTGACCTTTGGATAATGTCATTGCTATTGAACACTATGAAAAGGTCCCCAAATCAAATCTCAGAAGAGCTGAGCAAATAGGAATGAGAGGGAAAAGATCCAAAGGGGCTTTTTACTCCACCATGCTTTTACAGGCATTGTAAACGTCTAGTATATTTCAGGGTTTTCGATATACACTGTGAGAACAGAAGTATTAATTCTAAAATTCACTAAACTGGAAAGCCCATATACCACAAAAATGGCTGACGTGTGTAAATTGAGAGCAAATGAGCGACATTTCTGTTATAAGCAACAGGCTACTGTTGACTAAATGTCAAGAGGTTTCAGTGCAGACAGCTTTGTTGATTATAATGAGGATGTTCAAGTTTTGTCCTTGCAGTGTAGACATCTTGTTAAAGTTAGTTTTTTCCAAAGAGTAAATATTCACCATGAATATTTGCCACAAATAAGACTTTAATTACAGAAATGCATTCAAGGACATATTCACACAAGGAATGAACGGTAGCACTTTATTTTACAGTCCTGTTCCCCATGTGCATACTATATGCTTATTGTAGTAATTGCAATAACTGGGTAATCACTAGGTAACCCTGAACCTACCCCTAAACCTAACCTTAACCCCTGTAGTTACCTTATATTACCCAGCACTTTCTTAGGTAAGTACACTGTAAGTACACATACTGGAAAATAAAGTGCAACCGAATTTGAATGTTGTCAGACCAGAGAACAATGTGTGGATTGAATTTATTTTTTTTATTTTTTCATTGTTTAGTGACAAAAACTCGCCAAGCATAATACTCCAGAACAAGTGGTGGCGCTAACACACTGAATGCTATTTTGGATTAAAGGGGTGGTTGAGTATGATTTCACTTTTTTAACTTTAGTTAGTGTGTAGTAGGGGTTGCACCGACTAATCGACTAGTCCACTTTAATGCTCTGGAAGATTGGAAGTTCTCGCCACCTTTCGAAGGCTTTTCAGATGTGAATTCTGGACTTTGCGCATTCCTTCTCCTTTTCTCTTTTCGCTGCAAGTTGTTCATCAGACCGCGTTTCTTTGGTCGTGTGTTGGCCATATCAAAATCATATAATTCGAACTTCCCTTTTTATGCTTCTCTCTTCTACACCCACCCCCGTTCACGCGCACTAATCCCAAACCTCCACCCCCTTTTTCCAGACTGCCCAAGTTTGTTTTTGTTGCCGTTTGTAGAGCTTGTGCTGACTACAGAGACTGCTTTTTTTAACAGTGTGTTCAGGGGACAGGCAGCTAGCGGATAGTGAGGAGATGTTTGCTGTATGTTACAAAAAATAGTTTGGCCTAAAAAACGCGTGACATCGCTTATAGCACATTTAAGCTTGACATCGACTAGTCGCTGGCCTACAGAGGGCACAACAGGATAAGCCATTTCCTGGCACGCGGGCTCTGTTTCCAACAGTTAAAAATGACAAATAAATGCATACTCAGAAAGCTCTTCACAAGACATGTTTGATTATACCATCTGGATGCTCAAAATTGATTGGGAGAATGCACGCTTATTGTACAAGTAAGTTAATCACCTTTCTAAACTAACGCGTGCCGCATTGTAACGCGCACACACACACACACACAGCTCGCACATCGTGCGCACCTCACACAAAATCATTCAGTAACGTTGAAATGTATTGTCAACACTGTTCTGTGATTTATCAATAAAATAGCTTAGACATAGCTTTAAACATATATTTCTTAGTAACTAAAACTTACAGCTTCACTTTTACTAGAGAGACGCTGGCAGGTAGAATTTATTCACACGTAATTGCAATCTCTTTCACTAATGAATTCATACATGCAGGGGTGCCGCTAAGGGGGGGGGAGTTAGGACGATTCTAAGGGCCCATGCACTTTTGGGGGGCCCCAGAGATTGGTTTTATTAGTAGTAACAGTACTAGCAGTAATTTAATATAAATTATAAATGTATAATCTACCAGAGTAACAAATAAAAGAAAATTATGTCTTATTTCTGCATTTCTGGCAAAATTACCCCTCTAAATGGTACGATAGGGGGGCCCAACTTCATATTCTTTCATAGGGCCCAAAATTGCTAGCAGCGCCCCTGCATACATGTAATATTTATTTTGCTACTTTATCTCTATCTGATTCAGAACTAGCAGAAATCTGTGAGAAATATAACGACCCAAAGATACAAACGCTGTTATGTAGGAGCAATAACCTTATGGGCAGTGCTGTGCTGTGCACAAGAAAACTCGTTTTCGCGTCTCAGCTCAAAGGTTCAGGGTTATTTGTTCATTAATGACGTCATCAGCGACTAGTCGACATCGAATCGACATTCATCACAAAAATGTCGACTTAAAAAAAATCGAAAGTCATTCAACCCCTAGTATGTATGTTGCAGTTTGGACATAAACAACATATGCAAAGTTACAACGCTCAAATTTCAAATGTTTTGTGATTCGCGGTGCTTTTTGTTCCACTCTTTGTGAATACTCCTTTAGCCTGACACAGTTTTTGTGATTTTTTTTTTTTTTTACACTACACAGCAGCAGAGTGGAAGTTATATCGATTAATTAATTCTTGTGTGATTAAGCTGCTCAGTGGAAGATTAAAGAATGGGTGATCGCTTGTCCTCAGCTCAGGGTGCATAAGCTCAGCATATAAAAGAAACCAAACAATCTGCAAACTCAGATAAATTAATAAGTTAAATAACTCAATCTACAACAATAGTACAATATTCATGTTACTCTCTCTCTCTCTCTCTCTCTCTCACTCTCTCTCTCTCGCTCATGCTTTCTGTCCTCATCATATTTTGCCCCCACAACTCCACCTTTCTTTTTTACATTTTGTATTGTTTCCGCTCCCTCTTTCTTTCTCTCTCTATATTTTTGAGAGACACAGTGAAGTTAATTTAAGAAGTCAATTATAGTTCTTTGCCATGTGGCGGTCAGGAAAAAATGAGCAGTTAATTATGATTAATTATGTGTAGTACAAAGCAGAACATAGTCAGATACATTGTAGGCGAAAGAGAATAAAAGAACAGAGACGGATTGACGCAAAGAGATATTTTTCTGTTTCTGACAGTAACGGTGAAGATGGTACTTTTCTTCATCTCCTGCTGATTTAATGGGCTTTAATTCTTCCCTCTTACAGTTTTATTGAAGAGATGACACTAATGATGGAGTGATATGATGCTGTAAAAAAAAAAGTTTCTGTGAAAAATAGGGATTTTAAAACTGCATATTATTAAACCCCCAAAGAAATCACATTTTAATTAAACAATGGGTTTATTTATGTACACTCACCTGGGAGTCATATCAATGGCAAAATAAACAGGAAAATATCATGAAGGTGGAAGCATTGGTAATAAACATACAACAAATGGAATAGATTCCATTGCAAAATGTAAAATTGAGCAAAAAATTGAGCTGCAAATGAATTATTTAAATGTGCCTGTGTCTGTGTGCAATACAAATGTGTATTTGACAAGGTTTATATGTGTCCTCTACGCAATATATTTAAATAAAATATTTATTTACTACTGCAAGTAAGATAGTATTTGACCACTGGAAGTGTGTGTACAGGTGCTATGTGTACTTATATGCTATGCAATTTCGCATGTTATTCTGAATAAAAATCTGCTCATAGGTTTCTATACATCTTACAGAATATGTTTTTTTTTTATCATTAACATTTTATCTATTTTTATTTAGTACTGTCTTGACACATTTGGCATAACATTTGGCCATTGGTGGTGGTTGATGAGATTCCCCACTTCTATTTGTAAAGCGCTTTGAGTACCCAGAAAAGCGCTATGCAAATGTAACAAATTATTAATTATTTTATAATTAACTAATATTTGCATATTCCATCAGACAAATCATTCTAGAACCAGGAAGCATGACCATAGTAGCCTGTTTCTGTCAACACTGCATTGGCTCCCTATTAAACATTGAATACATTTTAAAATCTTGCTAATTACTTACAAAGCATTAAATGGTTTAGCTTCTCAGTACTGGAGCGAGATCTTAACACATTACAGTCCTTCACGTCTATTGGGATCTCAAAATTCTGGCCAGTTGATAAGAGTATCAAAATCAACTGCTGGTGGTATATCCTTTTCCTATTTAGCCCCTAAAATTGGAACTGTCTTCCTAGCAGATACAGGAAGCAGACACACTCTGTCAGTTTAAATCTAGACTAAAAACACATCTCTTTAACCTGGCATACACATACAATGCATTAGGCTGCATAAATTAGGTCAGCCGGAAATGGGATCACTTCCTATAACACCCAATGTACTCAACCAGGCCACCTTCTTCAACTGCTCTGTGGTCCAGTTCTGATGCTAACGTGCCCACTTTTGGTGCTTTCAGAGGTGGACAGGAGTCAGCATGGGCACCCTGACTGGTCTGCGGCTATACGTCTGCAGCCCCATACGCAACAAACTGCAATGCACTGTGTATTCTGACACCTTTCTATCAGAACCAGCATTAACTTCTTGAGCAATCTGTTTGATCGGACCACACGGGCCAGCCTTCACTGTCGCCAGTTCACCACTGTTCCTTCCTTGAACCTTTTTTGATAGATACTGACCACTGCAGACTGGGAACACCCTACAAGAGCTGCAGTTTTAGAGATGCTCTGTCCCAGTCGTCTAGCCATCATAATTTGGCCCTTTTCAAACTCTCTCAAATCCTTATGCTTGCTCATTTTCCTGCTTCTAACACATCAAGATTGAGGACAAAATGTTCACTTGCTGCCTAATATATCCCACCCACTAACAGGTGCCGTGATGAAGAGATAATCAGTGTTATTCACTTCACCTGGTCATAATGTTATGCCTGATTGGTGTAAATAGGGGTGACCTGACTTATGTTCAAAGTCATTCTTTTCATTTAGTTTGTTAATTCTAAACTTTCTAGTGGAACAGCATGTTTTTAAACGTATGAGCACAATTGTATTAGCATATTGTCAAGCTGACAATATATGGTTGGTGGCTGTAGCAGACAGCCTAATTGTCATTCCCTTGCAGTTTATGCTGTAGCATAATCGGATTGTGTCTGCATTTGCATCTCATATATTTCTGGTAGCATACGTTGTCTACTATAGTAATTCACTCTGCATGGGTTCTGGGTGGCTTCTGCTTGATAGTCATTATGATAAATTATTCTCATACTGCATGCAATTTAATATCACCAATACAATTTTCAATGCAGGATGCTGAGAGTATGAGAGGACAGGCTAGTGAAAGTTTTGGTGGGACTGACAGATGCACTGCAGGAATTTCAGACTGTTTTAGCTACTGCTCACAGCCATATGATACCACAATATAATAGGGTCCCTCCGAGCATCTAACACACACACACTCATCATGTGAGACACCACATGCTGAAACACACACAGACACACACAGGGAGAGAGACACACTCTGGCCATAATAGAGACAAAGACAAGAGTTTCGTTGACTGACTCGGGCAGGGGGGAACAGAATTTATCAACTGTGTAATTGATCTATTGCTTGCTTTCACACACTCTCTCCAGTCTCTCCAGTCTCTCTCTCTCTCTCTCTCTCTCTCTCTCTCTCTCTCTCTCTCTCTCTGTCTCTCTGGATATGTGTAGGCTATGTTGCAATGCCAAAGATTAAATTCTATGTCTTTTATACATATTTCATTTTATGACAGTATACTTATGAAACATTCATTAAAGCCACATAGATATCTTTCAGCAGCACAGTAGAGCATAATATACTTTTTGGTTAAGTTTCCATAGGCAGAGGAAAATAGTGAATTTTGCGTAGAAGACCATTTGCAACCACTACCACCAAGAATCATGGAAATCCTTTATTAAAGCTAATTATAGTTTCATAATTAGATTATCATGAAAAGGATAATAGATATTCAACAATCTGTGAAAAATTTGGTCTCCAGCTATTTGCTTTTTCGAATGACTTTAGCCATATGCACAGTCAAACTGCTAATTGTGACTACACTATACATCTCATCATATTTACCTTATATTTTAATATATATATATATATATATATATATATATATATATATATATATATATATATATATACATACATACATACATACATACATTTACATACATACATACATATATATACACTCACCTCAAGGATTATTAGGAACACCTACTAATACTGTGTTTGACCCTCTTTCGCCTTCAGAACTACCTTAATTCTATGTGGCATTGATTCAACAAGGTGCTGAAAGCATTCTTTAGAAATGTTGGCCCATATTGATAGGATAGCATCTTGCAGTTGATGGAGATTTGTGGGATGCACATCCAGGGCACAAAGCTCCCATTCCACCACATCCCAAAGATGCTCTATTGGGTTGAGATCTGATGACTGTGGGAGCCATTTTAGTACAGTGAACTCATTGTCATGTTCAAGAAACCAATTTGAAATGATTCGAGTTTTGTGACATGGTGAATTATCCTGCTGGAAGTAGCCATCAGAGGATGGGTACATGGTGGTCATAAAGGGATGGACATGGTCAAAAACAATGCTCAGGAAGGCTGTGGCATTTAAACAATGCCCAGTTTGCACTAAGGGGCCTAAAGTGTGCCAAGAAAACATCCCCCACACCATTACACCACCACCACCAGCCTGCACAGTGGTAACAAGGCATGATGGATCCATGTTCTTATTCTGTTTACGCCAAATGCTGACTCTATCTGAATGTCAAGAATATAAAATACAAACCAAGTACTAATACATGCAATGCTACAGAACACAAGAAAAACATATGGTGTTGTGTTGGGGGATTTTAAAGGGTACTTTTTCAGTACAAACAAGTCTTCACCAGTTTGGTGAGATAAGGTTAGTCACCCATTTAGAATGAAATTAACTTACACGATCAAACTAACTTATGTGGGACGGGGTGAAGACAGGGTGAGATTGGTGTTAAAAGACTTGCTGTACAAAATGTACAAACAGAAATTGAGACTCATCAGACCAGGCAACATTTTTCCAAGCTTTAAATTGTCCAATTTTGGTGAGCTTGTGCAAATTGTAGCCTCTTTTTCCTATTTGTAGTGGAGATGAGTGGTACCCGGTGGGGTCTTCTGCTGTTGTAGCCCATCTGCCTCAAGGTTGTGTGTGTCGTGGCTTTACAAATGCTTAGCTGCATACCTCAGTTGTAATGAGTGAAAGGTTGCTCATCTATCAGCTTGAATCAGTCGGCCCATTTTCCTCTGACCTCTAGCATCAACAAGGTATTTTCGCCCACAGGACTGTCGCATACTGGATGTTTTTCCCTTTTCACACCATTCTTTGTAAACCCTAGAAATGGCTGTGCGTGAAAATCCAAGTAACTGAGCAGATTGTGAAATACTCAGACTGGCCAGTCTGGCACCAATAACCATGCCACACTCAAAATTGCTTAAATCACCTTTCTTTCCCATTCTGACATTCAGTTTGGAGTTCAGGAGAATGTCTTGACCAGGACCACACCCCTAAATGCATTGAAGCAACTGCCATATGATTGGTTGATTAGATAATTGCATTAATGATAAATTGAACAGGTATTCCTAATAATCCTTAAAGTGAGTATATATGTATATATATATATATATATATATATATATATATATATATATATATATATATATATATATATATATATATATATATATATATATATATATATATATATATATATATATATATATATATATACAGTGAGGAAAATAAGTATTTGAAAACCCTGCTATTTTGCAAGTTCTCCCACTTAGAAATCATGGAGGGGTCTGAAATTGTCATCATAGGTGCATGTCCACTGTGAGAGACATAATCTAAAAAAAAAAAATCCACAAATCACAATGTATGATTTTTTAAACTATTTATTTGTATGATACAGCTGCATATAAGTATTTGAACACCTGAGAAAATCAATGTTCATATTTGGTACAGTAGCCTTTGTTTGCAATTACAGAGGTCAAATGTTTCTTGTAGTTTTTCACCAGGTTTGCACACACTGCAGGAGGGATTTTAGGCCCACTCCTCCACACAGATCTTCTCTAGATCAGTCTGGTTTCTGGCCTGTCGCTGAGAAACACAGAGTTTGAGCTCCCTCCAAAGATTCTCTATTGGGTTTAGGTCTGGAGACTGGCTAGGCCACACCAGAACCTTGATATGCTTCTTACAGAGCAACTCCTTGGTTATCCTGGCTGTGTGCTTCGGGTCATTGTCATGCTGGAAGACCCAGCCTCGACCCATCTTCAATGCTCTAACTGAGGGAAGGACGTTGTTCCCCAAAATCTCGCAATACATGGCCCCGGTAATCCTCTCCTTAATACAGTGCAGTCGTCCTGTCCCATGTGCAGAAAAACACCCCCAAAGCATGATGCTACCACCCCCATGCTTCACAGTAGGGATGGTGTTCTTGGGATGGTACTCATCATTCTTCTTCCTCCAAACATGTTTAGTGGAATTATGACTAAAAAGTTATATTTTGGTCTCATCTGACCATATGAATTCCTCCCATGACTCCTCTGGATCATCCAAATGGTCATTGGCAAACTTAAGATGGGCCTGGACATGTGCTGGTTTAAGCAGGGGAACCTTCTGTGCCATGCATGATTTCAAACCATGACGTCTTAGTGTATTACCAACAGTAACCTTTGAAACGGTGGTCTCAGCTCTTATCAGGTCATTGACCAGCTCCCCCCATGTAGTTCTGGGCTGATTTCTCACCTTTCTTCGGATCATTGAGACCCTACGAGGTGAGATCTTGCATGGAGCCCTAGTCCACGGGAGATTGACAGTCATGTTTAGCTTCTTCCATTTTCTAATGATGGCTCCAACAGTGGACCTTTTTTCACCAAGCTGCTTGGCAATTTCCCCGAAGCCCTTTCCAGCCTTGTGGGTGTAAAATTTTGTCTCTAGTGTCTTTGGACAGCTCTTTGGTCTTGGCCATGTTAGTAGTTGGATTCTTACTGATTTTATGGGGTGGACAGGTGTCTTTATGCAGCCAGTGACCTCAAACAGGTGCATCTAATTTAGGATAATAAATGGAGTGGAGGTGGACATTTTAAAGGCAGTTCTAACAGGACTTTGAGGGTCAGAATTCGAGCTGATAGACAGGTGTTCAAATACTTATTTGCAGCTGTATCATACAAATAAATATTTTAAAAAATCATATATTGTGATTTCTGGATTTGTTTTTTTTTGATTATGTCTCTCACAGTGGACATGCACCTACGATGACAATTTCAGACCCCTCCATGATTTCCAAGTGGGAGAACTTGCAAAACAGCAGGGTGTTCCTCACTGTATATTTTCCTCACTGTATATATATATATATACAGTGAGGAAAATATATATATATATATATATATATATATATATATATATATATATATATATATATATATATATATATATATATATATATATATATATACTGTACATAACATCATATCTAGATAAAATACAACTCACATTTATGCACATAACATCATATACCCTATACATCATATGCAGAATATACTTCATAATATATACTTCATATCTACCTGACACATCTCATTATACACTATACATCACTTCATGTCTACCTATCTTTCACCCCTGATCCTGTAGTCGTGTCCATTTTACACTATAAATCATCAAATCATATTCAGATGAATAATTAAAAGCACACTCAATTATTGAAATGGCGCAGTCTGCTTTTCCCCCCCCTCAGACACCTATTGACCTGTAATATTAAATTTGACCATGTGTTTTTATGAAATGTTATCTGCTCTACAATACAAAGAGAATAGATGCCTCACCAAAACAAAACAAAAATCGATCTTTCCTTCTTTATTGTAAGCCGTGTGTGCCATGCTGAAACCTCATCTATTTTTACATGTGCCATTTTGGGCATTTGTTTGGATTATTTGGATTAACTGCAATTCTGTCTATTTAAACCTTCTAGAAATAAACCTTCTAGAAAGAAAATATATGGTTTTTGTGCTGTTGTTGGTGTCAAACATTGGTGTTAAACATGAATTAAAAGTAAAGACAAGCTATATAATTACAAAAGATTCATGTGTCGCCCGGTTTTGTATGCAGGTGCCAAGTCCTGTTGGAAAATGAAATCTGCATCTCCATAAAGTTGGTCAGCAGCAGGAAGCATGAAGTCCTCTTAAACTTCCTGGACTGCGTTGACCTTGGATATATTTGACATATACCAGTCTGTGTGTAATGAATGAATATAATATACAAGTTTCACTTTTTTAATGGAATTAGTGAATAATGATAATTTAATTATGTGACCAGCACCTGTAAATTCAAGTAAAAGTACCATCACTTTCAAAAAAATGTAGTGTGAGTAGAGTAAAAAGTACTTGTTGTCCAAAAAAACTTATTTAAAGTACTTATGAGTAGTGAGTACTGAGCTGTGGATTTTACCCCCTTACATACTGTAACATAATTAATACTCTCTTTTCCTGTTTGTCAGAAACAGGAATCCTCCAAAACAGGGCTGGCGAACGTTGTTCCTGGAGAGCCACAGCCCTATAGTTTTGCTTCAATCCTAATTAAACACACCTGAACAAGCAAATCAAGGTCTGAAGGGTTACTAGGAAGCTACAGGCAGGTGAGTTTGATCAGGGTTGGCTCTTTGACTCTCCAGGACCGGAGTTTGCCACCCCTGCTCTAAAACAACAGGGAAAGACTATTACAGAGATGAAAATATGATAGTTATTTTCAGCACGCACATCACCATTTTAAATCGTAATGTATGACAAAACAACAATTTAAAATCAGTTGTAAGGCCTTAATGAACACTGAGCAAGCTATTGTTGCACATAAAATATCAATGTTAAGAACAGTGCAAAGAATACAAAACCTTTAGAAAACTCATATGAGAGTTCGGCATCAGAGATGGGTTAAAAATAGAAAGATTAAAAAGAGCTAATTTATCTCCAAAATGAATTACTATTCACAAGAAATAGAATCACTAATTATCAAACAGTTAACCTCATCTAATGCTCTGAATATGCAAAGATAGTGAGCTAACTAATTACATTGTAATTCCATTCCATAATTGACATTTTGACATTCTGTTACAATTTAAACTCAAATGCACATTCAAGTTAGTCAGTTTAAGTTCAGAATACACTCCTCGCTCAACGGAAGAGTTTTAGTTTAGTGCTGAATTATGCATGCTTGGGAATCCTTTCATTATAACAAACAAAGTGTAGACATGATGGTGTAGACAGCTTCAGTGATTGTAACGGAAAATGCTGTATTATTGAACTACTCCCACCCCCATTAATCACTGTTATTATTTTCTACCTTATAAGTGGTCCCTGGCCCCGAAAAGTTTGAGAACCCCTGCTGTAGATATAGGTTACAGATCATCTAGTAAACAGAAATCAGATATTTACCTTAACATGTTTATTCAAATCAGAGGAATTACAGTTTTTTAAAAATGCTTATACACTAAAAGTGTTTCTTGAGGCCCACCAGTGAAACCATTCTCTCATTCTTCAGACCAAGTCTGCAAAACTGCAAGCACATTATATGCAAAATAATGAGTTCTCACATTTTATTTGTTAAAACCATCAGCATTGTGTGAATGTGTATTTAGTGTATATCAGCGTCACCTGTAGATTTCAATTTCTGTACAGTCTAATCTTTTGCTTTTGACTCGGGGTGAATCTCCAGTTGTCACTGATGATTCTAGTTTTGACTTTTCTGGATTACAATTCGCCATCAAAATGGTACGTTTAATTATTTCAGCTGCTGTGAGAAAAGGCTATAAATGATTCGCCACCCGCAGCATCCTCACATGCCATACTACTAGCCAGAGTCCTCCTTTATGTATACAGACATGAAGTAATGTCGCAAAGACATGCTTGAATTTTCTAGCTGAAATCCACCAGTACTAATCAAATTATAACACATTATTGCAAGTTTACTGTTGTGAATTGTGCTAAGATATGAGATAGTTTAGAACACTGGTTGGTTATGTGCTTGCTTATTTTTAACCAAAAGTTAGGGACTGAAGCTTTAAATCACAATCACTTCCCAATTACCTACACCCAATGATCATGGTTAAAAACACTTAAAACACTTAAAGGGGTACTTCAGCACTGGGAAGATGAATCTGTATTTAAACTCGTCATTAATGTAGTAGGATTATGAAATTATTTTTGAATGCCTTCTAGACTGAGAAAACACAGAAAATGTATTTTTGTCTCATGGGGATGAAAGACAACAATTCCCAGAATGCGGTTCGCTGCCCGAAGCTGCTCTAGGCGAGGATTACTGGTTTACTTGCCCACCGCTCTCATTTTCATAAAATCAGTTCAGTTAGAGGCGCTACAATTAAAAACTGAACGTGTCTGTTCCATATGAGTGAGTCGATTGAGTGTCACGGCACAAACGCAGCAGGATCGGATTACATTCATCACATGAGCTGAGGTAATCGCGGGGATTCGTGGCTGCGGCTGCATTCACAGCATGTGATCAGTTTGGCGCATTTTCAGTTCATGTCTTTGGAAGCTTAACTTACATAAGAATTCATTTGAAAAGTTCAAACACTCACTTTGCTCTCCACAGCTCTGTTTACATGAATCTCCGCAGCTCCGTGAGCCGAGTGCTGTGAGTGCGATGTTGAAAACATGCGGAAACAGCGCCTCCTGCTGGCTGTAGCCTTTAGCCTCTGGCCAAAAACTCCTTTGATGACGCAAAATGAAGATATTTGCGTCATCGGAGGAATTTTTCCCCAGAAATAAAATACATAATTCTCTCGTCTCAGGGTCATATGAGGGGGGAAAGTACGGTCATTTGAATATACTCCTGGGTTTCTACTGAGACAAAGCTTAATGCTAATCGCTGAAGTAACCCTTTAAATTAATTAAATTATAATTAATAAAACTTTAATTACATTAACGCAAGTATTTGTAATTCATCATTACTGCACACCCCCGCTACACCTTTTCTTCTAGTTTATTTTTAGCTAATGTTGTCTGGCTCAGGTTACTTGCTTTTAAATTCTCGATCAAATTAAATATTTCTGTGACATTTAATGTGTAATAATTGCTTGAGAATATGTCTTCATAACTCTAATAGAGACTTGTCTTTTTACTTAGTCTAAAAATAGAGTCATTATTTTCTCTGCCTCTGAACAGCATTAAAGGACAAGGTGTTTTCATTTGTATTTTTTCCATAGGTTGCAAACTATGATTCATTCTCCTTTTTGGGATATTTTATATTGCGTTTATGAGTAAATGCCATTAGTTTTTGTCTTTGAAGTCATTATATATATAATGCTAGATTTAACCTGCTGAAAATGTAATGCTTTTAATTTGAGCATTTAACATTTAGCATTTGACATTTTACCTGCTTGTTCTTTTTGTTTGAATAGTAGCTAAATGTTATGTGTTCCAACATGCCTTACAGATCAACAGAAGACTAAACACTCATGATCCACTTTTATTTTCCAGGGCTCTGTCATTCAGATAATGACATGTTTGTCAAACGTTGTTTGTTTCTCAGCGACAGGCCAGAAACCTGACTGATCTAGAGAATGATCTGTGTGTGAGGTTCTATTCATGGCATTTTGCCTTCACATTGTGAATCATAATGTGTGAGAACAGCAGGGATGCACTGTACCAAATATGAACATTGATTTTCTCAGGTGTTCAAATACTTATATACAGCTGTATCATACAAATAAAAGAAAAACATACAGCATACATACACACACACACACACACATGTTGTGTTTCCATGTTTTGTGGGGACATTCCATAGGCGTAATGCATTTTATACTGTACATATATATATATATATATATATATATATATATATATATATATATATATATATATATATATATATATATATATATATATATATATATATATATATATATATATATATATATATATACACACACACACACACACACACACACACACACAGCTTTTAATTTGAGCATTTAACATTTAGCATTTGACATTTTACCTGCTTGTTCTTTTGTTTGAATAGTAGCTAAATGTTATGTGTTAAATAATTAAACATGCCATACAGATCAACAGAAGACTAAACACTCATGATCCACTTTTATTTTCCAGGGCTCTGTCATTCAGATAATGACATATATATATATATATATATATATATATATATATATATATGTATATATATGTATGTGTGTATGTTTGTATATCTATATATATATATATATATATATATCCAGGAGGTTCACTATATATATTTATTTATTTATATAGTGTATGTATGTATGTATCTCTCTCTCTCATATATATATATGTATATATATATATATATATATATATATATATATATATATATATATATATACATGTATGTGTGTATGTTTGTATATGTGTATATACAGTATATATATATATATATATATATATATATATATATATATATATATAGAGAGAGAGAGAGAGAGAGAGAGAGAGAGAGAGAGAGAGAGAGAGAGAGAGAGAGAGAGAGAGAGAGAGAGAGAGAGAGAGAGAGAGAGAGAGAAAGAGATAAAGAGAGAGAGAGAGAAACCTATAGGAACCTGATATAAATATACACACACACACACACACAGTGGGGCAAAAATGTATTTAGTCAGCCACCAATTGTGCAAGTTCTCCCAATTAAAAAGATGAGAGAGGCCTGTAATTTTCATCATAGGTATACACTTCAACTATGGGAGACAGGATGAGAAAAAAAAGAGAAAATGTCTGCTTTTTAAAGAATGTATATACACAGTATATATAATTATATACATATAATTAGAATATCATCAAAAAGTTCATTTATTTCACTAATTCCATTCAAAAAGTGAAACTTGTATATTATATTCATTCATTCCACACAGACTGATATATTTCAAATGTTTATTTCTTTTCATTTTGATAATTATAACTGACAACTAAGGAAAATCCCAAATTCATTATCTCAGAAAATTAGAATATTGTGAAAAGGTTCAATATTGAAGACACCTGGTGCCACAATCTAATCAGCTAATTAACTCAAAACATCTGTAAATGCCTTTAAATGGTCTCTCAGACTAGTTCTGTAGGCTACACAATCATGGGGAAGACTGCTGACTTGACAGTTGTCCAAAAGATGACCAGACACCTTGCACAAGGAGGGCAAGACACAAAAGGTCATTGCAAAAGAGGCTGGCTGTTCACAGAGCTGTGAACAACAGACAGTTAAAGACAAAAAGGACTGGACTGCTGCTGTGTGGTCCAAAGTTATGTCCTCTGATGAAAGTAAATTGTGCATTTCCTTTGGAAATCAGGGTCCCAGAGTTCCAGGTGAAAGAGAGGAGAGGCACACAATCCACATTGCTTGAGGTCCAGTGTAAAGTTTCCACAGTCAGTGATGGTTTTGGGGTGCCATGTCATCTGCTGGTGTTGGTCCACTGTGTTTTCTGAGGTCCAAGCCAAGGTCAACACAGCCATATACAAGGAAGTTTTACAGCACTTCATGCTTCCTGCTCCTGACCAACTTTATGGAGATGCAGATTTCATTTTCCAACAGGACTTGACACCTGCATACACTGCCAAAGCAACCATGGTTTAAGGACCATGGTATCCCTGTTCTTAATTGGCCAGCAAACTCACCTGACCTTAACCCCATAGAAAATCGATGGGGTATTGTGAAGAGGAAGATGCGATATGCCAGACCCAACAATGCAGAAGAGCTGAAAGCCACTATCAGAGCAACCTGGGCTCTCATAACACCTGAGCAGTGCCACAGACTGATCGACGCATTGCTGCAGTAATTCAGGAAAAAAGAGCCCCAACTAAGTATTGCATGCTGTATATGCTCATACTTTTCATCTTCATACTTTTCAGTTGGCCAAGATTTCTAAAAATCCTTTCTTTGTATTGGTCTTAAGTAATATTATAATTTTTTGAAGATACAGAATTTGTGATTTTCCTTAGTTGTTAGTTATAATCATCAAAATTAAAAGAATAAACATTTGAAATATATCAGTCTGTGTGTAATGAATGAATATAAAATTCAAGTTTCACTTTTTGAATGGAATTAGTGAAATAAAATAAAATGCTTTTTTTTTTCTTCAACTATTAGATTATACATTAGATTATTTACCTTGGTTAAATGAATGTATATAAAACAAGGTAAATGTTTTTTAAATGACTTAATAAACATTAAATAGCACTGAAACATGAATTTAAACCAAATCCAGATTTGCCATCTCGTTTCAGTCCAGATGGCATTTATGCATACATATTCCTATTTACATATAACACAAAGGTAGGCTACGCTATACATTTTCACATAGCCTACTGCTGACAGAATGATTGCGACATTCGAAAATGTCACCCACAATTACACTCACAATGGTAACCCACTAAATCCACAGAAATCAGATTGGAATTGGACTTTAATTGGGTTTATCAGGTACACTGAGCTAGATTTTGAAGAGAAAAAAAGTGGCCCAATGTACCTGATTCACCCTATTCATGATATAGAATAAACCCAGGATGGCTAGAAACAGCAAATCTGAGGGCAAAGCAATGATCAGATGTGAGTGTTTTACTCCTAGAGGAATGAAACTAGATATGACCAACCCACAGTATGGCAGCTAACACATGCACAAGAGGCTTACATTTTCATTTACTGATAAAATTGAAAACAAGTATCTCACCTTTTCATAACTGTGACAAGCTTTGTTTTAATTTCTTATGATGTCGACTTCTGCCTGGCTCTGTAGAGGGACTTCATTAATTTTACATATGCTTGGTTTTTTTTTTTGTCAAGTTTCCCACCTTTTCTGAGTCATGTAGATTTGGTAAGCACTTGTGGGAGATCAAAGGGGCCAACTGGTACTAATTATTTTGCCTCAGAAATGTACTACGGCTTCTTCCACTGTCGCTCTCTTTTTCTTCTGCTCAGGGCAAATTATGAATGATTTAAGCTCTCATCTGTCATGTGGAGACCTGTGTCACGCCACTTGGGGGTGGATTGTCGTCTTGAATTTTGCAAGGGGAATTAACAATATTGGCTGTCTCTGGAGATAGTCGCTCCTGCCCTTCCTCAAGCCCTCCTTAAGGGCCCTACGTGCTTTTCTTTTACTTATACATAATAGCATTAAGCTAGACTTTTATCCAACAGTATTAGGGGGTTTTCCCCCCATTTGAACAAATTCATGCCAGCTGATTTAAAATTTTGAAAGGGATTTTAAAGGGACTGTCACAGACATAGGCAAAGAAGATAATCTGTGGTTTCAATATTAAATCCTACTTCAGTCCTGAATGTTGCATTTGATATCAATAAAAAATGGTTGTCTATCTCTGTTAAGGTTTTAATTCAGCCAGGTTATCATAACATGTCAATTGATGAGGTTGACATACCTGCACAAGGCGAGCAGAATCTCCACTAATCTTCTAAAACAGACTATCAACTATGACTTGTAGTTCAACTATGACTATCAACTATGACCTCACACACCTGCAATCACCTTTAAGAGTCTGAAATAGATGTTGCTCAACCAGGAAATAAAATACATGCATCACAACTTATTCAGGCAAATAATGCTGACTGCTTCATTTCCAAGATGATGAATAGTAGACTTTTTTAGAATTTTAATACAATATAGTTATTACAGGATGGAGGACTGAAAACAGGATCAAAATATCAACGCATATCATATGCTAAAATATCAATAGCATATACAACTGAAGACTAATAGAGGAACTAAATACTGAATAATGAACTGATGAGCAGCTGGAAATTGTGAAAAAAGGAAACATAAAGACGAAAAAACTAAAAGTCCATGAAGGTGACACTGACTATACATGAACGTGACAATATAACAGAGGCTTGTATTAATATTTATTGTATAGGCTATTCGAATCAAGTTCTGCAACTAAAGACAGATATATATTAATGTTTAATATTTCCTCCATAATTACATACATATTTTTGTGTATGATCAGACTCAGTTACATAAATCGGAAGTGTTCAGTAGACACGCCCATATTAACAATTTCAATATATGATGTATCCTCTCCGAAAATCAGTCCAGTCCATTTCCATGTATGTCACCTACGGCCACAACCTTTCCGACGTAATGACCTCACACACCGTGAAGAATCGCGAGCATTTGTGGTTAAAAAGTATAAATTGTTATAATAGTTTTTTTCTGAATCCATTTGAAGCCCTTTGAAACTGCATTGATTTGACCATTGTGTCGAGAAAAATGTTTTCGTCAAAAAACTTAATTTCTTTTCGACTGAAGAAAGAAAGACATGAACATCTTGGATAAGATATGGGGGTGAGTAAATTATCAGGAAATTTTTATTTTAAAGTGAACTAATCCTTTAATTTACCAACCTAGTCACGGTTTAGTTGTGAAAAGCCAAACACAGCAAAGTATGCAAAATGAAGTTCTGAACCATGCAGGAGCATGAAACATCCATAAGCATGCAAAGACTGCGACATCAATAAACAGAATAATAGCTAACAAAGCTTCTTTTACACTAACAACAGGGGAGTATCAGGCTTCATAGTTTTGTTTATCTGGATCTTTAGCCATATTTGAGCTGTGAGCGTTTACAGGACATGTTCATTAAATTCCTTTCTGCTTGGTCTGTTATCATAGACATAGTTTTTCTTGCCACACAGAAAATGTTTTCAACATGAACATTGACGTGCTTCTATTACATCTTTGTAAAATGAATCCACTAAACAACAAATTATGTTAAAAAAAAACATTCATCTCACAGTATCACATGGCATAAACACATAACAGCGACCTGCAGAAAAGATAGGACTTTGCAGAATGTCTCTACTCTAGCCAGAGCCAGATGACGCATTCCTCACAAAACACGGAAATGTGATAATCAGCAAGTATACAGCCTGCTGCTTCGATAGATCCGCACAGAAACCAGTGTCACATAAAGGATAGTGTTCAAATCTCAAAATGATGATATACAGGTTGATTGGGACACTTTTTGCCAATCAACCTGAAAACACTGCAGTAGCTAATTAGTAATTAGGTTCGTCTGTTCAGTAAAATGTCTCGCACATGCAGTTTCACCCTGATGTCTGACTCATTGAAGATTAATAAACACAAGTTATTTAATTGTAACTCAGTTATTCAGATTGACAGCAGATGTTCTTACAAGACATGACAATCAAGAGACACTATCTTTGTCAACAGGAGGTTACTGGGAACGTTAACCAAGCATAAATATTTCTTAGCATAAAAAGACTTCACTTTAAAAAATGCTGGGTTGTTTTAACCCAATGTTGGGTCAAATATGGACTAGCCCAGCGATTGGGTCGTTTTAACCCTGTGGTTGGGTTAAATATTTGCTTAAGACAACCCAATCGCTGGGTTAAAACAACCCAATTGTTTATTTAGTATTATAATTTAGAACTTTTATTTAGATTTTTTAGCCATGCATATTGACATATTGCAAGGTATTATTGCACTATATTGCAATTGGCATTTTGTATTTAATTACTGCAGGTTATTGTGTCAAGCCATGTTTTTTATGATTTATTTAAAATGTGCTGTTGCTGCTAGATCTCGATGAAATCTAACACACAAAAAAAGAAAATTTTATTTTTTAACAAAAGCTTGTAAACTGTTAAAGACCATAGACTACTGGGGTACGTTTTAACAGTTAGACAAAATGCACAAAAACTAAGGGTACTTTACCTGGTAATTAGTTACTTTTATAATGATGTAACTCAATTACTAACTCAGTTACTATTTGTAGAAGTAACAAGTAACTATAACAAATTACTTTTTTAAACCAACACTGGGTATCTGTAGTTGGAGAAGGGCATGGAGAAAGGTCTTTATCATTGGTCTGTCAGGGTGTAGGGTTTGGGGTTACTTTCTGTTATAGCAATTCACCTTTCTGATTCACTGTGCCCTGCAGCTGCCAGTCTCAATTTCCACAAGATTTTGGAATGTTTCTCTGGAAATGTGTTCCCATTCATCCAGTACCGCATTAGGGAGGTCAGGCACTGATTTTGGATGAGAAGGCCTGGCAAACCATCTCTGTTCCAGTTCACCCCAAAGTTGTTTGATGGGGTTGAGGTCAGGGCTGTGTGCAGGCCAGCCAAGTTCTTCTGCATTAAACTCATCCAGCCATCTTTTTATGGACCTCCTTGGTATACATAATGTATTGGTATGCTGAAGTATTAAGATTATCCTTAACTGGAAATAAAAGGGCTATAGCCCAACCCTTGAAAAACAGACTCATACTATTATCCCTCTTCCATCAAATCTGTATATTTACAATGCAGTCAGGCAGGTAATGTTCTCCTGGCATCCACCAATCCCAGACTCACCCATCGGATTGCCAGACAGAGAAGTGTGATTTGTAACTCCACAGAACACCTTTCCACTTCTCCCAGTCCAGTGGCGGCGTGCTTTACACCACTCTATCCAACGCTTGGCACTGTACTTGGTGATGCGAGGATTGCATGCAGCTGCTCAGCCATAAAAACCTAATCCGTGAGGCTCTCGCTGCACAGTGTTTGTGCTATTATCAATGCCAGTGGAAGTTTGGAACTCTTCAGCTATGGAATCAGCAGAGCGTTGGCAACTTTTACGCATCATGCGCCTCAGCACTCAGTGAACACGCTCTATGACTTTACACCTTCTGCTCTGTGGTTGAGTTGCTGCTGTTCCTAAATGCTTCCAGTTTCAAATTATAGCCTACCACTTACAGCTGACTGTGGAATATCTAGCAGGGATGACATTTCACAAACTGACTTATTGTAAAGGTGGCATATCATAGTACCATGCTTTGAATTCACTGAGCTCTTCAGAATTACCCCCCTTTTTCCCCCCACAAATATTTGCAGACTGCATGGCTAGGTGCTTGATTTTATAAACCTGTGGCAATGGATCTGATTGAAACACCAATATTTGTGTCCATAGCATATATAAATTGTTGTTTCGTTTTGCGTGTCACAGTACTACTGCACTTACATCATGTATTACCCTCACTCCTTCTTTCCCCTCTCCCTCACTTCTTTTATGTTTTCACATTCCACTAGCACATACTCTAGAGATAGGCAGCATGCTTGCCTTTGAAGCATAGCTGCACTGAGAGATGAGAAGAACTGTGTGAGTGAAAGAAAGGGCAGTAGGACAGTTGGGCCACATGGACCCTGATTACAGCTGGTATTACAGTAATATCCGTCTCGGGGTGATGAGTGGGTTGTTATAACCCACTCATATGAGCTGCAAAAAGACCTGGAGGATTTAGTGAATAACAGTTAATGAGGTTTATTTAGTTCTATGCTGTTTTTTTTTCTTTTCTTTTTTTTTCAAGTACGTCAGTGGATGTAAAATTAGCACATTTTTGCATTACTCATTTGTTAAGCTATTGCCTTTGGTTTCATTTTTAACATGTTTTAGCCTCTGTTCTGAATGATTATCTACGTACGAATTTTTTATATTTCCATGTTTTTTACTGTATTATTTGGCCCAGTGCTGATAAAACAGCGTTTCTTACTATTTAGCTCTGAGATTTTCTCAGAAAACTTTGAATTGTAATGGGTTATGTGATCAGTTGACTTGCCAGTTCATGCTTGAGTGACTGTTTTTTCTTGATAAAGATTTAGTAGCGACCAACTGATGTAATCCACCATTTCACACTCCATTCCAAAGCCCATAAATTGAACACATAAATTTAGCTCCAGAATCAGTCTGGCGACAAATGAAGTTCAATTGAGGGTTACACTAAAGAATAATCAATTTACTTGGGCACTGACATTTTACAAGAGAGCAGAAGTCAGATTTAAGTCACATTTTATCTTTCATAACAGGGTCACATTGAGTTCTTAAAGGGTTAGTTCACCTAAAAAAATGAAAATTATTCCATAGTCATTCAGGTGTATATGACATTCTTCTCTCTGAGTTTTATTAAAAATGTCCTTGCTCTTCCAAGCTTTATAATGGCTGTGACTGTTGTTTCATTTTTTTTATATCCATAAAAGTGCATCTGTCTGTCATATAACTGCTCCACACGGCTCCAGGGGGTTAATAAAGGCCTTCTGAAGTGTAGCGATGCGTTTCTGTAAGAAAAATATTCATATTTAAAACTTTATAAAGTAAATGATCTATCTTCTGGCGAATCGCCTTTCGTTATTCAATTTACGGAAAAAGTGTGGCGCCTCTTGTAGTTCAAAATGCTTACGCTACAACTGACGACATTGCACACCAGTTACACTCGTCAGACGTAAGCATTTCGAACTGAATCATGTGCTCATTTTCTTTTTTGGTGAACTAACCATTTCATAACTATTGTGTTACATAGAGGAAATTTTCAGAATAAAAGGAATAAATATCCAGATTTACCTAATTTTTCTGAACAAAATTCACCAGATACGACCAAGCTATACTGTAAATCCAACAAGCAGAAATTACTATGGGATGGAAAAAGGTGTGCTGAAGTTCACCATCACAATCCATCAATAGCATGTGCTAGTAAATCATCTTCTTTCACGCCTATAGCCTCTCTGGGATTTATTACCGAACCGTCCATTTAGATTTTTTTTTTAATAGAAAAAAATGCATCATGTCAATCTGGTGCTCTTTAAATCTTCCGGATGACCACCTTGTCTAACGTCTGTTGGTGTTGGACATCAGACCCTCTCTCTTCATATCCCTCTAACTCAATATCTATTCAATTAATTATTAAGGATTTTTCAATCTGCATTTGCAGGTTAAAATGGGGTTGATATAACTGATGCAGGGCAAACATATGCAAATGAGGCAAGGTGGTAAAATGTAGCTGTGCGAAGGCGTTTAATGATACAAGACATGTGAGAGCATAAGAGATGAAATGCAAGTAAAAAATACTAAATATGAAGTTCTTCATAAGACCAGAGGACTATTGCACAAAAGTAGAATTAAGAAAACCAGGATAACTGGAAAATCCCAGGTTAATCGAATAATCCCTTATGCTTTTGTGCAATACCCCTCAGATCTCACAACTGGACAAACAGGACATATAAGGGCAAACAGTGCAAATCTGAGTGTTTATAATCTGATTTATTTGACAAAAGTTTCATTTGCATGGGGGTGGATGAATAGTTTAATTTCATGCAAACAGGAATGTAACTGAGAGTCTTCTTATTTTGTCCATTATCATTTACACATATCTTAAATAAACTACTTGCATTATCAAAACTGCTGAAAAACATGTTGTACATACTAAATGCATTCTGCACTTTGATAGTTATTTAATTAACAAATTAGCCTTTTAGTATATATATATATATATATATATATATATATATATATATATATATATATATATATATATATATATATATATATATATATATATATATATATATATATATATATATATATATATATATATATATATTTACATTTCTTAAAGAAGAGCATTTCTGTTTTTTTTTTTTAATTGTTTTAACAATCTCATTGATTTGCTTTTTTGGCCACATAAAAAATCAGTGCCAAAGTGTGCGTGTGTGTGTGTGTGTGTGTGTGTGTGTGTGTGTGTGTGTGTGTGTGGACTGGTAATTATGTGTCTCCGGTGATGGGTAGGTTTAGGGGCAGGGGCAGTGTAGGGGGATAGAATATACAGTTTATACGGTATAAAAACCATTACGCCTATGGAATGTCCCCATAAAACATGGAAACACAACAAGTGTGTGTGTGTGTGTGTGTGTGTGTGTGTGTGTGTGTGTGTGTGTGTGTGTGTGTGTGTGTGTGTGTGGACTGGTAATCACTACGTTATGGGACAAAATGTCCCCACAAAGATGGCAATATCCAAAATCCTTGTCCTTGTGGGGACATTTTTTGGTCCCCATGAGGAAAACAGGTCATAAATCACACTAGGTGATGTTTTTTGAAAATGTAAAAATTCAGCATGCCTCCTGTGATGGGTAGGTTTAGGGGCAGGGGCAGTGTAGGGGGATAGAATATACAGTTTATACGGTATAAAAACCATTACGCCTATGGAATGTCCCCACAAAACATGGAAACACAGCAAGTGTGTGTGTGTTGTTGTTTTGTTTTTCATTTTGTCCCACTCGAATGTGAGCATATTCTCCTATATCATACTACAATCATGAGCCATAAAAGCCTAATATATGATTTAAAAAAAAATTCTGACTGTTATATCATATGTCAGGCTTTACAATGTTAAAAAGTCTCAGAAATAGCAAGGTATTTTGAACAGGATGCATGGCCATCAATATTTAATCTATTGCCTCATATCATATTCAGTGAATGCCCTGCTTGGGGTCACTTACTGACACCGAAAGATTGTTATTTGCCATAGTTCAGGCAAAATTAAGAAAGCCTGCCGAGTTTCTTGCAGGAGTGTGAAGTGTTTCCTAAAGACGATGGTCACTGGTTGAACAAACTGCACCGACGATGTATAAGGTAAGATGAGCCAGTGGGTAAGTTGACCCACCCTATTTATCTTGGCAACTATACACTTTTATTGTCATGTGACCAAATATTTTGGAACCACTCATCATTTCTGCCAGACTGTGAAAATGAGAAGGACAGGAGTGGAAGGCACCCATTTCCTTTAAAGGTGCCCTAGATTGAAAAATGTAATTAACCTTGGCATAGTTGAATAACAAATAACAAGAGTTCAGTACATGGAAATCACATACGGTGAGTCTCAAACACCATTGCTTCCTCCTTCATATGTTCTGAAAGTTAAACTGAACGTTTCTTAGTGAGACAACATTAACAATAATTTACCCCATGTTGTCTCGATCCAACGCATGATGCTAGTACAGCAACTCAGTAGAAATCGCATTCGGTTGGTTAAATTGCATCCGGTAGAAATTTGAAATTGCGTTCGCGGGGGCACTGCGTTGCGATCGCAAAGGGCACTTTCACTTTCAATGGGGCAGGGCCTCAAAGTTGTGACTGCTGATGTTATGAAGTTATAAAGTTAATGCTATATGCTAGTTAACATTTAGGCTAAAGTTCTAGTATTGACGCAACAGTTACGTTTTGCAGGTTCTTACTGACAATAAAGACTAAACTTACCACTCAGATTACCACTCCATTTTAAATCTAAAAACAATTCCTCAAAATCTGCATCTTCCTCAGAAACAGGCTCAAACATTTAAGGTTGGATGTCTAATCTCTCCATTGACATACCGGACAGAGATGTGTTTGCAGTCACTGTGAGCAGTGAAACAGCCAATCATAGCAGAAGTCCACATTAATATTCTTGACCCTTCCAAATAAGGCAAAAACAGACCATTTCCTTCTAGGGACAATCTTGTAAACAGACCTGTAAAACCGTATATGGATACTGTATATTAATTTTTGCCCTTAAATAAGCCACATAACCTCTAGACATCAGAGAACAATTTAAAATATTGTTTCAACTCATTCTAGGGCACCTTTAAAAACTGTTTTTGGCTTGTCAAAGTAAAATTTTAGCCTAACAGATTTAATGGCTGTTGCATCAAAGCAAATTTGTCCAGGTCTAAACTATTTATGATTCATATTGATGATTTAGTATCTTACCCTACATGACACTGTAATCTCTGATGTATAAACAGGTATAATTTCAATGTAAACTTACACAACTGGTTTAGTTTATCGTTTTCTATGTTTAAATAATCATATATATCTTTCCACCCATAGTCCCTATAATGACCTAACATGGTCAATATTGCAGAAAAACTACCATGACAAGAATCTTTTGACTAAAATGTTTACATTGACATTCATTCATTCTTTCTAATTCGGTTTTTATTTTATTACTCATGGAAGGTTACACATTTGGTGTTCAACATATTGTTTCAGAAATGCAAACATTTAAAGATATTGAAATTTCAACTTTATTTGGTTGGTTTTATGTGAAGTTAGCTTTAAAATATTATTTAAAAGCCATTTTCTTTTAAAAGAGGTAAATTATCTTTATAATTATCTTTATATTGATTCAGATTCAGTTAGATGGTCCGTTTACATCCAGATGGTGCAACTTTGACTTGGATCAACTTGCCCCTAACATGGTAAAAACATATTTTTAAAAACCTTTGTCAGAGATGTATTCTGATCATTTAACATCCTGAAATTACTTTAGATGCTTTCATTGTACTTCTGCCTTATTTTATCTTAATATCTTGAGGACCACACCCCAAAAATACCATAAGTCATCTTACTCCACTTTCCCTATATAGCAGTCTGATTTTAGCAACTGAAAAATTGGCACAAGGCAGCTGCACCTCTTTGGGTCTTTGGGTACCCGCATGCTTGAAATGAAAGATGTTGTGGACCATGTGGAGGCATGTCTGCCAAACCAGCATAACGGCAATGTGAAATAGCACTCTCTCACTTCCCAACACCACACAATCATCACAAAGTCCTCTGTGATTTTTAACAAGGCCAAGAAAGTGTTTTTTGTTTTTCTCATTTACTGTTTAACAACCCTTAAACTACAAACTCAAAGCTCTCATTCAAAGGATTGTGTTGCCATTCATCATTGTCTTTGTTGTCATATGCATTTATTACATGACATTTGTGCTTTTGAAATGTTGCAGAAGTTTGCCTAAGTACTGGTTCCTGGAGGCTACAAAAGCCATTTGTTGTTTCTGTTTGACTGATGACTACTTGGGGCCTGAGGTCAAACATGGGAAGAAGGAAAGAAACAGAAAAACAAACAAAGACAATTTGTTAATTAAACAACAGCCCAAATGATTGAGATGGAATAATAATTAAGTCGGACAGCATCTGGTCTGAAACAGAAGAGCGCTGGAAAGTTCAAAAGTTCATAAAAACAAGCTTATGAATGTAAGCCTCTGGTTGATACATAGGATTATTTATGGGCTATTGCCCTCCGATGATTGACGGCCACTACAGGGACCAAACCTTTAAACGTTTTTAATCATTTAGGGTGTGATGATACCCTTGACCATCATCCATACTGTCCTCTTTATAGTGGATTTTATTTATGACAGCATAAATTCCAAATGTACCAAAAATTTCTATAATATTTACTACTATCTTTTATTGTACAGGTATCTCAGAAACTATATCAAATACAGTAAAGCATTACTGTAATTGTCATGCTGTCAAAAATATAAGGCCTTTTGGGATAATATAGTCAAGCTCTTCCACATTCACACACAGCAGCTGAATATTGTTGTCAGTCCTGTATTTAAGGCCTTAACACAGTGACAGGGGAGCCGGGTAAACCCACTTTTGTAGAGACCAAATGTCCCCACAAGGATGTCAATACCAGAATTTTTGGTAATACTTTAATTTACAATGTCCTTGTTACAAATGTTACATACTTACCAGTAATAACTGTACATTATGCATAATTACATGCAATAAACCCTCAAACAAACCCTAACTATACCTTAACGCTATACATGTAGTTAATTAATAGTACTTAAATATATAAATGACACTGTAACAATGACACCTAAAAATAAAAACCGTGATACACCTCACAAGGTTCGAACCGCCATACTCTCATTTCGTACCGAACGTGCCCCGCCCCCTAAATAGTACTAAATAGTAATTAGTACACTTTTAAGAGCTGTATTAAATATTGCATGTCACGTGACTTGAGTGATTGCTCAAGTTGCATGGTGGTGGAAGCATACAGTAGATATGTATATATATATATATATATATATATATATATATATATATATATATATATATATATATATATATATATATATATATATATATATATATATATATATATGTACTGTATATCTATGGGTGGACAAAGAGAGCCAGTTTCCCCATTTAGCAGGTTGGCTAAATGCTACCTTGGAGTCCCAGTGAGATGGTGTTTTCTACAGCAATGCTATTTGTCAGTTTATTTTTGTAACAAGATACCAAAATGACAAAGTCTCTCTCACCTTAGAAAACCTCTATTTATTAGCTTTAACTTATAGGCCTATATTTATTCATCAGTATTAGTCATATTCATACAATGTATGTGTTTAAGTAGGCTAAAGTGGGACATTACTTGTGTGTGGTCATTCATTTTTGTGGAAAATATTTGCTTGTTTTTTGTTTGTTTGTTTTAAACTAGTCTAGACTAGTCTACATTGGAGGCATTTCTTTCATTTTAGTTTACTCAGGATTGCTAACTGCTCTAAAGAAAATGTGAAGCTAACATATAAAGTTAATAAAGATAAAGTTAATAAGTTAAATTATTGTTGTTGTTATTAAGTTAAAAGTGAATCTAGTGTTATTATTTCTGGTGCCCTGCCATGAACCCTGCCTCACTGCAAACATAACCGAACCAAACCGTGGCTTCAAAACCGTGATGTGAACCAAACCATGGCATTGGTGTATCGTTACACCCCTATTAAAACGTAATTTGTACTGTATTTTGTTAGATTAGTACTATTGTAGTAGTTTTGTAACTTAATCTAAATAACATCACAAAAAAATATATAATAATACAAAAAAAACTTAAAAATTGCAGGCAATACGATGCATTAAACTTTTTTAATCTGATAAACAGTAAAAATTGTTTTTATTTTGTTCAGGGAAACATAGTAATTAGCTTCTGAAGGGCACTACTAAATGAAAAAATATGATCTTTAAACAAAATAAGACAAATTTACACATCATCAATGCATTTTGTTTCAAGAAAACGTGTTTCTGTCACCAAATATAAAAATTAAAAAAGTAATTGTGACTCTTTTTTTCCCCCTCAGAATTGTATTGTAAGATGTAAACTCACAATTGTGAGTTATAAAGTCTTAATTACCTAAACAAATGATTTAACATGAACCATGAAAACAGTTGTGGATCATCGATTTGGCGATTCAAGTGTATGTACATTTTTTAATGGGCAATTTGTATAAATTCAGTAATTTTGACATGTGAGGTACATGTAAACACCTGTTATGAAATATCAGGACAGTACTAAATAAAAGTAGCATGCTATTTTTGTGATCCCAGATCCCTCTCATTTTGTCAAAATTATTAAAATTGTGCATATTCTGCAAGGGGTATGAAACTTATGAGCAGCTCCAGAAATGTATCTGTCAGAATCTGAGAATCACCAATCACTGTTTACATTAATGTTTAAATGAAATAAATTACATTCAAATTCAAAGTAATGGCTTTAGGTAATCTAAATACTTTTCGGGTGTAACTGTAATTTGATTACCACCCATTTAAAATGTAACTAATGAAATACATACAATTCAATACGTAACTTACATGTATTTCGTTACTCCCCAACCCTGGTGATATATACAGATTTTTATATTTATATCGCAAGATAAAAGGAAGTCTACTGCATTGCCAATCATTTCCTGTTCCTACAAACTTTCCAAATATCACAAAGTTCAATCTTAAGAGCACAATCTGTGCTTGAGTTCATGACTGCAGGGACTCTAGAGCAGAGTGGGATTATGACACAAAGCGTCTCATATTCTGACATATTCAGTGCCAACAGTAAAGAAGTTTCCTGTATTTTGAAGGAAAAGTCTAACTAATGGATATGCATGTGCCAGTGTAAATCTGTGCATCTCTGTATGTGTGTCTGTTGAGGTTATCGGTGCATTATAACAGTCTGGAGGAACAATATCTCAGAGGTATCTAAATGCAACTTTTCAGCTTTAGAGTCTCTCTCTCTCTCTCTCTCTCTCTCTCTCTCTCTCTCTCTCTCTCTCTCTCTCTCTCTCTCTCTCTCTCTCTCTCTCTCTCTCTCTCTCTCTCTCTCTCTCTCTCTCTCTCTCTCTCTCTCTCTCTCGTTGCGCATGTGCGGGTGTGGCTGAGTGGGGTGAGCGTGGCTGTGAGAGCAAGTGTGCAGGTGTGTTTTTCAAACTTTTCTATCTTTTTCTCTTTATTAAAATAGTTGATATAGTCTAGTTGATAGCAAAGGATTGTTTTTTCTTGAGCGGCGCGCCGTTTTTCCGGGGTTCGGAATTATGGCGGGCGCCGTTTCAGGCGTTTTAGAGTCGCTCACGCGGCGCAATGGAGTGAAAGTTGCGTCCGCGTCGAGTATAGAAGAGTGTTGTTTAGCGGCTGGAGAAGCGGTAGGTTATGATTCTGTGTTGTCGGCTTCCAGAATGAATAACGCCATAGTAATGTTCATGAGCTCTGTGGAAAAAGCCAATCAATTAGTGGAGCATGGTTTAGTGATAAATGAAACTTTCACGGTTGTGCTTCCGCTTTCAATGCCATCAAAAGAGTGACCTTGTCTAACGTGCCTCCTTTGTGAAGGATGAATTTCTAGTAAACATGCTGTCACGTTATGGAAAGTTGGTTTCACCAATTAAAAAGATTCCACTTGGAAATGTTAATCCACTCTTGAAGCATGTTGTTTCCTTTAGGAGATATGCGTATATGGTGTTGAAGGATAGCCCAAGTGCTGAACTTGAAGTCTCATTTAATTTTAGAATGGATGATTTTGATTATCTGATTTATGCAACTACTGATAAAATGAGATGTTTTGGATGTGGTAGAACAGGACATTTGGTGCGTACATGCCCAGATAAAAATGGGAAAGATGAGGTTAGACCACAGACATCTGCAGATGCATTGGTGGAATCAGCGGTTTCAGGGCCAATTTGAATATTGAAAAGGTTGCTGAAAAAGAGGCAGAGGTAAATGTGGCTGTTGATAAGAGTGTATCTGAGACCATGGAGAACAGAATTTCCAGGTCTGAAGAACCAATGGAAGAAATGGCTGTATTGGTGGAAGGCGAAATGCAGAATAGTAGTAGGCCTACTGAATGTGATATGAAATTATCTGAAGTGGTTTCTGATGTTTCTATCACAGAAAAAGTGGATTTACAGTCATTCAAGGTGCCTTTGAAAAGAAGGATGAAAGGTGATGACAACGTAAAGACAGTGAAAAAAGTAGGTTTAATTGAGTTATCAAATAGAGAGGAAGATGAAAGTGAGGAAGATTCATCTGATTCTGGTAGTGTTTATTCTCAGTCGGATTATCGGATTCAGGGTTATGATGTTCAAAACATTAAACATTTTCTGAGAATTACAAAAAATAAGCGGAATGTAATTGTTGAAAATCATTTCCCGAATGCTCAATTATTTGTAGAAAGATCCCGGAGGCTAATGAGTGAGGGGTGTTTCACTGATAAAGAGGTGTACCGACTGAAGAAATTTGTGAGAAAAGCTAGCGTGGAAGTAGGCAACAATGATGGGGTTTAAAATGTTTTTCTATGGTCCCTGCTGTAATGCTATTATGGGGCATTTTTTTGTTGTTTATATTATCCAACATGACTAACATCAATATTGCATCTCTGAATGTGAATGGTGCAAGGGATAGCAAAAAAAGGGCAGAGATTTATGAGTTGGTTAAACAAAAACATCTTGATGTTGTGTTACTTCAGGAGACCCATAGTGACGTACAAAATGAAGCAAATTGGGCCATGGAATGGGATGGGCTTACTGTTTTAAGTCATAATAATTCACTAAGTGCTGGAGTTGCTGTACTTTTCTCCAAAAATTTTACTCCTGTTTCTTATGAGGTGGATGAGATTTTAAAAGGAAGAATTTTAAAAATTAGAGCTGTTGTTGAGAATAAAGTTTTTTTTTTGTGTGTGTATATGCTCCGACTGCAACTACAGACAGAATAGTTTTTTTAGACTCCTTATGTTTGGCTTTACAAAAGTGTTCTAATGATGATATTTTAATTCTTGGTGGTGATTTTAATTGTACCGAAAAAAACATAGACAGAAATCACCTTGAACCACACATGGTGTCACGTAAAGGCTTATACAACTTATTAATACACATGAACTTAGTGATATATGGAGGACTTTTCATTGGGATTGTAGACAATATACCTGGACACATATCAGAGATAGGTTTGTGTCTTGCAAGGTTAGACAGATTATATTGTTATAGTCATCAGAGTAATGTTTTTAGAAGTTGTTGCATTTTCCCAGTTTCTTTCTCTGACCACTGTATGGTTCAATGTTCTGTTTTTTGAGTTGTGTAAAACCACAGAGTGCATACTGGCACTTTAATAATGCACTTTTAAATGATAAAGAATTTAAAGATATTTTTGAATTTTTTTGGAAGGAGTTTAGAGACTCAAAGTCAACTTTTAGCTCATTGCAGCAGTGGTGGGACTATGGAAAAGCCCAAATTAAACAGTTAAGTCAACAATATACCAAAAATATTACTGCAAATATAGATAGATCAATGAAAGTTTTAGAAATGGAAATTGTACAAATGCAAGAACAGTTAGATTCTAATGGTCAAATGACCATTATGAGGGGTATTTCAGAGAAAAAATCCAAACTAAATGATTTATTGGAAACAAAAGCAAGGGGAGCTTTGATTAGGTCACGTTTTCAAAACGTGGACCAAATGGATGTACCATCTAAGTTTTTTTTTGGCCTAGAGAAAAAGAATGGTCAAAAAAGGTTTTTTCACTCTTTGCGATCTGAATCTGGGATAATGCTGACTGATGTCAATGAAATTCGGAAAAGAGTTTCTAGTTTCTATAAAGATTTATATAAAACTGAGCTAAAAGAACAAAATGTAAGTAATGCCTTTTGTAAAAAATTACCTCAAGTTTCTGTTGAGTCTAATGGGGATCTTAGTGGTGTGCGTTTGGAAGAGCTGGAAAAAGCACTTCAGAGTATGGCACTTGGGAAGGCCCCAGGTATTGATGGGTTGCGGTCGAGTTTTTAAAGCTTTCTGGTCTGTAGTGGGGGTGGACTTACTCGAGGTTTTAAATGACAGTTTTACAAATGGTAAATTGCCTTTGAGCTGTCGTAGAGCTGTGCTTACCCTCCTACCAAAAGGGGACCTCACAGAAATTAAATGTTGGAGACCAGTGTCAGTGCTGTGTAGTGACTATAAGATACTCTCTAAAGCCCTTGCTGATAGACTTTCAGGGGTTTTAGAGCAGGTGATTCACACTGACCAAACATATTGTATCCCAGAGAGGTCAATTTTTGATAATATTTCGTTCATTCGTGATATTTTTGACTTGACTAAAGCGAAGGAGATGGATGTTGGCCTAATCTCTTTAGATCAGGAGAAGGCCTTGATAGGGTTGAACACCAATATCTTTTAAAAACATTAGAGGCTTTTGGTTTTAATAAGGATTTTATTGGAAAAATTAAGGTTATATATAATGATATTGAAAGTATTCTTAAGGTTAACGGTGGCTTATGTGCTCCTTTTAAAGTGGAAAGAGGAGTCCGACAAGGTTGTCCTTTGTCTGGTATGTTATACTCTATTGCAATAGAACCTCTTTTATGTAAAATTAGAGAAAACATTAAAGGTTTAAGATTACCTTTTTCTGGTAAAAATGTTTCAATATCAGCTTATGCTGATGATGTAGTGGTTTTAATCAGTGACCAAACAGACATTGATAAAGTGGTTGATATTTTAAATGATTTTAAAGAAATATCTTCAGCTAATGTAAATTGGGCCAAAAGTGAAGCAGTTTTGGTTGGACAGTGGTCAAAGGGTGCACCAAAGCTCCCAAACAACTTAAGTTGGTCTATGGGAGGGTTTAAATATCTCGGTGTATTCCTGGGAGATGACTCTACTGTAAAAAAAAACTGGGATGATGCCTTTGAAAAGGTAAAAGGAAGATTAAATAAATGGAAGTGGCTGCTTCCAAAGATGTCGTATAGGGGACGCACTTTAATTATTAACAACCTTGTAGCTTCTACTTTGTGGCATCGTTTAGCATGTGTAGACCCTCCTCTGTGTTTACTCTCTGATATTCAGAAGGTTTTAATTGATTTCTTTTGGGAAAAGTTACACTGGGTATCCCAAAGTGTACTTTTTTTATCTAAGGATGAAGGAGGACAGGGTCTTATTAATGTACAAAGTAGAGTTGCTGCTTTTCGAATGCGTTTTATACACAGACTTTTATATGGTTCATCCATTTCAAACTGGAGGGTTGTTGCTTGTGAGATTTTGAAGACACTGGGAGGACTAGGTCTTGATAAACCTCTGTTTTTGATGGACCCTTCAAGGATTAATACACTGAAGGCACCAATTTTTATAAGAATATTTTCAAAGTTTGGAATCTGTTTGATGTTAATATTGGACAAAATTCAAGTTTGTTTTGGTTACTTCAAGAACCACTGATCTATGGAACACGTTTTGAAAATGTAGTCAACAGTTCTGTTTTTCCTGCAAACACTGGACTATTAATTAAAGCAGGAATTACGACATTGGGACATTTAGTGAATATTGCTGGATCGAACCTGGACAATATTGAGAAGGTGGCAGAACAGTTGGGACTCAAATCTCTAAGACTGGTTCATCAACTTATAATGAAGTGGAGATCAGTTCTTGGAGAAGAGGAGTTGAAAAACATCAAAGACTTTTGTAGAGGTCATAACACCAAAGGAGGATGACCTTTTCTTTTCTTTAATATTGTCACCAAAATTGGATGATTGTGAAGGTCCTTTTTTGGAAAAGAAAGATGTATGTTTCAGTGCTGATACTTGTAATATGAAGGATGTGTATAAAAATTGTGTGAAAGTTTTTAACAGAAAAGTTTTACATAATAGGAGTGATACACCATGGAGTAGTGTCATTGGGTTTAGTAGTGATCTTAGACCACAATGGAGAGCACTATATAAGCCACCGTTACCTAAGAGAGCGGGTGACATGCAATGGAGAATCTTACACGGGTTGTAGCTGTGAATGCTTTTATTTCTGTGATAAATCCAGAGATAAGTTCTGATTGTCCTTTTGCTCTCAGAGAGAGACCGTTTTTCATGCTTTCATGTATTGTGAAAGATTGAGACCATTATTTTTTGTTGTAGAGTCCTTTTTTAAGGAAGTTAATGAAGAATTCTCTATGCAAGTGTTTATTTGTGGTTTTAAATATGTAAAAAGAAAGGCTTCAGTGTGCCAGCTGATAAATTTTGTCTTGGGCCAAGCAAAAATTGCAATTTATGTGAGCAGGAAGAATAAGATTGAAAACATTTCTGGACATGATGTCTTGATTGTCTTTTCCAATGTAATCAAGTCAAGAATAATTACAGATTTTAATTTTTTTAAAGCCATGAACGATTTGACATCGTTTGAAATGAAATGGTGTAGTGGAGAAGTATTATGTTCTGTTCATGAAGGGATATTAATATTTGCTTTTTGGTTGCAGTAAAGGTTTTTTTATGATGTGATTTATGAATGGCAGTATAAAGAGTGTGGGTAATATGTATGTATAAGTTTTTATTTTTCTAAATGTAGAATGTTGTAATGAAATAATGTTTTATTCTTGATTGTAATAAAATGTGTTTTCAAATTCAAATTCTCTCTCTCTCTCTCTCTCTCTCATAAATTCATTACAGCCTCTTCTTTTCTCTCTGATCATTGAGATCAGAGGCTGACAGTAATACTTTCAAATGTATTTAAGCATTTTGTCTCTCTAATCATCCATCAAAATGAACAAATGAGCTTCAACAATAAAAAAATAAAAAAAAGAATCCTGTTTCTATTTGATGTTGGTTGTCTTTGCCAGCCATCTTTCTTAAAACACAGACAAACCAGGGCACACAAAAATGCGGAGGCTATGTCTTTTTTATGTGCTCATGCACAAGTTCCACAACATTGTTTATGCCCTTGAAGTGCAACACAGAACGTGGACCCAATTCGAAGGGTCACTCCAGTGAAAGCGAGCAACTAAATCCTTTCCCACATTTCGCTTCCTCAAGGCTGGTATTGGAGAGTACACATGAAAGTACTTAAAAGAATATTACCATTTATGTGCCATTCATGATATCCTCAAACTTCATGTGTTTTAAAGCACTGTTTTGAACTTAACAGGGCACCAGAGCACAACTCTTTAAATTACACACTGGACAAGTAAACTAATTAAAAACTCCTCTAAAACTCATTGTATAGCTCAGTGGGCTGTCACGTAATTCTTTCCCAATGAAACAAAATAAAAAAGTCCCATTTACCATAGCTTTAGTTTGCTTACTAAAGGGCTGTGAACTCACGGAGCAGTGATGCACGTGGAATACTGAGACTAAGATGTAAGAAAGCATTGGGCTTCCTGCTCTTTTCTAGGATAAATGTACCCATGCCCCCTCAGAAGTAAATTTTAAATATATAAAAAGTGCAAATTATATATTTATTGAAATCAAATTATTTAAAATTAGAAAGAAAGTGCATTGCGAAACTATTCATACCATTTTACACTCCATACACCATAATGACAAAGAAATAAATAAAAAAAACTGATTTGTGATAATGGCAAATTAATTAGAAAGAAATTACATTACATTGCATAAGTATTCATACCCTTAACTCAGTACTTAATTGAAGCACCTTTTCAGCCTCAAGTGTTTTTAATGCGATAAGCATTAGATTTTCTGCTATTTTCTGCTGTATTTAATACATTTGCAAAGTTATCAGAAATCACTTTTTTTTTTCTTTGCAATATGGTGTATGGCGTGTTGAAAACACACAGAAAGCACAGTCTTGAATAAGTTAAATAAAGTCTTAAATGACTGATCAAGAAGCATTTTGCTGTAGCCTGGGGTGGACTTCCAAACCCGGCCCACATCCAAGTGTGACATCAGAAACCATGGCCATGTCACATATGTCACATTCTCTTTAGCGCGATTGTTCCCCCAACCTAATTCAGCAGAAACTCCGCCCTGCAGCTGATTCTTGAGATTTTATTGATCATGTCAATTACAAGACTGCCTACACCAAACAACCTTAACCTGTAACCTTAACCAATGAAGTTAGCTGCAGGGCAGAATTTCTGGTGAAGTGGTTTGGGGTAAAAAAATCATGTTTCCTGCATTAACTTTGAAACAGGAAGAAGCATCGAGAAGACATACCTTACACCTAATTCTTTTTTGTTTACTTCTTATATTTCTCTTTTTATGACAGACTGCTCTGAAACCCACCTAAAACCGTATTGGACATGGGCGTGGCTGGCTTCTGACCTCACATTTGGATGTGGGCGGGGTTGGATGTCCATCGCAGCATGCAGTGAGCCCTACTTGGTCAGATCCATGTCATGTGCTTCATCTTAAAGTGACAGCAGGCTAATAAACCTGCTGCTGTCTGTCGTTAATGTAAATCAAGGAACAAAGACAAAGAGAAAATCACTCACTGCTCTTGACTGAATAACTTTTTATTCTTAGTAAAATTACTCTAGTAAAAACGTCTCGGTTACGGATGTAACCCTCGTTCCCTGAGGAGGGAACGGAGACGTAACGTTAGTGACTAACGAATGGGGTTTCGCAGAAGCCTATCATCTTCGAGCTTAGAGAAAACGCCCAATGGCGTGCCAATGCCATGGGCATGCGGAATTTGCATACGTAACTCCGCCTCACCGTGTGAGTATATAAGGAGGTACGTAGCAACATCGCATTATGTTACCTGCTTGAGGAGCCAAGACTGAACTCCTGCGTTCCAGGTAGCACAGCTGATGTGGCAGCGGGGCGTTACGTCTCCGTTCCTCCTCAGGGAACGAGGGTTACATCCGTAACCGAGGCGTTCCCTTCGTTCAGTCACTACGACGTACGCGTTAGTGACTAACGAATGGGGTCCAATCTAATCCCGCCACTCAGCTGTCTTCCAGTGCCCTGCGTAAGTGCGAGTTCCCTGTCGTAAGACTAGTAATGCAGACGAAGGACTCCCACTTATCACAGGAATACCAAGGTACACTGGGAAGCATATCCCAGTGAGGAAATGCCAAGATGCCTACCCGTAGGAGGACTTAAGAGTACACATATGACCCGTAAGGGTTGCATATGGAAAACTCTAGGTACCAGCCGAAGGTGGATTTTTAACCCTAGGGATGGCGGGACATGCCAAGGGAAGAAACCCGCTCACTGCGGAGGCTTACGGTGAAATACACGTGTGGGGGTCGCCGGAGGAACCATGCACACGGGGCACCTGGCCGGACACGAGGGTCTGGGCTCGCTAGAGGGCAGACACACAGGCATCGGCGTAAGCAGTGCTGGAGGAACTCAGGGCTCTCGGTAGCTCACCTGAGGAATATCGCACGTATCCAGTCCGAGGAGTGGAATGGCAAGCAGCGAGACACCTGAGCCTGGCCCATTACCGGCCCCTCGGGGGGGCGAGTACATAGTCGGACACTGGCTCCACTCGGAGATTGTAGAATCTGGCGAATGTGTTAGGTGTCGCCCAGCCTGCAGCTCTGCAGATGTCTGTTAGCGAGGCGCCATGCGCTAAAGCCCAAGAGGAGGCGACACTCCGAGTGGAGTGAGCCCGCACCCCAAGGGGACATGGTCGACCTTGCTGCTGGTAAGCCAAAACAATGGTGTCCACTATCCAGTGAGACAGCCTTTGCTTTGAGAGAGCACTTCCCTTCCGCTCTCCACCATAACAGACAAAGAGCTGGTCTGAGGTCCTGAAACACTGCGTCACGTACTGGACAGAGCAGTGCCAAGGCTGGGTCTGCCCCCTCCACGGGCAGCGCTTGCAGGTTCACCACCTGGTCTCTTAAACGGAGTGGTGGGAACCTTGGGCACATATCCAGGCCGGGGTCTCAGGATCACGTGAGAGTTAGCCGGCCTGAACTCCAGGCACGCTTCGTCAACCGAAAATGCCTGCAAGTCCCGACCCTCTTGGAGGCCAATGCGGTCAGCAGAGCCGTCTTCATCGACAGGAACTTAATATCAGCCGACCGCAAAGGCTCAAAGGGAGGCCTCTGCAGAGCATCTTAAAACTACTGAGAGGTCCCAAGAGGGCGAGAGGAGAGCGAGGAGGATTCAGTCTCCTCGCCCCCCTCAGGAACCTGATGATCAGGTCGTGCTGACTTACCTTTCTGTTCTCCAAGAGATCGTGGTGGGCAGATATAGCGGCCACATAAACTTTGAGGGTGGAGGAGACAGCCTTCGCTCCAACCCTTCTTGGAGGAGAGCACGGACCCGATCGGGCATTTCCAGGGTCTTCTTGGCGGGAAGAGCACCAGGTGACGAAGAGGTTCCACTTCAACGCATAGGCATGCCGAGTGGACTCTGCCCTAGCAGAAGTGATGGTGGCGACCACCGAAGGTGGCAGGCCACTCAAACCTGCGCGTCTCATCCAGGACCCACACGTGAGGCTCCACCAATCGGGACGCAGGTGCCAAAGGTGCCCGTCTCTGAGTGAGGAGGTCTCAGAGGAATAGGCCAGGAGGGGCTGTCGCAAGGAGTACGAGTTTGGGACCCAGGTCGGCCGTGCCAGTGCAGGCGACCAAGGACCTGCTCCTTGTCCTCCTGATCTTGCACAAAAGTTGTGCGAGTAGGCTCACTGGGGAAAGCATACCTGCGTAGGCCCCGCGCCAGCTGTGCGCCAGTGCATCCGTGCAGCGTGCCCTCGGACAGGAAAGAACAGGCTGCAGTGGGAAGAGTCGTGGGAGGCAACAGATCTACCTGCGCGTCCCCAAACTGTTCCCAAATCAGCTGGACCAACTGGGGCTGGAGTCTCCATTCTCCCGGGAGAGGCTGAAACCGCGAGAGCTCGTCGGCTGCGAGGTTCAGGACTCCCAGAATATGGACAGCACGAAGGGACCTCAGGCGCTTCTGACTCCATAAACCGAGATGGCGGGCGAGTTGAGACATACGGCGGAGCGTGGGCCGCCCTGGTGGTTGATATGCGCTACTATGGCCGTGTTGTCTGTCGGACAAGCACATGTTGACCCTTCAGCAACGCTCGGAGGCGGTGCAGGGCGAACCGTACTGCCAGCAACTCAAGGCAATTGACATGCAGGAGGCGGTGGGGTCCTGTCCAGGAGCCCGCGGCTGCTTGTCAATTGCACATGGCACCCCAACCCGTGGCAGAGGCATCCGTCGAGCGACAACATGCCTGGAAACTCGTTCTAAGGGCACCCGGCCCGTAGAAACTGAGGTTCGACCACGGGTGAGCGTCTGTAAGCATGCCTGAGTCACTTGGACCCGGGCGCCAGACTGCCATGCCCATCTCGGGACCCGATCGCGAAGCCAATGCTGAAGCGGTCTCATATAAACAATCGGCGGCGTCACGCGGCTGCAGATGCCCATATGCCCCAGGAGCCTCTGAAACACTTCAGTGGAACCGCACTCTTGCTTCATTAACGGAGGCAAGTCAGCATTGACTGCGCGTGCTCGCTGGTAAGCTGCACGCACATGGCGACGAGTTGAAAACCATACCGGGAAAAGAGATCCCTGCACGGAGCAGAGTTGCTCTTCTCCCAGTTGACCTGAAGGCCCAGACAGGCTACGTGCTGGAGCACTAGAACTCTGTGTTCGCACCCTGTTCTCAGAGTGACTCAGTCTGAGCCAGTCGCCGAGGCAGTTCAGGATCACGAACCCGTGCTGCCTGAGTGGCGCAAGGGCTGCCTCGACGACAGTGAAGTCACGAGGGGACAGAGCTAGCCGAATGGGAGGGATGCGTACTGAATGTCCGCCCCTCGAAGCAGACCTGTAGGAACGGTCCGCGTCGAGGTAGGAGACAAAGAAGTAGGCATTCTTCAGGTCAATCGCTGCAACCAATCAACTGGGACGAGCGCATTCGAGAAGGCGTTCGCTGCCAACATCCTGAGCGGAAGCCTGAGATCGGCTCAGGGCGGGCAGATCAGGATTGGCCATAACCCACCGGTTCTCTAGGGTACAATGAAGTAAAGGCGAGGCCGGACTTCATTTCGGCTGGAGGACAGGCTCGATCGCACCCTTCGCCAGTAGGGTGGCAACCTCCGCGCATGACTGGGACATTGGGCCCCACCATGGTGACGGACTCCCAGCGAGGAGGAGCCTGCGCGGGAATTGAATCGCGTGGCCGAGCCTGATGGTTTTGCGGCCCTGCGGACAGTCCTGGAAGCTGTAGTCAGACTCCCAGGAACTGACCACGGGGTCACTCGAACCACAGGCGTACCCGGGTGGGGCAGCGAGGCAGCGTGACTGGCCCAGGCGTGGGGCGTGGCGTCGGTGTGGGGCACAGCCAGCAGCTGCGTCCTGACAGAGAGACCAGGGAAGGGCGCGCGTTCCACTGGGGTCTGCTCTGAGAGGCTGGCGAGAGAGGGGCGAGGCGGCGCGGCCCGAGGGCGGTGCACACTGCCATCACCAGTCTCTGTGTCCTCAGGGATGGGGACACCAGTTCTCTCAAGCGCCGCCAGCCCGGAGGCCAGCAGCGAAGGATTTTCCCCCGGCCCTCCACCGGGGGAAGGAGAGGCCCTGCTACCATCTCCTGGAAAGAACTGGAACCCATCTCTGAGTTGTCCACCTCCAGCCTGGCGTTTAGTCAGGCTGTGCAGAACTGGGCGTCATCCTGCAACCTCCTCCATGACACGGCCCCGGTGAAGGCTGCTGCTGGGCGGCGACGAGCGGACGGCGAGCGGACTGAGGCGACTGAGCCGGCGGCTGGTGCAGCAGCTGGCCGCCGGGGCAGTACGTGTTACAGCCTCAGTCTGCTCTCGGGCGGCCGAGAACCGTTGGGCGCAGTTCTCAGCGCGCCGAAGAGGCCAGCCTGGGATATGGGCGAGTTGAGGAGGTGGCTCACTCAACTACCTCCACATCACCAGGTAAGGCCAGGTGTTTCTCCCGGACCACAACTGTGGACATCGCCCGGCCCAGGAGCGTGTGGCCACCTTCACCGCCCAGAGGCGGGATCAGTGGCGACACGCAGCTCATTGAAGAGCCCTGGGTCGGCTCCACCCTCGTATGCATGTGCAAAGGGGCGGCGGCCTGCCCGTAGCTCTGCAGGACCACGCCACCCGAAGTAGGCGGGCCCTGAGGCTCTGGGAGGTGCTTAGGATAGCCACGCCACGTCGAAGCACTCTGTGGACACCGTGGTGCGCAACAGAGTGCCCAACAGTGGGGGGGACCCCAGTGTACCCTAGGCCACGGCCCCATCGAGGGCAGAGAAGGCGGAGGAGGCCGAGCGGCCACGGGAAGCACGGGACTCCCGGACGCGTGACCTCCTCATGCACCTCGGGGACGAAGGCATTGGGGCGGGGCCCAACAGCTGTCGGGTGCCGTCCCCAAAAACCAATCGCGCAACCACGAGCACTCGTGACAGGCGGAGTTCCACACCAGCCCGAGGCTCGCGGCTGCCGAGATAACATGGCTGTCAACTCTGGGTCAGATCAGGCTGCGCTGACACACCCGGAGGCGGAGCACTGCCTAATCGTCATCCCCAAAGGACTCCAGCCCACCTTGGGATGCGGCGATCTAAATCTCACTGCTATCTGGAGTGTGAACTGAAGCAGGCGTCAGAGGCGGGCGCTGTTTCAGTCCAGCACTCACGGGAAGCGATGTGCTAGAGGGGGTGTGGCCCGAGGAATGAGCGTCGGGGTCTTAAACCACAGCACAGCCCTCAGGTCACCCTGGCCACCAGCCAAAGTACCACCTCTCTCGGAGACGGTAGATTGGGGTGTGGCAGAGGGGACTCTCTCTCCTCACGGAGATCACTGAGTCTCGACCACAACATCGCGATGGTCACATTCCGCAGTGGGAACATGACACATCCACAAACACTGCCCGAGCGTGCTGAAGCCCAAACACATCGAGCAGTGAAAGTGCCCATAGACAGCAATGGATATCGATCGCACCGGAAGTGCAGGCGAACCGTCTTGAAAAAGGCGTGCCACGCGCAAGCTCTTTTTGTGAGAGGAAGCCTGCGATCGATGCGGCGCCCAGGGAAACACACACCAGCTGTCAACAGACCACTGCAGAGATCAGCAGGCAGGAAGTATGCGATCACTGGAGCAGCGCCGTTACACCAACACCGACCGGAAAGCTGCTGCGTCTCGAAGAAGCTGACAGAGTCTCAGAAGGCTGTAGGAGTGAAGAGGTAGGTCCTCTTGGCTCCAAGCAGAAACATAATGCGATGTTGCTCGTGCCTCCTTATATACTCACGGTGAGGCGGAGTTACGTATGCAAATTCCATATGCCCATGGCATTGGCACGCCATTGGGCGTTTTCTCTAAGCTCGAAGATGATAGGCTTCTAGCGAAACCCCATTCGTTAGTCACTAACGTTACGTCGTAGTGACTGAACGAAAGGGAACTAAAGTGTTTTTGAACCATACTATAGTAAATATACTACAGTAAATCAACAAAGTGTAGTAAATACCATAATATACTACAATATACTACTATTTACTGTAGTATCTTTACTATAGTATGGTTCAAAAACATTATAGTATTTACTAGAGTAATTTTACTGTAATTTTACTATAATATACTATAGTATTTTTTCATGTGGGTGAGAGGATGCCCACGGTTTACTTTTGTTTTGTTTATTCATTTGATTAAAGTCTTTGAATGTTCGTTGGTTCCCGCCTCCTTCCTTCCCACAACTAAGAACTTCATTACACCACAATAATTGATTTCCACCATGATTTTTTTTTCTCATTCTGTCTCTCGTCGTAGTTGAAGTGTATACCTATGATGGAAATGACAGGCCTCTCTCATCTTTTTAAGTGGGAGAACTTGCACAATTGGTGGCTAACTAAATACTTTTTTCCCCACTGTATATATATATATATATATATATTTTGCAAATTTTTTTGTTTTTTTTATGACATCGCCCATGACTCTACAGAGGACAAGTGGTTTGGAGAATGAATGAATGGAATATAATATCAAAGCTTCTCTTTTTATATATGAAAATGCTTACTAATCACTGTCTATGTATAGGTCTATCGGCTGGCCTTTTTATGCAAAGAAAATATATACTGTACTGTCAAGTCAAGTCAAGTCAACTTTATTTATATATCGCTTTTAACAATGCAGATTGTTTCAAAGCAGCTTCACAGTGTTAAACAGAAAAATAATGCAACAGAATATATTTTGATTATCATACAGTAACAATGTGGGCTTTAGATCAGTAATTAGATAAGTAATTTGGTCTATATGGTTAATTTAGTTTAATAATTAGATTTATTTTGAAATATATTTGAAAAATAGTTTTTTCCCCAACTGAGCAAGCCAAGCCAGAGGCGACAGTGGCAAGGAAACCAAAACCCCATCAGGAGACGTAATGGAGAAAAATAAACCTTGGGAGAAACCAGGCTCAGTCGGGGTGCCAGTTCTCCTCTGGCCAATTAACAAACAGCGTATTATTATTATTAAAGTTATTATTTTAAAGGTCAGAGGTCATAATCGATCTGAATATTCGAAAGATCTGAGGCAACACGCCGGAGACGGGTTTATTGAGGATGATGTATCGATTAAATAATTATTAAAAATAAAAAAATTTAAATATCGGAGTCATTACGCTGGAGACAGGTTTTTATTGAGGATGCCGTATTGATTAAACAATTACTAAAGTGTAATATTCGAAAGATCGGCGGCAACACGCTGGAGACGGGTTTATTGAGGATGATGTATCGATTTAAAGAATTGTTAACTAGGACTATTCAAACAATCGGAGTCATCACGGCGGAGGCAGGTTTATTGAGGATGCCGTGTCGATGAGGCAGCTTAAGGGGGAGTCTAAATGACACGGTCTCTGCAGACACTTCAGGGTCATGTGCTGGTCACATCTGGGTGGAGGTCCACCGTCTGATCTGGATACAGCCTGGATCCGGCTGACTGCAGTAGACCTCGGGATAAAACAGAGACACTACTGTATCATGTGTCTGAAAATATAGCTTGTGTGTGAAGGCAAAAACAACCCACACATTTAAAATAGACGTTTGTTCAAGGGCAAACCATCTTTGTTTGAGAATCTGTCCTTAGTCCTATAACAGTGTCAGGGCTGAGAGTTGAAACGGCAACACTAAACAAAACACACACAAGACACGCATGACTCTCTATCAAACTCACATGGACGCACACACACACATACACACAAAGTTCCCATCTGTGCCGTCTGTTCTTGCTGTGGTCATGTCAGCGCGTCACAGCAGGTAGCAGCAATAGCCGAATGAGGTGTCAATGTGAGCTATGAAGATATGGCAGGTTTTATAAGTTCAGTGCCAGACCGCAGACTCATAGGTACCATCTTGTTTTACTGCCTCACCACTGAGCTCACCAAACCTAACCACGGCATGGCTTTAAAGCTGCACATGGATATTTATTGTTGGAATTAATGACATTGCAGCTGCTATATTGGAATATTTTCTTTTTTATTATCTTGATTAAATCCGGTGGTTGTCATGGTGATTTGGAGTGTCTCAGGGCGAGCTCACGCAGCATTTCTCACCACCATGTTAAGCTGACCCACTCACTTTGTGTGACACTGACTTACCTGAGAGCCAGCAGAGTGAGTACCTTGACAAGCTGCCAAGCACAAACACAAACACAGACTTTTTCTCTCTATATAGCTGACACCACTATGCCTCAGGCCAACAGACCTGAAACACAAGGTGTTATTCTGTCCGAATGATGCTCAATTCTTCAGTCAGGAGTAGCAATACATCTTCTCCAGGGTCGTAGATGTATCTTTCCTCAGTATAACTATTAATGCCTAAAGGAGGACAACAAATAATTGAAAGGGTCCTTCTTGAGGTCACTCTTAAAAATAAAGATTCCACAAGGTTTTTTTTTTTTTTTTTGCAGCAAGTTTTGAAAGAAAGGACATTAGATTTTGAAAGAAAGGACATTGTTTATTAGAATAGAAGTGTTTTAAAATGGGCCATGTCACAATTAGCAGCATAATCAAACAAGTTGCTGTGAATTTAAATTTTTTCATTTACATGCAGTGTACCACAACCATGGCTTTGTTTTCCGGTTTACTCCCAGTTGGCATTGGTGTGATGACTTGTATGAGGATTCCCATTGTAAGAACTCCCACTCTAGTCAGTAACTGCCGCCTTGTTATTTTGGCATCTTATTACTTTCCATCTGCCGTAATTGCCTGCACAGCCGTTGAATTGAATTTCTGTTGGTATATTGTGTGGACTGTAAACAATATGCACTTATATTATGGGATTTGTAATCTCTGCCACAGTTTGTGTGTTTTTCAATATTGTTATGATTTAATGGTTCCCAAAACGTTAACTTGGATGGTTAAAAATGTTGTTACATTAGCTATTATAATATAAAGTGTTCACATCATTCTGTCTTCTCTTAAATAAATCTTTAAGGATTAAGTTTAGATTAATTTTGAAGCCATTCATGCAACAAAATTTGACAATGGGAAAGGTTCAGATAACGGCTTACAATTTTTTTTTACAATTGTGTTGTAAATGTCAGGACATCAAGACACTGTTTCACAATATATCTGAAAGCGACCTAAAGCTCTGTTTTTCAGTGAGGTTGTCTGTGAGGACAGAGGAAGACAGACAGATCATCAGTGTGGAGAAGGATTAGCATGTTGCAGAACGTGATAAGGCTTATCTTTACTGCCAACTGCACAAGACGTATAGAAAACACTCTGTCACAGCTGATAAACCAATCATCTGTGTTCAACTAAATCACTTTAAGTAGATACAACAACACCTACATGAATGTGAAAATCATTTAATCATCCACATTTATTTAACATTTCTGGGGAACTGGTATGGGTGGTTAAAAGTAATACGTTTTTAAAAGTTTAAATATCAAACACTATACTTTTCCATTGCTCCCTCTCTCGCTATCTCTCAGTGAGATTTTCTATTAGAGGAAAATAGGGCACCAAGTGTAACCTGACTCATTTTGTGGACTGAATGAATTTCATGAGTCCACACTTACAAAATAAATAATCGTATGCACATTTGGCGGGCTCTCCAAGAGGAGGACTCGGAATTTGGACCGAACTAGAGTACTCCCCCCATATCCCTGGCTGGGGTAGGAACCTGCCAAGAGTAAGGAGTCAGTGTGTAAATCAAGAAAAATCCACAATTTTAACCAGTGTTGCACCCCGTGTCATTATGTTGCCCATCAATGACGTCATATCCACCCGTCATATCTACCCTCAGCTGTCCTTAGATGCCATATATATATAAACATAGACGCCTCATTAGTGGCTGTTTCTATGGGCTGCTATACATAAGCTGGTTTCCACTATCAGTCAATGGACACTTGAAAGCAAGTTAACTGCCTCTGTAACCGTAGTTATACACATGTAAAAATATCTTTATCTCCAAAAGACTTCAGCAGATGATTTTGCTAAACTAATGGTGCATTCAAGTCATGTTGTAAAGATCTTATTTACGAGTTGAACGCACATGAACGCCACCAGGAAGTCGTAAATACCAGTGGGAAGTTCAGGATTTTCTTTAAGCCCGGATCTGTACAAGTTGGGGGCTTGTCAGTGAGAAGCATGGCGGAATCAATGGATGCAATGTCTGTAGTTGAATATAATGGGCATTTAGCAGTGACATTGTCAGGCTTTGTCATTTACAACAAAGTAAGCTAGCATTGAAATATAACAATACCGTTTACAGTGGCTTGATAGATTAATAAAAAACGTAAAAGATCAAAACTCATCTGGTGCAAATTCTTTGTTCTTCATTTTCTATAAGCAGAGTTAGCAAAACTTAATGTATTTTCATGACATTCATTAAAAGAAGGTGCACCGCCATCTTGCTCGGACCAAAGAGACATGAACGCACATGATGTTGACTTATCAACTCGTAAATACGAACATCCCAGGAGGACTTGAACGTACCATAACACAACACAAGAAGATGAAGGCATCAGCTAACACATTATTACAAATTTACCATAGTATAAAAACTTGTAATATTGAGCCAAACCAACACATTCTCACCTGTAAAAAGTTATCTAATTTATTTGGGAACTTAAATCTCGGCGGTCACTACCAGAAGCTGTGCAATGTTGTATGTGGCATTATTGATTCTTACTGTAAATGACAGCACACTGACCGTTCCAAGATGGTGAGCGTGCCCGAAGAGTCTGGATGGACTAAATGTGGCATCCACGTATATACATGGATAGAAACCATGGAAACACATGCACTTCCTGAAAAATATGGAAGTAATAGTTGTCAAATTTGTTGTCAAAGTCGACAATCTCTGGTACCATCCACAGTTCTTTGTTTTGCACAATCGTGATAGACAACAATTATGCATTATTGTTTGCTCCAGGTTCTGTCCCCAAAGATAACCCTGCTAAGGGTGAAACTTACGAGATGCATTTCATCACCCGAAATGTAAATTCAGCACTATATTTCGTGCACAAATTTCTAAACCGAAAACTGATTTTGCTCCATGTAATGCAAGACCTCCCACAGGTCTTCAAAAAATCATGCTCATGATCATGACAGGCAGTATGAATCTGTATGATCTAAAATATTTTATATGTCAGTGTGCATCAGTCAGGATTTTGGTAGGGCAGAAGAATATCTTACGGCTTTATTTATATCCACACATATACAACTTGAATGTGAGATGTCAACATTTGATTGGAAAACCTAAACTGCACTGAGTTGCTGGGTTACTTTTCTCTAAGAACTCTCTGTTTTGTTCTTAAATGGCTCTACTATACTTTCTTTCCTCTTTCATTCTCTCACTTCTGATATTCTTAAACCAGGACCAAAGCCCTTAGCCTGTCACTTATTGATTCTTTCAACAATTCCCCCAGTCTCTTTGGGCTGAAATTGTGCAATTTTACATCTGCCCTGTTTTACTCTGCCCTTGAAATCAGCACCTTGTGAAGTAGAACGTATCAACCAGTGGTGATTAAGGAAGTGGACATGATGATGAAGATTATTGCAGCACCTGGAAAATTTTCCCATCATTGCTGTAATGCTCATCAACACGGTATACCTTCTGGGATGAGGGTTGTCTTGTTATAATGTTGATAATGGTGTGAATTTCAGTGCTCCGCTTTAGTTGAGAGTCCTTTCATTTGTGTAGCCCTTTAAAAGATCACTGCATCAGGACGTTGAGCACCCTGGAGATTCAGCAGTGGTGAACTGGCTTCAGGTTCCACATAAACAATGGATGAGAAAGAGGAAGATGATAAAGATCAGATAGCAGTTTTATGCTAAAACGTTGAACTCTGGACTTGTGCTCAATTTTCTACAGGCAAACATGAAGGGTTTTTTTGTTTTAGAAATGATCCACTTTTCTATGTAATGCTAGGTCTGTTTGAACACACACTGTAGCTGTTACCTGTGTTTTCATATACTATCTTTATTTTTTCCAAGTAAATAGGTTTGAATTATAAAATGGCACTGAATGAACTATGGGGTCACTGTCTGTGCACTAAAGTGCATTGTTGGTGTTTTTTTGGTGTTGTCTTTTATCTCATCGTCTGTGCGAGACTTAGACTCAGCTTGCATGATGCAATGAATAAAAGATGAACTGCTTCTCTCTTTCTCTGTCTCTTTGCTTGAGGTGTCGTGGCCCGTTCTCTGTTCAAAGAGGATAGTTTGCATAATTACAGCCATCAGACTGCCAATCCACCCATACAGTTGCAGTGATCTCTGTGACTTTGCGTAGTCTTACAATAATCTAATTTGTGCAAATATCATAAGTAACATTTTTCCTTGTCCTTGAATAGATTTGATAAAATATAGACATTTTTGAAGGTATAACTAATGTAATACCTATGTAATACCTATACAACTTGTCTTAAATATTAAGAAATGACTGTAGATGCATGAAACCGCAGAGCATTTGCCTGAAACGCTTGCCTGCGTACTGCTCACTTGTACTGATCGTGTAGCAGTGAAAGGGTTCTATTGGCCCCAGGGTGACCAATGCCCAAGGAAGAGTGAACAGAAAGTATGATTGCATTTCGTTGGGATCTGGGTAAATAAGTATGGTTAGTTGGACACCCCAGCGGAGGCTGCTGGGAGATATTGGAGGAGGTAAGTTATTGATCTAGTTTCCATTGAATGGGACTAAGACGTTGGAAGATAGAATGGGTTCCGGTTTTTCTTCCATGTTCTCAGGGGTGTAGAGACAAGATAGAGCATCTACCTTTGTGTTCTTGATTCCTGGATGATAGGGGATGTTGAGCTTGTGTGAAAAAGACTGTTCTTATGATCAGTAAAGATCCGGAATGGGTGTTGGGCTCCCTCTAGTAATGCCTCCATTCTTCAACGGTGAATTTTATAGCCAGCAGTTCCCTGTTACCGATGTCATAGTTCCTCTCTGTGGCACATGGATGGAGTTTTGATGGGTCCCCATGCTGCTGTGATAGCACCGCTCTGACTCTGCTAGTGGAGGCATCCACTTCCACAACAAAGGGTTTGGTGGGATCAGGATGAATGAGGAGTGGTGCAGTGGTGAAACCCATCTTGAGCTTCTCGAAGGCTTGTTTGACTGATGGTGACCATCACAGTGATTTGCCTTTCAGGAGGTTGGTTAATGGAAAGACAGTGGAGCAAGTGATGAAGCGGTGGTAGAAATAGGAAAATCCTAGTAAACTTTGGAGTTCTTTGATGGTGGTAGGAGTATACCAATTTGTGAACAGCTTCCACTTTCCCCTCGTCCATCTGGATGCCGCGTTCACTGATGTTATACCCAAGGAACTGCACTGAGGACAGATGGAACATACATTTCTCGGCTTTAAGGAAGAGATGATGGTCTCTCAGGCATTGCTGGACCTCCGCATCATGCTGGCGATGTTCGGCCATGCTCTGGGAATACACCAAGATGTCATCAATATATACCAGTACAGACTTGTGTAGGAAATCCCAGAGTACCTTGTGCATTAAATCCTGGAATACGGAGGGGGCATTAACCATGCGGGTGTCCAAGATGGATTATAAATCAGCAGTATAAGTTTATTGTAACTCAGCAGAATAAAAGGAAGCAGGTGAGTGAATAGTAACAGTTAAAGTTTGATGGAGTGATGAGATGATAATTGTATCCTTTCTTTGCAGATGAGGAGATTGTGGACAACAGAGAGGGAACGAGAGCACACACCTTGAGTAGACACCGGAGACTTCCGCCTGTGTTTGTGGCACTCTGCATGAGGTCTGGTCTTCTGTCAGGTTATGGACAGAGACAGTGGATGAGGTGAACTCAAAGGGATATTTATTTAACAGAGACACAAACACAGGTTGAACTTGGAATAATGGAGAGTATCAGATCAAGCACTTCAGAACAGTCACTTAGTTGTGGATAATGGAGTTTGGAGATTGCAGGAAACGGAACACAAGGAACGAGGAACAGAAGACAAGGAAGATGAGGAATCAGATGTTGGATGCTCAGGTGAGTAACAGGTAAGGAGTCCAGGTACGTATGGTGAGACTAGACACTGTGGAAAAGGGAGTGAGTGTTTATATAGTGTCCGTGATGATGTGGTGCAGATGATTAATATTCAGGGGATTGTGAACGAGTGGGCGGAGTGTGGAGATTTGGTGATGATGCCTGTGCGTTGGTGGGCGTTGGCTGTGACTCTGTGACAATAATATAATATAATATAATATAATATAATATAATATAATATAATATAATATAATATAATATAATATAATATAATAATTAATGCTACCAAAATGAAAACAAAATGACAAAATAAATAAATAATAAAAAAAATCCTGGCATACCAGTCAATCAATGAGTCTTACTATCATAAATAAAGCAGTACAACTAACACATTCACACACATTTAGTTATGCTTTAATGAAATAACCAAGGCTTCAGCTAATAGATTATATGCACTTACTCAGAGCAATGTACCGTATACTCCGTCTAATCAGTCATCGCCGTGCCTTTTACCATTAGAGTTACATTTTGAGACATTTGTATCAATAGAAATGTATACACTCATTCAATTTTGACAGCAGTTCATTAATTGTTTATTAATTCTGCCAGCATTTGTCATGGACACAATTATTAATTTATGTAAACATTGTACTTTTAAAAAGTGTAGTAGTTGAGTGAATATTGTGAATTAAGCAAAAAAGGCTGTAAGTCTTAGTTATCTTGGTTTGCGTGGACCAAATGACCCTGGTTAACAATTCTTCTTCAGTGAAAACTGAATAATAGACTAAATAACTTTTATTTCAAAGCTATAAGCTGCTGCGAACAACTTGTGTGTAAAAGACTCTTTACCTTCACAAATGATGTTTATTGTCAAGTAACACTTTTGCACAAAGGCTGAATTAACCATGCCATACTAAAATTCCTTAAAAATATGTTTAGCACCAGCAAAAAATCTGGGTTTGCTGATTCAGTTTGCTGAACAAGTGCTCATAGAGCACTAAAGTATTTCTTTCTACAGGCCGCAACTTCAAGGTCCTGTTTTCTTCATTCCTCTGCCCAATTGGCTGTGACGGACCACCACCATGAACCAATCAATACTATCAATAGCCACAGCCGCAATGTGCCTCTGCTTCTCCCTTATCTGAATAAACAAGGAAAACTTTCTATAGGCCATGAGATCAGGTGCACTTATCTGTTGAATGCAGGGTTGTAAATGCATGACCATTGATCTGTTTTAAATGTTGATGTCACTGGAAATGCTTTTATAAATCACATTGAAATGGTTCCTATATAGTGAAATATCCACAAAAATAATAATATAAGACATAATAGTTTTTTGAAGGTTAATACAATACTTCACATTGTACTGTGATTGTGCCTTTCAATTACTGCCATATTTCTCTCTCTAGGTCAGTCCATCTGCTTGGCAAAATCAAATTCATTGTCTGTGAATACTTATATAGTCGTCCAATTTCCCTCTGTGCTTTTACTCTCTTTCTTTCTCTCATTATTATTTTCATTTTACATTTGCTCTTTTTCTTAAGTTTCCCTTTTTTGTATGCTTCATAGAACAATGAGCAGTCACTTCAATACTTAAATGCATTGATGATAATGGTTTCAGTTCCGTCTATTAAATTTCATCACCCCTAGACAGAAAATTGACAAAATAAATATAATTTTTCACATTACATGCACTTGTGCATATCACACAAGTATCTGATAATGTTGAATGTAATACGTGTATGCACATACATGTATACGCCGATCAGGCATAACATTATGACCACGGACAGGTGAAGTGAATAACACTGATAATCTCTTCATCACAGCACCTGTTAGTGGGTGGGATATATTAGGCAGCAAGCGAACATTTTGTCTTCAAAGTTGATGTGCTAGAAGCAGGAAAAATGGGCAAGCATAAGGATTTGAGCGTGTTTGACAAGGGCAAAAATTGTGATGGCTAGACAACTGGGTCAGAGCATCTCCAAAACTGCAGCTCTTGTGGGGTGTTCCCGGTCTGCAGTGGTCAGTATTTATCAAAAGTTGTCCAAGGAAGGAACAGGTGAACCAGCGACAGGGTCATGGGCGGCCAAGGCTCACTGTTGCATGTGGGGAGCGAAGGCTGGCCTGTGTGGTCCAATTAAACAGACAAGCTACTGTAGCTCAAATTGCTCAAGAAGTTAATGCTGGTTCTGAAAGAAAGGTGTACAGAATACACAGTGCATCACAGTTTGTTGCGTATGGGCCAAAAGCGCCAACAGTGGGCACGTGAGCATCAGAACTGGACCATGAAGCAATGGAAGAAGTTGGCCTGGTCTGATTAATCACATTTTCTTTTACATCACGTGGATGGCCGGGTGCATGTGTGTTGCTTACCTGGGGAACACATGGCACCATGGATGCACTATGGGAAAAAGGCAAGCCGGTGGAGGCAATGTTCTGCTGGAAAAATGTTGGTCCTGCCATTTATTTATGTGGATGTTACTTTGACACTTACCACCTACCTAAGCATTGTTGCAGACCATGTACACTCTTTCATGAAAACGGTATTCCCTGTTGGCAGTGGCCTCTTTCAGCAGGATAATGTGCCCTGCCACAAAGCAAAAATGGTTCAGGAATGGTTTGAGGAGCACAACAGCAGTTTGAGGTGTTGGCATGGCCTCCAAATTCCCCAGATCTCAATCCAATCAAGCATCTGTGGAATGTGCTGAACAAATGGAATGAACTGTGGAATGTGCTTGTCTGATCCGTCCTTCGGATGAGACATTAAACCGAGGTCCTGACTGTCTGTGGTCATTAAAAATCCCAGGATGTCCTTCGATAAAGAGTAGGGGTGTAATCCCGGCATCCTGGCCAAATTTGCCCATTGGCCTCTGTCCATCATGGCCTCCTAATCATCCATATATATATACGATTGACTTCATCACTCTGTCTCCTCTCCACCAATCAGCTGGTATGAGGTGGGCATTCTGGCGCAATATGGCTGCCACCGCATCATCCAGTTGGATGCTGCATATTGGTGGCGGTCGAGGAGATTTTCCCATTCTATAAGTAAAGCGCTTTGAGTGCCTTGAAAAGCGCTTTATGTAACAAATTATTATAATAAGTATGATCCATGGAGGCCCTTCCTAGCAACTTACAGGACTTAAAGGATCTGCTGCTAACATCTTGGTGCCAGATACCACAGGGGTCTAGTGGAGTCCATGCCTCGACTGCTCCGGGCTGTTTTGACAGCAAAAGGGGGACCAACACAATATTAGGTCATAATGTTATGCCTGATTGGTGTATGTATAAATTAAATGGAATAAATTGATACAATAAATGGAAGGGTAGATTTGTTTTAAGAATATTCTAGTGACTTCTAAGTGGAAAAGTTGATGTGACAGATGTGGGTCATGTTTTGTTCCATGAATCAGTGTGAATTGCTTCAAACAAGGTTACAAATGCTTTTCGAACAGTAGGTTTATTACTACAGATGGAGACAGAATGTTCTTCTTTACCATACAGAAAAGAGCAATATAGGTTAAACTGTGCCTGAGGACTGAAACATTGTTCGGTGGAAATTACCTGCTATCATTAAATCCAACAGCATATCATGGTGAGGACAGGAGTGCAGCATAAAGGTCATAGGAGAAGGAGACGGTCAAATGATTATTGAATAAAGGACAGACATTTAAACACCCTTTAGGCTACTGTGACAGCCGTTCACTTGCTCCTTGACTTAAAGAGATTTGTATTCATGTGTAAATATGCAGTTTGCACTCCAGTATAATCTGTTAGTGGATTCAGGTACTGTAAATTGGGAGGATTCATACTAATTGAACTATTAAACTGTGCAGAACTTTATAAGCTGCAGTTTATTGAAGCCTCTAATGTGAAAGACTGATTTGGTTATAGTGGCAGGAATGTGGTGATGCGTGTGTGCATCTGGCTGTCAAGGCCACACACCTATAAAAAACATTAACACTCCTAGACAAGAGCGTGCTGAGTCTTCTAGATGACTTATGTGCTTTGTATTTCACATTCTTCTCTCTCTCTCTCGACTCGTGATTAAAGGAAAACTTCAGCACCATCTACAGGAGATGAATAATAGACCAAGTTAAAAGACTTTAAGAATAGTGACAGCTCTTCATTTTACTGCAAACCAAGGACACAAATCTGTAGGGCTACATAACATCTTTTCAAACACATGCGAGCAGGTTTATCAGACAGCAGAAGGTCTTTCTCAGGTGCCAGAAGGTTTCTACCAGTCCAGTTTAGACTAGCAAATATTTCATGTCATACTCTTTTTGAGCAATGTTCCTGGGCAATGTTGCAGAGCGATGTTGCTTGGGCACTTTCCCACAAATTTCTATCTGGATACTTTAGATCGGTCGTGGGCTTGGTATCTCACCTGGTTGCCTGTTGACGGAAGGTCTGTTTACACCAAGGACAATAACTATAAAGATAACGATAAACATATAGTTCTAAAAATTGTTCTCAATATTAAAGAATAGTAGAGTTCACACCACAGCTCCACAGAATCCATCCTGCTGTATCAAGCTCGAGCATTTAATGCGCCAGACAAGCACACAGTAAATTTCCTAAGAGTTGAATTAACACCAGTATGTGTTCATATGGGAGTAGTAGTTCTTGTGTTTCTCTTTCCTTCAGTGATTCTGCTCAATATCATCCGGTGTCTTCAATAATCAAACAATCATTACCCAATTAATCACTTAACTATCTTATTAACTCTAACTCTGCTTCAGTGTTACTTTAACACCCTGCTGGTGGTTCCCATATGAACACAGATGGGTGTTAATTCAACACAGGGGACTTTACTGTGCATGCCCGTAGAATAAACAGAGCAATATTGTCCGGTGGTGTGGTTATCTCGTTCTTGTTGTGAATGAGTCTTTAGGGTACGCTTACATGACAGTGGACTAAAAACAGAAAGAGTTTTTTTTTTTTTTTTGCATACAGACGACAACTTTATCAAATGAGCCCCGTTCACGTGGATCCGCGAAAACGATGTATTATGCATGCCAGGCCAGTAGTTGGCGATGTCATTTTGTAAAGAAACACTACGCGCCTATAGACTGAACATGTAATATACACTGTAAAAAACCCAACTTGAAAAAAGTTCAAATAACTGGTTTTGTTGTGTTGGCTCAGCAAAAATCTATGAAAAAGTCAGTACAACTAAGTTTAATACACTTACTCAACACAATCCAGGTGTTTTTCTATAAACTTAAAACGATTAGTTTTGTGAACAAAGCTTTGCAAGTTCAACCAAAAACCTTCTGCTAACTTATTTATTTGAGTTAAGTCAATCTCGTTTAGGGAACTGCCCTCCCATAAGCAAATGCAAATTTTAGAATTAAATGCAACCATTTGGTTATGGGACAGTGAAGAAAAATTGGTGTTTAGTTTTTTTACTTATTTATAACTTAGTTATATCATTTAACTTAGTTAAATGAGCTTAATGTATAATTGTAAATTATTGTGTATTATTGTAAAATAATAATAATAATGAATATTAATAATATTTTTTTTAAAAATATTATATATTATATAAATTATTGTTGTTATTATTATTATTATCATTTAAAGTATGGCTACTGTATAAATAATATTATTTTACAATGATAATAAAATTAGTATAATAATAATAATTATTATTATTATTATTATTAGCAGTAGTAGTAGTATATTGTGCTCAACTGTGAACCCTTGAAGGAAGACTTTTACTGTGAAGTTTCGTTAACAAGTGTACTGGGCGCCAATGCTCTCATCTCACTAGTTTGCGAACTGAGTATATGGAATGTTTTTATTGAATTGTTAGATTTATATCAGCAATTATCAGCATGTTTTCTGATAAACCTTATAATTTCCTCTCGCTCTAAACCACGCCCCCAGTACGTGACCCTTGCGCAATCTTGCTGTGCGTCAACGTATACTTTTTAATGCGGGAGAAACATCTAGAAGAGATTAGCGAACGGCCGAAGAAGAAAGAAGAGACAGCTCGTGGGTGATAATAATCCAGAGGAATATTTATGGTGAGTGCTCTTATTTGGTTTTGATTATTGTTGCTCTATATTCCTAAATTATTCAATTGGATAATGTTCTATATTCCTAAATTAGTCGATGGTAAAAATAGAGACACCGCTGCTTTTTCTTTGTAAGTTATCAACATTACTGCATATTTAAATCTAGTTGTATTTTTAATCCAGTTAAATATAACTATTACGTTTTTGTCTTTAGTTGATGGATTTTTCTGCACAGTTAAATTGCACGTGGAATTCGTGCATATGACTTGAGTTGCCTCATTAGCCAGAAAACTTCTTTATCTGTTAACCCTTGTTTATTGTTCAAATTCACTACCTTTTCGTTATGTTCGGTATGAAAACATCCACTTAATTAAACTGCTGTATAAATGTATCAACGATAAAATATATATATATATAAATGTTAACCAACCTAAGTCCAGATCAAAACTACTAAGTAAATGTTTTTTAAAAAATCCAGGATTTTTACTCTTTAATTGCCTAGTTCATAAATTATCTCACTGATTTTGGGGGAAAACACAAAATTACTTTTTTTAATATTAAAGTGATTGTGGACTGGATATTTATTTTCCTTTTAATACAGCCTTGGATATGTGGAAGATTAGTAACAACATTAATGTTGATGCATTGTTAGTTTTTGTGTAGCATCAATTTTTAACTCTTTTTTTTCCCTAATTTTTAAAAGCTTTTTTTGCACAGGTTATTTAAAGGGTTAATGGTGCCACCTGGTGATTAACAGTAAAATTACAATTTTTGCCTCTTCCCAACAAGGAAAACCACCAGCAAAATCCTTTTATTTGCTGAAACACATAGAAAGTTGTGGCCAAATTAAGACTCCACGCCACCCAACATAACATAGGTTAAAGGGATAGTTCACCCAAAACAACTGTATGGAGTGCTACTGGGAATTCTGATTAATTGCCCTAACAGTAGTAGAAAGACTGATGGAAAGTTTGGAGGGGATAATGATTATTGAAAATAGCTGTGCAGCAGTTGCCATATACTAAAAATATATATAAAAAGTATAGGAATAAAATTATTTGTCAATTTCATTGTTGATTAATTAATTTGCCTTTTATGAAACTGATCATTCATGTTTGTGTTTTTTCTTAAACAGATCTACCTTGAGAGCACACTCGATGCAGTGCAGGTACTGTAAATACGCCTGCAGCAGTCAAAATCTGCTTCTGAGACACTACAGGCACGTTGATTTTCTGATCATTTATTTCCAGGCATATTTTACCAATTCCAAACCACATTAATCTTAATAACTACTATATTTTTTTTTATTTTATAACTTATAAGTGATATATAATTGTTTGTGAAGGCTGGAAATAAAAAAATGCCTTATATTCAGGTGTGCATAATTATTTGACTTAGACTTTTTTGTTTGTTTGTTTTTTTACAGATTAATTTTTTTTATTAAATGTCCATGTGAAGGATGCAATACTAATGCAATACTAGAAATTGCAGTTTAAGGCATGACCATTGGACTGTGAAATGCTCTTTGGGTCAGACAGAAGCAGGCGGTGAAGAAAAGAAACGTTAACTGCAAAAGAATTAAGGTGAAGAATTAAGTGTGAAACCACCTGGAACAATTTGGACCAGAACCACCATTTTCCAGAACTGCAACCCACCTGGAGTCTCCAGAAGCGTATCAGGACCTCAGAGATTTAAGTTGGGTGAAGAATCCATATATTTTTTTATGGGCTTTATAGACAGATGTTTGACGAATTAATCTTCCAGAATCGGCAAAAAATGAAAAATTCTGGAAGATGAAAACTTAAGTCTCTGAGATCCTGACACACTTACGGAGACTCCAGGTAGGTTGCAGTTCTGGTAAATGGTGTTGCTGGAGACCAAATTGTTCCTGACGGTTACACACTTAATTCTTCTCCTTAATTCTTTTGCAGTTAACATGCATTTTCTTCTCTACCTGCTTCTGTCTGACCCAATGAGTATTTCACTGTCCAATGGTTAGGCCTTACCTGCTATTTTTAGTATTGCTTTAGTATTGGAACAATTTAATATATTTTTTTTATTTTAAGATCTGTTCAATCTCTTTTTGCTAATTGTATCAGTAATAGAAAAGGAGCCTCATAATTATGTACACTTGAATATAAGGGTGGTTCATTTCCAGCCTTCATGAACAATTATATATCACTTATAAATGCTTAAATACAAAATGAATAGTATTTAAGATTTAATGTGGTTTGGAATTGGTAAAATGTTTCTGGAAAAAAGAATATGATCAGAAAATCGAAGTGCGTGCAAAATTATTAGGCACAATCTTAATACCAATGTGACACTTTGTGACAATTATTTACTCTTTTTGAGTATACAAAAATATTCTATATATTTTTGGGTGCTCAAAGACAAAATAATTGCCACAAAAATCTGTCACATTAATTATAAAGATTTAAAAATATAACCACTCATTTTAAAAGATTGTGAATGTATAGATTACATTTTAGGCTTTTTGTAATCAGCTTTTGTGGATTGTTGTTGTCGTTGTTGTTGCCCTAAGCCCCACTTCATTTCTGACCCTTTGCCATCCCTAATACACATTCAGTGACACTCAATGATCTTTAAAGGGTTAGTTCTCCCAAATGAAATTATTTACTCACCGTCAAGTCATCCTAGGTGTATATGATATTCTCCTTCCAGATTAATAAAATTTGATTTGCATTCAAAAAATATCCTTGCTCTTCCAAGCTTTATGATGGCAGTGAATGGCTGTTTCTGTTTTGAAGTCCATAAAAGTGCATCTATCCATCATAACTGCTCCTTCTGAAGTGCCTTCTGAAGTGAAGCAAAGCTTTCGTGTGAGAGAAATATCCACATTTAAAACTTTATTATAAAACTTTATTAACTAAAATAACTAGCTTCCGATAGATGGCCATATGCATCGATTTACAGTGATGGAGTAGCCCTTGACCTGACACGTGACGTAATGAAGAACAAAGAAGTGCAGAGGATAGATTAAAACAAAACACCGGTCATGAATTAGTCTAAAACGAGAATTTTTAAAGATAAATGCCGGACAATTTCGATATAAGAGAAGAGGGTCTTGAATTTGTTGCCCAGTACTATCCGCGAGAGGCGTCAAACCTTGCGATGCTCCTACATGCATCATACATCACGTCAGAGGTTATTCTTTTGCCGTATGTCGACTTGCGTAGGCCGTCTGCCGAAGCTAGTTATTATTATAGTATTTAAAAATTTTAGATATAGATATTTTTTTCACACAAACGCTTCGCTTTAGAAGGCCTTTATTAACCCCCTGGAGCTGTGATGGATAGATGCACTTTTATGGACTTCAAAACAAACAGCCATTCACTACCATTATAAAGCTTGGAAGAGCAAGGATATAATGTAATATAACTCTGATTGTGTTCGTCTGAAAGAAGAATGTCATACACACCAAGGATGACTTGAGGGTGAGTAAATCATGGGCTAATTTTAATTTTTGTCTATCCCTTTAAGTAATCATGCAGAAATAAATCATAATTAAAATGATTTTATTTCTCTCTTACAGACAACAGATATTGTATCACACAGATACTCTACGGCTCTACGGGGACTCCCCTTGTACCTCAGGAAGCGGGATGCAATATCAAAGACTTGTCTGGTAGGTTTTCAGCTTTTTGTTCATCTCATATTTTCATTGATTACTGTTATTTTATTAAAAGCATTGTTATATTTAATAAAGTTCCTGATATGGTTTGCATGTGGCTTGTTTTCATAAAGTATTTATGTCAGGTTAGCACAATGCCATGCTTTGTTTGCAATTTTTATATTTGTACTTCACCATTTTCCATGACATTTATATAATTCTAAGGACACTGACTTAGAGGAGACATACACAAGAGGAGTGAAACTTGCCATTCTTGAAGTCATGGAGGACAATCTCTCGCAGGCAACAAAGAGATGTCAAAACTTCGCCATCATCCTGGAGGAAACTGTGGTTTTGGAGGACCTACCCGACTTTCCCACTGCTTTCATGGTACTCTTTGGACTTCTTTATGCGTTAAACATTGAGTATCCAAAAGGACTCAAATACACATTTGAGGAAGTGCAGAACATCTTAGTGGGATTGGGAGAAAAGTGCACCAACAGAGTTCAGTCCCTGAAGAATAAGCTTTTTAAGATGCGTTTAGTGTTTTCAGATGCTTTTATTGTTAATTAGTACCTTCGTTATAATGATGATGTTTGTTAGGATATTGTGTTGAGGTGAATTTTATATTCAGACTTTTAGTCTTGAATTCTCTAAAAAGTCATTTTAACAACTATCATTATTGATACACTTTTGGACTGTTAGTGTAATTATAAGACATTTGTTTCCTGTGAGAATATTTAAAGGGATGGTTAACTCAAAAATGATAATTCATAATCATTTACATTTTTCTCAAACTCATATGACTTCCTTTCTTCTTTAGAACACAATAATATAAATGTAAACCCATATATTTTATATAAATGTAATCCATATGATTTAATACATGCCTTCTGAAGCAATACAATCAGATGTCAAGCTTTTTTAAAGAATTAGGAGTAACATTTTGATCTTTCTCCCAAAAGTATTGCTTCAGAAAAATATAGATTAAACAATGTTTTTGTGCCTGTTCCACAGAAGAAAGGAAGTAATATGAGTTTGAGACAGAAAAAGTTAATTATAATGAATTATCATGTTTGAGTTAACTATGCCTTTAAAAGAAATTCTTGTCACAATGACAGCTAACTGAAATTACATTTAATTGCCTTACACATACTTGTGAAAGTAAATTGCTGTTTGGAATAAATGTTTTGTTGTGTTAACTTGCTGTTTTCAGTTTTTGTCTTGGGCAATGCTATTGTAGTTTCCAGCCATAACGTATTATTTCTTAGTACCAATTTCCAATGGCATTTTTTTGTTCACTCAACTTAAGACATTGAGTTCTTCAGACAAAAAATGTTGAGTTGGCCCAGCTTAAAAAAGTTTGTTAAAGAATAGTTGGACCTCTCCAGAAAACTAACAATCTTAAGTTAACTCAACTAAACATTTTTTGTATGACTGACAACTTAATTTCAGTCAGTTTAACTGTTATTTACAAAAGTTGAGTAAACAAGAAAAAGCTAGGGGAAATTAGTACTAAGATTTTTTTTGTTGTACTGGCTTAAATTTTTTTACAGTGTACACATGCAAAAAAAACTTGTTTTCAAAATTTGCGCTTTCAGAGACGCAAAATGTCTCAAAAATAAAAAGGTATGTTTACACTTTATTTTAAGGTGTCATTGTTAGTGCTGCTGTATATTTATGTACTGAGTAATAATAATTATCTACAACACCAAATCAGAAAAAGTTGGGACAGTATGGAAAACGCAAAAAAAAAGAAAGAAAAAAGAAGTGATTTCTAAATTTACTTTGACTTGTATTTCATTGCAGACAATATGAACAAAAAAAAATTCATGTTTTGTCTGGTCAACTTCGTGTCATTTGTAAATATGCATCCTTTCCTGTCATTCAGACCTGCAACACATTTAAAAAAAAGTTGGGACCGTAAAGCATTTACCACTTTGTAATGTTGCCATTCCTTTTCACAACACTTAAAAGACGTTTAGGGACTGAAGACACCAAGTGATGAAGTGTTTCAGGTGTAATTTTGTCCCATTCTTCCTGCAAACAAGTCTTAAGGTGGGCATCAGTACGTGGTCTTCGTTGTCCCATTTTGTGCTTCAAAATGTGCCACACATTCTCTATTGGAGACAGGTCGGGACTGCAGGCAGGCCAGTCAAGTACCCGTACCCTCTTCCTCCACAGCCAGGACTTTGTAATGTGAGCAGAATGTCGTTTTGCATTGTCTTGTTGAAATATGCATGGACGTCCCTGGAAAAGATGTCTTCTTGAAGGCAGCATATGCTCAAAAATCTCTATGTACTTTTCAGCATTAATGGTGCCTTCACAGAAGTGCCAAGAGCACTGACACAACCCCATACCATGACAGACCCTGGCTTTTGGACTCAAATACCTGAAATACTGATTCATCTGACCACAGTACACGTTTCCACAGTGTGATGGTCCATCCCAGATGCCTCCGAGCCCAGAGAAGTAGACGGCACTTCTGGACACTGTTAACATAGGGCTTCCTTTTGGCACAGTACAGTTTTAACTGGCATTTGTGGATGTAACTACGTATTGTGGTACTTGACAAAGGTTTGCCAAAGTAGTCCTGAGCCCATGAGGTGATATCGCTTATAGATGAATGACGATTCTTGATGCAGTGCCACCTGAGGGATCGGAGATCACGGTTGTTCAGCTTAGGCTTGTGCCCTTGTCCTTTACGCACTGAATTTCCTCCAGATTCCTTGAATCTTTTAATTATGTTATGCACTGTTGAATGTGAAATATCCAAATCTCTTCCTATCTTTCTTTGAGGAACATTGTTTTTAAAAATTTCAATAATTTTCTCACGTATTTGTTGGCAAACTGGCAACCCTCGGCCCATCTTTACTCCTAAAGGATTAGACCTTTCTTGGATGCTGCTTTTGTACCAAATCATAATTACAATCACCTGACATCACCTGTTTCAAATCACATCATTATTTAACCATTTTACCTCATTACTAGCCCTAAATTGCTCCTGTCCCAACTTTTTTTTAAATGTGTTGCAGGTCTGAATGACAGGAAAGGATGCATATTTACAAATGACATGAAGTTGACCAGACAAAACATGAAATATTTTGTGTTCATATTGTCTGCAATGAAATACAAGTCAAAGTAAATTTAGAAATCACTACTTTCTTTTTTATTTGCGTTTTCCATACTGTCCCAACTCTGATTTGGGGTTGTACATGTACTTATTGGGTTAGGGTATAGGAATAGGGGTTGGTTTAGGGTTAGTTGCATGTAATTATGCATAATTTACTGTTATATTCCTAACCCTACTACGGTAAGTACATGTAATTATATAACAAGGACACTGTAAAATAAAATGTTACCAACGGTAGTTTTCAAGTTTCTAGTCCATATTGAAATCCTCTTAATGTCCAGTTGATGGGCCCCATTGACTTCCATAGTATGGGGGAAAAAAGTAAGTCAGTGGGATCCATCAACTGTTTGGTTTCTGGCTGTAACAAAGTTCGTAGATATGAGAAGGAAGGAGGCGGGAACAGGCGAACATTTAAAAGACTTTAATCAAATAAATACAAAATGAAAGTAAAAACACATTCAAAACGTAAATAAAACACAACATAAAGTCCAGGACTTTATGTTGTGTTTTATTTACGTTTTGAATGTGTTTTTACTTTAATTTTACTTTCACTTATCCGCTCTCATCCTTCACTGGCGTCGCTCGTCCTTACTCTGAGCTCCCTCATGAGAGGACTCGAGACCAGTATGACTCGCAGGTGACGCTCATTCTCAATCATGCACCGGTCTCCTCTCGCTCCTCCCACGTCTCTCGCTCGTCTACCCCGCCACACCGGCATTCTTCAAAATATATTTCAAAAATTCATAAAGGTTTAAAGAATTTTTTGGGGTAAACTATCCCTTTAAGAATTTTAATAATCTGAAGAACCTTCTGTGAAATGGAAAGGTTGCATGAATATGAATGGTTTTAAAACAATGCCAGTAAAGAACCAGAGTGAGCTGGTTTGTGCCAGTTTGGTCTAGCTGGTCTTTCTGATTAAGCTAGTTAGTTAAGGTAGCCTGGTAAGGACACCAGCATTCAAAGCACACTATAGTGGTCATATTGTTCTCCAAAAGGACACATTCAAGTTCTTGTTTCTTATCTGCTTTATAGTTAAGATCCCGAGGGTTGAAGATTTATGGCTTGATATTTAGAAATCCTGGCTAAAAGATATGGAGAAACTGTTAAATAGCTGTAGCCATTAGTGTGTTGCTATCTGAATGAGAGTGCGGCTGATCCCCCATCACCTCTTACAGCTGTATAATGTCATAATGTTCAGAAAAGAAGTAGACGACTTGACCGAAGAATCCTCCCTGACCTGTTTAAATGAAGACAAATGGATGGAGGAGAACGTCCTTAAATGTGATGTTTGCTCGCTTAATGACCGTGTTTGTTCCCGCTGTCTGTGATTGAGTGTATTCATTAGGCTTGATGCACCCACTGACGTCTCTGGCAGCAGAACACAAAGGCCTTTGACCATCTCTGCTGCACGTTAATGGAATCTGAACTACATTAAAGGTCGAGAAACCGAGAAAAGCATCAAACTTTATGTAATTTGAATCGCTTTAGGCTCCGGTTTCCTTGCTCGGTGCTCTTTGCTTGTATTCATTAATAACACTATACATGAAAAAATACAACATTAAGGAAGGAAAGTGTTCGCTTTAGAACAACATGAAAGATAATGATGAATTATCTGAGCAACAGCACCACTGCAAGTCATGGATTACTTTGATTTATTTTTACTTTTCATGCAACCAAATGAGCTTACATAATCAGCTATATTTCCCCAGTATTGCTGAGTGCAGACATTACGCAAAATACTCTGTTTATATTAATTAACTTAATGGTAAAATGCCAAGTGCAGCACCACTGCAACCGTCTGTGAGCGTATACCAATCAGTTCCATAGCTGAAAACATGGAATGGAATGCTTCATATCTCTATTTATAATTATTTTAGGTTTTCAGTCATGGAATTCTGATTACGGCGATATTTATTTTATAACATAATTATGAGAACTAAGACTTTTCATTTCGGATCAATTGGCTTTTCAAATCAAGGTTTCAAAAAATGAAATGTTATTGTAATACATTGTCCAAGGACATCTTCAGTGTACATGAAATATACTTTTTAGAAAACCTCTTTATACTCAGAAATACACTAGGTATAGCAAGATTTTTGATAATCTGCATAAGGATCTAGTCTAATTCATGCAGAGGACCTATTAATTAGTTCATAAATCTCATTTTACCAGCCTGAAATTGGATGTATTATTAATTATTCAAGAATAGAACCAATATCAAACTATCAAGAATAATTAAATGGATAGTCACAACAGCAATTTTTAGTTTTAGTGTGAAGTGGGTGAAAACAGACGGATGTGTTAGCAAATGAAGTGCCTTCACTGATGCAGCTTATTAACTTTTTATAGGGACAGTTTGTACTACACTGCATTTAAAAGGTCTTTTGAGTAGAATCAAAGGTCAGTGACTGAACGCGTGACAGTGAGCAAAGATGGTGCCACCTTGATCAATTAACTGCATTTTTACACTGTACCTGCATTACAAAATCTACTTCATATATTTTCAGCAATTTCATATAGTGAATGTCCTTAACATTTCTTCAAGTAGGCTTCAGTTTTAATCACTTTGGCATTATTTGCATGAGTACGTTTTTTTCAAATGGTTATGTCTAAATTAAATATTACAAACAGGATCAGCAAATTTAACAAATTCTTTGTAGTGCATTTATCTCATAAGCTCAAATGTTTGCTGTATCATATAAGCATTTGCTATATATCATAGAACAAGACAGACTGTAAGAACAAGAAGGCAGTCAATGGATTTGCATAGCTACAAGAGGTCCCTGAAAGAGCCAGTCAAGGTGATGATGACACCATGAATACATGGCTTTATGGATTTTATGTCAACTTGGTTAGAAATTTTAAGTGTTTACTATTGTGATGGAAAAACATGAATGTTTGACTATCACTGTGATACAAGTTGGAAGTACCACTTTTGTACCAAACATTTTGAATAGGCTACCACAAAATGTCCCAAGCTCTCTCTCAGAAAGACTTTTAAAGACAAATTTATAACATGACTTGTGTTTCAAAAACGTGTCCAATTAGTTTATTGAAGTTACTGTCACGTTAGATGGGTTACCCAGCAATAAGGATTAAGTAGTGTTCTTTGTTGTTCATTTTGAGTATTGTGTCTCCCTTGCAATAGCGTTGTTGGCACAATTTCATACAGACTTTGTCCTACCATTGAGAGTCCTGATTCAGTCATTTTGTAGTAGCCTATGGGGAATCAATTGGTTTCATTCTGTTTGCTAAAGGCTATCAATCATTGTATCATCTCCAATATTAGAAAGCTGATAAGTAGGGTACTACTACTAGCATTCTAATTGAGAAAATTGTCAGAGACAAATTGCAGTGTAGGTAGCAGGCTTGAGGAAGACAGATTGCAAAAGAGTGTTCACACATCCAGTAACCCTGTTACAGCTGGCAATAAAGGGTGCATTTCGCTTTCCATGGATTTTATTTTATTTGAAGTCCAGCAGATGGGCTAACACTCAGTCATTAAAATGTATATTACACTTTTGGGATGTCTGTGTTTGTGATTTACAATCTAATCTTGTGGGCGGTTTCAATAAGCAAGCCATTATATGACTGGGCTTCCACTCATTCCCGGAGCGTGGTTTGATCTCCTTTGCTAAAATCCCGTAGTTACTAGTTAACGAGTAAAGCAGCGCTGTGTGGGATTTGAAGTCTTTTAAATGTCGAGTCCCTCGCTCCAAAGCGCGAATGTCCAAGAAATGTAAAACTCCAATACCCATGATGCACTGCGAAGCTAGAACTCAGGCACGTGAACGCCGTATGATTCTCGTAGCACTTCCTGAATAGCACTGCAGATGCTCTAGAAAACATTACTCAAATACGCATTGTTTACTAATTCGCTTCTCGTGTGTCAGAATGAAAATGCAGTTTTTAATTTTGATGTCTTTGTTTGTTATTGGAGCAATTGCGGGGAAGTATTCGAAAGAAATGAATGAACAAAAGGCATCTGAGAAAAGCAATAATCAGGTGGAATTCAGGATTGCCAAACTTAATCAGATCTGGGAAAAGGCGATAAGGGTAAGTGATGTGACCGATTAAAAATATACAATCTATGAATATTGATTTTGAGAGTTATCAGGTGTTCTGATTGTCCTTGTGTCACTGTATTTAAATCTCATTCTAGTATTTCATTACTGCTCTTGAGCATTATAATGCTTCTGCCCATCACCTGTTCTGCCTTAGATGCAGCTTGCGCCAGTACGGCTATCAGAGCTACACAGTGACTTGAAGATCCAGGAGAAAGATGAACTTCAGTGGAAAAAGCTAAAAGCAGAAGGGTTGGACGAGGATGGGGAGAGAGAAGCCAAGCTCAGACGCAATTTTAATAGTATGATATTTTACTCTTTTTGTTTGGTTTATATAATATGACATATGAAAATGCTTGACAAACACAGTTCTTTGTTTACATATTTCTTATTGCAACTGGAAGTTTGTATATATATATATATAGTGTGTGTGTATATACCAATGTATATATATATATATATATATATAGTTTTCTGATGAGGAACTCCAGACCCTTCAGAGAGAATTCAAGCACCACATAGACATAACCTTACTTTGTTGCACAGTTATTCTGGCAAAGTATGGAATGGATGGGAAAAAAGACACCCGGACATTGGACAGCAACAGACTGAAAGATCATGATGTTAAAGAGGGAGATACATTTGATGACCCAAGGCTGGACAAGCTGTGGAACAAGGTAACTGATGTGACAAAACAACCACTAGAGCGTGAATGTGTAACTCATTTGCTGGTTTACAGACTTGCTCACTTATTACTAACTTTGCTTAAATGTTCTCTTCAACCTTTGATCGTCAGGCCAAGACTTCTGGAAAGTTCTCGGATGAGGAACTCCAGACCCTTCAGAGAGAATTCAAGCACCACATAGACAGAATCAATGAGTATAACATTGTCATGGACACTGTCAGTCGAACAGAAGGTAAGAGTTTTGTCATGTTTAGTGCCAAGATAGCTCATCGAATCATAAAATAGGACCTCTAATTGTATTAAGTGGAATATCCAAAATCCTTAAAGTTGGCTTGAAAAATGGAAGTTGCGGTAATCTTTTCTTCCCCATTGTGACTTACATCTGAGTCAAACGGCTTCTCGGGCAAGAAAAAAGTATACGGTGGAACTTGATTTTGTCCATTGTACAACGATTTTCCATACAACGATGTAACTCGCTGCTTTAACTACTGAGGTACGATGTTGGAGAAATTAATTAGTTAGTCACACAACCGTAGTAGCACGGGACCTACGTCTTTTAAACCATGTTGATTTAACAATAAAGAAATTACGTTAATGACATCAAATAGGTGGTGAAGAAGTAAATTCGGCTGAATATTCAAAAATAGTAATTAATGTCAGATTATTGTAATTCACTTAATTATGAGACACACTTTATATAGTCAGCAGTTTCTCCACAGTATAATAAATGTTTGATTCATTGCGGGTTCCACATTATGCACATATGCAAAAATTCTGCAGATTTTTGACATTAAAAATATATAGAATGAAATGTATGTATATTTAAATAAAATTAAAGATACAAAATGTACTGCAGTTAGCTTGCTTATTGTGCCCCCCAAGAGCCTGATCTATTTAAATCTGTATGTCATACTAACAAGAAACTATGCTTCTAATCACAGGTCGAGAGCTGTAGTTCAAACCATACAAATTTGTGATGTTTGTTTGCGACTATTTGTTGGAACTATGGTTCTGGGAAACATTTTAACTGTATAATTACAGAACTTGCAAACATAGTTGGCTAACACTGCTTTTGGGAAATGCATCCGATTTAGTTTAAAGGTGCACTGTGTAAATTTTAGCGGCATCTATCCATGAGGTTGAAAATTGCAACTGCCCACCGTTCACCCCTCCCTTTCAAAGCACATCGAGAAGCTACGGTGGCCGACACAGGACAAAGATGTCATAGTCTGATACAGCAGAGAGTAACTAGCGATCTGTAGAGCAGTTTGTCCATTTAGGGCTACTGTAGAAACATAGCAGTGTAAAATGGTGAAACCCGTGGTGTTTGTAGATAGAAATGGCTCATTCTAAGGTAATAAAAACATAACAGTTCATTATATAAGGTCTTCATACACCACTGAAAACATAGTTATGTATATTATATTGTATTTCTGTCAGTAGATCCTCATAAATATTACACACTTTAATAATGGAGCTGTTTCAATTTTAACCTCTTGTGCAAATATTCAGTTTTCATCTTAATTTTTGTTCTTTCCATCAGAGATCCATAAGAACGTAATCAGTCCTCTGGAGGGTGAAGTAAAGGAACATGTTCTCCATCAGAAACATGCAGATCTGAAGCAGAGAATGAGGGACCTTAACCAGGGCTTTGAACGACTCCGCAAGATCACCCATGAGGGTTACAGTGCTGACAGCGGTGGCTACCTTTGCTAAGATTGAACCCTAACCCTAACCCTTTTACAAATGAATTGCTTCATGACTTTCTGATGCTCTCTCTCTCTCTCTCTCTCTATCTCACACTGACACATCTTTCCCTATGGCAGAATTTAAGGAGCCAAGAGTCATAGAACTTTGGGAAATGGCAAAACGATCTAATCTGAGTGAAGACGAACTTGATTCTCTTAAAGTAAGCTTTGCTTATGTCATAGCCTGAATGTCTTCTGCAGAGCTAATGATGCTGCTAAATACTGCATTTCAATTTAGTTTTAATATGCATTGCCTTACAAACACAAGCTTTTGGCATGTGATATGATTTTTTTTTCTTCTCTCATTTAGGAGGAACTTAGACACTTTGAAACAAAGGTGGAGAAGCACCAGCACTATCAGGAGCAGCTGGAACTGTCTCATCAGAAACTGAAGCATGTGGAAGCCCTGGGAGACAAAGAACACATCATGAGAAACAAGGAGAAATACAACACACTTGCTGAGAAAGCACGAGAAATGGGATACAAGGTAGAGCTTCAAACTAGGTTTTAGAATGTTTTTTTGTTTTTTTTGGTGATTTTGGCGTTTTGGCTTTTTTTCATATAATTCTTTTAATATATATAGTTATGCAGAAAATTATGTTGTGCAGTGTGTTTCAAAATCTGTAATAACGCCATGATTTTTGTTTTCTTTAGATGAAGAAACACTTGCAGGATTTGACGAATAAGATTTCCCAAAATGGATTGCAACACAATGAACTCTGAACACTACTGTTAGCTGAATGACCTATAATCATTCAGAGGTCACATATGCAGTATTCTAAAATATTATCCAACACAGATTGGCTAGGGTTACAAAGGTAGGGAATATTGTACATAAATTTAACATTTCCATTGGAAAGCTAGAATATTCAGTAAATTAAGATTGTTTTTTTGCAAAGGTGAATAGTGATCAGTTCTGCTTTTGTTGCTCATTTCCCGTTAAATGTTTGGACGGCAAAGGGCTACTGATGCTGAAGTGTTATTCATATTCTGTTGTGGAAAAATCAGTTTGTGACTTGCTTAACAACAGCAAACCCACACAGAAACATGTGTAACATCCCACAAACGTGGGTGCAAAATAATTTAACATTCCTCTACAACATATGTACATGGCATAAAGCTATCACACAAAGTTTTTAATATACAATTTGTTTGCTTTCATTTTAATAATTCACTTTTTTATACCCCAGTCCTCAGCATCCAAAGAATTAAAGGTTGCAGAATAATAACCCATCATAAAACAACAGTACCATCCCTGCACAGGCTTGCTTTAATATGACTTCTTTTAACAGCTAAGCTTTGTCAGGAAAAAGGTGTGGAGAAAGAGAAGACGAGCTTCTGCACTACATTATATTTGGCAAGGCAGACCTTGAGTCAACCATAATATTGACTGAATCACTAAATAGCATTGGATACATTGCTATGATTGACAGTATTGTCCCAAGGTTGACTTGAATCAACATCCTCACTGTTTAAACCGTTCCATTAGGTAGACTCTACGATTTGCCATAAAAATTCTGGAATAAACTAATTCTTTAATCTGTGAGCACTGTTATTAGTAATCTAACAGAAGTTTGTGATTTTAAATCTTCATATTCATACAAATCCTATAATCCTGCATTGTAATTAACTATCAGGAATGTGATCTCCGTAAATAATATGAGTGATTTAGTACAAGTCCGCGCTCTGCTCATTTCATGGTGCACATTTTATAATAAAACAAACTGCCCTAGCCTTGTGTTTTCTGACTATTTCAAATGGGTGACATGTTGAGCTGCCAATGAGTGATTGCATCAAGCATTTAAAGATGAGCATCTTCAGTCACTGTTATATCAGTTTTATCATAGTACTGCTATAGTAAATCTAGGCATTTCAGAAAATATTTGAAAAAAAAAAATATTACAGTACGTTTCTCACTAAATATGTACATTTACAGAACAAAATTGGTCAAAGGAAGTATATATTTACAGTTGTCAACAAAGTTCTTGCATCTGGGATCAGTTTTCAGATTTATAACTTTTCTAATTCCATGCAAATCTTGAACATGGAAAATAACATACATCCACAAACTTGTACATAAAATACAATGCAGAAATATATTTAGCATATACAGCAGTGGTTCTCAACCTAAAGCCCACCTGAATCCAACGCAATAATGAAAACACTGCTTTTCAAGCCTCAATACATTGATCCAGAAATTTAATGAACTCTGGTTTTCAATAAAAGCAATAGTTTGATTATTTAAACATACCGGTATTAATAATTTAAGTTCAAAGTCATACTGAACAGCCCTTAGTGGGCCAACTTTTTATTAATTTTTTTGTGCATGCTAACCAATGAGAGCAATCACACCGGGAGCAGGAGCTCCGCGTGAGCAGAAGTGAAGCGATGGTTTCAACACAGAGTCTATTTTCGCTGTGCTACTCACGCTCAATTAAAGTGAAAGTACACTTTTTCTGATGGACAAAATAAATGTGATTTCACACAAGAAGCACTCAAAATGCACATAATAAGCATGTCTAGTGTGTTTTAACAAGAATTGGAATATGTCAGTAAAGAAAATGAAGAATGAAAAAGTAATTATATAGAAGATTTACCCATTTAAACTTGTTTTTAATTACTAAGTTTGGGTGAAAGTATGATGCATTATAAAAAACTAAAGTAAACTAGCCAGAAAATATGAGCTATATAAACTTTTAGTTTACTTTGTAATGCACAGACAGTATTTAGGCTGTAGCGCTACCCAAATTAAACTTATCGAAGTATGACTAAAACGACATGATCGGAGTTGCTTTTTTGGTTGTGTTTGTTGTTTACCATTTACATGCGAATGTTGTACACCTCCCCATGTTAATAAACTTTCAAGACTATCAAGTTTATAAAAGACCACCTTCTAAAACAAATATATAGTTGTCTTTGTAAAGAAATGCTCCCCTTATATGTAGCTTTGGAGCCGGTGCTGTGACTATACAAACGCTTGCAGTGTGAATACTCGCGCAAATCTGCGGATGCAGTGACGGCGTAGTTACGCTGATGCGAAGCTGAGCGTTAAAGTTTGCGTATAACCACGTTTTATGCTTCGGTTGATGAAAGACATTTTTAAAGTAATTTTTTTGGTACAAATTTTGCTCACAATCATGACAAGTGAAAAACCATCTCCAAAAAACAAAATTTTCAGTGTGATCTCAGGCATTTAAACTCCAACTTGTTCTATGTTCAGGTGAGCGTTCCTCTCCTTTTCTGTTCTAGTTCCTGTAGTCTCTCCTCTCGGCCCTGTGCATGCTGGGCTCCCACCCTCTGTGCTGTCTCAGTAGCAGTGATGTCAATGTGGGCATATTTAGTGCTGGAGCCGGCCGCTGATTACAAACACAATATAAAAAAAAGAAAAAAAAGATTTATTAACAACATCATGTCAACACAGCTGAAAGTCATTTGTTTTCATATCTAAAATAGACATAACTCCAGATACTAGCAATTTACACCATCGTCCAAAAGTGTAGGGTTAATAAAAAAAATTATATATATATTTTTTGTTGTTGTTGTTGTTGTTTTTGTTTCATAATCATCTAAGAATGCATCTATGAAATTTCCACAAAAATATAACGCAGCACAACTGTTTTCCACATTGATAATACTAATAATAAAAAAGATGTTACTTAAGCAGCAATTCAGCATATATCATAGAATCATAGAATGATTTCTGAAGGATCATGTGACACTCACTGGAGTAATGATGCTGGAAATTCAGCTTTACCACCACAGGAATAAAATACATTTTTAAATATATTAAATCATAACAGTTATTTTAAAATGTAATAATATTTCACAATATTACTGTTTTCACTTTACTTTCAAATGAATATAGCCTTGGTGAGCATAAGGGACTTCTTTTAAAAGCATTAAAAAAAAATCATACCAACCCCAAACTTTTGAATAGTATAGTGTATGTTGTAAAGGTAATGACTAAATGAGTACTATAGATTGGATGGCAAGTAATGGAAGGATCAAAATGAGTAGTAAATATGTGAGGAACACAGTGTACCTCTGACAGTGTGGCTTGACTCTGGACGGTCCTGCAGATCCAACTCCATATAGTGCAGCTGTCGTTTAGACATAGGACTGATGGGGATATTCACATAGTTAATGGAATCACCTTGAAGTTTGTCAATAATTGTCATTCTTGCCTCTCCTGTAAGATAAGACACAACACACACAGTTACCAATGGAATCGAGCGAATTAAATGCAGTGATCTGGTGGTGTGATATATAAGAAGGGGCATCTCAATTACCATACTCTCCGGCTCTGAACTGTGGCCACTTGGATGCATCAGTCATGAATGCCATCTGCTCATAATTGCCTTTTGGATCTGCTGAGTAGGACAAAAACCCAAAGCTATTTATTTAGAATCACAATACACTCAGATTTATGATTCAAATCATTAAATTGATCTGACTTTGCATATCACACACACACAAACATCAGATATCCAGTAACAACAAAGCATTGCAATTTCTCCTCATGGCTACTATATTTAGCTCCAACATCGTCGATGCTGGGACAAGAATCACTTTATCAGTCGATACAGGCAAGGAAGTCTGGTTGAAAGCTTTATGTACTTAGGGATGAGAGAGGCATTACTGATGCACTTCCTGTTGAAATGACATCCAAGTACTGTTACCTTACTAAGAAAATATGTATTCAGGGCCCTTTGCCATCATTATCATTTCAAAACCAGATAAATATATGATGCTCACCATCAGTCTTCTGCTGCTCAGAACTGCTTCTGATCTCACATCTGCTCTTCTCCTCCACCTAAAAGAAACACAAAAGTGACTCAGAAATCCCAAAGCAGCAGTAGACTTGTTTAATACATTTTTTTTTTTTTAAATGACAGAGCCAAACATTTCTGCTTCTCCTGCTGCTATCGCCAACATCATTAATCATTTAATACAATGTATTTAAAAATTACTGCATGTAATCACTCCGTTAACCATTTCCTTCTCCCAAACCTGTCCCTAACCTTACCCGTATCCCACCTCAATAGCAGCAAATGTGTTCTACAATACAACAAGAACACGAGTCTGAAGCACATGGCGCAGGTGCACTTAGGGTGTGTCCAAATCCTTGTGTGCCTCTGCGTGTCCCTGTGTGTGTAATAAGCAGAGTGTGACGCACGTTGTGCATCCGCCTATATGCGCATTATTACTAACGTGCCTTTTAAACAACAAAAAAATAAATACTGCGGTATTGACTTTAGACCAGGTTTTTGTTGGTCAATGCAGTCTTTTAAAAAGTCGCCTCAAAATAGCAACGCGCCAACAATGCGTCTAAACAAACCTCACTTTCAGACCAGCACGCCCATGGGCAAACAGATGTGCACGGCTGCATTTGCTATTTAAAAAATATGGCGCTGGACGTGAAAAAAAATAACTGCGCTGAAACTAGCAAAAAAACACTTCATTGCGCCAGATGTTTGATAGGGCCCAATAAGTACATTGTGCCAAACATTTTTTTCAAGTAAATACATAGTAGTTAAAAAGACACCTAAAAGTGTGAGCAAAATCACTGTTGAACTAAACTGGTAAAATATGAAAACCAAATATCAGACCATTTTTCTGACACTGAATTGTTTCTTTTCAGCTGTTGTTGTTGTTATTTATATATTTAAATTTACAAAGAGCAAAAATGACTACACCTAGTAAAAAAAATCTAAAAACATGCTTGCGGTCACAATAAGCAACTGAAATGTTGCCACTATTGTACAAAAGTATTGAATGCTGTGAGCCACAGTACTGAGAGTGAAATGTTTTTCAGTGTGAAATATTGATTGCCTTTGAATTTTTTTTTTTCTTCTTCGCTGTTTGGTCAAAGCGAGCTGTTTTTATGGCTTATTATTGCATTCTCTGATCAACCCAGAGCATGTGGCGAGATGACAAACACATTTAAATTCACTCTGCAAACTGGTTTTTCCTCCCCACTGATGCATCAACGCGATGGCTGAGCATGATCCAGAGACACAGACGGCTGGAACAGTCTTCAGATTTGTGCTGGAACGCTGGATTCCATGATTAGAGGAGTGCATAACGAAAGACTGATGCTCAATCAACACCACCCTGATCTGTTGCAGATGTCTGATTTTGTTGGTAAAGTTCTAGTCCAAATCTAGAGAACAGTTTGTCTCCATACTTTGACAAATAATGCATTTAGACTCAGAGATAGCTGAACCGTTATCTGGTTTAATCAAAGCAGATTTATTTGTGAGTAATCAGCTGCACTGATTTGCATTTGATGTAATTTCTTTATATCCAAATTCACACCAAGTTTCTATTAACATAAGGGTAACAGGTTTTTTTAAACCAGCATTAGGAGTATTTAAGTAAAGAATTGATCAATTCTGGTTCCAATTCTTCCAAATGATTACTGTTTTTATAACGGTTCTATTAATTATACTTTTAGTACGGTTAAGGATTACATGGAAAAAATTTAATGAATAAAAAAATAAATAAATGGAAAAAAGAGAATTAATAAATGGATACCAGAACATTTTCATTGTAACATTTTATATTTTAAGAGGTAGCATAAATGCAATCCTATAATTGGCTTTAGGTATAATATACATACAGGGGAGCGTGGGGCACAACCTAACGCAGGGTTAATTGTAACACGCATGGTTTAACACCAGCATGACGAAACTTTGTGTATTTACTAGTTGCCATATCAACACTATATAGAGAAAAAATTGTGCAAAAATTAACAAATCCTTGGAAGATATCGCTGAACATTTATTTAACCATAGCAAAAGTAAATATCTTACTTAAGTTTATTTTTCATCTTTTTTTGTGTTTATTTAAAATAAAACAAATATGATATTATTGAAATCTTATATCTGTAATTTAACAGTGGAGATTGTTCTTTAATGCTGATCTAACCAGCAGAAGACATGAGCCGCAGTTAAAATCCCAGTTGGGAAGGTGGGGTGCGTTGTAACACTGCGTTACACTGAGCCCCTATTAGAAATACGCTATTATATTCTAGAGTTTTATGAATTCTTTTGAGAAACCTTGAGAAAAGGGTGAATAAAGACTGAGAGTCAATGTTCAGAGATTATTCATTATTATTATTATTATGTTTTGAACTATGCTGTATAGCTGTATTTAGCTATGTGTTTGTTGTCAAAATCAAAAATGTGTGTATTTTTAATGATAAAAAATCTCATTATTTTAATGTAAAAAGTGAATAATTGTATTTCATTGACAAAATAGTTTAGCTTGTCTTGAATATTTTTTTTTATTATATCAGGTAACATTTTAAGCTGTCATATGGTGATGTTACAATGTTCCCCTCACATGTTACAATGTACTCCACCCATGGGGCATGTTGTCACATTTCACTTCCATTCTTTTGGGGTAAATCAAGAAAAAAGTATACACTGTATTAATGAAACAAAACCACAAAAGTGTACTAGACATGTGGGAAATGAATGTGGGAAAAAATAAATACTCTGAACCCCAAGTGGGTTCACACAAACTGAGAAAGTGAAAAAGTGTTAGGTTGTGCCCCGCTCTCCCCTAAATGCAAAACAAACAAAAATGCAGTAACATACACTGACATTCAAACGTTTGAGGTCACCAAGATCTTTTTTGTAAAAATGTATCATTTTTATAAAGCAAGGATACATTAAATGAATTGAAAGAGACATTTTAAATTAATTCCACAAAAAATATTAAGCAGCACAACTGTTTTCAACACTGATAATAAGAAATGTTTCTTTAGCATCAGCATATCAGAATGATTTCTGAAGGATCTGAAGACTGATAAGTCAGCTTTGCCATGACAGTAATAAAGTACAATTTTACAATAAATTTAAATAGAAAATGGTTCTAAAATAAGTTATTTTTAATTGTAATAACATTTCACAATATTACTATTTTTATTGTGTTTGATCAAATAAATGCAGCCTTGTGAACATAAGAGACTTCTAACATAAAAATAAAAAAACACTGACAAATGCATAATGTGCATCTTTAACTATTATCTTATTCAGAACCACACAGGAAAATATGGAAAAGTAAAAATAGATTGAAGTCTCACAAAAAGTTGTACACTTTATGTTTGATTCACTAAAAATACAAAATACTTATTAAAGTCATTCACTCTGGAATCTGACTACACTGTTCGCACTTTATGTTGTTGATTCACAACAAAGAACTGACAGACTGCAGATTTCACTGACTACGCTGTATTTTTTTGATTCACTAGAAAGAATAAGCTCATAGGCATCAGATACTCTGTTGGCATGAAACTTTTTAGTATGGTATTTCATGCAAGGATGAAACCTAATGTCAATCAGTTCTGGTATTAAAAAAAACAGTAAAGAACAGAAAGACAGCAACAAAAAAAAGCAAAAAATCAACAAGAAAACCAATCTTGTTACCTTTCCTCCCCCACAGTCAGGACAGATGGCGGGCTGTAATTGTGGTGCAGTGGAAACTTCAGGGGGCGCTACTCCTTCACCATACAGATTGAATCTCCATTGGACAGTTTGTTTGGGGGTGGCATCTTCAGGGACGCCCTCTGGTACCAGAGCTCCATATTCAGGCCCCCGTTCCTGGGCTTGAGCAGTCAAAAACTGTTCCTGATTGGAGGATTGTTGTAGTAGGAGTCTGCGGGGGATGTCGTAATGCTGCAGAGGTGGACTGGGTACCTGGTACATGATGGCCTGCATTTGAGCAGCCTCTTTGAGTGGGCACACACAGGGTTTGTGCTCAGGAATCAGGGGAATTGTCCGTACTGGAGTGTTGAGAAGGGAGTTTGAATTAGGGTTCTGAGGGAGGCTTGTTAAGGATCCAAACTCATCAGTCTCTCCATGCCCGATATCCATGCTACCAGTGTAGGAGGAGAAGCTTCCAGAATACGAGGAGTGGCTTCCGGTGGCGATACCGCTGTCTGTTGAGCTCTGCCGTCCCGCCTCTTGAAGTCCTCTAGGGTGAGGTGGCTTGGATGGGGGCCGAAGCCCTCCCAACATTACTCCACATAGACGCTCATCACTGGACGTGCTGACAGAACATGCTGTACTTTTAGATCCTGCAACCCCTAACAGGGGTGATGATGATGGTTCAATGGGAGTGGGTTGTCTGGATGGCTCAGGCCATATCGCCAGGCGGCTGCCCAGGCTGTTATCAGAATGGCTGGTCTCAGAGGAGGAGCTGGAGATACTCCGATCATCTCCTGCCAAGGAGGTGCCATAACTGAAGGTGGAGGCTGACAAATTATAACAAAGAGAGGGCGGATTAACAAATGTTTGCCTGGAAACATTTGTTAGCATTGTGCTTGCATTTCAAAAAGCATATAACACTAACTAATAACTAATTATGATTTGATCTTTGTTGTTATAAAATAAGTTTTAAAGAATTTTTACACACTCTTTATAATTTTATTACTAAATGTGGTAAAACAAAATACTGATTATTGAATTAGTATGTAATATTGCTCAGTTGAATGTGATAGTTCACTATTAGCTAATCAGCAACTACTTTTTTCATTCCCCCCAGAGGACTACAAAGAACTATAATATACAGGTTCATAATTAATATGAATAATGCAAAATGTAAAATTAGTTATAAAGTAAAGATCATGGTAACCCAACTGACTCAAGTATTACCAAATGCTTAATAAGGAATTACTAATTATTCTAAAGTGAAAAACATGATAACTCTCTAGTAATGACTGAAGTGTTACAAAATCCATCGGAAGGAATTAAAACCTTATAAAAGCTTACAATGACTTCAGTTAATATTATAACGTGCTGTTCACTTTAGAATACTGATCCAAATAATTAGTCATTCCTTCTGAAGGATTTGGTAATACTTGAGTCATTACTAGTGGGTTACCATTACCTTCACTTTAGAATTAATTATACATTATGCATTTTTCACATTAATTATGAACCCATATAAGTAGTTCTTAGTAGTTTTCTAGGAGTTATGAAAAAATAGTAATAACTAATTATAGTTATTGATTAGTTAATAGTGAACTACACCGTAAGAAAATGTCAGTTAAATTTATGATAAAAAAAGCAGCTGCTGCCAGAAATTTACTGTAAAAAATATGGAAGCAACATTTTAGGTTTTACAAATTAAACCTAAATTTCATTACCTGATGTTAATTTACCTATATATTGAAGTACTAATATCTGTTTTGTACCTTTGAAATGACAACCCCTAAACACAGTGGTGATGGGAGTCACATGATGAATCAAAGTTCATCACAACAGCTTTTCCACAAGCTGAGATAATTATTAGTAATATATAGAAGGTGCACTGCACAGTGTCATTCACACAAACACTAAACACCATTATGGTAACACATATGACATAAAAAAATGCAATAAACATGAATCCTACCCAGTTTACGTTGTAAAAATAGTGCAGCTTCTGGGTCATCATCATGCATGCGTCGTGAAGCTCATGTGAAGAGCATCGGCTGCCGTAGAACTCAAGCTTGCACTATTTACAACATAAAATGCGTAGGAGACTGACACAGGCTAGAACAAAATTGTTGAATAAAGTTATTTTTGCGCACAAAAAGTACTCTAGTCGCTTCATGAAATTAAGGTTGAACGGTAACACTTTAGAATAATGGTCATTAGTTAACATTAGGTAATGTATTAACTAACATGAACTAACTATGAGCAGTTCATTCGTTACTGTATTTGATCATCTTTGTTAACATTAGTTAATAAAAACACAGCTGTACATGGTTTATTCATGTTCCTTCACAGTGCATTAACTAATGTTAACTAGATTTTAATAATGTATTAGTAAATGTTGAAATTAACACTAACAAAAGATAAATAAATGCTTTATAAGTGCAGTTAATCATTAGTTCATTTTAACTAATGTTGTTAACTAATGTTAACTAATGACCATTATTCTAAAGTGTTACCGGTTGAACCACTGTAGTCACACGGACTATTTTAACAATGTTTTTAATACCTTTCTGGACCTTGAAAGTGTTAATTATATAGCTGTTTATGGAGGGGTCGGAGAGCTCTTACGGGTTTGGAATGACATGAGGGTAATTAATGACAATTTTCTTTTTTGTATAAACTGACACTTTAAATGTACATAACTGATTAGAAAAAACTAAGTAACTGTTATTTTAAGTTTCACGCAGGGAATTCTGGGAATGTCAATTTACGGTTTAGTGTACAGTTAGATCTATTACAGTTATTCATCATATATAGTACGGAAATGTTCTATTACTAAACACCAATTAACTGTTTTTCACAGTAGCATTTTTACAGTCTTTTACCGTACTTTTTTTTTTTTACAGTGTACCACATTCGACTATGCACTATTACTTACTTATTTGTTAATCAGAGTATCTTTTGTCATTTGTTCCTGTGTAGTTATTCATTAATGACAGAACAATATTACTTTTTTTTTTTTACAGTGTACCACATTCGACTATGCACTATTACTTACTTATTTGTTAATCAGAGTATCTTTTGTCGTTTGTTCCTGTGTAGTTATTCATTAATGACAGAACAATATTCTAAAGTGTTACCCTAAATATTTTTCATTGGTAATTCACTTAATTTTGTACAATAAATCGACATGACAACATACACGGCTGGTTATCACTTTGTGCTCTTTTTCTTCTTACATGATTAAATAATTTAAACTCAAATTAATTTATCTTGTCAATTTATTTCTTTATCTATATTTATAGATCAAGAAATATATATGTTTCCATAATATAAAGTCATTCTGTCATGTTTCGGGATATAGTTTGACTGTATATTATCCCTTACAAAACCTTGCCCTCTGCAATTTAATAACAATAATAATAAATAAGGACTTCAATTTCTGTCTTTTTCCCCACAGAAAGGAATTGAATGACTTATGTGAAGGCTTTTATGATCATTTATAGTGATTTATGGTCCTTTTGGAGCTTGACAGACACTATTGAACTGCTGCTGTATGGAAACGAACTATGCAAAAGATTCTTCAAAAATTATGCTTTTGGGATCCAATAAAATAATGAATACTTAAAAAAAAAAAAAAACATGAAGATGTAAATTATGAGAATTTTCATTTTTGGATGCACTATTATTTATAAATAGTGTTTAAATAAATAGTGTGTTTATTTTTTGTTTATGCCTTTTTGAATTACCTGCCAAGCTGTGATGGCTACAAATTGACAGCATACTGAGTCGTTTCTCTAGCTCACTGGCCTCCTGGCTAATCCTGTCTTCTATAGATGACGGGTTAGCATTCGGGTCTATGGAAACATTACATTTTAATTAAACCAATACAGTGAACATTCATCATTCATACACACATGCACCAACATATATCCTTATGATCACACAAACATGCACCAGACAGCACTGATTTGTCTCTGAGCATTAAGTCATATTTAATCCATCACTGTTGTTTTACTGTCTCTGCTGGGAGAATTACTGGAGCCACTGAGAGTTCAGTTTTCCTGGAGACACCACCTTAATCTCTCACTTTTGCACACACACACACACATGCTCACATGCACACACACACACACACACACACACACACGCGCGCACACGTGTATCCACATGGAAAGCTTTGAGACCTTCTTTTGAATATGGCAGTAGGTTGGTCATTCTCTCTCACAATACAATAAATCAGAACAAAGAACACGTTGTGCTCAAATAAGACAATAAATCAGTCAGAAAAAAAACAATGGAAAAGACAAAAACAAGAAAAAAATAAGTGAATATAGCATTTGAGAGGAATAAAGACTCACAGTTTAGTAATAGATTTTGATCTTTACATCTTATCAGCAGTCCAAAAGTCAGACATTTCAGAGATTGCTGTCCCTCTAGCAGCAATTCTAGAAACAAGTTGTATAGTTTTTGTTAAAATACTTAAGATATAAAAAAATGAGTTTGCTTTTTTTATATTTGTCATTGCACAACTTATCTGCTCTGTGAAATTCATCTGAAGAATACAGAATAAAGTGAAATATATGCTGCAGAAAATCTGTTTATTTAAATCAACTCTTTGAATTTAAAAGGTTAAATACATCAAGTGCACATAATTAATGACACTTAATGACAGCTAGAACAACTGTTCTGACATCTAAGTATGAGATGACAGAAACCAAGTATATAATGTGGCATTTATATATTCTGTTACAACCAATCACCAGGCAATTGGATCAAATTTATTTATAGAAAAATATATGGAAAAATATACTAATAATCATTCATCACTATCAACTGGTTGTGTGTCTTGTTCTTATGTTTTGTTTTTATAATCATAATTGTAAGGCTGTGGTACACACCATCAATGTACTGAAGGGGTAAATAATAACGCCTGTCAAAAAATGTGTCTACAGAGCATAGATCACCTCTGTAAATGGGTATATGTAAATATGTAGTCATTTAGCACACTGTTTTTCCCCCTAAAGCAACAATACATTTATTACAAGAAATGGCTGTAATGATCACCAATGGTAAAGCATTGAATAATCTTTTTTTGACTTTTTAGCCTGTAGTTTCTGCCATCAAGAAAAAGCTTTAAGCCACTTCATATCCATATCTTTCTTTTAATGTGTGTCATAGCACATTCTGTTCAGACAAATGACAGCATGCAACCTAAGACCATTATGTTTAGCCTATAACTATAAGAACTCATTCAGTGTGGTGGGTAAAATGATATGTCAAAATCTCATCTTATTTAATATACTTTACAGCTCTCTAGAATTCAGCCATTAAACATGTTATCAGTTTTTCCATTAAAAGATAATAGATATTATCTCTTCTGTGGTGGTTAGATCAAAAATGAAACATGATTTCCAAAAAAAATAAAAACAGAATGTTATAAATGATTTTTGAATATAAATTGTATTTCTAATAAATAAATAAACAAGAAATTTGCTATAATAATAATAAATAATAATAATAATAAAAGTATAAGTTCAACTAGGATAGAATAAGTGTAAAAGAAAAAACAAATAATATAGAGTTTCAGAAAATAACTCACTTTTAGTTTAGATAGTTTTTTGATCTTTTCATGAAAATAACATGGTAAAAATATCACAACAGAACAAATATACAAGTTTCATAAAATAAAAATCAGTCAACAAGAAAGAAAATGCAAAGTGTCTAACAGAATTTGACAGTTTTAGTTTTGAAAATACTAAGTAATATTATACAGTTGATGTACTGTTTAATATATCTGAGGCTTTGCTTTTTATAATGTTAAAATGTCATTCCAACATTGTTGTAAATTATCTGAAGATGGAAAATATCTGAAAGAATACCTGCTTATTTTACAAGATCTATCTTCAAAGACATCTGATTCAAATTCAAAATCTAGTGATATTAATGACCTAATGTTGCTACAATGTTTCATCACAAATATGTACACCAGATATGTGATTAATATCTGATTCATTATATTTGTTAAACAACCAAGTACAATTTGCTGTTTCCACTTTATACTTTTATCACAGAAATTACAATTTATAGAAATAAAAATATATGGATATCTATTATCAATAAAAGGCATATACAACATCTGGCTGAAAAGTTGTGTGCCTGCATTATCATGTTTAGCAATTTTGAATAATCATAATTGTAAGGCTGTGGTACACACCATCAATGTACTGAAGTAAATATGCCTGTCAAAATGTGCTGACATATCCTCTCTGTAAAATAGTATATGAAATATAGTCATTTAGCATGTCAAAGAAAATCATTTATTAAAAATGCTAAACACAAATATCTGGGAGACAATCGGAGGTTTGAATAAACACAAGTCTGAATGTAAACCATTTTAACTATGGCTGTGCTAATACATGAAAGAAAATAAACCACTTCATATACATCCATGTTACTGACTGTGTGTCAGCCCACAACTGTATCAGATAATGAAATGCAATTCTGCAAGTTGCTGACAATATCATCTCACACATTCAGTGAATCTCTGTGCGTCAGTGTGGTGGTTTGATCTATAAATGATAATAAACTCATATCTGTTTAATATACTTTATATCCATTAAATCTATCTGAATCAATGCTAAATGTGAATCTTACATTGATTTTTAGGACATTAGTTCAGTATTCGGGAAGTCATGTTATAGGTTCCATTAAAAAGATATGTACCACATAGATATTATTATCCTCTGTCAAGATGCCAGAGTGGTTAGTTTTAAAGTGTGCCATTCAACAAGCTCATTAATGTTCATTAAACTTAAGAATATATGACTAGAATCCAACTGTTGAAGTTCTGCCTTTTTAAATTAAATGATGATCATTATAATCAGCTGATAACTGTCATTGCGTTTGCCATTATAATCTAATATAATAATAAAATAGTAGATACAAATGTTTATATCCATAGCTTGATAGATACAAGTGTCACAGACAAATAATTTTATTATAAATCAGAATTGATTTATAACTCTCTGTTTGTTCTCAGAGACTCCAGGGTCTGCTATTTTTTGATAATTTTCACAAAATGTCATGGCCCAGATTTTTGTTTATGAATATCTACATGATATCACAGAAGAACAAATCTGCTTTTATACAATTTCTAAAACTTTTATATAGACACATCTGGATCAGACAGACATGACAAAAAGACTGAGTAGAATTCTACTAATTTCACATCGTGGCATCCTGGGATGCATGCATCAGAACATTATACATTTTGATTGATATTCTATTTGATTAATATTATTGATCGCATTATTTTACAGCATATGATTCCTACATATGCTGTCGCTTTTCTGACTTCTCCTGGTTTTGATAGAGATTCAGACTCTCTGAAGATGTGAATAGCTACATATGGATTTTATCTGAATAAAAATACCTTACTCACCTGTTTTATTGCACCACACTGTCTCATTGGTTAAATACGATTATCATTTCATCGATTTGGTTCAATTCGATATCACAATGCATTGATGATGCACTGCATCCTCATGTATACAATTTGTCAATAAATACAAGCAGTCAGATTATGAAAGACTTTAATTTGACCTGCTCAAGAAAAAATTCTTAAATTATAAACATCAAACAAAATCAAGTCTGGGCACAGAAGACAACAGGAGCATTTAGAATAAATACACAAAAGTAAATACTAAAACCACTTTAAGAGGTGGCCTGGGCCGCATTACAGTCAAAACTAAAGTCTGAAGCTGATGATACACGGGGCAAGTTTTTGAGCAATGTTGCTGGGCACAGGGCCGACTACCAATCTAAAGTATCCAGATAGAAATTTGTAACCCATTCTCAATGGGAAAGTGCCCAAGCAACATCATTCGGCAACATTGCTCAAAAAGTTGCCCCATGTATCATCTGCTTGAATGCATCTGGTTGTTGAAACCAAAGATGTAAATTTTACTCCTCCCAACAATGCTAAAAAAATTAACATATGAGACCGTTATAGGCTACGTCATCATGTTATAGCCAGATATGACCGCGCGCATCACCACAGACAAGTATCACTTCATTAAGCCAATGCACAAACTACCGCAAATTAAACGTAAAGTAGTCGTAGGTGCTCAACACACAATCATCTTCATTAAAAGTAAAGAATCTGAATGATCTTACCAGTGCTGTTGCCGCACGCTCTCCTATTTAAATTAGCTGATGATCAATAAAATGCAGCTCATATCTGTTTTCGGTGATGCGAACTCCATTAAATCTGAATATAGTGCGGGAATTGAAGATCGGATTTATATCCATTTTGCGGAGATACATGTATGTGCCCAAGTGTAAATAATATTGTTTTGATAAATCAGACAGCTTTGATTTACACACAGCTTGTGTTCTCCAGGTCGCGCAGGTTGTTCATACAAGCCAAAATGTGCCCAGATGTCGGCTTTTAAAGTAGTTGGTGCATTTTTAATTACTCTCACTTGTGTCTCACCTCCCTCTCCCATTTTATGCTACCACAACAAAGCACATACGGGACAAACAACGTCAAAAAGAATCAGTACATTATAATCGGTTATGGTCTATTACTGAACCGATACCGGATTGTCCTCGTTTGCATCGCAATGCATCGAAGAAACGTTTAATTTCGACACACCTACTGTTGAGTAAAAAAAACGTCATCTCCGCTTCATTTTTACAAAGTTTCTTATCTCCCAGTTCTCAGATAAACCAAGCCCACGTTGATTCTGGTTTTATTACGAGCTCAGTCGCATTCTCTTTATCCAGCAGACTCTCCTGTCTTCTGCGTTTTTTATTTTTTATGGGTGATTTTCTACAGGTTCGTGATTTAGCTGCTCCATGTCAACCTTTCTCGATCGTTGTGACAGTAGCTTGTAGTAGCCAAATCAACTTTTCTCTACAGATATGACAAGACACGCACAGGCAAGAGACATTTGTACACAATTTCCTGGAAAAACCATCCCTTCAAGTTTGAAATATAGACACTTATACTTAGTTTACCATAGTGAATCAGGGTAAGACAAAAATACATTTTGCAAGAAGAATTGACTAATTTCACATACTATGTGGCAAAATGGAGGGATGCAGCCTTTGATTAGATTAGAGGAACCTATTAAATTGAATTGGATGGAATATAAAAGGCTAATTTAAAAATTACTATTATTATTTTCACATTTACATAATTGGAGTCTCCGGGACTCCAAACATAAAATCAGCAGTCATTCTGAGCAGAACATGAGGGTGCTGGGAGGAATAAAGAGAGAGAGAAGGAAACTTGACACCACATATCAATCTTACATAGAGCTTGGAAACAGATATGCACATGCAGCTGACAGCTCACGCACATCAAGCTAATGAGGCCAACATTAGCAACTTTGAAATCTCTGAACTGAAATCTTACATCACACACCTCCACAAATATGAACTCACCTGGCAGGACTGGGTGCAGTCCAAACGGCCCCCTGCTTGGTGATATGCCACGAACGATGCAATCGAACAAAAAACTGATCTGTTCTCCTTCTGCACACGCAAGAAAGAAAACACCAGCCCCTACAGAGACAGAGAGAAAAGAAATAGCTTATTGAGCCATTTTATTCAAAATACATAATGTACCATTTAGAATTCAGATTGATATTAATTGCCGTTGAATAGAAAATTAGTTTCAGTAATGACCATAATAGCGGTCACAAGATTACAACAAATGAGGGAACTTCTAGTCATTCCTCTGAGCAGACGAGAACATTCACATTTCACTGATTCAGTATAAATGAATTATATAGACTAATTCAAGCCAATGGAAGTTCATACATCATTCAAATAAATTAATCAGCCATTCAAAGTCTATAAAGTAAAGTAACTGTCTACAAGTAAAGGGTAATTGAAGACAGTGATGTTTTATCACTAGATATTGACTGACATTTTTTTATAAACAATACTGATTGTTTTTGTTTGTGCGAACAGTACGAACAGTATATGTTCTGTGGAACAGTATAGGATCATTAGATTATGAGCCAAATGCATGGAAGTTATATATCTGATAGGTCCACAGCTTTTGAAATGATTAAAAAAAAAATAATAATAAAAACATGTTAATAAAACTAAAGTGTATTTTTGCACTTTTAATTGAGCATAATGTATCATTTATTAAATAAGAGGAAGATTGTGTACCAAGAAAATACTTTTTGGTGCCCACACCTCCTCCATGCAAATGTCAATAGCATCTAGCAAAGGCAGAAACACCTTTCAAACTAATAAAAATTGCTGGCAAAAGCACAACTGAATGCTACTGAAAAACAAGCTATTAAATAGCCTTCAGGCTTCAAGTATACCAGGAAAACTGGGGTAACAAAAGCCTTATTTGTGACAAGATGCATTAATGATTCATCTGCAGTCAGATTATGACTTTTTCTTTGTAGGACATGATGAGGAAAGAGACTTAGGCAGTCTTTCATGGAGGTAAATATAGTCCTGTCAAATCCCTGAGCATCACTGTGGAGACGGTAGGAGTGACAGTCCATTACAAAAATAACCATAACACCCTTAGCACTTGGTTTCATAATTCATAAACATACTGGTAGGCTATTAATACTGGAGACATGTGGCTAAGTATGTGGCTATTTATTTACCTTGCCCAAATTTTTAGAGAATAAAACAGGCCTACACATGCTTTTGCTAAACCGCTATTTTTGATTATGGAAAAAGAATACCCAGATGACTCTGCTAAAATGTGCAGTATACAATAGAGTGCATACTATATCCCAAAATGCAATGCAGTTGAACTTACATTTCCAACATTACAAATTATCTTTAAGTAGTATCAGTGGTGATAAAAATAAAAAATAAAAAAATTAACCTTTTTGATTAAAGTGGCAAATGTTTCTACACAAAAATTAAAACAGAACGTTGTTGCATATTGAGTTTTCACTTTTCCTTCAAATAGTAAGCCGCATACTGTGTATATTATGGAAGGTTATTTCCGCCAGAGAATAAAACATTTTAAAAGATAATTGCGACATTTTATCTCACAATTGTGACTTTATAACTCACAATTGCTAATATATATCTTGCAATTCTGAGAAAAAAAGTCAGAATTGCAAGATAAAAAAGCCGCCATTATCTTTTAAAATGTTTTATTCTGAGGGGGAAACAACCTTCCTTAGTATACTTCACAGAATTCTAGTCAGTATTCCAGTCCAAACATAGGGATTTTCTGACATACTTTAATTTTATATTGCACAAAAAAGCCATAAGAATTGTAATGTCTTATTTGCAACATTTTTAATCAGGTTAAGATCAAACACTTATTACAATTGCATTGTCAGTTTCAACTTGTTTTAGATCTCATGACATGTTTTTTTCATTGTTGATGCCAGCCAAACTGTTCCATAAATGCCCTACCTAACAGCGGGGAAAACAGTGATCTACAACCTGTCCAAGTCTAACTAAGCCACTGAACAAACTCACAGCCGTTCAGTCTCTGAAATCAAATGAGACAACTGACACACTCACTAATTGCACTGCCAGTATGTTTTGTCACTGCGTGTGGCCTGTGACATTGAATCGCGCTTGAGACAGCAACAAGGCCATATTTTCAATTTAATTCACTCTGTCCCCGAGCAGCCAACCGCTGAATTACACTAATGGCAGTGGGAGGGACATGACCTCTGTGTGGCAGAGACCAATCGGAGCTCATGGTTGTCAAACTATAATGAGGTAAAGCACTGGCTAACAGATACACATGCTCCAGACAAGGTAATTATTTCACTGTATGCATCTAAATGTAAACTTGGTGGTCTTTAGTTTCCTTGCCTGTTTTTTATTGATTTCCATACATTTTCATGCATGCAATGGTACTATTGGCTGTAAAGAATATTCAAATTCAATCTAATTGAACAAGTTCATTTTATACATATGTCTAAGCCCAGAGATAATCTGAAGATCTTTTGTTTTGCATCTTCTGCATTGAATGTTGAAATTAAAAACATTAGCAAATAATAATTAAATGCTGTAGTTTATGTTAACTAATGAAACCATATTGTAAAGTGTTAACGCATGTGTGTACAATTTCTTTGTGACAGCCTGGCCAAAAATAATGTCTGTACATTTTAGTTTTCTTCATTGCATTATCACAAATAAAGCAACCGACTCAAAGCACAACTAAGCAATATGCTTCTTTAACAAATCTTTAACAATATTTGAATAAAAATGTACATTTTCAAAATCACTTTCGGCCACTACTGTATGGAAGTTTTTTGTGAAGTTCTGCATGTGCAGTGTCAGTCCATAGACATGACTAATGTTGTACAAATGTACTACAACAGCAATGAGAGTCTGGTGTCCAATGTGAGCACCCCTGCCCCCTCAAGTTCTTTCACTTGGCAGGAGACCTTTCACATGCTGCCTCACCGCCTAAACACATAAAAATGCCCAGAGTTCCCAGCATAGTGCAATAAAACAGTATCTAACATATGTCCTGAACCCCTTTCGGTGTGAACAATGAAGTATCCTGATTATGATTATGATAAAAACCGTCAACTGTCGTTGACCCGATGTAAGGAAGTTTCATATAAGATGGAGCATTAAAGCTGCTGAAGCTACAGAACAGCTGCAGACGGATTTGCCAGAGAGGCAGCTGGTGGGTTTCACTGGTGCTAACGCAACATCTTACACTGGAGCATATCACACATTACCACAATCTGTGTGGGTGCACAAAAGTAATGTGTACTGATTCTGTAAGTATGGGGCGAGAGAGAAAATGAGAGAGAGAGACAGAGAGACTAAGTGCGACTGTGAGGTTATCCGATTTTCACATTTACTATTGGCAAACACCTCTGTGCTAATTCCACTGCACAGAATATCACTAAGACCAAGTGAAAAAGAGGCAGAGGAGATGACTTTGTACAAGAACAAACCACACGCTCAACTCAATTATCATGGGATTCTTCTCATTGAATAAAATGCAGTATTCTGCCAAAACAACTTAAAATGTCCAAGAATCCATTTGCATCTGAAAAAGTGTCAAAGAAAACAAAAAAGGAAAAGAGCAATAACATGAACTTACAGTACCCACATCTTGTCCCTCCCTCAAAGACAAATCCATTAGGAACGGCGCCATAACGCCTCAAGTCCGACAGTTTCCATTGGCCGATGACAGTTGGAGGGAGGTCTCTGGCGATGACAAGCAAATTGTTGCACAAATGCAGGGAGGCGGGGCCACTTTCTAGTTTGGTGCCAGGCTGGACATTGACGTTAAACCTGTGAACTGAAAGAGAGACAGGTTTATTATCAGAGAGCATGCATCAAAGCAAAGCAGTTGTTTTGGAGACATTCTGGAGAGGCTTAATTTCATTCCATCAACTATACGGACACCAATCTTACCATTGAATATAAAGAAACAAAATTGTTCAATCATTCAGATAAATTAATTAAAAACGACTCAACAGGTCAATTCGCAAACAAATCGAACCATACTATGATAGGCAAGCAAGTTTTACTCTACACAAGAGTGATATTTTATTGATTATATATTTGAGAGATCAGGAGATGATTACTATACATTTCCATGACATTTTCAAGCATGGAAAATTCCCTGATAGTTCCACATTGTCCATGACTGTGGGAACCCCAAGTTAATCATCATTAGTGGATTTTTATTTGCAGCTGCATTTTTATTTATCTTTTTTAGAAAAATTTGGAGTACATTTATTTCAAGTTCAATATATAATAATGGGCCTGATTAAGCAACACAGGTGTGAATATAGACTACAAATCATTGTGGAAATATCTTAATAGAGTCAAGTATCGATACATTCCAAGAGGGAATAATGCAATGATACAGTTTACTTGCAGCAGCGTGTGTGTATGTGTGTGCGTGTCTTGCGATAGGATACATTTTTACTTCATAATTCCTATTCCATTATGCACCTTGTCACACATACAACACTCACAAAATTATATTAAAATTATATTAAAAGATTTATTTATACAACACACACTATACATCTCAATATATGGTCAACTGAAGCAAGGCAGTCTAAAGTCATTGACGCATCAGTGATGATAAAAGTGAGGGGACTCGGTATAGCAGAGTGTGTTTAAGCAGTTTAGAAGAAAAAGAGCAACAGAGCAGAATGAGACATCATCACCTCGCTTCACCAGACTCCATCTATCATCATTCTGATTTGCCTTAAATACAAATAACCAAACAAACATGGGACCTGAAAACCAAGGGCTGAGACGACACCAGCTGCCAAACAAGAGTTAAGATTTTAGCTGCATATACAGAAATTAAAACTTTTATTTGAAATAATCTGAATTCATCTGAACCAAGGAAAATAAGCTATATGTTTTTTTTAAGTAAGTGATACTCTGTCAAATGCATGTTCAAGAAAAACTTGAGATCTTATAGACTATCACACATCACAGGGTCCCAATTATAACTTTGCTGCTTTCTCAAAGGGCATAACACACCATTCTGTCATACATTCTGTATGTGTATGTGTGAGTCGACTGCCTGGGTGTAGGTGTGTGTCTGTACGTGTTTTTCGAGGGTGTCTGGGATTAACAGTCCCAGTAGCGGTCTTGACTCATATAGTGCCCTGAGGGAGATCAAACATTAGCTATGTTTGCTAGAAATCACAATAAACTGATAAGAAATTAAAAGAGTAAAGATGATGATACACAGGGCAACTTTTTGAGCAATGTTGCCAGGCAATGTTGCTTGGGCACTTTCCCATTGAGAATGGGAAACAAATTTCTATCTGGATATCCAAAGAGAAATGTGTTGCCCATTCCCAATGGGAAAAATCCCACAGCAAAATCTTTCAGCAACATTGCCCAGCACCATTGCTCAAAAAGTTGCCCTGTGTATCATCAGCTTAAGAATTAAAGAAAGATGATTACATAAGACTAATTTAAAATGAATATACTTTTTAAATGAAATAAATAATTATTCACAGTATGTAATGTATATAATGTATACTAAAAACAGACAACAAAGTTGTCAAAATAATCCCTGTTCACTCGAATCAGCGAAAATTTAAAAAAAGGCTACACTTTTTCAAGAAATTCTCAGCGCACACGTAATACGCATAAACGGACATGTAATATGCATGCACGGTGACGTACCGGTTTCATAAATTCAAGTTTTTGTTGTTTACATGGAGATGGTAAAGACACGGTTTTCAAAACCTTGTACTTTGAAACCTGTTTTCAAAAGCTTGCGTTTGCCCAAAAATGCTCCATTTGTGTAAACGAACGGCCAAAACGGATACAAAGTTTTCAGTTTTCAGGAGAAAATAGTGTCATGTAAACATGCCCTAAGGCTGTTTTGGTGTTTTTCTTAAATACTGGGAGCTCGACAGCCATCAGTCACTTTGAACTGTCGAAAAAATTATACTTTGTAATCCACATAAAATAACAAGCAACTGTCATTGCATGGCTGTTGGAATGTTTTTTACAAACAAACAAACTAAATTACTTTGTGATCCACATAAAAATAACAGCATATGGGTTTGGAACGAGATGAGGACGAGTAAATAACGACTGAATTTTAATGAATGCCCATTTTCATCTGATCACTATACACACATGCTCTTCTCTCACCCTCTCCAAGGCTGTAGCGTATACGAGCATCCCAGGCCAGAAGAGTCACTCTGTTGTCGAAACCCAGCATGACAGACTGGCTCAGGCAGAGCAGACTAAGCGCATAATTCACTCCATCAAACCCCTGAAGAGCCTCCAGTCCACAGATATCCCTCAGCATGGCCTGATTCCTCTCCCGCTGTCCTTTACTCTTCTCTCCACGCTCCTTATACACCAGCAAGGACAGGCAGTCTAAGACAGTCAGGATTACAAATGCATGAAACATCAGAAATGCATCTTACACTAACAAAAACTGCCTAAAATTACAATGATAATATAATGGCTTTTGGATGTTTAATGTGACAGTATCATCCAAATACTTTGGAGCTCCATACAAACACCACTGTGCCATTGTACAAGCACCATTACCATAAATGTACCATGGTACCATTCAAGTAAAATAAAATCATTACAGTTACAGGTACTATACCCTAAGGCAATAAAAAGTCAAAATTTCCTTTCATTTCACTACTGTGATGCACAACAATCACAGCAGTTGATATTAAAATTTCCATAATCATCATCAGGAATTACAACTGACAAAGTAACACATGCGTTGGACACAGTTACTGAGCCATGAAATATAAACTGTCTCTTTCCAAAAACTAGTGCTGCGTGCGTGCGTGCGTGTCAGCATCAGGCTATAGTCTCTAGGACGACTCCGCTTGTTGTTTTGAAAATGTTTTTATGCTTCTGTAAAAAACAACGAACCTCTACATCACCAGACTTCTAAAACAGTATGCGAGAGTCGAGCAGCTGTCATAACACACATCAAAAGACACAGTGATCCATGAAAGCAACTGGAGACTAACCTATTAAACAATGACAGCTTCAGACAACAGAGATCCAAAAATGACCTATCCACTAGCCAAGTTCACCTAAAGAAGTTGTGTAAGTGTGTGGCTTGCAATGTGAATGCTGATGCTTATGATAAGGGAGACCGAAGCCACTTGTCACATTTTTAACACCAGACAGGGAATATTTAACAGGGGATGTTTCTTTTTCAATGTCAATGTCTGCATAGATGCGTACATTCAAGTACTGAGAACTAAAACGCTTATGAACATTTCTACCATTATTGGCAAAGAAAAAAAGTTAATTGTACAATACTTTTTATTTTTTTAATTTTAACTGCCACTACTGTAACACAATTAATGAAACAACAAAATTTTAACAATTATAAAAAGTAAAAATTATATATCTAGTATGAAAGTATATATTTATCAAAACATGCTCCTAAAATATGGCAAAATATGATGATATTGCTTTGTTGAATTCTAGTTTGAAGTAGGCTAGGCCTACAGAATTCACTATGTTCTAATTTAAAGGTATTTTGAACAAGGAATTTTCAAAACCTATGTGAGAGATTTTTGTTGTACAGATTCGTGTAGGAAAATGTACATTCAAAACGTCATTGATACAGCTCTTGTGACAATTGGCCCGTCTTGACTACAAACGCGCTTTTTGTGCGACATTACACTTTTAAAGTAGCTGTCGGTCGGTTCAAAAAACAGCTCGAGCCACGAGCCCGAGTGAATTGCGACATCGTGACACACGTGCATCGAGAGTCATTCCGATATCACTCATAACGACCGTGCCAATACCTGGCATAGCCCACCGTCACTTGAAAAAAACAACAACCGTGACAGCGCTATGTCAGGACTTTGCTAAGTAGAAAGTATGTTTAAGAAACAAAACAGCTTTTTAAAATGTATTTCAACAGCTAATCTCACATTAAACTGCAGCGTATAAAGGTTTTCCAAGTAGGATTTACCTGCTACCGGCGAAGGTTTCCGAAGAATCACCCATCTGTTTTTCCACTGTAAACGGAGGGAAACAAAACAACAAGCAAAGGTAGTGTTCGTACAGACGACTCAAACTAATATTTAAGTTATCAAACAATAATGACCGATACAGCAAAAGTAGTTTGCGTTGTTTTTAACCACCTTTTTCCCTTCTCGGAGTCTGACTTGTCCCTCTACGACAACCGTATCCGTCATCTTGTGTCATGGTTCCCGACAGCTGTGTGCGGTCCGCGCCAGTGAGGGGGTCACTTTCAAAATAACCTCCAGAACTGTCTGCACTCTTGTGCTGTAACACGCACAAACACTCACTCACCCACATAAGTCTGACATGCATTGGCCCTCCCTCTAAACAGACACCTACACTACAAGGCAAAGGTTTTTACAGTTGTTTGGTGGGTCAAGGTGCCAATTTAATTTACAACACCTGGCCAAGAGATGTAAGCATTCTTTCAAGTCTCAGACTGTCGAGCATGTGGTTTAAGAGACATGTAAACAAACATGGCATCATGGGAGCTTTTCAAATAATAGTTAATAATATGTGCAAAGATTAAAGAAAAACTGTTTAACCACGTAAATAAATGCAACTGGTAGGGTGATAAGTATAGGAACGCAAACTGTAACTGGGGATTAAAGTTAACACTGAAGTGAGATGGGACAGCACCATGTAGAATTTTGAATTTCAGAAAAGTGTCTTGCCTAAAGGCACAAACTCAATATATCCCTGCAAATTACATAACTGTAAAGAGGCCTTTCTTATGCCTGTGTAATTCAGAATGCATTTACTTGAAGAAGTAACCTGATGAAATTCATACAATGATGTATTATTAACATGCTTTTTTTCTGAAGTGATCACAAAGCTCATGTATCACGTAAATTTCCACACAAAAAAAAGGCAGCTGCAGTATTTTGGGCCCTGATCAATTAAGCAAACGTGTGACAAAACCTTATTAACACCTGATGTACTTGTTACATCATCAGAAGAATGGCATCTACGCTAATGTTAGTGTCTCTGTTTTATCCCGAGGTCTACTGCAGTCAACCAGATCCAGGCTGTATCCAGATCAGACGGTGGACCTGCACCCAGATGTGACCAACACATGACCCTGAAGTGTCTGCAGAGACCGTGTCATTTAGACTCCCCCTTAAGCTGCCTCATCGACACGGCATCCTCAATAAACCTGCCTCCGGCGTGATGACTCTGATTGTTTGAATAGTCCTAGTTAACAATTCTTTAAATCGATACATCATCCTCAATAAACCCGTCTCCGGCGTGTTGCCTCAGATCTTTCGAATATTCAGATCGATTTTGACCTCTGACCTTTAAAATAATAACTTTAATAATAATAATACGCTGTTTGTTAATTGGCCAGAGGAGAGAACTGGCACCCTGACTGAGCCTGGTTTCTCCCAAGGTTTATTTTTCTCCATTACGTCTCCTGATGGGGTTTTGGTTTCCTTGCCACTGTCGCCTCTGGCTTGGCTTGCTCAGTTGGGGAAAAAAACATTTATATTTTCAAATATATTTCAAAATAAATCTAATTATTAAACTAAATTAACCATATAGACCAAATTACTTATCTAATTACTGATCTAAAGCCCACATTGTTACTGTATGATAATCAAAATATATTCTGTTGCTTTAATTTTCTGTTTAACACTGTGAAGCTGCTTTGAAACAATCTGCATTGTTAAAAGCGCTATATAAATAAAGTTGACTTGACTTGACTTATTAAATATATTACAAACCATATTCAAAAAAACATAGTTACCGCTTGCAGAATCTGTGGAAATGTGAATAATTTTAACAAAATAAGAGAGATCATACAAAATGCATGTTCTTTTTTATTTAGTCCTGTCCTGAATAAGATATTTTACATAAAATATGTTTTCATATAGTCCACAAGACAAAAAAAATAGCTGAATTTATCAAAATGAGCCATTTTACGAACCAATTATTCTTAATACTGTGTCGTTTTTTAAAACTTTCCTGCAGCGACTGATTTTGAGATCCATATTTTCACACTGAGGATGATTGAGGGGCTCAAACACAACTATTTACACATTCACTGATGCTCCAGAAGGAAACATGATGCATTAAGAGCCGGGGGTGAAAACTTTTTGAATTTATAGATCAAGGTAAATTGTACTTCATTTGTCTTTAGGGAAACATGTCAGTATCTTCTGTTGCTTTCCGAAGGGCAGTACTAAATAAAATAAAATTATATATATATATATATATATATATATATATATATATATATATATATATATATATATATATATATATATATATATATATATATATATATATATATATATATATATATATTTAAACAAAATAAGAAAAATGTGGACATCTTCATCCTGTTCAAAAGTTTTCAACCCCGGCACACCCTTAATGCATCTTGTTTCCTTCTGGAGCATTAGTGAACAGAGGTGGGCAGTAACTAAGTAAATTTACTTAAGTACTGTACTTAAGTACACTTTTTGAGTATCTGTACTTTACTGGAGTATTATTTTTTCGGGAAACTTTGACTTTAACTTCACTACATTTGAAAGTAAAATATTGTACTTTTTACTCCACTACATTTCTATGAAGTTCCTCAAAGTCGTTTCTGTAGCAGCTTTGAAAATAATTTTTTCCTTCTTTAAAAGTTTCTTTACGTTAAGGTTTTTGCAGACAGCCTATCAGTAATCACTTTTGTAGGGTCATGTGAAGTTTCTCAACATTTTTTGAAGATGGTTCCTCAGCACAGTGTGTGAATACATGGCCATACTTAGAAAACATGTTTCAGTTTTCTGGAAAGATTAAAGATTAGTTTAGTTGGCATACACTTGATGCATGTCTCATAAAATGTTAAAAACTGTAAATGTCTGGGAGAAAGAGAAGAGTAAACAGTTGGGAGAATATGGGATGTGTATCAGTGTATTGGATCCGTGCATTCGGCCTTAAAGTGCCAGCAGCTTTATTTTTTAAACTTTTACTTGTAACGGAGTAATATTTGACCAGTAGTATTTTTACTTTTACTCAAGTAATAGAGTTGAGTACTTTGTCCACCTCTGTTAGTGAATGTGTGCAGTTTTTTTAATAGTTGTGTTTGAGTCCCTCAATCGTCCTCAGTGTGAAAAGATGGATCTCAAAATCATACAGTCACTGCTGGAAAGGGTTAAGATATGCAAACTATGCTGGAAAAATAACCATTACTAGGGGACTCTAAGTTTCAGACATCACTTTATTTCAATATTTTTTTTATTTATGTAAGATGAGTGTAATATAGGAGTAAATAACAGATTTTTTGAAGATGTTCTCCTGTGTTCCAAAGATGTGGCTTTGTATTGAAAAATCAGCTGTTCTGACAGCTTTTGGGAGTTTGTTCCACCAATGGAGAGATCAACAAATGGAAAAATGTCTGGACCTAGACAAGCAGTAACCTTTTATATGGAGAGATGAGGGAGCTATAGGCGAGCAGAACCGCCTGACAGTAATGGCTGGGCTGGGGTGAAGTTAAGAAGAAGGATTGAAGGTAGTGGGCGTCAGGCCATTAAGAGAGGTGTAAAAGTCAGAAATGGCGTTGTATTGGCAGGCAGCAGAGGCGTAACATGAGAGCATTCCAGAGGTTAAAGACAAGTCGAGCTGAAGGCTTTTGAATGCACTCCAGAGGACAAATAGCAGATGCTAGTAGATGGAGTAAAGGTAGATGTAAAATGAATACAGTCCGGGAAAACTAGTGGTTAAGAAAGTCTTATTGTCCTTTGTGGGGCGTGAGGCAGCAGGGCCAGTTGAACACTGCGATGACAAGCATTTTACACCCCTATAGGATAATATTGTGCTAAACAACACTGCTAAAAGCATTTTGCATATTGGTAGCTCTTTACAATAATGCATTGGTGAGACCAGGTTATTACACCATAGGTAAATATCTGTAAACTTTTCTGCTGGTGGTGACAATGTTTTTCTTTATGTGAGCGAGTCATCGGGTCATTCACACAACTGATTAGTATACAAATAAAACACACATTCATTCAAGAACTAAATACGCCTCGTCCAAAATCGCATACTCTCTGATTAGATATCCTACATATTTTGAAGGAATTTCAACTGTTAAAAAGTATTTTATATGCAGTCCATTTAAACTGAATGCTCTGCATACCCATTTGTGGACTTGCTAATTAACATTAACACTATAAATGACTATAAATTCCCTTGTTTGATGTGTACCATAAAGCTTACATGATACGAGTTTCGTAATACATATGTAACTCTCCATTATGTATTTATTTGCCAAATTATGGTAATTTTCTTCAAATCTGCCAGTTACAGAGGGTTTCGGGTAAGCGGATCTATATCAGCTTTGGCGCCTATGCTCTGTTGGTATGTTTGCTGGCATATGTGGGATTTCATGTGCAAGCTGTGGTAAGCTGTCCACATCGCATGCCCAAGAGGAAAAATGTGCTGTTGTTGCCAGATCTCAATCAACAAAAATCACATTGTATTTGATACAAAACTAAATAGACTAAATCAAGTGAAAAAAAGATCACGTTGTTTTCTCCATAGGGAAATGTATTTTTAACGAAAACGTATTAACTGTTAAAGACATATCTGTAGACCTGTTGTAACTTTCCAAGACTATGTAAATTTTCTGTCCACTAGAGGTCACCTATTCAAAACAAAGGCGTAGTTTGATGATGCCAAGTTTGAGCACAGAATCTTGGGACATGTGGTCTTCACCTCACAGCTGGTGAAAAAGAATCGGGATAGGAATCTGGCAGAAATCATGTTCATGGATGCGATTGTTAACGTTACTGTAGTATAAAGCAGAGCAGGGGCGAGTGCTGTGGGAGCTGAGCGAGGCCGCTGGAGAGATTGTTAATAAGATGAGCGCAAAGCACCCCTCACGTTCAGTGGGACTTTTATTATGCCACAGTCGCCGGCGCCATTTCCGCTTTTCCGGTCATGAGTATGAGGTAACACAGCTCTGTTTATCATATTAGATACATTTAAGTGTGTTGAAAATGATGTTATGACATTACTCTGTGCGTTCGCTCGGCGGCTGCTGTGACACTTGTTCACACTCCAGTGAGAGTAAAGCTTTTCTGCAAAATAAAACCGGAAACCGAGGATAACACAGATATGACGCAACTGACAGGCGACTCCCTCACACATCCCAGTTTCTTGGTTAAAATAACAATTTTCTCATGATTTACAAATAGTTGGAAACATTTGGGATATTGTAAGTACTCAACTGAACAAAATATATAACACTTGCCTATAGTGGTTTTTGGATATTTTACTGAAAATGTTTTACATAGTGCAGCTTTGAAGTCATCATTTTGCATAATTTTTTAACATATATATATGTGAATGTGTGCACTTATACTTACATGTATTCTAATTATGTTTTACTTATATTTTATTTATAATAGGCTACTAAAGTTGATTATTTTATTCTTATTTTTAACCAAAAAAAACACTTCTGGCATTCATTTAAATTGACCCCTGCTATGGTGTTTCTTATTTGTTGTCTGATTTAGATGCGTGTCCTCAGCCGTTTAATATTTTGTTCCTTTCGCGCATCGCGCTAAACTCAAACACAACTTAACTGCTTTTACAAGTGCTTGTGAAGGCATCAGCAAGTACATTTATGCACATTTCAATAAAGGGTCAAACATATTAGGTAAACTTTAGCTGTTTTGCTATGTGTTAAGTAAGCTACTAGCACCAGGTGCTCGTCACTGCTATGTATCTATGGGGGAGCATTGAGCACCCCTGGGGCAACTTGGGTTTCATTAGATTTTGCTCAAGGACACAGTGGCCACAAACAAAGTAAAACCAATGCCAGTTAGAAGTTGCCACTCAGCACTTTTTTCTTATTTAAAACGGTTTTAGAAATTATAAAAAAAATTCTCAATGCACACTAATACTAATGACAGCAACAAACATTAAGAGATTCAAATCACTGACCAGGGACCAAAAATGAATTAATATTTATTGAAGACAGCTGCTCTGTCGGAGTACAGAAATCATCAATGCATTAGCTTGTGGTTTAGCAAATGAAAACACTGCATGTCCTTAAAATACCTGCGGCATTTTGTATTGATCTGTCTTTCCCTTTCAGTCTCTCTTTCCTATTCTCAATTATCCCTGAAATACGTCTTGACAGAAAGCAGTGCCTTCACATCCTCGGGTCAATGAGACATTTCCAATGCTTAATAATAGCCATTAAAATTCCATGTGTGAACTTTAGAGATGCAAGACAACGCAACCTCGTCCAATGAGACGGTAGCACAAGGCTCCACTGGTATTAGAACAAGAAGGAAAAATCAAGCAACAGACACATATTAGTACAATTAAAATATGACGCCTGCTTTTTGAGTGTTAGCCTACTACATTTGTTATGAGTTCTGCCACATTAAACCTGACATAGGTAAAATAGATTAAGTCCTATTGCAATCCACACTGTCAGTCCAGCTCATGGCTCCCCAACAGCTCCTCACGGGTCACATATTTGGTGCCTTATAACAACAAAAACAAACCTGAAAATTCACTACAAGCTCCATATTAGAAGTTGTTTATTTAAAAATGTTACAGAATCATCTCAAACTGAATGTAAACCAGCACAAGCTTGAGCATCATCTTTTTTCTGGGCAACAATTTACAATAAGGTTCCATTTGTTAACATTACTAACCATGAAAAATACCTTTAAAGCATTTCTTAATGTTAATTTCAACATACATTATTAAAATCATAGGTTTTGTCTGTCATATTATTTAATGGACCTGAGCTAAGATGAGCTAACAGTAAAAAGTTGTATTATTAACAAATAATGTTCACAAAGATTAATGAATACTGTAACAAATTGCTCATTGTTAATGCCTTATAGGGTTCCATTTAATAACATAAATTATAATAACCTAAAACATTTATTAATTTTAGTTTATGTTTATTTCAACATTTTCTAATATTTTATTCAAATCAATTTGTAATCTGTTAATATTATTAATATTATCTGTTAATACTGACATAATGAACAGTTTTTTTTTATTTTTATTACTCGAACAAATATTAGGCTACTAAAAAGTAACAAAGGCTATAGACTAGTTTCAACTAATGGGATATTATTGAAAAATGTTAGTTTTCTGCTGTTTTGGTTATTGTTAGCAATAGAATATGCTTTTTATTGTCATATCAGACAAAAGTGGCATTGTTCTTGCTGTGGTTATTCTTCTTTCTTGAAGTTTTCACTGAAGGTTTGATTGCTGTTTTTGTGGATGGATCAATGCGCTTTTTCGCAGGCAGCAGTTCGCCTTGGTCTGAGGTCTGGTAAACTCCTGTTCTCATCCTTCCTTTGCAGGTTTTCAGATCGTTAACCACTCTCTCCAAGCCTCCGTTCTGACCATCAAGGTCATCGCACCTGATCCCATCCACGTCAAGAGCACCTCGCACATGGAGAGTAGACCGCTTACCTCCCCCTCTGACCCTGGGTGGAGGAGGTGGAGGAGCAGGAGGTGGGGCGGAGGGCGCCCTCCTGTGGGAATATATGGAAACACTGGTCCTTTCTCTCTGACGTCTTTCTTTTTTCACTAAGGAATGATAGTCAAAAAAGGGGAGAGGAGCAAATATTACGATTGTTAATTGATTGTTTTTGTAGGAACATTGATAAATAGGCTAACAAACTGTAGTGCATAACAAATATAAGGAAACGCAATGGCATATTCTATATAGCCTATACTTGACTTAAAGTGACCATATATTTTATGGCCTATTCCAGTATTTATTCATGCATATTATTATTTTATTTTATTTTGTATTTATATGTCATAGCCTGATATTTAATTAAAATAACTTCCCCTCCCTCTTACAATGACATCTCATCTCTTCTCTGAAGAAGTGTTTAATCTGTTAACTCACATGAAATCACAGGAATAGCCAACCCGATCTCACGGCAATTCGTACATATTTTACGAGGTGGCTAATTCGTACGAATTTGTACGACCTCACTCGTACAAATTCATACGATTTTTACTAAATCGTACATATTTGACGAGTTGGCAAATTCGTATGAATTCGTACGAATGACCTACCTCAACCCCATCCCTAAACCCCAGTGATGGGTAGGTTTAGGGATGGGGTTGAGGTAGGTCATTCGTACGAATTCGTACGCAAAACGTACGAATTCGTACGAGTGAGGTCGTACAAATTTGTGCGAAATAGCCACCTCGTAAAATATGTACGAATTGGTCGTGAGATAGCGTTGGAATAGCAAACCAGAACCATCCAATGAACTCCTCATGGACATAATATATAATATCCACTCTGATATGTCACAATAAAGGACTAACGCAATGTCCGTTTTATGTCAAATTTAAAGGCACAGTATGTTAGATTTTTGGATTAAAATATCCAAAAACCACTAAAACAGTGTTACATATTTTGTTGACTTGTTTATTACATTATCCCAAATGTTTACAAGTATGTTTAAATCTAGAGAAATAAGCCAAATTTAACCAGGACACAGACCCATAGACAGTAAAAGAAATGGACACAGCGACCCCATAGAATTCAACGGTGAAAACCGAAGTCAATTAGAAGCACTCACTTCCTGGTGGCTGAACGTACTGTGCAGACTCAGACTGAGCTTGACTACGTAGATGTGACGTGAGCAACCTGTCTGACAGTTGTAATTCCTCTAGTAGTTGAGCAGAGTGAAATCTTAATCACGTTGTTGAAATGTTTTGTCCCGTTGCTTTTGGCTCTCTATGGGCTTCTCCCCATGCTTCTCCCTTGACTTTATTGGACTTTATGCCTCCACGTCCCCCTGATTGCCTCATAGACAGTAAATGATTGCCTGCGAGCGTCTCCTCCTGTCTAAATGGTAATTTCTCTATACTGTCGCGTTGGTCATGACGCAATCGTTAGCCTATTTATACAAAAACGGCTTCTACGGGGCGATAGTGTAAGATACAAGGTAATGGAGCCTTTTATACATTGTCTTGTTTCTTTAGAAATAAACAACGGTCAAATGTCCGTCTTTAAAGTCTTTAAACGCCTCAGATGTAAAGTATTCGCTGTCAAAGTGACGCCAAAATGAATGGGAGTCAATGGAATGCTAACAGCAGGTGATGGCTTGGTTTTCAATGGCTGACCCTTGCACAGACTGTGTCTGTGTGTCGCCTATCAATGACATAGTACCCGTTACCCTCGATTTATGGTTTTATTTTGTAGAAACCATGAAAACACCAAAGACACTTTAATATATTATTTGTTTTATTACACAAAGGAACAACAGGAGATATTTTTTTTAAAGAATACTAATTATTGTACTGTGATACAGTATTTCCTACGTCATACAATATGTTTTAAAATGAATTGCTTATGTTGCATATTTAGCAACACAAGCCATCCAGCATTTATTAATATGATATTAAATTAATAAGATATCATATTATATATTAATATCAAATGCCATTGGCTCTTGCATGTCTTGTGACTAGAAATGGCAATTTTTATTGATCTTTTCCAATGACATTTGAAAGCCAAGGCAAATGGTAAGTTTTTTGTCGAATAACTTACATTTTGCCACTCCACACTTGAATGTTGAAACCACATCAGCTAAAATGGAACAAATAAGCTTTTTGGTCTAGTGCTCTTTTAAAAAAATTGGGATAATTGTGGGTGTTGTAATAACAGTAATAACTGTTGTTATAACAGTGCTTAATTTTTTAACATTTGATGGTCAATTATAAACCATGTGGGTGTGGTTAATACTCAAGTATTGGAATGTCTGATAAAGCATGTTGTTTATTTCAAATAAACTTGTTGAAGGCACAATATGTAATTTTCGACGCTAGAGGTCGCTTATTTTTCAAAAATAAAATAAAGGCAAAGCTTGATGACGCCTTGATTTCAAGGAATCATGGGAGCTGTTGTCTTCACCTCTACAGCCGGTGGAAAATAAACCAATAGGACTCGGGCAGAAATCATATTCATGGATGAGCTTATGTAAAAATATTAAAAATAAATATTAAATATTTATTAACATTACTGTAGTATGAAACAGGGTGGGGCTGAAAGCATTTGGAGCGGAACAAGGCCGTTGGAGCGATTGCTAATGAGAGACAAGCGTGACACACGGCTCGAGAGCGGTGGAGCTTTTATTATGCCGCAGATGAACGCTTCTACTTCTTCCAGTCAAATGCATGCAGGGTAATGCAGCGCTGTATTATTATATTACATACATTTGTGTGTGTTGAAAGTTGTTAAAGCTACTTTGTGCGTTTGCTCTGTGGCTATGAGACACTTGTTGCACACTGCAGTAAGATAGATCGATATTAAAACATACTCGCAGCAAATCAAGAAAACGAGATTTAAACAATAAGACTAAACATGTTGAGCAATATAACAATTAGTTTTCTGTCTATGAATGTATCCAAACAGTTGCTCACCTGTCTAATAAAACACATAATATATTAAAATGTCTCTGGTGTTCATGGTTTCTACAAAATGAAACAAATGAGACATGGTTCGTGTCCTTTTGGATTTAAACATTCTTAGAAATATTTGGGATAATCCAAGTACACAAGTCAACAAAATATATAACATTGTTCTAGTGGTTTTTGGATATTTGAATCCAAGAATCTTACATATTGTGCCTTTAAGATTTAAATTCTAATACAAACAGTCAATATACTACAATATAAAAGGTGATATTTAAATTTTATGTTTTAAGTTTTGTTACTGTCCCAATTTACATACAACAACATATTAGATAAAATGAGACAGTAGCTTTAAGCTAAAGTGGGACATTCTATTGAATAAAAGATAATACAATGCTTAATGTGAGAAATTTTTACAGAAAATGTCACAAAGCTACAGGCAGAAAGAAAAAATAGGAAAACATGTCAGCCAAACAGAAAAGAGGTATAATCAGTGTATAGTGAAGAAAGAATGAAAAGGACAATCAAGTACAGGGTAAGAGTGGAAGGAGGACAGGAACCTAGACTTCTTTCTTTTCTTTTTTTTTACCAGGGCACGGTGTGTTCCAAAATAGCATTAGTCATCTGAGAAGGAACTGGCAAACATTAAAGCTTCTTTATGTGCAAAAAATAGCTTTTGAATAAAGGGACCCAGAGCTGAGCATGAGACCTCATCCTCATAATCATCATCAACACAATCCACTAGTGTGTCTGTTTTTATAACAATGTTAATTTACATTCTGAAACATTTATTTTGGGAAGATAAAAAAAGATTTGTACAATATCACGTTATAAGAAATTGTATTATCCAAGCACAGACTAGTCACTAGATTAAAATGTGTGTCCAAATTTACCTGAAAATGGCTGTAGAATAAAAATGGGTTTTTATCATTTTCTGTATATAAAAAAAACACCCATATTCCTTAAAAAAACATAGTTGGAGATACAAGAGACATTGAACATTTGTTTAAAACATTAATGGTGTTGGTAGAATTTATTTGTATTTAATACACAGTTTACCAAAAATTGTCCCATTTTTGATTTCTTCATTCACATGATCCTTCAGAAATAATTCTTATATGCTGATTTGCTGCTCAAGAAACATCTATCCTTATCATTACATATTCTTCTTCATATGCTTCTTAAAATTTTTTTGGAAACTGATACATTTTTTACAGGATACTTTGATTAATAGAAAGATCAAAAGAACAGCATTTATTTGAAATGGAAATCTTTTGTAACATTTTAAATATCTAAAGTCACGTTTTGATCAACTGAATGCGTCATTGCAGATTAAAGACTTAATTCACCCAAAAATTATCCCATGATTTACTCACCCTCAAGCCATCCTAGGTCTTTAAGACATTCTTCTTTCAGACAAATAAATTCTGAGTTATATTAAAAAAAGTCCTGGCTCTTCCAAGCTTTATAATGGCTGTGACTTGTTGTGTCATTTTTGAAGTCCATAAAAGTGCATCTATCCATCATAAAACTGCTTCAAAGAGAGGCTTCAAAGCTTGCGATGCTCCTGTACATCGCATCAAGTGGTTACTCTTTTAGCGCAAGTCGAGTTGTGTATACCGCTGACCGCCGGAAGCTAGTTATTTTAGTCTATAAAGTTTTAAATATGGATATTTTTCTTAAACAAATGCGCAACATTACAAATGCGGTGAATGAATCAGTGTTGGTAACTACTAAAAGTAGCGATTACTAATATTTTTTAGAAACATGACAGGTCAGTTGGTATTATAAAAAGTGTAGCTTTTTCATTCACAAGCTACTTAAAGGGGCACTATGTGGGATTTTTGCAGTAAAATATCCAAAAACCACCATGTCAGTGTTAGGCTATATATTTTGTTCAGTTGAGTTCTTACAATATCCCAAATGTTTCCAACTATTTGTAAATCGTGAGAAAACTGCTATTTTAACCGAGGAACCGGGACGTGTGAGGGAGTCGCCTGTCAATTAGTGATGTTAGGTTCTTGAACGAATCGTTCTTTTGAACCGGTTCTCAGCAAGTATCCGGTCGAGCCGGTTCACTAAGCGAACTGAATCGAACTTTAGTTCCGGTTTGATGACGCAAGATGCAAAGGCCGAAGTAGCACGTCCAACTAAAAAAGAAAGAAAAAGAACCGAATGAGCCCGTTCAAACATCTGTCGAAGGTTCCCGAGGATTGCCGAGGACTCAAAGGGAACCGAAAGAGCCTGTTCAAACATCTGTCGAAGATTGCCGAGGATTACAGAGGATGATTGCATTTGGCGACGCAAGTCTGAGGCACGTGGGCTACAGGTAATATGCTTATTATGACTAGGCTACTGTTATTAAATAACATTTTATTAAAACCTACAAAAACCTTTCTGTCGAGAGATTTAAATACATTTTACTGTAGTATATTGTGCATGCAGATTATATTTTAAATTGTTAGGCGAAATGCATAAGTTTGTAAGACTTCTTTATTCTTTCTTTATTCTTAATGTGTGCTGTAGGCCTATGTCCGAAACTTTCAGGAATCTTATCCAAGATGTGGGACTCAATATTGACAACATAACATTCATATCCGACGTAAAGGATCCGCGAATGAAACTGTAACCACAAACACCATTAACTTAAGTGAACTGGTTTAAATTAAATAGGCATTCATTTGTATTTATTTTTATGAAAAAATAAATAAATAAAATGTGTGTGTGTGGTTTTGCTCGTGTAGATTATATGAGGAGTTTATAAGGACAATTAACAAGGAGTTGGTTTACTTGTTCTATGGTATACTGTTTAGACATAACATAGGCCTATCCGCATTTGTTGATCAGTGCCTGTAATGTGTGCTGTAGTTGTGCAATTTTCTGTCGAATCCGACGTGAAGGATAAATTAATTAACTTAAGTGAATGAAAGGCAATAATCAGCAAAATGCACTCATGCAAATAACTTTATTTGATTGTTTCGATATGCATTGACACAGATTATTTTATTTTAATGTTTTCTTGATACTAACATGACACTGAGAAATGCATAAAAAAGCATTAAAAAAATGCAATGGCGTCATTGCATGATGACGTCAGGAACCTATGAATCGGCTTTTTGAACCGGTTCATTGAGCCGAACTGTACGAAAATAACCGGTTCGCGGAAATGAATCGGACTTTGCATCACTACTGTCAATCTACCGTCAATTGTGTCATATCTGTTACCCGCGGTTTCCGGTTTTATTTGGCTGAAACTCTGTACTCTTAACGTTACTGCAGTATGTAACAAGTGTCATAGCAGCCGACAAGCGAATGCACAGAGTAACATCACATCATTTTAAACACTTAAACGTACCTAATATGATTAGCTGCTACCTCATACTCATGACCGGAAAAGCGGGAATGGCACCGGCGACCCGATATATAAAAGTCCCGCTGCTCGCGAGCCGTTTGTTTATTAACAATCGCTCCTGCGGCCTTGCTCAGCTCCATCAACACTTGGTCCTGCTCTGCTTCATATTACAGTAACGTAATATCGTATCCATGAACATGATTTCTGCCCGAGTCCTATCCCGATTTTTCCCCACGGGCTGTGACGTGAAGATCACATGTCCCAAGATTCTTGAAGTAGCCAAATGCTCTCAGTTTTAAAACTGAGAGCATTTGGCTACTTCAACACATTAAAGGTGCACTGTGACTTTTCCGTCCGCTAGAGGGCGCCTATTCAAAACAAAGGCTTAGCTTGATCACGTTAAGTTTGAGCGCAGAATCATGGGACATGTGATCTTCATCTTCAGATCTTGTGATCTTGAGATATTTTTCTTACACAAATGTGCCACTTCGCTTCAGAAGGCCTTTATTAACCTCCCGGAGCCGTGTGAAGCAGTTATATGATAAATAGATGCACTTTTATGGACTTCAAAAATGACTCAACAACTCACTGCCATTATAATGCTTGGAAGAGCCAGGACTTTTTTAGAAGTTAGCACTTTGGTCTCTTCCACACACGCACCTTGCCACAAAACAGACATAGGCTGAGATTACTGAATAAAGGGTCTTATTCTGGTGTCCTCCTCTACTCCTACAACACATCTGACACTAGTGCCATGATTTCTAAAAGCTGTCGTCATGATTTAGACTTTCTTGTCTTACAAAATTAAGATTGAGCCATATCTTCTGCTGAAAAATCGAGCTACTGAGCTCAATCAAATCTACTAACACTATAGACTATTTCTGAGGAGAAACTTAGAGTGAAGCTCTAAAGTGAAGCTCTAAGTTCAAAACAACAAGGATGACAAAGGTTTACTTTTCTAGTCCATTTGCATCTTAAATGTTTCTATAATGACCACCCAGTCTGCAGTGGTCAGTATCTATCAAAAGTGGTCCAAGGAAGGAACCATGGCGAACCGGCAACAGGGTCATGGACGACCAAGGCTCAGTGATGCACGTAAGGAGTGAAGGCTGGCCTGTGTGGTCCAATTAAACAGACAAGCAATTGTAGCTCAAATTGCTCAAGAAGTTAATGCTGGTTCTGATAGAAAGGTGTCACAGTGCATCAGTTAGTTGTGTATGGGGCTGCATAGCTGCAGACCAGTCAGGGTGCCCATGATGACCCCTGTCCATTGCCGAAAGCATTGGACCTTTTTGATTGGACCTTTTAAATCATCTACCTTTTAGATTTTTCCTTAAAGTTATTTATATGTGGGCAAACATTCATTTTATCCATCTAAATCAATTTTACATACTCTCATGCAGACAAACAGGCTTGGTTAGGATCCTTGAAAAACCTTGTTTTGGTCAATGCAGCTTGTAGCTCTTATAAGACATAAGGGCAAACCTAATTGTTCATCATGCTCTGTTGATTTAGAGGCACTTATCTTGTATGTTTGACCAATTAAAACTGGCTGAAGGTTTAAGCTTCTGCTCTTCTGCACGCCATAATGAGAAAAAAAAAATCTGCCATCGCACGTTTTGTGGTCTCCCAGCCTTACCAGTTGAAAAGTGTCTAAAACCCTTCAAAAACCAGTATGCTTGTTTTTTTGTTTTTTTTTCAACCAGCAGAATATATACAAAACACTAACACATGCATTGCTCACCAGGTTGCTTAGCGACATGCAATTGAATGAGACTAGAAGTGCAGCGTATGATGAGATGAGTGGCTATGACTTGTTAGCTTGACTTTATGCTGTTAATGTCCACTAAGAAGACTCCTTCAGACCAAATTCAACTCATTAAACATGCTATACATAACTATCCTCACAAGAAGTGTGTCCATCGGTTATCATTAGACTCCCTGCTCTTTCACCAGATTGTGAGTGACATGAGGAAGTAAAGGAAGGTAAATTACAAAGGCTACCATTGTCAATACACACTGCTGATTGTTAAAGATATGCGTTAAAGGGAAAAGTGTCTGATGAAGAACTGAGTTTGGTTGTGCAGGCTATTGAATTTGAGCTGCTTTGTATTTTTGAGTGATTAGAGTTACACACTGACCCCTTGTGGCACTATGTAAAACTACTTGCTTTTTTGCAAACGCTGTATTGATCATTTGTCTTCATTATAAGCATTAAGATCATATCTTCAAGGATGTGAAAAGGTTGCAATAAGACATCAATCATTTGCACTTATCTTCAAATTAAGTAATCCAAGTCTAAACTGAAGCCTGAAAACTGTCGCATTATTAGCACATTACTGTCATGCTTTTTACAGGCAGTAATTCAATAATAATTGATCTGCCTCCGCCACTTGATGGAGCACCATCTCTTTTCAGCATCTCACTCATATTCTTTAGTAAATTGCCCTCTCTGTATTGCGATTGCCGATACCTTCTGTCTTGGCTGTATTTGTGCAATACCTTTTAAGACTTGTTTTTACAAACATTGTAAAACATTTGCGCATCATTGCTAATTTTAAAGAACGCTGTAATAGAAGGTGTTTGCGTAAGCAGTGCCTTTGAGGGGATTCTCTTTCTGACTATTCATGGGAAATATTCCTGTTTCCTGTTTCTATTCCTGTTATTGAAGTTCAAGCAGATGTTTAAAACTTGTCGGATGCAAAGGTCCCACCACAAGCACTTGAACATGACCTGTGGATTTATTGGGTCCTTCACAGGCTGCAGGACTTGCATTTGGTGGAGATGAGTAGCCTACCCATATGGAGATCTTTGTCCAACACAAATAGCATGTTTCTTTACAGTTAAAACTGAGGTACAACCCCAAATCAGAAACAGTTGGGACAGTATGGAAAACGCAAATAAAAAAAGAAAGTAGTGATTTCTAAATTTACTTTGACTTGTATTTCATTGCAGACAATATGAACACAAAATATTTCATGTTTTGTCTGGTCAACTTCATGTCATTTGTAAATATGCATCCTTTCCTGTCATTCAGACCTGCAACACATTTAAAAAAAAGTAACAGGTGATGTCAACAGGTGATTGTAAATATGATTTGGTACAAAAGCAGCATCCAAGAAAGGTCTAATCCTTTACGAGCAAAGATGGGCCGAGGATCGCCAGTTTGCCAACAAATACGTGAGAAAGTTATTGAAATGTTTAAAAACAATGTTTCTCAAAGAAAGATAGGAAGAGATTTGGATATTTCACATTCAACAGTGCATAACATAATTAAAAGATTCAAGGAATCTGGAGGAATTTCAGTGCGTAAAGGACAAGGGCGCAAGCCTAAGCTGAACAACCGTGATCTCCGATCCCTCAGGCGGCACTGCATCAAGAATCGTCATTCATCTATAAGCGATATCACCACATGGGCTCAGGACTACTTTGGCAAACCTTTGTCAAGTACCACAATACGTAGTTACATCCACAAATGCCAGTTAAAACTGTACTGTGCCAAAAGGAAGCCCTATGTTAACAGTGTCCAGAAGCGCCATCGACTTCTTTGGGCTCGGAGGCATCTGGGATGGACCATCACACAGTGGAAACGTGTACTGTGGTCAGATGAATCAGTATTTCAGGTATTTTTTGGGAGGAATGGACTCAACAAGACAATGCAAAACCACATTCTGCACACATTACAAAGTGCTGGCTGTGGAGGAAGAGGGTACGGGTACTTGACTGGCCTGCCTGCAGTCCCGACCTGTCTCCAATAGAGAATGTGTGGCACATTTTGAAGCACAAAATGGGACAACGAAGACCACGTACTGATGCCCACCTTAAGACTTGTTTGCAGGAAGAATGGGACAAAATTACACCTAAAAACACTTCATCACTTGGTGTCTTCAGTCCCTAAACGTCTTTTAAGTGTTGTGAAAAGGAATGGCAACATTACAAAGTGGTAAATGCTTTACTGTCCTTTAATGTGTTGAAGTGTAGCCAAATGCTCTCTGTTTTACGGTATGTTCTCGCTTGGCAGGTTTGGTTTATTTAGAATCTTTTCACACTTGGTTCAATTGTCTGGTCTGAGTTGGTTCTGTGTCTAAATAGAACATAGTTTTTCAGAGGTTGTGAATTATTTATTCAAAATAAATACCTATTCAAGAGAGTATACAATTTCGGATGCAACCATTGTGTTAGAAATGACAGTGTGAAAGCTAAGTGAACCTAATGTTTCACCTCAGCTGTGGAAATAATCAAAATGGCCTACCTTTAAATGCTCCTGGATCTCACTCATCTATAGGAAAATCTGATTCGTTCTAATGACCTGGTTCACCCTAAGCGCTCCCCTCTCTCACACATTGCCCCACTGACTGTAGTTTAAAGGGTTAGTTCACCCACAAATGAAAATTGCCATTAATTGCACACCCTCATGTCGTTCACATTTTTGGAACACAAATTAAGATATTTTTGATGAATTCGGAGAGCTCTCTGAACCAGCTTTTCAAGGTCCAGAAAAGGTAGTAAAGACATCCTGTTGACGTAGTAAATACAGCGCAGTGCTTCTGAGTTCTACGGCAGAACGGTGGCTTACCATTGGCTAGCTCCTGCATCAACATCAAACGCATCCGTCGTGGTGTTCATGTGAACAGCGTCGGCCAATGGTGAGCCGGCGGGTTACTATTTGGTTTTTTTTGCACACAAGTAGTACTCATCGCTTCATAAAATGGGTTATGGAATGGGTTTGGAACGATGTAAGGGTGAGTAATTAATGACAGATGTTTCATTTTTGGGTGAACTAACCCTTTAACTAGTCTATAAATAACCATTTGGGAATTGGAAGCATTATGGAATATATTGTGGCTTCAGAGTTGAAAATTTGCCTAACAAAGCTAACTTTTTTAGTACTTTTCATAGCAGAGCAAACAGTCCTTGCTGACATTAATGCAATAAAACAAAACGGAGAGTACAAAGCAGTTCTCGCATGATAAAATGTGTAAAGATATCAAAATATATAAAACAAGAGAGCACCAGGAGGAGGAATCGTGCAGCAATTTGGCTTCATGGTCAAATTACGACAGCATTATGATTTCTCTCTAGAGGATTTCCCTTCTTTTGGAGCGTGAAAAAGTACCGAGGGAGACAATGCAGAATTAGGACACTTCCTCTGGTGGAGGATGAGAGAGGGAGCACTGAAGGGAAACAGAGGCTGGTTTTGTCTGAGCCCAGTACCGGCATCCAAACAACACAAAGCCTGCCTAACCAGCCATTCACTTTAACTAGGCATCTGTGCATAGCTAATGCACTGAGAACAGCCTCACACATAAAGCACAAAACAGACGGTGGGGGAAGTGGGGCGAGGGGAATGTGAAGGAGTTATTAAAGAAGGCTTCTGAGAGCGGAGTTTCATCATGTGATCAGCTGTGCCGTTAATGCTTTATGTCTACATTGTGTGCAGAGCTCCTAATCAGTGTATTCTTCATTCAATAACAGGAGAAAGAAATTATAAACTATCTTATCTGAGAATTATTTGGGCTTCTGCTTTCCTTGAACTCAGAAAGATGTGGTACTGTTTTCAAACTAGAGTAAACACAAATTAACTATTTTTATGCTTTTGGAATCAGCTCACCATGCAAGGCTGAATTTCTTTGATCAAAATTAAAAAAGTAAAATTGTGAAATATTTTTACAATTTAAAATAACTTTTCTATTTTAATATATTGATGACGGCTTTATTTCACAGAATCATGGGGTTTGTCTTCACCTCTACAGCCGGTGGAAAAGAATCCAATGGGACTCGGGGAGAAATCATATTCATGGATGAGGTAATGCAGGGGTTTTTGGACTCCCAGCACTGCGCATTTTGTATGTCTCCCTCATCTAACACACCGTATTCAACTCATGAGCTCATCATTAGAGACTGCAAGACCAGAAGTAGGTGTGTCAAATATGGGAAACAAAATGTGCTGGGCTGGGGTTCCTCCAGGACAGGTTTGAAATGAAGTTTGAAGCAGGGTGGGGCTGAAAGCCTTTGGAGCGGAACAAGGCAACTGGATCGATTGCTAAAGAGAGACAAGCGTGACACACGGCTCGAGAGAGGTGGAGCTTTTATTATGCCGCAGACGAACGCTTCCACTTCCGGTTATATGTATGCCCTATTTTATCATACTAGATTAAGTGTGTTGAAAGTTATGTTATAATTAGGGCCGGGACTCGATTAAAAAAATTAATCTAATTAATTAGAGGCTTTGTAATTAATTAATCGAAATTAATCGCATTTTAATTGCATATAAATATTTGACCTGAGAACAGTGAGAAGTAATTTTTTTCACATGGATTTTTAGTATACCATTGAATAATGACTGAATACATAAGCTTAATCAACAAAATTTTGTTTATTTATTTATGTCCAGCGTTTTGCGTTGAGGTGATATTTGGGGCTCGATACGCAAATTCCTTGTTGCATAGCTTCCACTCAACCATCTTGTCGACGCTTCCATCCTTTCGTTTTTTAAAACAAAATTTCCCATCCACGGGGCCAAGCAAAGCAGTCTCGTCAGCTTCTTCGTTCATGTTCACTGTGGTTTGTTGTGTTCAGAAGTCAAGAACGCTATTGGTGTTCCAGTATAATCGGTCCGTCGATAACTCATTCATTAAAAAACGTTCCGCGGTGCAAAAATAAGTTAAAATTGTTATAAATTTTTTGCGTAATTAATCTTAATTAACGCGTTAAAGTCACGCAATTAATTAATCTTAATTAACGCGTTAAAGTCCCGGCCCTAGTTATAATACTACTCGGCTGGCTACATGAGATGATGCATGAACATGGTCCTGGTTATAATGATTCTTGGAAACATTTGAGATAATGTAAGTACACAAGTCAACAAAATATATAACATTGTTCTAGTGGTTTTTGGATATTTTAATCCAAAAATCTTACATATTGTGCCTTTAATGTGCCTTTGCAGGAAAAAAATATTTGAAAAGACAACATTGAAAAGTAGTGTACTTGCTTTAACAACTCTTGGTTTGAAAGAGCTCTGTCAAGATAACTTTTTCAAGGGAAAGAGATAAAGTTGGTATCCTTATACAAGTTCTGATGATTTACCCTTCCCAAATAAGTTTTCCATGTTCTTGAGGTGCGACGCCACCAAAATATGACAAAGTATTATGCACTTATCCATAATTTCAGTCTGTTACTCACCAAAGTGTGTATGTGACATCGTGGTGACCCTAAACATACTCTATGGCAGTACTTAAACGTCAATGCTTAGCCATCAATTTGCAATTACAGAGTACCCTTTACTGTACACAAATCAGTATAATAATTTGTGTTATTATACATCTTTATAGAGTATGATCAAACTTGCTCAACAAGATTACCTTCAAACGAATGCTCTGTCATGACAGAAGTTACCCTGAAGGAGAAAACTGACTAGAAGCATACAGCGTAATAATGCCTTTTATACCACCCCTTGTTGTAAGATTGAGAATGTAACTTGCACTTGCGTCGTACTTTGATTTGTCCTTTGAAACATTTTAGAAAACAACAACACACATAGGCCTAATATCAAACTTGTATAGATGTGTAGATGACAAACTTGTGTAGATGACAGCATGCGTTTACGTACTTGGAGTATGTTTCAGGCCTGAGAGATTGTAAAAATGTAAAACAGGTATTGGAAAGAGATAAGACAAGAAATAAACAACGAGAGGAAGGGAGAGAGATCTCACCCCTAACATTTATTTAACTCTATTTACAAGTTTGCAGAAATATCAATCCGAGCAGAGATATTGGTCGTCTACAAAAAAGACTGCTACAGAAAACTGAAAATGATTTCAGTGTCAGAATGGACAGAATGGAGGGCAATTCAACAATGTTGGCAACTCAACATAGCAATAAATCACAGCTGTAACAGAAACTATGTACACATTTAGTATTTTGTCATTCAGGAAGATATATTTAAGTTTCATCTGGGATAAATTAATCCTTTTTTAGGATTATATTACATGATTAAATACATAACATATGATAACGTATCTTTAAAAAAACATGGAAGTAATGGTGATAAAAGGAAGTGATCTGCGTAGCTACACATTGTTGAATTGCATTTTTGCAGGAATACGATGTAATAAAGAAAACAAGAATAAGCTCTGAGGTCTCCATTTGAGATTGAAATGTAGAAATGTGAGGTCGTGAGGAGTTACTGAAGACTCTTTGTCAATATTTAGGTTTAATGGACAGGTTCATGGAAGGCACGCTACTGGTCACCACAGAGAGGTAAGGCGAGACCTCCGTCTTACTAAAACTGATTGTGCTTGTTTATGTTTTATCTATTTGTGTATTCACATCTTTTTGAACAGATAAATATATTCATGCGTAGACGAGGGGGCTTTACACCTCAATCACTCCACATCCGGTATGTAGTTTATATTTAGTGTTGACGAAGAATTATCACATGTTTAGTTCAGTCAGTTGTGGCTCCTGTTAAGGCCTTCATGTGATCAGCCACAGGGCAGAGTTATGCAGAAGACGAGCAAGATCGCTTCAGTTCACTACTGACCTCAAATTAGTCCAACTGGCTACAATAATTATTGTTTCTCTCTGAGGAAAAAAAGCCATGGAAGTTAATGATTGTCAAGATTGTGTGTGGCTAGTTGTTTTAAAATACTTTCAGGAAAGAAAATAAACCATCAAACGCATTGTAGGTAGAAGTCTCTTTTTTGATTCTTCGTTAAAGTGCTTAAAGGGTGTCAAATGTACATGGGAAGGAGGTGGTTTGCCAGGGTTTGGCACAGGGCTTATGATGAAAAGCACAGCAAATCCACAGCACTCAGAAATCACACACATCTTCAGGAGGGACCAAAAAGAGGTGAGGATAACACATGCGAGCGTAGTTTGTTCACACAGGAGAGGTACCTGATCGAGCCCAGCTTTCCTGGTAAGTGCCCTCCCTCAGGAGGTGCTGTCTTTCTAGGGAAGCAGGGTGAGGAAAGTGGGACTGCTGAAGGAGAGAGCTGTTAGGGCTTGTGATGTCGCCTTCGGCGACAAATGTCAGGTCTGTGCCACTCTCCTCTTCCTCCAGTGCCTGGACCCCGCCGTCGCTCCTCCAGTTTGTCATCCCGGACGAGCCCCCTCTTTGCGAGGGTGGAATCGGGGATAGTGAGGAACTGAATGGTGGTGGATTTCGGTCTGTGGTGTTTCTGAGAGCGCTATTGGGAGGCATTAGGGCTCGTCTAGGCGCTTTGCCCTCCAACGTTGAATCTAAGCTCTGCGATTGGTGGCTGGTGCTGAGGGTGGAGCCATTCTCCTTGGATCGGGGCCGGCTCTTATGGGAGAGGGGGGTGGAGCTGAGGTTGTTGGCATCTGCTTCCATGTCGAGGCGCAAGAAGTCAGGCAGGACAAGGTCAGATTTGTTCAGCAAGCCCCGCTGGTCGTCAGCTCTGTTGCTCTGTGCTTTGGATATGAGCTCGAAGAATTCTGGTTGGACAACACACACAATTTTAAACCTTTTTATTTGTTGAAATGTGACAAGCGACACACATTTGACACATAGCAAGCGTGAGATAGAAAGCATTCTCGCAAGACCTCGGCAACAACTGCAGCTGCCAGTTCAAAGTGTGCTTGTGTTAGCATTAGCTACATCAGCCAGTGTTGCTACAGAGACTTTGTTAGCATAAGATGTAGCCAGAATCAACATCAGCGCTTATCTAGGTCAAAGAAAAAGAGATTATTCAAGAAAGTGAAAGGGGAATTGTTTTTTACCTTCAGCTTCATCTATATTAAGCTTTTTCTGTTTTCGCTTTTCCACTTGGGCCCTGGTTTTCACAGCTGAAGCTTTTCCTGCCGCTTTGTCCTCCCCCTGGGTAGCGACAATGAGAATGGGGCACATTAAGGGTGCGTGGATGAGAACCGCCTCGTCTAACAAGGCTTTCTCTGGGGAGCAGGGCTAAAACTACAGGGGCACCGTAGGGGCACTGGGTGGGCCTCTAGTAACTATCTCTAAAGCGAGTGTATGTACTCACTCTACGCAAGCATACTAAAATCAATCTCCATACAGCACAGCATCTCACTGCAGAAAAACCACCACCAGCACAGCATGCCACCACAACACCCAAAATCGGTGAACATCCACGCTTCACTTTCTCTTGACTGTCCACCATTTCTCTCAACATATCACACAGCTATCAGTAACTATAAAGACTAGAGAGTTTGTTCAAGTGACGAACCCTTGAACCAAGGAACTCTTGGCAGACAGAGACAGCTATCTCCTCACAACGGTGTGGTGTGTTGAAGGAAAGGAAGTGGTAAGAAGTGGGTTGCTGTGATTCGAGAAGATGGGTTAGATCATCCAGGGCCAGAAATGCACAGATACACACAGCCTTCAGACCAGAGAAAAGAATAGGGGAGCCAGCCATGCACAGACTCCCCAAACACAGTCCAAAAAACACAAAGAAAGAAAGAGAGAGGAGGAGATGGAAGTGAATGTTTGGAATGTTTGAGGTCTTACTGTGGCAGACTGGCTTCGCGTAGACAGAGGTGGGCCGTGACTTTTAGATGGGACCAGCTTTTGTTTGTCTGTTTAGAGAAGGAGAGCATTAACTCATTCTGTTCAAATTAATTGCAAGCAAACTATGTGAAAGACTACATGGTGAAGTATTCACAACCCATTTTACTTTCTTTTTTCTTTGGAGTCCATGATATCGTTTTACAGAGGGTGAAATCAAAGAATCAAATTGGATGGTGGGAATGATTATCCTATGTGTGTTTGCATCTTACCTTTTCCTGGAACGTGGTCTCCTACTTCCAGAACCACCCTCAGTCCATCTAGATTAGATATAGGAAGCCCTAGATCCAGTGGCTCTTTCTCTCCACTCTGTCCATACAAGAACACCAACATATATAAATAATATCCTTATCATAAAATCACAAAACACATATTTCACATGTTAAGATGCAGTAGTCCAGTTTCCTCCATCTTTCACTCTAAGTCCACTCCTTTCCACATATAGTGATGTATGCTACAAAACCAGCTAAACAGGCAACATGATGGAAACATCATTTGTGCACTAATGTGTAACCTGATAACCCAACATGCCTCTTAACTCACAAATACAACCTCATCATATTTTTGATGAGAATTATGTGCACAATGCTATGATAAAACAGTTCAGCTCTGAATGTATTCGGTTAAAGTTGCACCAACTAATCAGTGAAGAGCCTGTCTAAATTATTTTTAAAAAGTTACTTTATAAAAAGGGCTCTCCCAGAAACATAAATATTAACTGTTTACACACAATATACATCATACCCACATAATAAAGTAGAATACATCTATTCAATTATATTTTCCTCATGTAAACAATAATCAAATGTTTAACTCACTATCCTGGCCACCAGGTCTCCTAAGTTCAGGCCATATTTGGCCACCACTGGTCTCAGCACTTCTGTAACCGGCTTAGTGGGTTTCGCTTTCAGCCCAACAGAACGATTTATAGGCACCAAATCCAGTCTGTGACAGAGAAATGGAGAGAGAGAGAGAGAGAGAGAGAGAGAGAGAGAGAGAGGTTTACTTTAATAAACTGAATCCTGACGACTGTTTGATAATGAATGACTTTATTTAGGTTTGAAATGTTAAAAAAAGGAAATTAATACATAAAGACAGACAGAAATTATAGATGATGAGATGAATGAATGGACAGACAGAGATAAAAACAGATAAACAGGTGTGTACCGGAATAGCGTACGTTTCTCCAGCCGCAGATCTCTGGAGCATAGTGTCATGCAGTCCTGGTCCAACACTAAAGGCTTTACAAGGACAATACATGCTATTATAGTCTACTGCAGCGTTGCAGTATCCAATTATGCAAATACACACACATGTGTACACACACATAAATGCAGCACAAAAACATACTGAAAACACCTTGTAATCTTTAAAGGTAGACCAGACAAAATGATTGATTTAGTGATCATTATTTAATAGTTTTACCACAAAACACAATTATCTGAACTACAGTTAATCAGGCATGTTACCTTTTCTCCTCCCACTAGGAACAGATCCACAGCAGCCAGATTAATACTGAGCTTCTCGCACAAGCCTAAGAGCACCTCTCTGATGGAGATGCCAGGCCTGATGGGTACTGAGCAGCATGAGCCATCCGGAAGGTTAATGTTACAGTGACGCACTGCACGCTCGGACAACGACATGGAGTTACGCGACACCTCACCCTGTCAGAGAGAGGAACACAAAGGAATGAACAATGCAAATTAATGAAATAAAAACACAAAAAAATGGAGATAATAATTGGAGGAAATATTCTTAAATATACAAGAAAACAATATAACTATTTTAATAATGACATTATCATTATCATTATTAATTTATTGGGTTGTTTTAATACAAAAAACTATATTTGGACATTTTAACAGAATAGCAATCACAGACAGACCAACATCAGCTTGAGTCCGATACATTTGACCCACCTCGTTTTTTCCAGAACCAGAGGTGGCAAGTTCCAAACTCGCACCAGACGACAAAGAGCCCTGTGATTCTCTCCGTCCATTACTACCTGTAAAGCCTGCGGTGAAAGACAAATAACATTCATAATGACAAACTGGAAAATGCATGGGGAATTGGAGAAACTGGAGGACATATTCAAGGAGATGAGAAGCACAATAAATAAACATGCGAAAGTTTATGAATATTGTAAGTGCACTGTACATGTAATGGTAAATTCACTCACTGTATTCTCCAAGGTCCTTCTTCTTAGATCCTTTACCGAAACTTCTATTTCTGGACCAGGAGAAGAAAATGCTTTTCTTTTTATCGCTATGTTCATCTCTGCTGTCCTCATTAAGTGACCTTCCAGATTTACTTTTCTTATCGTCCTGCACCTTCAAAAAAAAAAAAGTGTTTCATACTAAAAAACAAAGGTGTTATACAAAGATCCAAGATAAAGATCATTAAAAACAATGTGCCATGAACCATTGATATGCTATTGATATGATATAATTTAAGGTCTTTAATTAGACCTGACTGGAAGGCATGGTGGGATGTTAAATGAAATGATTCTCTCTTCTTTGAAAGCTTCTATGCTAACTATACTAATAATTGACTATGTAAATAAGAACAGAATGCTTAAAAATAGCTTCAGTCTCAGATAAAAAAAAGAAGATATTTGCATTTAAATACTTTTGAGTGTAAAGCCATTTCAACATAAATAATCCCCAAATAACTTTTAAGAACAGTTCAAAAAGACATCTTCCTGATAAATTTCATTAATAACATCTACGAATGTTGTTGCATTATTCATTGTTGAATCCATGATTCATACATGTTCATACATAATCACATATGAACCCATAAACTACTGAAGGTTTAACTAAACCTTCCACTGAGAGACAATTGGGGGTATCGCTATTTGATGTGCTTCACAGATGTTTGATTTTGTGATTATGTTCAAAGGAAGCCAATGTGTCAGCTGCAAACAGATGATGCAAATCATCAATCTAATTAAGGGCAAAAAAGAAACCTTTTTTTGTGTGTGTGTACATGTTTTTCAATCCTGGTGGGGACTTCAACCTGAATGCACACTCATGGGGACTTGTGTCACTGTGGGGACCTAAATTGACATCCCCATGAAAAAACAAGCTTATAAATCATACAAAATTCTTTTTTTTGAAAATGTAAAAATAAAGAAAGTTTTCCATGATTTAGGTTTAGGGGTAGGGTTAGTGTAAGGGGATAGAATATATAGTTTGTACAGTATAAAAACCATTAAGTATATGGAGAGTCCTCATAAAGATAGCAAACCAGACGTGTGTGCGTGTGTTACCTTTTTAGGTGTAGAGAGGTTAGAGCGGTCAGAGCTTGTGCTATGTTTAGACGTGGGGCTACTGGGGACCTGGTATGGGTCTGGAAGAGGACGCCCCTCCACTTCTGCAAGCATACATTCTTGATACAGGTAGGACTTTAGGAAGCGTGTGTAACTGTCAAACTTCATCAAGTTGAAGATCTATTGAGTAAGAAAAAAAAGAAATGTGGCACTGTAAAATCAGCATACTGAAAATCCATACTGGTCCAGCATAGCAATATATTTTATGTTTGTCAAATAGCACAGTTTTTCTAGTCTTGCTGGTTATGCATCTTAATCAAACTAGTAGGGGCACCAGCAACTAATGCTGGGACCAGCATCCTTGACAAAAACAAATGCTGATGCCCAGCAATGTGGGTCTTCTGAGCTGGGAAGACATGCACTTCCATTCAAAAGTTTGAGGTCAGTAGTATTCTTTTTTTAAAGAAATTTACAATTTAGCAACAATGCATTAAATTGTTCAAAAGTGACATTAAAACATACACATACATTTTTTTTTTAAATAAATGCTGTACTTTTAAACAATTCATCAAAGAATCCTGAGCAGCTGACATTGTGAAATGTGGCAAATATGATGTTTTCTGTGAATCTGTGAATTACAAAGATCTTGGATAAAGAGGTGCCAACCGACAGCCTCTAAATGCTGTTACGTGATTCTTTGCCTTAAAAGACACTTCCTAAGAACACATTCTGCACAAAGGTTGCCCCGTAGGTTACCTCACGGTTATCATGGGGTTGGAGTGTACAGGATGCTACATTCATGTTCTTATGACAACACAGTGCCGAAAATACTTCATTATTGAACATCTTGCCTAAAGCCAGGGTTGTGATGGTAAAGCCTTACAGACATGCCATTTTTATGCGGTCATGAAAAATACAGTAACTGAAATCATTTAATTATTTTACATTAATTGGTCTGAGAAAGATATCAAGTAGAAAGACAGATTGAGGCGTGTAAAGATATCTTCCACAATTTCAAAATCTTCAGGACGGGCCTGACACCCACACAGCCAGACATAAACTTTATGTTGTGCAAAGGGAGATGAATACTGTTAATACTTTTATAATGCTTTTTATTCAGAAATAGAGTGTTATACCCCCAGGGTTCCAGTAAACATCCTAATTTGAATACTTGAATACCTGTCTCACCTGTAGCTGTTGCTCTTTAAACATGTCTGGCCTTGGTGCGTTGAGTATGTCATCAGCCAGCTGAGCCTGACTATCAATGTTGACGGGTGTGGTGGCCTTACTCGACAGGAAGCTGTTGTAGATCTCTCTAGCCCTCTGGGATAGCTGGAGGTCACAATCAAACAGCAAATAACAAACCTTTATTTCATCCTCTCCACACTACAGGTGTACTTAGTATCCTAAACTGACTGCTATGGACAAAAACGATCTAATAAACAGCATTCAAAAATGAACAGCATATGTTTATGATCAAGTACCCAGGTTGAAAATATATTAATTTAAATTGAACAGTTAAATATGAGGACTTTATACCTGTTTCTTGTCTGTTTCAGGTACATGGCTGAAATATTCACACGCTTGCCAAAATAAAATATTCTCCTCGCTGAATTCTTTCTTCAGAAACTCCTGCAGGATGAAGAGAAAAAGAAATAAGATTAAGTAATTAATCTGCAAAATATACACAAAATTAGAAATTTCTTTACATGTGTCATCTTTCATTGAAAACCTTTCAACTGTCTTACTATCTACTCACTGGTTATTAAATTCTCTAGGCATTATTTGTTTTAAAGATAAGCAAAATCCTATCCCAACACTTCTTTGTGGCTTTGTTTGAAACCTTGAATTCACCGAGTTTCTCATGCAACCTTGCTGAGAAAGCCGTTACAACGTTATGCAAGTCTTGATAAGAAAGTATCTGAGGACTTCACATTTTCAGTAAAACTGCATAAAGCACGACGTGTATTCTCAGCCAGTATTGCTAGAGGATTCTTTAACACAGTGCGGCCGCTTTGCAAAAGTATGACATGGACTGATCCCACGTACCGAGAAATATTGGACACCCACAGGATCCTGTAGCAGGCGCTCGAAGCAGACAGCCCATGATGCAACGCGCCGTTCTGTGTGGCGTCTATGGCATTGCACGCTCGGTAGGCTGGCATTGCTGTTCAGACTGTTATCACTGCCGCAGCCTTTCAGGTCCACACTGTTCAGCTCTAGGCACAAACAATGAGATAACAATGTTGCTATTATTCACACTAAACACAGAAGCACAATTATTTTTGTTAAAGAAGTTTATATTAACATGAAGCTTTTTCTTAATTCTAATTCACATTTTGCATATGGCAACACCTTCAAATCCGAAAATGCCCAACGGCACTTGAATTACGCAATTATGCCTGCCTGAATAAGAGTCAGGATGTTCTAAATTAAGGCCATTCTCTTTAAATATACCAGCGTTTGAAAATGAACAAAAGAAACGTCAGAGCTAAATTAAATTAAACTTAAATTGACAAATTTGAGATGTTAGTGCCTTTCATCAGTCCTCAACCTGATTTCTTAAATCACCTGACACTTCTGCTGCTGCTGTTAGACGCTCTCCTTTTAGTTCCCGGGTGATTCTGATGTGGTCGGTGAGCTCTTGTAATCAAATACTATCGATTAAAGTTACAAAGCACTGTCTTCTTTAAAGGCACAGTTCACTAAAAAAAAGTCCTTATTTACTCGCCCACGTGTTCGAAACTCATATGCTGTAATTGTATCTGTGGAACTGTTTTCCCCCCCGAAAAGTCAAACAGATCATAGTAATCAGGAGCTGTCAAGCTGCATAAACAGCAAAAAGTTGCATAAAAGTCATCCATCTGACTATACTCCATGTCACTACACTGTTGCATTCTTAAGAATAAAGAATAATAACTTAAATAATCTTCAAAAACACTGAAAGGAACAACTATTAGCAACATAGTCAACAAAAACAAAACAGTTTAATCAACAAACAATAAAAAATTGTCATACCGTAAGTGCTAAGCAAGAGAAAAACTAGCTGAATATAAAACCTACACTAAGAAAAACAATCACCAAAGGTTCATTTTCAAATGGACTCCCAATGAAAGAACCTCAGCAGATCATTGGTCACTATCAGCACGACCTCTCTTACCTGGGTAAAGCTGGTACGAGCCTGTGTGGTGCCACTTCACCAAGTATTTCATGCCAATTGGACGCCAGGCTTTGACATCCATCACCCAACATTACAAACACACACTGCCACGGAGCAGAGGGTGAACAGCCATCAAACTGTCCGTAGACATAACGTATACGCTGGCAGCTAACATTATAAGCAACTAGGAACTATCTAAACAACCTCAGACAGTGACGAGCCTACATGCATGTATAGAGGTAAACAGATAGTGGCCTGCGCACAAAGCTCTGAACGGGTAGATGATAAATTATTGAAAGCAGAGAGAAGAGGGAAACTTAGAAGGTAGAGGTAACAAGAACCTGCAATATTAATGCTGGACCAGCACAGCCAAACGGTAGTACCTTAACCGAAGACAAACATGAGCACAAAAAACAGATGGTAAGATTTCATTTGAACTGCACTGCATTAAATGCCCATTGGTCATGTTGTAAAAAGGGTCCATTAGAGTACATGCAACTAAATCAATCATTCTCAAGATCATTTATTTTCCTTTTTTTTGTTGCAAAATTGTTTTATTCATTTATAAATATATATTATCTATTAATATATATATAATAACAGTGTTTTTGAAGAGTCACACCACATGACAATTTACAACCTGATCTACCCTTGTCATGTCATTAAAAATCCTTTTTTATGTTTCTTTCCCCCTGAATTATCGTTGGCCGAACCATATGACTTTTATTTGGCGGACATGAGCCAAATTTAATATGCAGTGATTTTTGTTAGTCCTTTCCTTAAAAAGATAATAATAAAAGACTATGCCAAACTATTTAAAGAAATAGTTCAACCGAAAATGTAAATGTCATTACTTACTCAACATCGAGTTGTTCCATCCAAACCTGTATGAGTTGCTTTCTTCTGAACACAAAAGAAGATATTTTAAAGAATGTTGGTAACCTGAAAGACGACGGCACCCATTGACTTTCATAGAATTGTTTTTACCCTATGGAAGTCAATAGGTGCCGCTGACTGTTTGATTAACAACATTCTTTAAAATATTATCTTCAGTGTTCAACAGAAGAGAAAGCAAAGACAACATTTTCATTTTTGGGTGAACTATCCCTTTAACACTTTTCTTTTTTCTAGTCATTCAACTCATTGTATTTATGAATTGCTTTTTAAATAAATGAATTGATACAGACCAAAAAATCTGCATTCTGCAAATGTCATTGACCCCTAGATGCAGATTCCTGGCTTGCACAAGGAGAGGTCTAGACTGTAAAACTCACACCCAGGCATCTACAAGAACACAGCTCAAGAAGTCTAAAGACAGCAGAATAATGAACAAAATGAAAGGTTGCTGAGATTTGCACTTTGATATCAAGATGGATGGGTGTTACCGACATCACAAGTGGTCCTTAACTCACTCTCTCTTCGCTTTCACAGGCAGATTTACAATATCCTGCCATGCTGATAATTGATTTTGGAGCAGTTTCTAAGGGATAAAACTGGCCCTGGCATCTGAACACTGATCCAGCCTGCCTGTCCTGGTTAATTACGAGCTGATCTCATTTCAGATCCTCTCACAGTCGTTGTGTTTGAAAGGCAACTTGATAACACCACAAACAATTTTGTGCCCATAAGCAACACAGGCATTAAAAACAATCCTACAGGATTGTAAAAGTAACAGCCCACTGAAGTAAATTCCTCACAGTTTTGCATTCATACATATGTCCCTCTGTTCCTTTTGTTATGCACAAGGCTTAAAGATCTATGGCTCTGACTGGCAGCATTAAGCAAACATTCACAGAAACCCTGGCACATTCACACATGCTAATTGGGACATTAAAGGGGGAGAAGGGAGGTAGTTAGGGCTTGTTCACTCCTAGTGGAGCTGGATTTGAAATGCAGAGATTTAGGCCAAAACAGTAAGTCGCTCTTGCCTGATGAATCGCAGACTAGTCTACACACTAGTTATGGTACAACAATTGGTGCCGTTCCTCATGAATTGTTTTGTATAAAAAGAGGAAGTTGGGCTTAAAGAGGCACGTAATGAAACACCAGAATTTGCTTTGCCGCATTATACTGTTGTGATACAGTATACAATACAATTGTGGTGATATCTGAGGAAAGTTGATTACAAATAATGTTGCAAATGATCTCAAAAAGACCTTCAATTACATTGTTTAAGCCGATAAAATGTCTATATTCATCCAACAAGCTATTATATAGCAAAAATCGGTGGTGTAATCGGGGGAATGAAGGAATGGAGAGACAATCTTATCAAGAGATCAGGCGACTAAAAGACAGCCAAAATGGTGTTTGCTTTCTCCTTCATTTGGGTAGAGCTCTCCCTGATTCAGATCAGATCTACATATACAAACTACATTAACATTGAAAACACAGCATAGAAAACAACAGTGAGCCTGATACGAGATATCAGAAAAGAGCTGCAAGTAATTGAGGAAATGTGAGTAGTTCAGGAAAAGAGCACATGATGGTGAAAGTAATGGATATATATGAAGAATGTATAAGTAACTAGATCTGATGGAGTAAAAAGAAGTGAAACTATAAGAAAAGAAACTGTGATAGAGAAGCAGAATCAAATGGAATACCTAAAAACAGACAATTGATCAAGAGGATCAGATGAGATTTGAGGTTGTAATATATTGAAACATTGATTTATTACTCACCACCATCGGAGACAGCCGCAGACTGCAAGAGAACACAGAAAGACATGTGTGAGTGACTCTCTTCACCAACACAGACACACTCTGAAGTCTGCAACATAGCAGGGTACTCTGGTGGCATGATACACACACCAGCTCTTCCTGTTTTACTGCTACAGTCTTTCACACACACGCCTCTTCACACATTCAGAGATAATGCGATGCATCAGGTACATTCCAGACCCCGCCCACTGTGACACATAAGTACCGCCCAGTTTGATTTGCCTGAACATGTCACTTTGGTTTAGTAAGAGATTAAGCAAGAGACTGAAACTTTCTTTATATTACAAAGAATGAGTCATAGAATTATTACACCAATAGTTAAAGTAGATACTTGGTTAACTGCATCAAAACTTTATTTTTTTAAAAAAGCATTGCATAAGTGATGTATTCACAGTGATGACCCATGTATTGCAGGGCCAAATGATGTTACAGTCATAACAGTGGCGTTGGTGAGTGGATGTGTGGGATGAGGGCCAAATGAGTGATTTCCTTTTAATGTGGACTCAAAGTGATGAAATACCCAGGGTGTGAGCTTAAATAGTAGCAGGTTATCTACAAATAGCATTTTTACTTATAAAACTGAGAAGAAATATTTGGGGGCTTTTTATTTTATTAGTATTCACTACCATTCTAAAGTTTAGGGTCAGCAAGATTTTTTCCCCCCACAAAAATGTATACTTTTATTCAGCAAGGATGCTTTAAAATAGACCCTTGTCACATTAGGTTTCTCAGAAGCAGAAGTCGTCATAGTTGGGTTAAGTTTTTTTTAGCAGTGAAAGAGAGTATACGTTAAATATATTTTTTTGTATCCCGTTTGCTAGTCTAGAAATCTAGACGCACCCTAGTGGCAGAATTTATTTTGTCGCGAGTGTAATCTAGCAACTCTCGGTAGACCTGAGAGCTGGAAAAACCAAACTCTGGTCAGCGTGTGTAGAGTCGGTGGGCGGGCTTAACATAATGACGGTACGTCACGGCAGAGTTGTGGAGATTCTGCGTGCTACTCGTAAACAAAGAAGCTTTTGAATCGGCTTTGGCCGCAACTCTGAAAGACTTGGAGTTGAGCTTTTCTTTGAGAAAAGAACAAAGAACGGCACTGAAGTCATTCTTAAGAAAAGAAGATGTGTTCGGAGTTTTGCCGACCGGATACGGCGAAAGTCTATCAACTAACGTTAGCTCGGCTTCACCTTCTTCTTCGCTTTGCTTGGTTGTGGCGCTCATGGCGCTATCCAATTGCATGCAGAGGGAATTTGAAAGACAACTGTTTATCCCGCCCCTCAGATTGAGCCCTGTCAATGGAGAGTTTCCAGACCCAACATCTTGATGTGGGTCTGGATTGTCAGGCTACCCGTTTGCTCAAATAGCAAAAGAAAAACTCCACAAAAGTGATTTCACAACTTTAAAAAAGAGGGCAAAAATAGAGTGAGATTGATAACGGCAGTGAAAAGAGAGAAATATTTAAATTTTACCGTCACTCCCGTAGACACTGTATTAGAAACACACTCACAGCAGCGGTAACTTGTCTTTTGTAATTTGATGTAGAAGTAAACAAATAGGCATGTGCCGGTATCACATTTTCATATTGCGATTAATTGCTGAAGCTTTTATCAAGGTATACGTTACAAAAAAAGTGTTGTCATAGACAACTATAACAGATTTAATACATTTTCCTTATGACAAAAAGAACTGAACATTTAAATACAATAAAGCAATACACAATGTATAAAGTATACAAATGTTTCAAACAGATTAAAGTGCAAAAGAATTATAAAGAACAATAGGTAGGCTATTACTTTACAACAAGGTCTACCACGCAACACGCTGTTTCAAACTTTTCTGTTTAGTAGCGAGTCTGCTTTGTTTATGAGGTTTCCCGTGAAACGGTTGCATTTCTGCAGTTCAATCAGCGCCATCTGCTGTCAGAGAGTGAATGTGCATTTTCATTCAGTGCATCTCCTTCACTCGTTCCGCCATGCGCTGCTCATGCGCGTTGGGTTTGTTTACATCAGTGCGCCTGCCTCTTTGATGCAGAATACAGCAGTGTTGTTCATTTTGAACGATAATTGGGTAAAGTATTCTTAATGCATTCTAAAAATCTGAATTATTCGTAATAAATAATTATTCACTGTATTTTAAAAGTGACCTCCATAACGTGCATGTTCATTATCGTGATATATCGTATTACCGTATACCGGTAATGTCTAAATACAAAGTTTTAGAATTATAAATGTACATACATTGTTTTAAAAATGAAAATACAAAAAAAAACGTTGCAGGATATACAATGATAATGGCCGTTAAAACGCGTCATCACAGTCTGTGAAAAGAGTCTATTGATTAAAAGAGACAGTTAAGAGATTTAGAAAAGATTTCTATTAAAAAATAACCAAAGAGTCCTGAAAAATGTATCAGTTTCCACCAAAATATTAAGCAGCATAACTGCTTTCACCTGTGATAGTAAAAATGTTTCTTGAGCAGAAAATCTGCATATTAGAATAATTTCTAAAGGATCATGTGACACTGAAGAGTAATCATGCAACATTTACAATAATACTGTTTTTACTGTATTTTTGATCAAATAAATGCAGCCTTGGTGAGTAAGGGCTTTTTTCAAAAACATTACAAAATCATAATGACCTTAAACTTTTGAATGGTAGTGTATATTTTTATATAAACTATATATTGATATGTTAAACTAAAAATCACACAGCAACATCTGCTACGTGTTGAACATCTGGTTCGCAATCACCACAACATGTAATGAACCGGAATCTATAAAAGAATAAAAGTAGCCAGGATCACAATGAATTTGTGAATGTTTTTCTAAATCTGTGAAAATGGTGAGGGGAAATCTGCAGAATTATGATGAATGGATGCAAATAAGAAAACATTATAAAACAAGCCATAAATATACCAACTTCACATTTTATTCAAAGACCATTGATCCGAAACTCCAAATAAAATGGACCTAAACAAATAAAAACAGGGATGTGCAAGGAATTCAGAAGAATGTTGACTATTAAAATCACCATGTCAAATCTCAAATAAAATAGATTTTATGATAAGTAAAATGTTTCAAACTCCAAATAAAATGGATCATAAACAAATAAAAGGATCATGTGACACTGAAGAATGTTGACTATTAAAATCACCATGTCAAATCTCAAATAAAACAGAAAGATGGATGGAGTTTCCATTGAACAGTGTATACAAGCAAACATGCTGGGACTACAATTCCTTTCCCAACATGACCTTGTAATTAAGCCATAATTGACCCTGTTATTTAATGCTGCATTTGAAAAACCAGTGGGATTTTAAAAACATAGATTGAAAAAAAATGTGGAGAATGTGGAAGACTTTGTATAATGACAGTTGGTATCAAAATTCTCTGTCTTACATCAGCTATATTACCATCACAGATGACTGTGAGGTGTAAATCATTGACTGCTGAGCCTCGCTGAAAGCTACATACCTTTACTATATAAACAGTGTTAAATGTTTGTTTTCACACTATACTGCTTATCATATACCCTTAATTTACATTAGTGTAACATTAGAAACATGGTCCCTCTTACACAATGATGTCCTATATGTCTCATTCAGTTATGTATTTAAATTCACAGTAAAACTATAAGAGCCTGTTAATGGTTTAGCTATTTTTAGCATGTTGTCAAGGCATTGTCAAAATTATATTTGTATTTATCTTCAGAACCTCTGAATTAAATACTTTTCTGTTTCCCTCCCTCCTCCTCTCATTCCAGTGGGTTCCCTTCATTTTTTGGCAGTGGAGCTGCTTGTAACCACATATTGAAATATAAGTGGCCTTTTCCAAGCCCCCATATTCCAACCTCTCCACCCCTCACATTCCTGACTCTTTCTACCCCAAATATAACATTAGAAACATGGTCCCTCTTACAGAATCTGTCTATATGGCAGGGAGGATGTATTTAAATTCACAGTAAAACTAATGAGCCTGTTGGTTTAAAACAATATTTGTATTTTTAGTAGGATAAAATCTATGAATCTATTTATTTATTTACAAGCCTGGGGCAGTTTTAATTAATTAAATAGTTTAATTAATATTTACCATATACTGTCACTGCATTGAGAAAGTCGGAAGAACCCGAGGCTAAGTGGCTTGCTCAGGGACACAGTGTACAATTTGAATAAAACAAAACAAAATGTAATTAAATACATTTTTTAATTTGCATATTTAAAGATCTTTTTGAATCTTCTGACCTGGTACTAATTCATTATCTGAAAACAGCATCTGAAACCAGAAAAGCAGGCTCTAAGTCTAAAAAAAGCATCCGAGAACCACTGCACTTGCAGATCAAGTCAGAGTGATGTTGATCTTCTGTGGTATTGATCATTCTTAAGAAAAATAAATGAATCATTTCAGACACGTTATCAAAGCATCAAGAACACATAAGTTCAGAACCATCTAGCTTTCATCTCAGCATCTCTCCTAGTCTGATGACCCTTCTAACCCCTTAATTTGTTTCCTTCTCTTCCTCCTCTCATTCCAGTAGCTAACATTTTTGGCAGGAGAGAACCACATATACTTTCAACTCTATGCAGCTGGATGGTCTGTGATTTCTCTCACATTCCTGACTCTTTCTACCCCAAATATAACGTTGAAGATCGTGGCTGACAGAATCTGCTGAGGCACATTCCTGATGTGCCTATTGTTCAAAACAGTTAATGAGGTTACACACACACACACACACACACACACACACACACACACACACACACACACACACACACACACACACACACAGCCTGGGGCAGTTGTGTTTCCATGTTTCCATGGGGACATTCCATGGCGTAATGCATTTTATACTGTCACTGCATTTTCTATCCCCTACACTGCCCCTGCCCCTAAACCTACCCATCACAGGAGACATGCTGCATTTTACTTTGAATAAAACATCACTTAGTGTAATTAAATAAGATTTTTCTCATTTGCATAAAAATGTCTTCAAGGAAAAAATTGATAAATAAATCTTTGTGGGGACCACTTTTGTCCTGAGGTTAAAAAAAGCAGTCCACACACTGCACACACACACACACACACACACACACACACACACACACACACACATATATTTTGTGAAAAATAAATGGGGACATTCCATAGGCATCAATGCATTTTATACTGTACAGAACCATTTTGCTTTCATCTCAGCATCTGCCCCTAGTCTGAAACCTGACCCATCACAGGAGATTTGTTTTGCAGTTTACTTTCTGTGAAAAAATAGCCTCATCATGGAGTGATTTATATACATTTTGAACTCTATGCAGCTGGATGGACATGTGATTTCTCTCACTCACATTTCACACAAACAGATGTGTGGATGTATGAGTCATACCCATATGAGGCACTGAGGCACATTTGTGTGCCTGATATTTCACAAAAACATGTCCACACACACACACACACACACACACACACGAAGACTCAATCTCTATCTATCTATCTATACAAAAATAAACTTAATCGAACACACTGTAAACCATAACGCTCTTAAATAATGAATTGGTTTGAGTAGGGTAAACTTAAATTAAACACACAGTATTAGTTCAATTAACTGTAAGTATATAGACTTCTTTTTCTTTTGAGTTCACAAAACTGACACATTTTAAGTATGAATTGTTTCATTGTTTTGAGTTTTATTAACTTATGTTAATTTATACTTACTTAAATTTAAATTAAACTGAGCTTGGATTTCTTCATCCCAGCATGCTTTGCCATGGCACTTGAAAGGGAGTGTTATATAAAAAAAATTTGTGCAAGATTAATGTAAAGTTGGAGATTTAGTAGTGTTTACTGTTTAGCTATGCTAATTTAGAAGGGTGTCTGTAATGTTGTGTTTTTTGGGGGGGTTACCATCATGGTGGCAAGTAGAGTTGAGAACAGGTACTGTATGTTGTATGTTCTGCAGTACAATGAATGGAGTACTCATTCAACAATTGCTATGCTCTGCTAATGCTATTAAAGCACTGTTACCAATTAGTAGGTTAGCATTTATTGAATTAGCCAGTTAAGAGTTAAGAGCAATTCAAATCCAATTACCAAATAAAAATCCCTTTAAGACAAGACATTTCATTCGGGGGACATCTTTGAAATGCCTCTCGGGCATGCAAGTGCAGCTCCTATCTCTTTGAACTGGGAAACATCAAATTCTCCAAAACGGTTCGCCAAGCTTACGAATAATTTTCAGATTTTAAATCATCATAAGTAGTCGGAGTGCCTGCCTTCCTATATACATATACATATACATATACATATATATATACATATACATATATACATATATATATATATATATATATATATATATATATATATATATATATATATATATATATATATATATATATATATATATATATATATATATATATATATATATATATGGGCATATATATATATATATATATATATATATATATATATATATATATATATATATATATATACAAAATAAGTCTTTGTTACAGTGAGAAATTGTTGTTTAGGATGGATAGGGATAGTCAAAAAAAAATCTAAACTATCATCATTTATATCACTTGCTCTCAAAACTCATTTGTGAACATTTACATGATTATCCACAAATGTGCTATGAGAGTTTTAAAGGGAGGAACTAAACATGCATATATAAAACATCACTTGTTGTATGCCCAAGTGTATTTGTTTACACAAGGCTGTAGGGAACACACGCACAACACCTCAGTGCTATGTTTGCCAGTGTGAAATATTCAAACATGCATTAGCTGACACATGGACGACTCTATGACACAGTGTGAAAGAATAGCTAGTGCACACTCAAAAAGGCATGATGTTTGTATACATATAACCTCACAAAGGTGGTTCTATCATGAAACAGCATCTGCAAGCTATTTCACAGTATTTCTATAATGTGACGCAGTGAATCAGGACATTCAACAAGGGGTGGAGGGAGTTCCAGTCACACACTTCACACAGCCCATGCAACGGTTCTGTTACTGGGAACATGACTACTTTCAAGATGATCATTTCAAATAAATGATGTTTCTTTTGAACTGAACAGGAGAGAAAGGGATCAAATAAGCGTGTACTCAGAGAGACAGAAAAATAAACTGAAGGGAAATGAGGGATGTCAGTTCTCTGTAATTTTGGTCAAAAACATGTTTAATGACCACTCTCCCTCCCACAAACACACATTCCAATAAAGTGTTTGAAAAGTAACAGACAAGGTTTTTCCAAGCCTAACACACTGTGGTTTTAGAAGAGGCAGGAAACTGTGGGACTAATAGCTAACGGACAAACAGATTCCAGTGTTTACATTTGAATCTGAAATGAACAGCGCCTCGCATTGAGTGCTAAGTTCCCTGGGATAGAAAGAGTGAGTTGTGTGTGTAGTACCCAATACTTGCCAATTTGCTTTGGCTTTGCGAATGCTCAAGCTCAATTACCGCACAAACTCTTTAGGACAGACATACGAGCGGTAGTATCTGTAAAATACCCACGTCTAAACAATCTGCACACATTCGTCATAAGGATTTAACGTTAGTTATATGGGGAAAAAACTGAGCTAGAGTAGCCCAGGTATGTTCTGTCTCTTCCTCCTTTCAGACAGCAGGTCTAAGGGATGTTTACAGAGCCACTGAATGGAGACTAACAAAAAAGACGTCTCTAACATCTTACAGCGATTAAGTTACAGTCTAGACACACAAAAGACAGATAAAGAGACACCAAGAAGCATGGAATATAGCAGAGAAAGAAAAAACAACTGGCAAAAAGTCAACAACTTTTGCCACTCACCGTATAAAAGTAGCAGACCCTTTTAAAAGACAGCCTCTTTTTCAGACTCATGGTCTTTTCGCGACGTTTGTCCATTCATATAGCGCAGCTGCCAACGTGTAGAGACCCAACGCATTGACTAACGAATCCATTCCTCTCGTACGCCTTAAACTGCTCTCATTTCATTCCTCTACAGCAAGAGCCGACATGCTTTCCGGGCGCAAGACAGACACTCAGTCTTACTGACGAGGAAGTTCCATTCTGATTCTGTGCTGTTACTATGACAACCTTGACTCCGCAGAAAGCGCATGGGTTGCGAGTGAGAAATTCAGATGGAGAAGAATACGACGGGATTCTCTCATTCCTCTCTTGCTTGACCTGCGTAGTAACTAAAAAAACAGATGTCAGACTCGGTGATCTTTTTCAACACTGACTAGCTCCTCTTTCTTTTCTCTCCCTTAGAGGAATCAAGAAATGCTTACTCAACCGTTTCACCATCCCTGGCTGACACAACTCAAATAAATCCTCCATTCAGAACAAAAGAAAGCACTCACTCCGGGCCTCCACCGGCACAGCACAGCGCTGCCACTTTAAATAATCATCCCTCTTAATTTCCCAACGTCTAAAAACACAGCCAGGGAACTCAGCAGCCAAACTCTGCTGAGTTTCTTAGTGCTGTAACAAACGTGGAATCCAAGAGGATAGACAGGCCTCTGGTACGTCCTGCTGAAAGGCGTATTTTTTGAGGAAAGTGAGGCGCAGGGTAGTTGGAGAATGACGTAAGGTGAATGACCATGTCGTGAGAGTGGATGTTAATGAAAGGCAGGTTCTGGAGCAGGTCATATCAGAACAGAGAGAGAAAGTAATAAAAATATCCCAGAGCTGGAGGTACAAAGGCAGTGTTTGATACAAACCTTGTGAGCTCGATTCAAAAATATTTGCAGCAAAATTGGCAATTTCCTGAGTAGGAGGGTGAAAAAGAAAGATCTTAAAAATACTTGGCACATGTTTTTCAGAGAACATAAAAAAATACATATTAGAGGACCATTAAAATTATGCTGCTTGGCTGCTGGTGAGAGATCTTTAAGGGAGGTTTGAGAGCCTTATTTTTAATATTTTGGGTGGGCTGTTTTTTATCTCCCATCATGAAAGCTAAAACCGTTCGGCTCCATTCAAATTATCTTATTATCTATAAGTTCATTACTATATAAATATGGAACACTTGTCTATGGCCCTTGGTAGATCTTAAAAAAGATCTTTAAAAAAGTTTTTAACTTAAGTTGCTTCTCAAACATGTTTTATCTGATGTGCGCCAATAACATAAAATAGGTCTCATAAATTATATATTCAAAATATGCCATTGCAAATATGGAATATGTCAATGAATTCTAATAAATAAAAATATATAAACTAATACAGGTTAATAAAAATAAAATTTTAAAATGTTTTAAATAGGCTATATTTATCATTTAAAAATCATTTAAAAATTAATCTATTTTTTAAGTTCTCGGCTGGGTATGCTGGGGGAAATAGCAATGTGAGCAACATAAATAATGTTGATTGCTTTGAATGAGTTGGTAATGCGTTCTCTGAAGGCTGGAATACACTACATGACTTTTGCCCATATTTTCTTCCACAATTTGCAGTCTGGACACATAACACTATAGTCAGATTTTGGGCAAGCAGAGTGGAGCGATTTTGCAGAAAATCACAGTAAATGATGGGCACAGACTCTGATTCCAATCCAGTTGCAGGTAATGAACGTTTGATTTTTTTTTTTACCCATTTTAGAACACATATTGTTTACATTTGCTGTGTATATCCTAGCAATGAGGTGTATGTTTCTCTGCAAGTTATTGTTTTTGTAACGACTTTGAAAGTGTGACTCTCAGTTGTTTAGTGCATGACGTTCAGTTTTTCTCTGTAACCATTTACAAAGCTGGAAAGCATATGATGTCTATAGTCTTGTACAATCTGTGAAGATTTTAAAAGATACAGTAGGGCAAAAAAGTATTTAGTCAGCCACCAATTGTGCAAGTTTTCCCACTTAAAAAGATTAGAGAGGCCTGTAATTTTCATCATAGGTACACTTCAACTATGAGAGACAGAATGAGAAGAAAAAAAATCCAGAAAATCACATTGTCTGATTTTTAAAGAATTTATTTGCAAATTATGGTGGAAAATAAGTATTTGGTCACCTACAAAAAAGCAAGATTTCTGGCTCTCACAGACCTGTAACTTCTTCTTCTAAGAGGCTCCTCTGTCCTCCACTCGTTACCTGTATTAATGGCACCAGTTTAAACTCCAAACTCCACTATGGCCAAGACCAAAAAGCTGTCAAAGGACACCAGAAACAAAATTGTAGACCTGCACCAGGCTGGGAAGACTGAATCTGCAATAGGTAAGCAACTTGGTGTGAAAAAATCAAATGGGGGAGCAATTATTAGAAAATGGAAGACATACAAGACCACTGATAATCTCCCTCGATCTGGGGCTCAACAGAAGATCTCACCCCGTGGGGTCAAAATGATCACAAGAACGGTGAGCAAAAATCGCATAACCACATGGGGGGACCTAGTGAATGACCTGCAGAGAGCTGGGACCAAAGTAACAAAGGCTACCATCTGTAACACACTTCGCTGCCAGGGACTCAAATCCTGCAGTTCCAGACGTGTCCCCCTGCTTAAGCCAGTACATGTCCGGACCCGTCTGAAGTTTGCTAGAGAGCATTTGGATGATCCAGAAGAGGATTGGGAGAATGTCATATGGTCAGATGAAACCAAAATAGAACTTTTTGGTAAAAACTCAACTTTTCCTGTTTGGAGGAGAAAGAATGCTGAGTTGCATCCAAAGAACACCATACCTACTGTGAAGCATGGTGGTGGAAATATCATGCTTTGGGGCTGTTTATCTGCAAAGGGACCAGGACGACCATGTATCATGAGATTTTGAGTAAAAACCTCCTTCCATCACCAAGGGCATTGAAAATGAAACGTGGCTGGGTCTTTCAGCTTGACAATGATGCCAAACACACAGCCCGGACAACAAAGGAGTGGCTTCGTAAGAAGCATTTCAAGGTTATGGAGTGGCCTATCTCCAGATCTCAACTCCATAGAAAATCTTTGGAGGGAGTTGAAAATCCGTGTTGCCCAGCGACAGCCCCAAAACATCACTGCTCTAGAGGAGATCTGCATGGAGGAATGGGCCAAACTACCAGCAACAGTGTGTAAAAACCTTGTGGAGACTTACAGAAAACGTTTGACCTCTGTCATTGCCAACAAAGGGTATATAACAAACTAATGAGATTAACTTTTGTTATTGACCAAATACTTACTTTCCACCATAATCTGCAAATTAATTCTTTAAAAATGAGACAATGTGATTTTCTGGATTTTTCTTTCTCATTCTGTCTCTCGTCGTAGTTGAAGTGTATACCTATGATGAAAATTACAGGCCTCTCTCATCTTTTTAAGTGGGAGAACTTGCACAATTGGTGGCTGACTAAATACTTTTTTGCCCCACTGTAAATACAGTATTCGATATTCACATTAGTGAAATACAAGGTTCTGAGAGATGTTGGTTATGAACATTGACAGCATGACAGTGCTTCAGATCACAGCTGACAGCACTGCAAGTTCATATTCTAATGCATTGCTTGGCCCAGATCTTCACTCTAGTACCGTGGCACACATTTCAGATGGGGATTAGCTCTCTGAATCAGGGGAAGTCCTGGGGCTCTCAAGAGAAAACCAATACATAATACTGAGTCAAATCTCAAGTCATTTGAATGCAGATCCACATTCATTTTGGTTCTCTCTGGCTGTTCCCAGTGGGAATGAAGGCATTAACAGTGGTTCTCTCTTCTAATGGAGCTTATGTGAGCTAAGCGGGCTGGCAAACAGACAAAACTCTATATAGCAAGACATTTCATGGAAGTGGCCATTATAAAAACCTTTTATATAATATCAACTTATATTATAATATATGATAGGTTTCACGACATTGCCCCACGCATGCTCTGGTGCATTATAACTTTACATATTTTTTAGGTGTTAAATGCTCAACCATGGCAACTTTGGTGACAATTTAAAACATGGAGCTAAAAATAAACTTGAATACACCCTTTAGTCTTCATTAATCAATGAACTGTAGTAAATGCTAAGTTTGTCAAAACGTTTTTTTTTTCATTCATCCAAAAGAATTCCTTTATACATAAACATGGATGACAAGCCTGAACAACACTGCAAAATGCAAACTAGAAGAAAGATAATCAGCATAAACAAAATCATCAATGGTGACACCGTTCAACAATATGTATATATACACTTGTTATGGTTGCATTTTATTTTACAGTATGTGCACTTACGTGTACTTGCCTAAGGAATTACTGGGTAATATAAGGCAATTACATTGGTTAAGATTAGGTTTAGGGGTAGGTTCAGGGTTTGTACCTAGTTATAACCCAGTTATTAAAATATGTGCATAGTATGTATATTGGGAACAGGACTAAAAGTGCAACCCTTGTTATTTCCACAAAAAGTAAAGTTTAGCTGATTTCTTTATTGAAAGACAACCTTGTCTCAATACTGCCCTCTGCTGTATCTTCCAACACAGACACACACTCACTCAACTCGTTCACAAAATTATTAAATACTATAATAAATAAAAAGAACATTGCATATGCTATACAAGGACTCCAAGATAAATCTAAATGATATTTAGTTAAATATAGAAGTTGATTTAGATTAAACAAAAAATCTAATAAACTTCTGTTTTGGGTGAAATTCTACTCTTCCCAAGAAAAAGAAAAAAAAAAGTCCTTTTCCCCAAACTTAAACAACACACAACTTCACCGCAATATCAAATGAGTTCACTAACAAAGTATTCATGTTTCATAATGTTTCACGCAACTTGCTCAATAAGATCTGATTAAATGATCTGACACTTTTTGATTCTGTTCTTTTTTTCTAAGGGGAGGGCAGCTTAAAATGAAATGTTTGTTTTGTCTAAGGCTTTACAATTTCAACAATAAAACACTCCAACACATTCACGCAATTGAGATAGTGAGACTGAAGACAAAGTTGCTTTAAAATTCATAGATGACACCTGTATAACTACAAGAAAAAAAACAATAATAATAAATAATAAAAAAATGATAAATACAGAAATCTTTCACCAGGAGCTCATAAGAATTCAATGACACCTGATTGGACAATTTAGGTCACATGATTATCATATGCAAGATGATTCGTGATCAAACCATAAAAGGTAAAATAATAATTACATGTGCAAATATATTTCATATAGCTAATTGCTTTAGCATACAATTACATCATTAAAAACATACAGTATATAAAAGCACAAATCATGTCAATGAATGGCATCAAATGAGCATTTGATATGCAAATTCTCTTGATAACCTGTTCCTCAGCACAGTTTTTAAACTAATTTGAGGTTTCAACAGACAAGGACCTGCATTCCAAAGCAAGATCGCACAAGCACTTGTGTGCAAGTGGTGTTAAAATCCAAGAGCGCCTCCTGATCACAACCTTACTCTTAAATATTAACAACACAGACTCCTGCTATAGAAAACTGACAGAGCATCCACAACCCCCACCTCAACTAAAACACTCTTCCTCTAAACACAACATGACTTGACACATTAAACAAGCACACTAGTCCGTACAAATGTGCATGTACAGGTACTCACTCCATCAGGATTGACGCTCAAAGTTGGCTCCATGTATGGCAGTGTTAGACTCCACAGTTTGGCGTTAAATGACTCCACGCTCTGTAAACACATCCATCCACTGGCTGTGTCCAATACGGCATGTGTGAGCACACACAAGTGTGCAAAGAGTCCGTGTTCACAGTCTGTCCCTGTCACTGTCCCTGCGTCTTGTGTCGTTTGATTCTCCCCATTTCTCTCTCTCCCTCTCTCTCTCTGTCTTTCCACCCACTCCGCTGTAATTCCTATTCCGCCCACAGAGCCCAGGGCTCACAGACAGAGATGCAGAGACACGCTCGCAAGCGAGAGTGAGTGTGTGTGCGTTCACACTCATATACTTCACAGAGGCGTGAGAAACAGCCACACACACATGCACGCACACACACACACACACAAACACACACACACACACACACACACACGCATTCTGAAATATAAGTGCTTCACAGTGGGATTCTTCATGTTATTTACACAGTGTGTTGTGTCACCTACTTAGTATGCCTTGAGCACAGCATCTGCTAAAAGAAGGGAGCGTGAAAGAATCACTGTGTGTGTGTGTGTGTGTGTGTGTGTGTGTGTGTGTGTGTGTACAATTAAGGGGGTTCAGCTTCCTAGCATGTGTTTATTTCAGTGTGTGTACAATCACAGTCAGTGTGCACAACAAAACACATCCGGAACATTCAATTGTTAGTCTTAGTATGTTTGTGTGTGTGTGGATTTGTCTTGTTTGACAGGCACTATTAAAGCATAAATCTGGTATGAAGAGCTACATTCTTCAACAAGTCCCAACCCTGTTATCTCCGTAAGCAGTGTTTAAGAATCTGAGGGGTCTGTTTTTTGGACCCTGGAGCAAAGTAGTATCATCACTGTAATAAATCTGTCAGAAATTGTGACTGTTGTGATGGTTCATGCAAATGACCGTATTTGCTTCGGCCGCAGAGAGTTAAAAATTCAACATATTGCCTATGCTATATTGATTATACAAATTATATAATGAGATTATACACCCATCCAGACTCACAAACATTTTGGGTGAGAAAATACACATACAATACACGAAAATACATGTACAAACAGAGTGATTCTGAAAAACTCTTCTAAATCAGGCGGTCACAAGACAGAGAGTTGAGACAAGTTGCTTTCTGGGTTGCATAATTATTGGGATTCTATCTTGTTTTTTAAATCAAGCTTTTAAACTAAAGGAAATACTTTTCCAGTGCTGTGTCATTAATATTTAATCAATCCTTGCGTTGCACAACAAAACAGTATTTAGGTTACAATTTTCAGAATTAGCATTATAAAAATTTTAAAAAATGTATCCACAATTCTAATGTTCTAACAGTGTGTAATCTTGTGATGATTTAACCATCATGAGTCTTGTTTTCACAGATGCATGACTTCATGTATGCTGCAATTTTCTCAAGACTCTCAAAGTGATTCAAATTGTGCAATCATTCAGGCCCATTGCCCCAATCATACAGCGAGGATCCATACAAATGTGAACCAACTTCCCTGTCACCAAGTTGTTTGAGCAATACAATACAGCATATCTGATTATGCAATTACATTTCTATCATGCAACATAAAAACAGTATTTACATATAGTCAAGATTAGACTTAATTCCTGTTCAGACCAATTATGATAAATATAAAGATAACTATATTAGCATCCACACCAGCGGACAATATCGTTGTGTTTATTCTACAGGCATGCTTTTCTGTTGCTCGAGCTTGTTATAGCAGGATATATTCTGATTTTAGATTCTGTTTTTATCATAATGATATCGTTTTTCTGGGCCGTTATCGTTATAGCTGTGGTGTGGACGATTTCTTTATCATTATCTTCCTTAGTGTGAATGAGACTCACATGTTCATTAAAGAACCAGGGTTTTCAATCTCTTGGAAAAGCTGGAGTAGCCTAATATAAAAAGTGTGGTTTCTAGACCTGGAAGTTATGTAAATGAATAAAATCGTAAAACTACATAGCCACTTTTACAATACATATATTTTTTCTAGTTAAAATCTTTTTTTATTATTATTATTTTTGTTTTTAAAAATACTTTTATCCAGTAAATTACAAACCTTTTTTTTTTTTTTTAAATGAAGTGCTTTAAATGTCTGTAATCCCGAAATGTAATTCAGGCCTTTGAATATTGTTGTGGACAAAGGGGGGCCTTGGAGTCAAAAAGGATGAGAATGATGGAGGGGAATATTTATGACATCAGCCAAAAAGTCATACTGGAAATTACTTAAAGTTATTCATCTTTTATGAAAGATTAAAATACTAATTTTCTTTAAAATCATTCAACGCAGGACCAGAAATGTGTATTTCAAGTTCCCTTGCATGGTCTGTTTATGACGTCAGTCAGTCTCAGGAGTGCCTTTCAGTTTAAATTACCCTTGTAAAATGAGTTTGTATTTAAAAATAAATGTATTCGTGACTCTCAACGATAGTCACGATCAGTTTTGAATCGGGGGGAGGGTGAAATTTGTTGGCTCAGTGAGCAAACTAAAGGCTCGAAAGGCTGGCATGATGTCACACAGTGTTTGTGGGCATGAAGAGAAATGCCATCTCACTGGGTAAACACTCGCTGACAAGATAACTGCATAGCTCGCTTTCTCTTACATGATAGGCCAGCCAGAGGAAATGTGTGTGTGTACTGGAGAAGCCGATAATTAGTGCCTTTCCTGATGTTGTTTGTGTATGTTCATCTCAGAGCTTGAGAGTGTGTGTCACAGCATTTAAGGACAGTATTCAATTAGCATGTGATTTAAGAGTGTGTATGCACGTTCATGCCTCACTGTGTGAGTTCGTAGGAGAGTCTCTGCTAACGAGAAGAATGCTGCTCAATGCTCATTAGCGCGCACACACACACTAATTACGGTGCTGCTTCACAAAGCGAGCTCTGTTCACACACAAGTGCCGTCACCCTGCATATGCACAGCTCTGAGAAAAGAGACGAAGCCACCGGAAGACAAGACAGAGAGATGAGAGGATATAATAAAAAGAGAGACGTCGGGAAAATGATAGAAAGAAGAGAGAAAAAAAATACAATATTCAACCTTCATTTCCACACACAGCATTATTCCAGTTTCTGTCTTAAATATCAATGCATTTGTTAGCATTTGAAGATGATAACACAGATGAAAAAAAATTCTCTCTTCTTCACCCGATACAACCCACTTTAAACTCGCTTTATGCAATCAGGCCAGTGTTTGTTCCAGCCACTAACTAGAGGAAGCGTTTCATTCTTTTATCTTATCATACCCGATCAACAATGTGACTGTCCCGTCAGAGTGGCACGGAGACTCACTTTCACGCTATGTGACTCAGCTGGTAAATAGGGATTTCTGCTCTTTAAAAGAGAAAGGATTTGATCATGAGACTAAACAAGTCCAAAAGATTAACTGTTTTCTGGGTTACTCATTATTAACAGATCACTTATAATAGTGGACAAAGGTACGATTATTATATATATAATAATCGTACCAATGATAACCTTTGGAAAACAGAGTAGAGTATTTATTTAACAATAATTATTTAATTAAAATTGAATATACAGGATATTTTATAAACACTGTTATATTTGATACATTACAGGTTTAGGGTTGATAAGATAAAAAACACTTTTATTCAGCAATAAATAATTCAATTGATTAAAACAACAATGACAATAAAGACATGTAAGATTTATATTTCAAATAAATATAATTATACTTCTAAACTTTCTTTTTTAATAAAAAAAAATAAATCCTGAAAAAATGTATCATGATTTCCACAAAAATCTTATATATATATATATATATATATATATATATATATATATATATATATATATATATATATATATATATATATATATATATATATATATATATTTATATGATATCATATCATATCATATATCATATCATATCATTCATTTAATTGCTATATTACATAATTATAAGTATATTATATCATTTTTATATATATTATAACATTTAATAATTATTATTCTTACAGTTTTAAAATTTTTACATCTTTACATCTTTACATATGGAAAAGGTTTTATAGGTATTTATAGTGCATTCAGATGGCACTATAGAAATACAAAGTCTAATAAATTCTACATAGTCTACATACAATGTAAAAATATATTTTGAATGAAATATCTGACATGAAAGCATCTGACAATTACATGAATGTAAATGTGTTATTCTCAAGAAACTGAACTCCTTAAAGGAACACTCCACCGTTTTTAGAAATAGCGCAAATAGATATGTGGGCAAATGCATTTTTGTCTCAGTGCATGCATTGTTTTAATTTGGCAGGGTCGCCGCTAGCTTAGCTTAGCATAATGAATGGAATCCTATGTTGCCAGCTAGCATGTCCCGAGTAAAAGTGATCAAAAAAACAAAACAAAACCCCACCTAATTACTTCTTGTGGCCTGCATATTCACAACGAGTACAAATAGCGATGCAGATTAAGACTAGGCGATTTCCTAGGCAGATATTAACTTGGGACTATATTATGGGGAAGCACAGGCGAAGCACTGCTACTTGGGTGCAGAGATATCACGCAACACATGAAATCACCAAACTTCCGTCAACATACCGGTGTATGTTGTGCATGTGTTGCATAATTGACAATGGAGAAATGCTAATAGTGATATTTGCCTTGGCAAGCACCACTTATCATTGCTATGCTTCTGATAATATTAGTGAATGTTAACCACAGATTGATGTTCATTTAAAACAAGTTAAGGCTGAAGTGTGCAATTTCTCCGCCACTAGCATTACTGAATGTAAATTGCAAAAATAATGCTTTTTCAACAATTCCCCCCATATCAAGCAGGGCAGTATGCTCCAAAAAACAAGCAATGTTTTCATAGCACCACGGATCAACAGTGTTTACGCTTTTCAGGCAAATTCAGTGTACAAATGGCTTACTTATAGTGGACTCTGCAAATCAAGCTGAAATAGAAGAAAATGTGTCAAAAAATAACACACTTCAGCTTTAGTGTTACAAATTAAGCCTCTAATTACACACACACACACACACACACACACACACACACACACACACACACACACACACACACACACACAAAACCCCCATAATAACCACTGGCATTCTGGCAATCAAGCCAGACTGAGATGTGACATGCTGTCAGTTTTTTCTTGCCCTGAGCGCTTCCATCTGAAAATTACACCATCCACGTTTCACCGTCTCCCCCGTTGCCATGACAATCTGCCGTCACTACATTTGTGTGTGCGTCACATGAACACGCAGATGCACTCTATCGCTTTGACTGCTGGGTCTAAAATTAAACTCACGTGTGCGAGTGTGACCAGAGCCATTAACACGCTGGAATTCCCTCGCTGCGGTGTCAAATCTGTTTTACAGGCATACAGCCGATGTTTCAAAAATAAGGCCCCTACAGTTCTAACCTCCAGCAGGTTGATTGTGTGTGTTTGTTTCAGTTTGCATCTCTGAAGCACTGCGTAGGTTACTCATTCCTTATGTAATCATTCCCAACCCACCGGCTGATAGGATCGGAATGCTGGGAAGTTTTTGAAGTGAGAATGAAAGAGAGATACAGGGAAAGGTGGAGGCCTACGCCCGGAAGAAAAAAACGAAGCATTCGGGGAACCTCACCTCAAGGTCATCGAGTGAGCGAGCCATACTGAGACGCTTAGAACGTCCAAAAGATCGTCTGCCGGAGGAACGCTGAGGAAAGCCCATAGTGATGCCTTTGAACCTTCCACCCTGTGAGAAAAGACATTAGAGTAGAGGTAAAGACATTAGTAACATAGACTTGACAATTTACCATTTTTGTACTGTGTTTGACCAAAATATTTACATATACATTTACAATGCAGTTGTCCTCATTATACAATACATATTGCAGGGTCGGTACGGATACTGTAAAATAAAATTCCAGGACTTTCAAGGACTTTTCAAGCACCACTTTTTTGGTTTCAAGGACTACAATCAGGGATCTCACTTATCAAACAATGTCTTTATCTTAAACCCTACAAAAGGTAATGGAATGGTCCGTTTTCTTATACATCACGTGTGCGTCGCTTACCTGGAAAATATACTAGTAAAACAAAATGGTACAAATACAGTACAGCACATGCAAAGTATGCAATGACTGTGGCAACTTTAAGTACAGAAACATTGCCAAAGCCCTAGAACTTTAGGTGCATAAAAGAGCAAATAGAAAGAGTGCATAAACTTCTTAAACGATTTTACGAAAATATAATAAAAGAAGAAAACAAAGGATTTCATTAGTTAAATGTAAAGAATTTCAATGTACAACAACAAGTAATTATTTTGTAATATAATGGATAGTTTGCCTTAAATATATATATATATATATATATATATATATATATATATATGTATATATATATATATATATATATATATATATATATATATATATATATAAATATATACATATATATATAAATATATACATATATATATAAATATATATATATATATAAATATATATATATATATATATATATATATATATATATATATATATATATTTTTTTTTTTTATTATTATTATTATTTTATTTATTTATTTTTTTAGATTTATGTTACAATGTATCATTAAATTATAATAGGAATGCAACTGAATTTCCAGCAGATGCAAGAAAGAGAAGATATAGTTTGGGTGAAATTAGATGAAATTAATACTCTTATTCAGCAAGGATGCATTAAATTGATCAAAACTGAAAGTAAGTCTATTGCATTAAAAAATCTATTTTTAATAAATGCTATTCTTTTAAACTTTCTATATTTAAAGAAATGTTTTAGGGTCTTCACAAAATCATTAAGCAGCACAACGGTTAATAAATGTTTCTTGAGCACCAAATCAGCATATTAGAATGATTTCTGAAGGATTGTATATGATTTTATATAGTTGATATGATATGATCATTTATCAGACCTCAACACAATTTGCATCCTTCATCCATAATTCTGAGTCTGGGGGTCAGGCTGAATAATCACATTACAATGTCCATCTACCAAAACTGTCTCTTGAGAGATGTAAGTGATGTTTTGTCTCCCTCTTCCTATTTTTAAACTTTCCTCATCCACTCCATGTGTGAAATACACAGAGGAGCCAGTAAACAACTCTCCTCGCACTGTTTGATTTCATTGTGGTGATAGCACAAGATCACATGAACAGACACAGAGTTTGCTCACTCCCTTAGGGAAATGAGAATGTGCTTTGGTGTACGTGCAAAAATGTAACTGTGTGAAGGTTACCATACTAATGTTTCTTTTGTCAGCAAAGTTTTTATGAGATATAATTTAAATGTGATGTGCGTGTCACTAGCATCACTACAGTTTTGCTAAAAAAAATTAAGATACATATAAATATATATATACACAACAAAAGCTGGGACACTACAAATTGTGAATAAAAACAGAATGCAATGATGTGGAAGTTTCAAATTTCAATATTTTATTCAGAATACAACATAGATGACACATTAAAATGTTTAAACTGAGAAAATGTATAATTTTAAGGGAAAATAAGTTGATTGTAAATTTCATGGCATCAACACATCTCAAAAAAGATGTGACAAGGCCGTGTTTACCACTGTGTGGCACCCCCTCTTCTTTTTATAACAGTCTGCAAACGTCTGGGGACTGAGGAGACAAGTTGCTCAAGTTTAGGAATAGGAATGCTGTCCCATTCTTGTCTAATTCAGGCTTCTAGTTGCTAACTGTCATATGTCTTCTTTGTAGCATCTTCCTCTTTATGATGCGGCAAATGTTTTCTATGGGTGAAAGATCTGGACTGTAGGCTGGCCATTTCCATACCCGGATCCTTCTTCTAAACAGCCATGATGTTGTAATTGATGCAGTATGTGGTCTGGCAATGTCATGTTAGAAAATGCAAGGTCTTCCCTGAAAGAGACGACATCTGGATGGGAGCATATGTTGTTCTAGAACTTGGATATACCTTTCAGCATTGATGGTGCCTTTCCAGATGTGTAAGCTGCCCATGCCACATGCACTCATGCAACCCCATACCATCAGAGATGCAGGCTTCTGAACTGAGCACTGATAACAACTTAGGTTGTCCTTGTTCTCTTTGGTCCGGATGACAATGGAGTCCCAGTTTTTCAAAAAGAACTTTAAATTTTGTTTCAGCTGACTACAGAATAGCACTTTGCCATTGTCCATTTTAAATGAGCCTTGGCCCAGAGAAAACGTCTGCGCTTCTGGATCATGTTTAGATATGGCAACGGTGAATGGCACGGTGGATTGTGTTCACCGACAAGTTGTGGAAGTATCCCTGAGTTTCTTTTTTTTTTTTTTAAGTATTTTTTGCATGTGTAAAACTTTCAGTAACACTTTAAAGGAACACTCCACCGTTTTTAGAAATAGGGCTTATTCAACTTCTTTCCTACTTTTAGATATGTGGGCAAATGCATTTTTGTCTCAGTGCATGCTAGCTGGCAACATAGGATTCCATTCATTATGCTAAACTAAGCTAGCGGCGACCCTGCCAAACTAAAACAATGCATGCACTGAGACAAAAATGCATTTGCCCACATATCTAAATGTAGGAAAAGAAGTTGAATAAGCCCTATTTCTAAAAACGGTGGAGTGTTCCTTTAGAATAATGGCCATTAGTTAACATTAGGTAATGTATTAACTAACAAGAACTAACCATGAGCAGTTCATTTGTTACTGTATTTGTTCATCTGTTAACGTTAGTTAATAAAAATACAGCTCTTAACGGTTAGTTCATGTTAGTTCACAGTGCATTAACTAGTGGTTGTTAGGGTGTTTCTTTGTTCCCCAAAGTATGTGATATTCTGTTTCCTAGAGATGACTTTCTTCAATGTAAGACTTTTTAGTAGACTTGACCAAAAAGTATCATTTGTCTATTTGTCAATTATATAGTGATGAATGAACCAGCTCTCTTTTGGACAATGCAGTAAATGTGTGAATTCCTACTGAAATTCACTAAATTTCACCAACAAAAATGCACCAAACAACGGAATATGTGACTGCACCTTAAAAGCATCCTCCACCTTAAAATTACAATTCTCTGCTTCATGTCATTCTGTGAAACACAAAGAAAATAATTTGAAAAATCTTGGTATTCAAACAGTTTTGGTGACTACTGACTCCCAATGTAGAGTAAATGTTGAGAGAATTTCTTTTGTTGGGTGAACTATCCCTTTAACTCAGAGTTTTTTGCCTAATTTTTCATGTACCAGGTGCTAAGCGTCACAGAAACAGTGTTTACACATTCTCAACACATTTACCTCATATAAAAGAAAGTATTTTAAGTTAACACATAAAAAATACATATAGGATATTAACCCTAATCAATTCTGTAAATACTTAATGACGCGGCACCATGTCATGTTTTGTGTTCAGAGAAAGCCCAACAGCAACACCAGACAGAAACCGAAGGACGAATGTACAAAGATGGGCAAACTATTTGTCAGACAGAGACGCAGCCTGAGAGGGATAATTTTCATAGGCTAAAGTTTAGAGACTGATTGAGCAGATGACAAGAGCAGCATAATCAAATGGTCTCCTGTGTTGCCTAGAAACATTGAGCACTCTGTGTGTTCAGGCTCATCATTATGACACATCAAGTGCTAACAAACATATGCGCACACACAAATATGCCAACACAAGTGACTACATGCACATGAGGGTCAGGGAAGTACATACTTTAGCTGTGCACATGTATGTTTCCACATTTAAAGGGATAGTTCACCCAAAAATGTAAATGTTGTCATCATTTACTCACCCATGTTGTTACAAACCAATTTTACTTTTTTTTCTTCTGCAGAACACAAAAGCAGATATTTTGAAGAATGTTGGTAATCAAACAGTTTTCCCAAATTGCCTTTATGTTCCCAAGAAGAAAGTAAGTCATACAGGTATGGAATGACGGTGAGTACACAATGACAGAATTCAAATTGTTGGTGAAATATCCCTTTAAGGCTAACAAGAAGAGACATTTACATAATATCTCTTTCAATCGCAAGCATGCAAAGACACCATGATCACACACACACACACCATAAAAGGAAACCTTAGAGAATCAGTAGAGGACAAATGATCAGTCCTATGGAAACACATTAACACAGGGTCCTTAAATAAAAGATATGACCGTTAAAAACTACACGGATCAGGCATAACATGCCAAATGATGATCTCTTCATCACGGCACCTTTTAGTGGGTGGGATATATTAGGCAGCAAGTGAACATTTTGTACTCAAAGTTGATGTGTTAGAAGGAGAAAAATGGGCAAACGTAAGAACTTGAGCGAGTTTGACGAGGGCCAGATTGTGATGGCTAGATGACTGGGTCAGAGCATCTCTAAAACTGCAGCTCTTGTGGGGTCTTCCCGGTCTGCAAAAGTGGTCCACGGAAGGAATATTGGAGAACCGCGATAATGCTGGTTCTGATAGAAAGGTGTCACATGTTTGTTGCATATGGGGCTGCATAGCCGCAGACAAGTCAGGGTGCCCAACAGCGGGCATGTAAGCATCAAAACTGAACCACAGAGCAATGGAGAAGGTGGCATGGTCTGATGAATAACGTTTTCTTTTACATCACGTGGTTGGCCGGGTGTGTGTGCGCCGAGACCACACACAGCACCAGGGTGCACTATAGAAAGAAGGCGAGACGGTGTGATGCTTTGTGCAATGTTCTGTTGGGAAACCTTGGGTCCTGCCATCCATGTGGATGTTACTTTGACACGTACCACCTGCCTAAGCATTGTTGCAGACCATGTACACCCTTTCATGGAAACAGTATTGGTGGTACTGTGGTGGATGTAGGGGTATGCTATATATATCGTCTGCGATAATATCGTAATTGTTGTTTTAACGATGTGCGATCAGACATTATCGAGTATATCCCTCACACACACCCCAGAGAGTGCACGCATACCCCACGTGATGTAGTTTGTTGATTAGATTAATGCAGGTGCGCATTTCACTTTCCGCTTTCACAGCGTGCTATATTTATATAATATAATATAGTTAAGGTGCTATTGATTTTATACAAGTTTACTAAACAAGAAGTTAATATTAAGTGACTTACAGTTTAGACTTCCATATTGCCTGTTTTTGCTCTATTTCGCCAACGAAAAATTGTTCAAAACAAACACACAGCACTGTATCTGCGTCTTTGAGCAACACACAGCGGTGTTTTCATATTGAACGAATCAGCTTTTTGAACAAATCAATTGAATCAATGATTCAATGACTATGATAGATTCAGAAAGTCAAATGCTTCGTTCCTTGAATGAATCAGCTGTTTGAATGAATCGGTTGAATCTCAATGACTCACTCATTAAACATGACTTGCTGCCACCTACTGGCGGTTTGAATTACACAGTTAAAGTATCTTTACATGTTTTAAATAATTTCAAATATCAATATTATTCAACATTTTGTTTTATACATCAAAACATTATTTATGCATAACTGCAGGATATTAATTTGTCACTTCTGAGCTGTGTAAATGATCTAAATGCCACTTCAGATCCAGCTTCTGTGTTTCCTCTGCACTGCAAAGATACATTTTGTTGATACAATTATTATTTAATTTGATGGTAACAGCCCTATTGTGTCTTATTATAATTGATTTTTATTAATTTAATGAAATTAATACATTTATACAAAAATAAATGTATCAAGGTAAAAAAGATTATTTCTGTCACTTCTGTGAACTGACCACCACACAGAATATCAAGAATATCATAAACTTTAGGAGTCAGCTGACCATGGCAGTCCTACACCTGCCAAGGTACCAGCACAAAAACACACAAAATATCGTCTAATTATCATTATCGAGAAAATCCAAGAAAATATCGTGATATCTTTTTTTTCTTCAATATCGCGCACCCCTAGGTGGATGTGGCGTCTTTCAGCAGGATAATTGCTTCCTGCCACAAAAGTAAAAATGGTTCAGGAATGTTGTCAGGAGCACAACAACAAGTTTGAGGTGTTAACTTGGCCTCCAATTTCCCCAGAATCCCAAGTCCGATCCATGGAGGCCCCACCTCGCAACTGACAGGATTTAAAGGATCTGTAAGGACATATTGGTGCCAGATACCACAGGGGTCTAATGGAGCCCATGCCTCGATGGGTCAGGGCTGTTTTGACAGCCAAAGGGGGACAAACACAATATTAGGTCATAATGTTATGGCTGATGGGTGTATAATGCATATCACTGAATGAACTTAGTTACTATGACAAAATTGTCAACTCTTGTTTTTTTATTTAATATTAAACACTGCAGTATGTATTATAAACAATTTATCTATGCACATAATTTTTTTTATTAATGTGCCCTCATAATCTTTAATCAAAATAACTTCCTTTTCCTCTTTCAGCAACATCCTTTATCTGATGACGTGTGAACTGGTGAGAGGGCGGGACAACCTGTCATTCACAGGACATCACAGCAATAGCAAATCACAACATCCAATGAAATCAAAAATCCAGCCGTACATTTTTCTTGTTTGAGAAGCACTTTACACATCACAATATGGGAGGAAAGACTATTGCAACTACCGTTTCATGGCGACTTTAAAGAAGAGGAAAAACTAAAGAGTTATCCAAAAATTAAAAGAAAACAAAAAGACTGCTCTTGTAGTCCAACAAATGTTCTTACATTCTGCATTCTGGATGCCTGGATACTAGGATAGCCATATTGGGTATCATTAAAAACCCATCAGTAATAGAGGAAAAGGGGAGACAAACATGAGAGACCCACTCTTCATCACCCCAGCGGTTTCCATGGTAATTGAGCAGCACGGCATTGTGAACTAATCTATAGGAAATATTGTGGACTAAACTACGTTCCTTGGATGACTCTTTCAGGCGGTTGCTGAAAAGAAGCATAAAGCTGTCAACATGGGTTTTGGAACACAACACTAAATGTTCCAGATGTTAGTGAGAGCTGCTCTTTTTGTGTGTACTTAGAAGTTGATCCTAGGATGGATATTTTTTATATATTTATATACTTCAAACGACTAATTAAAGAGAAAAAAACACAGAAACATGAGGCTCATATGACTATGCTTACATCAGCACAGCCTAAAGCTCTTTTTTAGGTTGCCAAAGAGTGAATGGCATACAACCTGAAAAGTCTCAAAGTACCACATTCTGTCCTATTTTTTTATTTAATTTCATATCACAACTTGACATATTGATTTATATAATCTATAACTATACTATTTGTACTTTTCTTTCAAAGAACAACTGTTCTTTTGTAGTTTCTTTCTCTATCTCCCCTTTTAAAGGGATAGTTCACCCTAAAATGAAAATTAGCCCATGATTTACTCACCATCAAGCTATAGGTGTATATGACATTCTTCATTCTTCAGAGGAATACAATCGGAGTTATATTAAAGAATGTCCTGGCTATTTGGAAGAATGTTTGTAACAAAGCAAATCTCTACTCCCATTGACTGCCATAGTAAGGAAAAAAATAGGGGAGGGTCACATTCTTCCAAATATCTTCCTTTGTGTTCAGCTGAACAAAGAAATGTATACAGGTTTGGAACAACTTTAGGGTGAGTAAATGATGACATAATTATCATTTTTGGGTGAACTATCCCTTTAAGGTGCAGTTGTGTTAGGATTGAGATAACATCATGGATTCCTGTGGGGAGCAGGGGCGTACTGTGCGCTACATAGACCTTTTAGACTTATCAGGGAGGAGCTATCTTTAAAGAGCTCTGAGGAGCTGTCTTTCCTGTTTACTTCATCCATGAGGAGGAGATGACAAACCATTCCAAGAACTGTTACTTTAAAAACATAATTTATCTGTTTATCGGTTCATAACCATCCCAAAACTATCTCGCTCTCTGTAGGACTGTAAAGAAAAGCTGTCACAGGAAGATTACAATCCAGACACTGCGAAAAGTACACATATAATCAAAACCATAACCATCTCAATCTTTTATGATAAAACAACACTCCACAAGGATGTTTAAGCATTAAGGCCCGTTCACACCAAGAACAATAACTATATTAGCGGACGATGCATATGTTCTGATTATTATAAGTGTGCGCTGTTGTCGCCTGCCACCTTAAATGCTTTATAGTTCTTAAAGCAGAAATGGATTCTGATTGGCAATCATGAAAGTGATTCTAAAAATATTGTTTCTTTGTACAGTTATAATTATGGTTGAGATGTGGACTCGCTATTCTTTTACATTTAGAACAATTTTCAGAATTATATCTATCATCATGGTTATCGCTTGATGTAACTGGCCTTTAGAGTCTATTTTTGGTTATGATTCAGAAGAACGTGTGATCTTTGACAACATTTCTGTACCTCTCTCCTCAAGTCTTGACATGACTTAAGTGGAATTCACAATACATAAGAGTCCCAGTTGTACTCTTTGTAGGTAGTTTACAAATAATATGAACATGAAATAGTGAACAATTATTATTTTGATGGTCCCTTTTAAACATTCTGTTGACTTTTAGTAACTTTGCAACTAATTAACTGTCATTAGAGTATTAGTAGACTGTCAGCTTAATATCTGCTAACTATTTATTGTGATGGTCCTCCAACAAACATTATAAGTAACTTTGCAACTACATGTCAACTTATTCTAACCCTAACCCTACCAGTCTACTAATACTCTACTAACACACTAATGAGAGTTAGTAGACATGTAGGTGCAACGTTACTTATAGTCAACAGAATGTGTTAAAGGGACCATCAAAATAAGGTGAAACCCAATTCTTATATACAGTACATACAGTGGGCCCATTTCTGTAATGACTTTTAGCCAAACTGTGTCACGTGATTCTAATGAATCCATGAAGTCAGTTGTATTCGTTACATTAACCATAACCAACAAAGGGTCTCAACATTTTTTTCATTACTTTTTTTTCATACAAATCTATATAATCTATAAAAAATCTATACAACTTTTTATAATAATATGAAACCAAACAATGTTTGTGCAATACAAGTAAATAATGAATTAAACAAAATAACAGCCAACTTAGATATGTTGTTATTTTGTTTTATAATCTATAGATCAGTATGCCACCTTTAAACCACAGAATAATCATTTGAAAAAATGAATATGCATTTAGGAGTCAAAATAGATGGAGAACAAGCATATTATTCTGCAACAAGGTATTTGACCTTTGATTGGCACAGACAGTCGAACAGTGCCGCCTGTTGGTGAGTAGGAGATCTACTCATGACCCCATGTGGATGCCAAGCAAGTGTTACGTTTTGTCCATCTCTTTCATGATGTCACAAAACAGACACTAAAGTTCCAACTAAAATAATGAAAGGACCCATTGTGAATAGATACCTTCACTCCAAGCAAAGTCTGTAAAAACAAGACCCAATGTACTGAATTTTCAGTATTGATTTAATTCCCCCGGTGTTTTACCTGTATTTTGACTAACACATTTTATTGTGTTGCGTTTTAAGGTTAAAAGAAATGCCATAAAATGAATGATAATGCACCTTAGCAACTACACGTTTTAATAATTAATCATGATTATACATGTTTTTATTACCTTATTAATTGCGAGAAAACATGGAATATTTAAAATTTTCACATCACACTATTTAAATGAATTAGTGTAGGCAAAAAGGAGATAAAATCTTGTAAAAATAGCACAATTAAATACCACTTTCCCTTATACATACAATATATAAATTTAAACATACAATGTTAATATCCACATTATGTTGATTCACACATTAAGAGGTCCTTGAATGAAACAAGCAGAGAATGACCTGAAAAACTATTCCTTAAAAGCAATGAACACAGGCCATTGATGCCTGATATGTCTTACAGTATTTAGTAGACCCTGAAGCTATTGTCAAAGCACAGATGATGATGTATATAACAGCTACAGTACTATTCTGGGAAATCCAATCAATGCTGTCTGTTTTGTTGCTTTGGGCCTGTGGACATCATTGTTGGCTCCTGTGGAGCGATTCTGGGCTTTACTCATTTTCTACAAATGCGAAGGCGTTTTTAAATGACAACTGTACTGTACATGTTTTAAATGGTGCAGAACACATATTCAAATTTGATTTAGGATTTTTGTTACAAAATATCTGAGAATATGTGTTTATTTAGAGAGCTTAGTAATTCAGCCAATAGGCGGCTACCTAAAGAATACTGATATTTCATCCTCATGTCGAGTTTCTTGGAATACATTGTAGTAGTCATAAAAAATACTTTTATGGCAATTACAATCTACCAAACTTCCCCGTTTCATACAGGTTTTGGATAAACATTAATTGATGATGACAGAGTTTTCCTATTTGGGTAAACTATTTCTGAAATTAACTCATTCAGATTGATTTGGCATCTACCACCCAGATTCAAGAGTGATCGGCTGTCAGCTGCTAGAGGCCCATCAGTGGCAAAGTAGGAGCTCACAGCCATTTTAACTCAAAATTTTCCATTGGGAGAATGATATGAACCCAGCTTTGTATCTCAATCTTCTCATCTCAGGGTCAGTTTTAACATGTTCCCTCCAAGCGAGGAGCCACAGCTGAAGCAGGAAATGGGAATGAGGTATTTTCAGCCTGGCTATCCATGTCACCTATTTGACAGAATTCTTTTTGACAGTAAAGTGTTTGTGCAGTTTTACCAAACTAAGTGAAACAACACATTTTAAACAAAATAATTGAGAATATCAGTTGGAGTGAAATGTTGTGATTCATTGTTTGTGTTGGAAAGGATAAAATTCCTAATGCAATTGAAAACAGCAAAGTAAAGTGCTATCCATTCCAGGCATATTAGTTTATGTCTGCAAGTTTGTTTGTTTTTTTCACAAACAGTGGTTTGAGTAACACGTTCCCTGGCTCATTAACCAGCGTACTGCACTGATATCAAATTTAAAATAAATGACTCACTAATTCCACCTAAACCTTAGTATCTGTTACTATTTTAATTTTGAATGCACTTCAATTTGGGGTCAGCTCCTCTGGAATTAAGTAGCCTTTCTGATTGTGATCATCAGCACACAAGTTACATTGAAGACTTTTTACATACAAAAAAAATCATCTTACCTTCTTCTCAGAATCTTTCGTTCTTTTGCCATTGTTCAGTTGCTCCCGTAGGTTCTTCTCCCCAAACAGCTTCTTAGCCCACTCGTCCTTCTGTGCATGGAGCTGGTGAGGCTGCGAGGCGATCTCACCTGCAGCACGGTACCGGTCGGCTGGAATCTTACTCATGGGTGGTGGCAGGGTGCTACAGTTAGCACTGGACCATCCGTCTGTAGACTCTGCATAAGACTCCTGATCACTGCTGTGTCCTTGACGCCAATCTCTCAGGACGTGAACTGGCAGCCAACGTTGGCCTGATGCCCCCTTCACCTTCTTGCCATGGGTGGAATAGTGGGAGCGCGAAGGAAGGCCTGACACATCCAGCCGTGAGGAGGAGTTCAGATGCCTGCCTGAAAGCAGAGGTGGGTCTGCGTGGGAATGTGGATGGGGCTGAGGGTGATCTACGAACTGGTCAGGGCGGTAGCCATTTCGATGTGTGATTGGTGGTGGCGGTGGTGGTGGAAGACCTCCTAGGACACTTTGGCTGCGAGATCCTGGAGGATTTTCCCATAGTCCTGTGGGAACATGCCGACCAGGGTTTGCACCCAAGTCAACCAAGAGGACTCGGTTGCTTTTCTCCTCAGGTAAGAAGTTGCCAATGCCACTGTCGCTGTTGCTGCTTGTGCTGTTGTTCTGCTGAGCATCTAGGTCTCCATCCAGGAAAGCTCGAGCTCGCATACCCTCTATAGATTCTCCCATATCGCGGTACAGCACGGACACAAACTGTAGAAGGGGCTGGGAAGTCGGTGGGAACTCCAAGCAACCACTGGTATCTGGGTCTGGAGTGCATTCGAAGCCAAACCGTCGAGCAACACCTTGGTGGATCTTATGATGACAGAGTTCCGGGTCTACAATAAAGACGTGACAAGATGTACGCAACCCTTGCTCCTCCTCACCATGTCTATGTATGCCATGGTCATTTGTGGCCTGCATGGTGACGAGGCCAAAGAATCGGCGGTCGTCTGGACACACAGCACTGAATGCTAACTTCTCTGCAGGGTAAGTGGCTAGAACAGCGCCTCGGTCATTGCATAGCTGGACACAATCATGCATGACTTTGAGCAGGACCAATGAGTGCACTTTTTGCTCTGCGCGCAGACGCCGCATACAGCCACGAATTGCCTGAAGGCTGTCGCTTTCCAGATTAGAACTTGTAGAAGCTAATTCAATCGATCCCAGGTAACCGACAATCATCCCAACGTTGAGTATACCCGCGGAGTCTGCAGTTTGCAACAGGGAAAATTCATCTTGCTGTTCAAACATATCAATGAAAACAGAGTCATCATTGAGCACTTTGGCCATCTCCTCTTCAGTGAGCAAGTTGGGATCGCTCCGACGGGTGCCAGTGTTACAGTAAGGAAAGTCTGGCTCTGAGAGAGCCCTTGTTTTAGAAGTAGAGGCACAAGCTACTGCTTTCTCCGAGCTGCTGGATGAGTGGCTAGAACTTTCAAAGATCATGTTAAAGATTCCACCAGACTGCATTTCCGCTACAACGCGTTCTGCACGGTTTATGCCTAGAGTCTTTGAGTCCATCTTTGGCCTCAACCAGTGGCTCTTGTGGTCATGGAACCCCAATTCTTCATCGCTTGAACATGAATCTAGCTGTGCGTGGTTCTGACCGCCTTCGGAAATGACCAAGTGTAGGACACCTGTGCAGCGACCAATCAGCTTCACTACATCCTCGTGAGATGCTTTGGACACATTGATGTCATTCACACTAAGGATCTGATCTCCAGAGCGAAGGCCCACATAGTCAGCCGGACTACCCTTCAGGATGCAGTTCAGCACACATGGAGACTGACCAGATAGTGTGAAGCCATAACCTGTTCTTCCCCTTGCAACCTCCACCCCTCTTATGCGAGCAGACGACTGGGCATTCCCACGCCTCCTGCCTTGCTCTGATTGTCTGAACATTCTTCTTTTAGTCCCTGTTTCACTCTCTTCTGACGAGGGCTTCACAAATTCAGAGAGTTTCATGATATCATCCTTCAACTCCAGAGCCCCAGTCTAAGGCGCTAATGTGGTGCATGCTTAAATATTCAGAGAACACCTTTACAAAGGAGAGAGGGAAAAGTTAATTAATACAATGACAAATTAATCAACATATTAAGATACATTTCTGTGGAAAATGTGAACAGGTGATTTTAGTTGTTCAGTGTAAAAATGCATTTCAAGTTGATTAAAATATTAAATATTCATTAAAACATTGAGAACTGCATTACACATTTTTGTAATTCTTAGTCATAATTATAACGTCAGTCTACAATAGGCTTTCATACAGTTTTTACCCATCCTCTTACTCACCTGCCAACCACAAGAAACATTGTAGCAGAGAGCTCACCTTGTTGTAGGTGAGAGGGAAGGTAGCTGTAGTTGCTAGGCAACAGGACAAGGGCACACTAAAAAGAGCACACCAGACAGCGCTCATACAATATTTTACATTTATGAATAAAAATGACCAAAACATTTTTTCAGAAAAATCTGTGTAATGTGTATGCGGGTCAATGACAAGATTTTGTCCAGATCTATTCAAAAATACAGTAGAAAGTAATTTATTCCAAAATTACTGGGGTGAATTTAAGTTGATTGGGACACTGTTTGCCATTGAAATGGCTGGGAAAAGTGTCTCAATCAACCTGAATTCACCCCTTTGTGGTTTCACATCTTTCATGCTCAACATGTTTTCAGTTAAATCAGTCATTAAATGTAATGTGTATGTAGTGTAGCCTAACTATACACATACATATATGAAACCAACATATAACTACAAAGATTTCTAACAACCATGGAACATGTTCAAAACATATTTTTCATCCTCTGCATTGACCCGCATAACTGAATGTTATATGGGTATATCAAATATAACAATATAGAACTAACAATATATAAAACAAATAATAATTAAAAAAAAATCCTTATCGAATATTTATATACATTTTAAAAAATGCAGAGAACAGTTAGGTTAGGTGCTAGAAAAGTGGCGTGGAGTTTGCATTTTATAATCATATATATCATATGCGTTAGGAAGAACACGCTTAGAAACTTATAGGATACATAGACACACACATTTAATAGTGTTTATCATCGATATCTTTTCTTATTGTTCGCAAGACTTTCTAAGATGCGAAGTAGACTCATCCGCTCATGCTAACGGTCCCGCCTTCTTTTCCTTATTGTTGGAATCTGGTTGGAATGCCCACGCGTCAACGTACGTAACCATGACAATGGAACTGTCTCTAGATATTTCTTATCGCTCATTGGTTTCCATGGCTGTCAATCATCTCCACAACGACCCAAGCCCTGTTCGACAGGAGACTCACCAACTGACCACAAAAGTTATGCTACAGGTGTCCAAAACAACACGAGCGAAAAACGACAAAAAGTTAAACAACGTACACATCTTAATACCTATTAAGTTCCAGATTAATTTAATATTTAATAGCGATAGAAAGCCGAGCTGCCTCGATATTGGTTTTCGCGAAGAACAGCTGGGCAGTGAGTAACATCTAACGGTATTGAATTATCAGTAGCCAGATACTGACAAGAGTAACATCAATTGAGACACAACAACTTGTAAAAAACTATAAACGATAACCTCATATAGATACGCATACAGTTAAATAATAGTATTATTTACCTAAAAAGTCTGGAAGTTTTAATATCCGCAGAAAGCACAAGAAGTTCCAAAGGCTACATTGCTAACATTAGCCGCCACTTCCCAAAAACTTTCCTGTGAGGAATAAATAACACATTCCTACCATTACAGTACAGAAAATAATGAGTTATAATTCATAATTATATATTCAGTAATTTAGTGTCTTACTTGTGACGGATGTGTCCCAACCTGATGTGAAGTTTAATGACATGGTAACCTTAGTGCTGTATAAGGAGTAAACAAAAGGAGAGGGCAGCTGGTGTGTGGACAGCAGAAGAAGGAGGAGGAATCTACATCTCAGTTTTTTTTCTTTTCTTTTTTAAGGACAGTACCGGCATACGGGTTTTCCCTCACATGATAATGAATTTAGATGTATAATTAAGTTTAACCTTAGTGTTATATAAATTAAGTGTTAAAGAGATATTTGAATGGCATTAAGTAAAAATATCCTTTCAAGTTCAACCTAGAAGAACCATTTAAAGTATTTTTTTTAAGTTGTTCATTTGGTCTATAGAAAGTGAATGTTGAGATTTTTGTAAGCCTTTTATAACACAAATCATGGAATTATCAAGAGAGTGATTGTTAATTTTTAAGTTCATTGCTTAATTACTCAACAGTAAAAGGTTCATTAGCTGATTGAATAGTGAATTATTTGTGCCACTTGCTGTTTAGACACTGCTGTTGACCCAACATAAACTTAAATTTTACATTTAAATATTTTTCGTAGATTACGTTTATAACTCTTGAATTGACAAGTTCAGTTACATTACTGACATGTGCACGCACAGCGTCTTGTTCACTATCTTTGTGGGGACTCTCCATTGACTTACTGGTTACAGTACAAACTGTATATTCTATATCCCCTACACTAACCCTAACCCCCTAAACCTATCCATCACACAAAACTTTATGCATAAAAAAAAACCGAGTTATTTATTATTTATAAGCTTGTTTCCTTATGTGGAATGCAATTTAGGTCACCACGTTGACACTATTCCCCATGAGTCTGTGTGTATTCAGATTGAAGCCCCCACTGGGATAGAAAAACATGAACGCACACACAGCCCTGGGCTTAAAATTCCCCCATTCGTTCTGCTCAAAATTAATAACCTGCACTTTTCAGGGGATTAACAGCGTTAACACCTAAAACCCATTATCGAGCAAACATCTCACCTTGGAGTAATAAATGTGTCAAGCCCTGCTCTTGGAGTAAACAAATTATTTGTTTACAAAAATAAAATAAATGCATATTACACAGCACCTAAAAATATTCGCCAGCACGCTCCCAATGCAATCAGGTTGTCACGTTGGTTATGTTGATGGAAGTTAGCCTATGTTCAGGCGCTGTGTAATATCTTTGCGCCTCTGCATCCATGGTACGTTCCTTGATTATTATGCAGGAATGAGAGTATATCGTATAGTTTCTAACCATATCGGTCTAGAAAATCGCAGCTTTTCATTTTCCGTTGGTTTTAGTACAGTATTGTTGGCATTGTTTGTCACTTATTGAACATTAGGCTAGACATAGCTGTTTATCTCCAGTATGTGTGCTAAGCTAGGCTAGCGGTGTGTGTGTGTCAAACAAAGTTATGGCACGCACAGAGATGAGAATGGTACGTATGGATTTATCTAACTCTGGGGGAATAAGCTAAAGTCCCCAAAAGTTGGCGTGTTCCTTTAAGAGTTCCTTTCACTGGAACTAAGGCGCCATGCCTAACCTCTGAAAAACATCCACACACCATAATCCCCCCTCCACCAAACTTTACACTTGGCACAATGCAGTCAGGCAAGTGCCTTTTTCCTGTCAAATGCCAAACCCAAACTTGTCCATCGGATTGCCAGACAGAGAAGCATGCTTCGTCACTCCAGAGATCACATCTCCACTGGTCTAGAGTCCAGTGGCAGCATGCTTTACACCATGGAATCCAACGCTTTGCATTGCACTTGGTGATGTAAAGTTTGGATGCAGCTGCTCAGCCATGGAAACTCATTCCAAGAAGCTCTCAACGCACTGTTATTGAGCTAATCTGAAGGCCACACGAAGTTTAAAGGTCTGTAGCTAAAGTTGGTGACTTCTGTGCACTGTGCGCCTCAGCATGCCCTGACCCCGCTCTGTGATTTTACGTGGCCTGAGTTGCTGTTGTTCCCAATTAATTTCCACTAAAGCATGCATTCAGTTAATATGCAAGACATGTTCATCTTGTCAACTAGGCTTAACAGTGAAGGTTCAGATGCCACCAGAGTCTGTCAAAAGTAAAAAAATGTGTTATTTCTCTTAACACCATGTCATGTCCACCGAATATTTAGTGGTGAGATTTCACGAATGGACTTATTGCACAGGTGGCAACCTATCACAGTACCACGCTTGAGTTCACTGAGCTCCTGAGAGCGACCCATGCTTTCACAGATGTTTGAAGCAGTCTGCATGCCTAGATGCTTGATTTTATACACCTTTGGCAATGGAAGTTATTGGAACGCCTGAATTAAATGATTTAGAGGGGTGTCCCAAAACTTTTGGCAGTATTGTGTATATAACCCCTGCTCACGCAGACATCACACGTCATCAGTGCGGAACTGTAAGGCTATATGCAGAGTTGAGGACAACATTCACCGATCACTGCAAACGAACAGCAGCTGCCTTTTAAGGGACCTCCTTAACCAAAATGCCATGCCGTAAACATGAGTAGAAGATGGCAATCTGTGACGCTGGCAATTCTATCAACGCCGAAATGAATCCGTAACCATCAAGTAGTACAAGTCTGTGCTTTGCAAGTTGTTTACGTTCATTATTATTGTAATGTTGTGTGCTTTGAGACATGAGGTTTAATGCCATCTCTCGTGACGCTTTGCAGACTCTGCTCTGGCAGTGCATGTTCATGTGTTTTGAAAGAGGCGTGGCTTTGGGTAGCACACTGATGGGAGGGTCAGATCTAATACTTTCAAAGCAAGCTCGCCTGAATGATAAAAAACGAGTCTTATTTGAGTCTCTTTAGCACTGATAAGAAAAAAAGTGAGTTGATTGAGCCAGTACGACTGCGACTCCAGGAGGTTAACACTGCTATTCAGTGTGAAATACAAAAGTAAAAAACAACAGGCTGGGTTTTGTGAGTCAAGCCCTGCAATGTGTCAAACAAACAAAACAAAACAAACAAACAAACAAAAAATACAATAAACCAAATGGACCATTTTACATCTTTTATTCATTTCTATATTATAGTATTTTCATGGTTTATGACGTTTAAACAATCCATAAAATAAATACATAATTTGTCATTGTTTACTAGCCATAGTTTGCTGAAGTGAGCTAAATAATTTTAGAAGGCTCTGGTGCAAGACCATCATGGCATTACCGTGAGGTGTACTGCATAAGTTTAAACTTTATGTACATCTCAGATAAAATATAAAAAATCTGAAGTAAACATTGATCTGAGATCTGACAGGATAATTACTTGTGTAAAGAGGGGAGATTTAAATAAATATGGGAAGGTGTTCAGAAAAATCTGAATTTGCTAGAAATTAACAATATAATCCAAAGGCGAGAAAGTGATTTAAAAATCATTTCCACCTTAGATGGATTACACCAATCAGGATTATCAACCTCTTTCTCAAGTGAAGATTCCTAAGCACACAAACTAAAGAATATAGAAGGTATTTACTATCTGATATTTATGAAATTTTCAGTGGTGCACTATTACCATTAAAATTCTGCATTATTGGCTCATTTGATCCAACCACATTGGTGGTCTTTGTGAAAGGCATTCAAGTTAATCAAGCTACACTATTTTATTTAATCACTGAAGCAGCCCAACAAGATTGAAATCTGAAGATCTTCAAAGCTGCTATCGAAAAAACTATTTTATTCTTTAAATCCTTCATTTTGAATGGATCTACAGTCTGTTAAACTGCAAGAAATTATGTAGGCATGGGGCGATGTTGACGTTCACTAAGGAGTGAAACTATCATCAATTGCTATTTACATATTCCGCTTCACTAAGACAAAGCAAACATCTTATCGAATCAGAATAAACATATCTAATGGAACATGACCAACTAATTGTCTCCATGGTAGCAAACATGCCACAAGTTGTGTGAATTTGCCAAATTATTCCATCGTTGGCAGATACGATTATGCAATGTTCATATAGACTGACTCGACTAACAATCACAAGTCACTCTGTTTCAAATGTTGTTGTGAACTTGTGACAACATAAAATATTGAGTCAATATTGAAAGCAGACTAAAGCATGCATTCAGTTAATATGCAAGACATGTTCATTTTGTCAACTAGGCTTATATTAACAGTGAAGGTTCAGATGCCACCCGAGTCTCTCAAAAGTGAAAAATGTGTTATTTTCTCTTTACACCATCTCATGTCCACCGATGGGTGTTGTCATGCACCACAGTTTATTCGTTTAATCACAAATATTATTTCTATTACACAAATTGTACATTGATGTAAACACTCTATAGATTAAAATACATACTTCCAGTCATTACACTAGATCAATAGTCATCTTACGTCCTGAGCTTTTAAAAGAAATTTAACAAATAACTGCAGATGTGTTGCAAGGGACACAGTATGTAGATTTGAGCTGTAGTTTTCATATGCAGAAACCTTCATCTAAAACCTCTCTACAGTAACTGCTATGGCTATATCAAGCCCTGTCCATACAAAAGGACTTCAGTGATTCACATTTGTGATCTGTTTTTTCTCCATCTTAAAAAAAGTGTCAACTTAAAAACAACAAATATAGACAACTAAATTTTTTAGAAGAAAAATAAACTTTGTTTCAGGCAATTCACCCCTCTTACTCAGTAAGTCAAACACATTTTACATTTAAATACACAAAAATCTTATGCAACGTCTTCCACATTAGAGGGGATATACAAATTCAATTTACAATCCATTATCGCTTCAAGTGCCAGCAAACACAGAGCAAAGCAATGTATTGCCCATGCAAAAGGAATGATTTTAAACTGAGGGAGTTTTGGGTGTTGAAAGGGAGCGTCTTTCATTTCTATTGGAGCAGGAGAGTATGGAGAGCTGGAGAGGAAGTAATAGACGGGCATCGTAGAAAAAACACGTGTTGATTTTAGTCAGGTTGGACGATTCATATCTTTGAGTAGCTGAACTCCACGTCTGCGGACTAAAAGATCTAATCTTTGATCGGCTGAATTCCGGAAGTGCGGGAGATATTTTATTTTTAACAGTGGTTTCATGATGTTTATAAGAACATTCAATATGTTCTTCAGTCAGTTTGTTTATAGCTGAAAATTCTGAATATTACGTTTCTAATGATGGAGACGCATCGTCAGTTTCGACGGCATTACCAAAAAAACATTGTGACCAGCCTCACAGTTTTGCCACAGTAATGTTCACAGATGAAGAGCATTTATGCATACAAAATATTGAGAAGACAAGTCTGCATCCATATAGACTTTTGAGATGTTAAGTGACATACCGTGGCTAACAACAGTCAAATATGCTGATGGTAGTACAACTATTCTTTTTTTTATTACAGATTACTGATGTTCTGGTGCATACTTCAGTGGAGGTGCAGTCTTGCTTGGATTGGTTCCACGGTCTCTAATAACAATTAACTTTTTGGATCAATGTCCTCTGGTATATTACGGACAGTATCATAGCAGCCAATCCCATTCCATACATTGTTGCCATGCATCCTGATGTGTAACGTTCTAAGTGTGATGTCTTCTTCTCTTGTATTACGTTACCATTTTTTATGCCTAATTTGCATTGTAGATCCTAATGATACATCATTGTTATTCATATATACGTGGTTATACATTATTGTTCTGTCTCGTATGGTCTGTATTATAGTGACGTGTCTTGGTGAATGCTCTGCAAACAGCACAGTAGTTGGTAATACGGACTACCAGGTGAAGCCACCATCTCAAAGACAGACTGGAAGGCCCTGCGGTCCAACTCCTCATCGATCTGGTGTCGGTAGAAATCCATAGCAACCAGACAAAAGAGGCTAATATCCACTGTGTCAGACTTCCCCATGCGACTGATGACATGAGGCAGGCTAAAGATGAAAGGAAAGGTTAAGGAAAACAAAGATGAAAACAAAAGGAAAGCAGGGAACAGGAAGTGTGGCGTTACCAGTACAAGGGGGGCAATAATTGCACCAATATGCATTTAAGGATACAGGGCAGAAATCCACTGGCTGGTCGAGGCACTGACAAAGAAACAGGACAGGCTCCACATAGCCATGGCAACTGGTGTTCTCTGCGTGAAGTTCGACAACGACAGTAGCACCCAATCACGGACCATGGAGGATTGCCCAGTTGCATGAAGTGTTTGAAATACCTGTTGAAGAAATGCATGCATTAAATTACTATATTCAAGTAAGGATAGTTCACAAAGAATGTTTTAACTGTTTTTGTCCATACAATGACATTTTTATTCCATGTATAAAAATGTTTAAAAAATTTTTTTTAAATATAATTTTATGTTACACAGAAGAAAGTAAATCATACAGGTTTGGAATGACATAAGAGTAAGTGCATTTTGACAGAATTCTAAGACTACAGATGCAGACACATTTACCATTGACCAGCAAATGATCGGCGACAAAATCCAGTCATTATTCAAACATTTTCCCTAAGCATATTTTGCAATGGGTTTGCCGTGTTAACCAACAGAAAGCATTATATATCGCTGTGACAAGCAGGGCGGGCGAGAGCCGCCCAGTCTGGAATCCTCTCACAGAGGAGCTCAGAAGCATAAAAGGAGGCACGATGACAGTGTAGGACGAGAGAGGACCAGGCCTGGACTTTATGTTTTGTTTATGTTTTATTATGTTTATGCGCGGCAGTCGTCCGTGAGAAGGCAATCGTTTTTACTTTCAGTTTGCTTATTTATTTATTTAAGTTTGTTGAACGGTTGCCGGTTCCCGCCTCGTTCTTTCCATAACTACAAACTTTGTGACAATCGCTTTATCATTGACAATAGACAACAGGCCTGTTTCACTCGCAAAATTTCACCGAAATGTGAATGACCCTTATAGGTTAAACATTTAAGATCACAGAGTACAAAAAAAGTCTGCGCCCAAAAAGTAGCACTTGCCTTATAGACCACTGTAGCCATGAATTGTGGGTAAGGCTGCTGATTGGACAGGAACTCCCCGATGACTTTGTTCATGACGTCTTGCAGTGGGAAAAAGTCATCCAGGAACTGAGGAAGGATCCGGGCTACCACTCGTGCCTCACTCGGAAAGCCTTTACGAATTCTGCGGCAAGAATTTTCCATAGAAAAAATATATTTGACCTACAGGAAAAATGCATTTTTGCATTAAGTTTCCTCAAAAACAGGAATATTTACCTGTCAAACAGAACGGATACACGCTCCATTGCGATAATGACTGACTCGCTGTCAGGAGCTGTGGGGTCAGCATCAGCAGGACGCCCAGGACTTCCCTTCTCCTTCCCTACAGGGTAAATGTATGGCCACCAGTAAGAAGAACAGGTCCATAAAGGATCGATTCAGATAAAACTAGGGATCCCGACTAAGGAAAATCTCAGAGTTCTACAAAATAAACATTAAAAATGTTATTCTTATATAATATTTAACTTCATTTTACAAGAACAAAATTAAACCTTTTATAAGACACTCTCTTAACAAATTTATACTGAGGACTCTGCTGCTATTTGCTCTGTTAGTGAGGTAAGTATCTAAGGTGAGTCTGTTCTTATGGGATGGTGTTAGTAGGTGGGTCAGTATTAAAGATGAAGCTGAAATGTGTCCTGCCTTCCTCTCCAGCCACACCTGTGTACATGCAGGTGAGCATGAGACCCAGGGCAGCCATGGCACGGTGTGGGCTGGGCATGTTCACACGGTCGACGCTCAGCTTGACCAGTGTCTCCGCGTCCATGCGCGACAGCTGCTCGGACAGAAGCAAGCGCTCCATACCTCGCAGGACGCAGTGGTAGATGATGGATGGTGTGGCCTCCTCACTAGCGGACAGAATCATACAGCACAGCTGGAAATGTAAAGGAGGAACAATAGTAGAGAGAAAAGGCTCAATGACATATAATGGTGTCCATGATAAAGAACCCCCTGGCGCCACCCACAGAACACCACTCACATAGTCTTCCTTTAAATTACATTATATTTCACCCAAATCCTTTTTAATGTACATAATGACTGTACCCTAGGCTGGAAGATTGTATATTGTGTATTGTTCAGCAAAACAGAAGTCCAGAATCAATACTGATCAAAGAATATTATAACATATGATCTTTTTTCCAAATTGTGGCCTCTTCCCACCTGAATGATCCCGGCATTGAACTCAGGCCCTACATCCAGGGGGTAGTTCTCCATCATGTAGAAAGCCACGGCGCACATCACCAACACATGCTGCTGGTTGTGAAGATTCACACAGCTGAGAGAGACACACACACACACACACACACACACAGAGTGTTAGGTCTACACACTCATCTACAGGGAGTGCAGAATTATTAGGCAAATGAGTATTTTGACCACATCATCCTCGTTATGCATGTTGTCTTACTCCAAGCTGTATAGGCTGGAAAGCCTACTACCAATTAAGCATATTAGGTGATGTGCATCTCTGCAATGAGAAGGGGTGTGGTCTAATGACATCAACACCCTATATCAGGTGTGCATAATTATTAGGCAACTTCCTTTCCTTTGGCAAAATGGGTCAAAAGAAGGACTTGACAGGCTCAGAAAAGTCAAAAATAGTGAGATATATTGCAGAGGGATGCAGCAGTCTTAAAATAGCCAAGCTTCTGAAGCGTGATCATCGAACAATCAAGCGTTTCATTCAAAATAGTCAACAGGGTCGCAAGAAGCGTGTGGAAAAACCAAGGCGCAAAATAACTGACCGTGAACTGAGAAAAGTCAAGCGTGCAGCTGCCAAGATGCCACTTGCCACCAGTTTGGCCATATTTCAGAGCTGCAACATCACTGGAGTGCCCAAAAGCACAAGGTGTGCAATACTCAGAGACATGGCCAAGGTAAGAAAGGCAGAAAGTCGACCACCACTGAACAAGACACACAAGCTGAAACGTCAAGACTGGGCCAAGAAATATCTCAAAACTGATTTTTCTCCGGTTTTATGGACTGATGAAATGAGAGTGAGTCTTGATGGGCCAGATGGATGGGCCCGTGGCTGGATTGGTAAAGGGCAGAGAGCTCCAGTCCGACTCAGACGCCAGCAAGGTGGAGGTGGAGTACTGGTTTGGGCTGGTATCATCAAAGATGAGCTTGTGGGGCCTTTTCGGGTAGAGGATGGAGTCAAGCTCAACTCCCAGTCCTACTGCCAGTTTCTGGAAGACACCTTCTTCAAGCAGTGCATCCTTCAAGAAAAACATGATTTTCATGCAGGACAATGCTCCATCACACGCGTCCAAGTACTCCACAGCGTGGCTGGCAAGAAAGGGTATAAAAGAAGAAAATCTAATGATATGGCCTCCTTGTTCACCTGATCTGAACCCCATTGAGAACCTGTGGTCCATCATCAAATGTGCGATTTACAAGGAGGGAAAACAGTTCACCTCTCTGAACAGTGTCTGGGAGGCTGTGGTTGCTGCTGCACGCAATGTTGATGGTGAACAGATCAAAACACTGACAGAATCCATGGATGGCAGGCTTTTGAGTGTCCTTGCAAAGAAAGGTGGCTATATTGGTCACTGATTTGTTTTTGTTTGGTTTTTTGAATGTCAGAAATGTATATTTGTGAATGTTGAGATGTTATATTGGTTTCACTGGTAAAAATAAATAATTGAAATGGGTATAAATTTGTTTTTTGTTCAGTTGCCTAATAATTATGCACAGTAATAGTCACCTGCACACACAGATATCCTCCTAAAATAGCTAAAACTAAAAACTACTTCCTAATAAACAACAAAAATATTCAGCTTTGATATTAATGAGTTTGTTGTGTTCATTGAGAACATGGTTGTTGTTCAATAATAAAATGAATCCTCAAAAATACAACTTGCCTAAAAATTCTGCACTCCCTGTATTTTCAGTGAGGCTATCTGATGTTGATCCTAGCCCTGGTCTTTAACGAGGGATCTCAGATCTCAGTAAGACACCATACATTATAGCTAATGAGGAGCTGATGACCATGCAGTGTGCAGGTGTGTGTTGTGATTGCCAGTGTGAACCTATTATTGAGTCTCCCAGCATGCCACAGAGACTTTGGCATTTGCTTTGACTGCATGGGGCATAACCTCTTAAGAGAGACGCTAACAGTGTGAAGTCTTTCATCCAATGCAGGACACAAACCGTTAACCTCTCCTCCCATATTCTCTTAAATGAAACGGCAAACACTAAGAGTTAGTTTAACACTAATGATTGGACTGCCTTTGCCTGCCGCTGGGAGAGGTGTGGTGGTGGGGTTAAAGCTCAAAGCTGGTAATAGAAAGGTTGCAGATGCAGTCCAAGTAAAAAGTGAGCTACGAATCTTCACCATTGGGATTGAGCAGGGATGAAAATATCTGCTAAAATGACTACTTATTAGTAGGCCTAGTAGATTTACTTAGGCTTGTTCAGTATTTTCCTAATGTTTATTTATTTAAACATCTTCAAATGTGTCAAACAGTTAGTAAACCCAAAAGTGAAAATGTCTTTGTTCATCATCGAAACACAAATGTTGATATTTTTAATTAACCTTGAGTGATTTCTGTCTCTCCAATGAAAGTCTATGCCACCACAAATTTGATGCTTGAAAAAGTAAAAAAAACAAAAAAAAACAGAAAAAACATCAACATTACGAATCAACATTTTAATCCCATTTTCCAAACAGAAGCTCAAACATCCTTGCTTGGCTGACAAGAAACAACAAGGTTTGCTCTCGGATGTGACTGTAAACCGTTTGATTCGAATGGATTTCTTCTGATCACTTTATGAACTTTGTGAAGAGTAAAAGTTTTGTTGTAACGAACTTTGAAAGGAGGAACAGAAATATCTTAAATTTCATTGGATTTCAAAGATAAACGAAGGTCTTATGGATTGGGAAAGATTCGACTTAATATTTCCCTTTTGGGTGAAGGTTTAAAGTTAGACAGACTGTAAAGTGTGTCAGGTTTTAGTTTTACTCACTGTGCTATAGCTCTAAGGTTAGAGAGCAGGTATTCACTGACAGTAGGGATAAGCTGCCGTGCTGTATCATCCAGCAGATCGCACTCCAGCACGTACAGAACTCCATGAAGAGCACCGATCCGACTGGGCAGATGAGTGCTGCGCAAGGTGCTCTCCAGCAGACGGCACACAGGCTCTGCAATGGCTTTATCCTGACAAAAATACATTAGTCCACACTGTTAAATAGCTGCAACTGTTTAACTGTTACTGTTTATATAGCCAGTGCATCAGAAGTGCATATAGACACTCACCATGCCAAGCACTGCGGCTGCTTTGCAGATAGCTGGCACAAGGTATTGGCTGAGGATCTCATCTTCTGGTGGATGGACTTTCTGCAGCTCAGTCAGAGTGGAGAACATCATATCAAACTGATTCCTCTCAGTGAACAGATCAGACACTGCCAGCAGCTTAAAGAGACAGAGACAAAGAAAGGATATATGTGAACCCTTACACTTGTCCTAAGACGTTCTGAAAAGAAATTCTAAAAACATGCTTTTCAAACTCTCAATAAAATAAACATTTCATACAACCTTTCGAGAGTGAAATTCAAGCACTTTTTAAGGACTTTCAAGTGATTCACATAACTTTTTACAGCACTTCAAAGCTGTAAATATCGTCCAATTTAAATGTTATTTTTAATGTAATGACCAAAATCATTATTTGTCCATCCTTCAAAGATTGTCTTCATTTGTAAAACTAAAAGTTTCAAGATGTAGGAAAACTAACACTTGGTAGCAGACAAACAAAAATAAAATACATTAAATAAAAAAAACATTAAATTATCACTATAATCAGTAGATGGCAGCAGAGGAGCACTTATAGCCTTGTTAGCCTTTAATACCATAGATATAGAAACATAGATGCCTCATTAGTGGCTGTTTCTATGGGCTGCTATATGTAAGCCACCCACAATATTGGAACAATCAAAGCCGGTCTGTAAACATTCGAGAGCAAGTTAACTGTGCATCTGCATCCATAGTTAGACGTATGTATGAATATCTATATCAGCAATAGACTTCGGCAGATTATTTTGCCAACACAATACAAGACGAAAGGAATCGTTACCACAACATTAAAAAGTTACCATAGTAAAAGTAAATAATTAAAAAATACCATAGGAAAAACCTGTAGTATTGTGTTAATACATTAAAAAAACACAAAACAAACACATGCACACCTGTGAAAGGTTATCCAATTTCTTTGGAACTTAAATCTCGGCAGTTTCACAACCAGCAGATGTGCATCATTGAATGCTGTTGCATCATTGAATCTTACTGTGAATAACAACACACTGACCATTTCCAAAATGGCGGGAACGCCGACGTGTCTGGAGCGGTCGAATGTGGCATTCATGTATACGTATCTATGATTTCCACTGACTATTTTTAAACCTATTTAGACTATTATAAAATATCATCAAGAAATCAATTTTTGTAAAATGTTTTTTACAAAGCGCTTTTTGTTCTTTTGGGGTTTTTTTCAAATTGTGACTGAATTACACACAAAGCAAGTAAAGAGCCCTCCTTTTAGATTCACTGAAGCTGTCGGTCAGTATAGTATAATACTATAGAAGCGCTACCAAATCAGGTGCTGGCGCCGCCATCTTGTAGAACAGAATCTTTAATCTTATAGAATCACACATTTTTTAAAATTAATTTATTATATCAACCCTCCCAGTTTCTGATTGAAAAGTAAGTTTGAAAGCAAGGAGCATTGTTACAATTACAGCAGAAATACCAAAGGAAATAACCTTAACCTATATAGGGGAGCTTCAAATAGTTTTGCACAATGGGGGGCCTTCGAGTCAAAAGAATTCAGAACACCTCCATTATATAGCATAAAAAAGCTGATGAATTGCTATAATCGCATTCAGAATGTCTAAGCATGCACTCACCGATCTGACAACCTCACTGATTAGCACAACAGGAGTCTTCCTGCTGCTGGGGCTGCCAGGGAGGATCCACTGGCTGTAGAGCTCCAGGAGGAACTGAGAGCAGGAGTGGATGTCAACCCCCGCACGGTGCTTCCTGGACAGGGCAAGCAGAAAGAAGTGTGTGAAGTGTGTGCAGTCTGTGAAGTCTGGAGAGCGCTGATTTTAATTAGCTTTTTTGCCAGTAATTCTGTAATTCTGACCTGGAGTTGATTGGTGATAATGGTGGTGAGGCAGGTGCTGGGGCATCAGCTTCATCTTCCTCATCCTCACCCCACTCCTCCTCCCTCAGAGGGGTGATGTTATTTCCCAACCACACTGAGTGAATTGATACCTGCAGAGTGTACATTGTTAGTAACATGCAGATATAACTCTTAAAGGGTTATTTCACCCAAAATTGAAATCCAAATAAAGATATTTTTCAATATTCAAATTTTTGTCCATTCATTGAAAGTCCACCCAACCAATATTTTGACATTTCAAAAAGATCATGAAGACTTTGTAAAAGTAATCGAAGGACTTCAGATTGAATTTGTCAATTATCTGCATATAAAATACTGGTCAAAGTTTGGAATAATTCAAGAGGTTATATCATGCCGTTTTACTAAGTCTTGATTTTGATTTTGGAGCCTATTAGAATAGGTTTTCATGCTTAAATGTTAAAAAAAACAATTATTTCACATATTTTACATTGTTGCAGCACCTCTCTTCCAGGTCTTCTAAGCTCTGCTTAGTTCCTGTCTCTACGGCTTTGTTCAGACTGTCAGTCCAAATCCGATTATTTGTGTTTTCGATGGGAATCTGATCTAAAATGATTGACTGTCCACATTTTGTATTGCAACTGTTCAGATCCAATTGGTGTGTCCTCTTTCGTTTTCCGGAATATCTGCATTGGTTTCTATGGCAATGTCGCTGCGTTTGCAGGTATATAGCAAAAACAACTGCAGCATAAGGTTTGCAGTACAGATGCTGTCTGACTTACAACATGACAATGTGTATCCACCGCGCTGGACTACTCTGTCTTCTGGGGCAGCGGCAGAAACGTAGGAAGACGTAGGCTTTATTCTGTGCTGTCGTCTCAAGTTCAAAACATGTCTCCATTATACGTATATTGTCATTTTCAGCTCGTCCGTCACTTTGCAAAATCACAACCTTGAAAACGTCTGATGTTTGTGTTTTACGTGGCATGAGAAAGTCACATAAACAACACAAAATCTGTTCAGAGAAGTCAGACTGAAACTGATTTCCAGAAATGGATAGGATTTCAAAACCACATATAAATATAGCTCGAAACGGAACACATTTCATGTAATTTTTTTGCCATTTACACTTGCTAAATCTGATTGGATTGGACTGAGAGTCTGAACATAGCTTATGAATGCCCTCTTTCCGAAAAATTCAATGCGCTCTGATTGGTCAGAGCACATTGTGTACAGTGATAGGTCAACTACTTTGAGCATGTTTCTGAAATGTCTCACCCCTTTCCATAACCACGTGTTTCAAAACACTACTAATGCAACTCAACCTCAACTAAACGTCTTTTAAAAAGTCAGTTTACTAACTTGACCCAGTTTGTAGTCCATGTTGCCCATCTCCCTCTCTGTGTTAATCTGCAGCAGGAGTTTCTCATGGCTGATGAGGGTGCCTGAATATGCAGATATACACGCACATGCAAAGGTCATGAATACAACGAAAAACTGCATCTTTTGCATCTCAACAGGATCTTTTGGCTGACCACTTACCAGCAGTTGAAGAAGATAAAGAGGGCACAGGATCCCAGGCTTGATAGGGAAAGTGTGTGGCAATGTTGTCTCTCTTTGACACCATGGCCTGAATCTCACGCTCAACCATACCTCTAATCACGCTAAGCTTACGACCAAACCTGCAAAACACACAAACTTCTTAAACACTTCTAAACCTAGAGGAACAACTAGGATAAAAAAATGTGTACATACCTGGTGTCCAGAGCTTTAAGGATTTTGTTGCGTGGTTGCTGTTCAAGGCAGCTAATGGCTGGATTTCCTGCGGTCGGCAGAGTCATGGCACTCAGCACCAGAGAGGTGATGGCCTGAACCGCAAGTACATTTATCTGAGTCCTCTCTAGATCCTCCTGCACCACAAACAGACATGTCTCATCTGTCACATACAGTATCCAAGACCTGGACGAGAGCTTGTTTTTATAGCAAAAGTTAAATGATTTACCTCTTGCTGGGTTTCCTCCTCTTGGTCCATCGTGATTGGCTGAGTGACCAGCACCCCCAAAAGAGTGGCCCACGTCTCCTCAAACTGTGTCCGACTACTCCAGCCTACAAGGAGACCACATGAAGAAATCAGTGTTCAATAATCATGTGCTATACAAAAGCTGGACTATACTGGCAGCATGAGGATTGCCTGATGTCAACACACAGTGACACAGATAAAATAAAGCATAATTTTCGTCTAACTCATCAATCACATGATCGATAGGTTTCTTTTCAAAACCCTCACAAAATCTCAACAGCCCCAAACTTTGGAACTGTAGTAAATATAAATACATATTTGTGAAGCAGATGCAGAGGCAAAATTATTGATAGTATATCATTTAGCTTCCCACATTTTTCTCAAAAACTAATTTTATGACTACTTTTAAAACTCTGAAATGAATCTCTCATGTCATACCCAGAGTGTTAATGCGGTAGAGGAACTCTCTGAAGACATCTTTCTCCTGCAGAAACTCCACAGGGATCTCTGGCAATGCTGTGCCAAAATCTCCACTCGGCCTGGGGGACCAGCCCAGCTTCCAGACCTGTTCAATCAAACACATGAACCATTTAATTTTCATACAGTATTAAGCCCACTTCCTCAAAATGTATGAACAAACACTCGATCGCTCTCTCACCAGTGGTGGGATTCGGGTGTAGCTGTTCACAAGGGGAAGCCTGGCCAGGCTGATGATGAGGTTCTGTAGTGTGGGTGTAAGGAATGCTGGGATGTTCTTGTTTCTAGGGTGACCAAGAGCCAGCACACTCTGTAGACCTTCAACCAGCTCAGCCATGATCTCACAACACCGCCATTCACATTGGTCTGAAAATGACAGAAGCATTAACAAGTTGTTGTGATCATCATTGATCAATGTGTAATGTGCGCATTAACTCACTGTCTGCTGAGTCCACCTGGTCTTCTGACTGCTCTGTTGATGATGTTTTCCGCTCCGGCCTCAGAAGTTGGTCGCCAGGACCAACAGCGACTAGGTAAACACACACAATAGTAAGATCACAAAATAAATATCAATTAAATTTTTTTTTAAAAGGTTTAAATTAGAGCTGCACGATTCTGGGTAAGAAAATCAAAATTTTGTTGCTTTTGTTTTAAATAGATATTATGACTCTCCCACAGTTCTGAACATACAACTAAACAAAATAACATGTAAATTACCAGAGGTTCTGGCAAAATGTTATTTGCTGTCAATTTAAGATGTTTAATTCGTTTGAATTAGAATCAGACTTCACTTGTTTCATTACTGGATAAATCAGCCTTTTTGAACAAATCTTTTGAATGAATGATTCAATGACAAATACGTTTTTTAACAATCACTTTTCGCCACCGAGTAGCTCTTTGATGTAATCCATACCATCTTTATTTGAATCACAAAGTTACTTTTAAAGTGGTAGTTGATTATGATTTCTCTTTTTTAACTTAAGTTAGTATGTAATGTTGCTGATTGAGAATAAACAACATCTGCAAAGTTACGATGCTAAAAGTTCAAAGCAAAAGGAGATATTTTCTTTGTGGTGATATTCGGAGCTGCTTACTTGAGCTCTTGAAGCTCCGCCCTCCGCTTAAAAGGGAGCCGGGAGCAGCAGCTCATTTGCATTTAAAGGGACACACAAAAACGGCACCCTCAAAAAGTGACAATTTTAACATGCAAAAAAATTATCCGTGGGGTATTTTGAGCTAAAACTTCATATACACACTCTGGGGGGACATCAGAGACTTATTTTACATCTTGAAAAAGGGGCATTACAGGACAACTATAAAGGTGATTTGCTTTATTATGTAGCTTCCATAGACATCAGTGTTTATATCCTAACTATAAACTTTTATCCCAGTACTAGACACTGTAATAATTTGAATATTTGCAATACAGAAATAACATAATGTGTGAACAAACTGTTTGTGAATCTGTTTCATATCTATACATGATAACTACTTTTTCTGGATCAGCGGCAATGCAGATTTGGATGTTGTGTTGTGGTTTTGTCAAAGGTTTTATAGACACAGGCGAATCGCTGTCATTTAGGAATAAGATTGCGTAGTGGTTTGGATCGAGATCACAATCTTTTAATGATTAATCGTGCAGCTCTTGTTTAACTACACAGAAATAAAGTCCCTTCCAAGGAAAGTCTGTTCACTTGGCAGCCATATTTGCAACAGCTCCAGGCAGCTACTTTCAGGCATCCAAGATTAAATAACATAATTCCCCCAAACCCTCGCTCCGCAGCCAATTATAAAGACTTCCTTGGCCATGTCAATTAAAGTGCTGATTGCCTATGCAATGCTAAAACTAATACTAACAGCGGCACTATCCCTACCCTACACCCTAACTTTAACCAATGAAACTGGCTGCAGGGCGGGATTTGCTCTGAACTGGTTCAGAAAAAAAAATAAATAATCGCTTAACCAACAAAATCTGAAACTTATATTTCAGGCTCGACCAGTCAATGTGCATGTGCAGTCCTAAGGCTATTTCTATAGCAGCCGGCGCTTCTAATGGTAGCTGCAGTGACACAATGACTTTGCACATTGGCGATTACTTCCTGTGTATTTAGAAGGCAGGGCTTATTGCACCATAATGCACATTGCATTTTCACCCATTCATAAGTAATATGAGTGCACCATCTTCTCTGTATATTGAAACTCTTTGGCTGCATTCCCCCAGAGATTTGTAACACAAACCTGCGTGGATGAGGAGCTGTATACAGTGGATGATGGAGCAGGTGTGTGTGTGGTAGGAGTGAGAGGCGAAGTGTGTCCACACCGCCGGCTGCTGGAGAGCCAGACACAGACACGACAGACTCATCTGCATGTCCACACTCAGAGGCAGCTGATCCTGCAGCAAACGCCAAACCATCACCTACAGAGACAGAAAGAGAAATATGAGCTGAGTGGTATTTATGGATATGCTGCTACATCCTTCTAAAATATTACCAATCTATCATCTTTCTATTAGGAGTGTAGGAGTCTAACAGTACACGTATTCGTACTGAACCGAACGGATGCAATCTTTAACTCTTTCCCGCCAGTGTTTAAAAAAAAAAAGTTGCCAGCCATCGCCAGGGTTTTTGTAGCCTGGCGTGGCCGTACTCAATTCTAGTCAGAATATGAGTCTGGTACCGCTCCTTTGGGCTTTGATTATGGGGCGTGTTTCACCCGAGCCAGGAAAGACCTCAATTGGATAGACCTACAACCAATCAGAGCAACGGAGCGACGTGTAACGTTAGTTGTCAAATGTCAACAGAACTCAACTGCACTGTGTTGCCAAGTCCGTGTTTTTCTCCATGTCCGCGGGTTGAAGCGACCCCAATTATGTGATTATATAAACCCAGGAATGCGAATTTTAGCAGGGAACCTTGCCAAAATAACATATTTTGCCAACCAAAAGCCAAAAGTTATTGTTTTGGGCTATAGTTTTGAGTAGCAATTGTGCGCGACATTGCAAAAAAAAAGTGGCAACCCTTTCTGCACGCTCGCTGGATTAAGTAACGTTACAAGAAAAAGATGAGTGAAAACGATCTTTGCCAATATTGTAATAAAATAATTTAAGGATACACAGAGTACTTACCAACACGATCATCGTTTCTGAGAGAAATAGTGAAGGTGAATGCATATACGAACAAGTTCTCCGTTTAGGATAATATCAAATTCAACCCAAAGCACATTTGATGACGTCGATGATTACGTTACTGTTTATCATCTGTCCATCATCGTCTAAAGCCCGCCCTGAAAATTTCATTGGTCCAAACAGTTTCTGTCCGGGCATAATAACTCCTCTATGGATCGAGACCAGAATGTGGGCGGGGCTAAATTCGGCTGGCATCCATGCTAGGGTTTTTGACCATTTTCACCAAAATGTAATAGTCCATAGAATATTTTTTTAATGAATATCTGAGCATGCAATATATCAAAACAGCTGAGCCGTTTTCTTCTAGCTTCATGCATTCCTTTTTTATCAACACTTGTATATGGGTAAGTTTCATAAAAAAAGCAACATTTTGAACAAAAACCTGAGAAAATGAAAGACTACATCCAGATCAGATTCAGAGAGATGATTAAACACAGATGGACTAGATCGAATCCATCAACACCTCTAATGTTTGCAGTAAAACAGCCTGTCAACAATGTCACGTAGCATTACATTTAGCCTACCTCCATAGCTGGTTAGTTCACTAGAGAAATTAACTCTTTCACTAAATAGATGCACTATAGTAGCCTATATATATTCATTATATTCTATATATATTCATTATTCTTATGCTAAGCTAAGATAAGATAGCAACCCTGCCAAACTAAAACAATGCATGCACTGAGACAAAAATGCATTTGCTCACATATCTAAATGTAGGAAAGATGTTGAATAAGCCCTATTTCTAAAAACGGTGGAGTGTACCTTTAAGGACAGACAATTTGTTCAGTAAAACACTGCTTAATAAAAATAAATAAAAAGCAATTTCATATTTAGGTTTTCTCTCCCCTGCTGTACCGAACCCATACCGAACCACTTATTTGGGAATGATGCATCAGTCTTACCTCTATAGCAAGGGTGCTGAAGGTGGTAATGAGTGTCACTCTGTCTTTGGGAATGTGTAGTGAGGACGGCAATTTGGACAGAGACAGCAGGTACTGACTCAACACGCCACACAGACTCAACACAGTCTGATAAAACCCAGGCTCACCTGCAACACACACAAACACATGCAATGACAGTGTGTTCATTACAACTTGACTATAATTTACAGCATTTGCCACAAAGGATAATTCCCATGTACTTACACCTACAAAAGTTTAGACACACCTAGTCGCTATTTATTATTACTATTTTCACCATGTTGGAATAATAATAATAACGTCATCAAAACCATAGGATAACACAAATGGAAGAATGGGAATTTTGCAGTAACCACAGCAATGTTAAACAAAAGGGACTTTGTCTTTATTACAGAATTGCATACAGCATTGTACAAGTGTATGTTGATCAGCACCACCTAATGCACAGGAGGGGATTTTGGGTTTCCCCAAACAGGGGTTCATGAGGGAATTGCAGTGGGTTTGTTAGTTGATGAACAGCTAATATTTAAAAGTGAATGTTAAATTAAAACAAAATAAATGGGAAGCTCAATTAGTTGAAATTAAATTTGAAATTGTGATATAGCTTAGTGAAATAATCAAAGGTGGTGATTTAAATCAGAAGTCTGTTGTGCTACATGTTGCAGAGCGAAGCGAAGCACGGCGCAGTGCTTCGTTACACGCAAGCACCTCATGATTCAGTGTTTTCTGTGGGTGGAAATGGTAATGCAACATGCACTAGCTAAACTTTATTTACATATTTGTATAATTTCCAACACTTTTGTGCATAGAAGTTTACAACATTTCACCACCATTCCAACATAAGCTTGAGACACTGAAATGTTAAAAACTTGAGGTTTAGGACGTTTTAAGGGAAGAACTTAAGGCATTAATTTTAGTATTTTAACTTGTAAAATGTAATTTATTATTAGTTCATCTTTTTTTTACAATAAAATTGTAATTTACAACAGAAGTTGTATTTATTAATTAAAACTAATATTAACAATAATATTTGTTGTCATTGTTGTGGTTATATTCAATTTGATTACGTTCCTAAAATATCTGTGTAACCATTAACTGATCAGAAAACCTTCAATTATTAAAATATTAATTTCAAAGAAATATCTTACGTTCAAGGGTTTCAGCTGACAAAAAAATTTTTAGGAACCCCTGATTTAGCCAAACTAATTTGCAGAAAATAAGCTTAATTCTGATTGTGACTCACCGTATACTTGATTAAGCTTCTGCTGGTAGTCCGCGCACGTCTTAGCGGAGGGGAGGAGGGGCTGATGAGGCGAGGGGAGGAGCTCTAGGACACCAGCCAATTTCTCGAAGGCCACCTGTTGAGCGGTGTCAAATAAAACCGCCCCATGATCCTTGCATACCCTCTGTACCCCAACACTCAGACATGATGCCAGCAGACACAGGTTGAAGTCCTGCAAAGACAATAATACAACATCAGTGTCTGTTTGTGTTAGAAAATAAGAGATATGCATGTATTGGGTCTTTACCTTGCAGGTCATGATTGTGTTTAGGTCAGATTGGGGAAGTTTTGTCAGCAGCTCAGTAGTTTCATACAGAGCTCCTTCACCTCTCAAACAACACTGAGATTTTACCAGAGCAACATACCACTCCTGCAACACATACAATATTAAACATTTTATGTTTTAGCTAAGATGTTTTCAGCTAACAACCACCGTTGTAAGTCATACCTTATTGGGTTCCACATTTTCAGGGGAAGGGGGTGGGTCCCCATCCAATGGGTGTGTGGTAATGGGGGCGACAGGGCTTGTGGTATCTTCAGCAACAGTGGCTCTGAACCTGTCCAGCAGGGAGTAGAACCTCTGATGCCTGACATAAGAAAGAGACGATTGCAGGTTTAGGAGATTTTCATATCAACAGCGGAAAAAAAAATTGATGAGATTTACCTTTGCGCAAGGCCACTGGTCTGCAGGTATTGCTGAATCCTGTCCAGCTCCTCCAGTGGTAGCTGAGCGATACTATTCTATAGTAGGAGGAGAAAACATGATTCTCAATAATCATTTAGTACAGTGGTTCTCAACCAGGGGTCCACTAACTCAGCAAACTCCCAAGCTTAAATGGATAGTTCACTCAAAAATGAAAATTCTGTCATCATTCAATCACCCTCAAGTTGTTCCAAACCTGTATGCATTTTTTTCTTCTGCTTAACACAAAGAAGATAGTTTTTTAAAGATGTCAGAAACCAAACATTGATTTGCATATAATTTTTTTTCCATACTATGGAAGTCAATGGGGCCCACCAACAGTTTGGTTACCCATTTTCTACGAAACATCTTCATTTGTGTTCAGCAGAAGAAAGAAATTTATACAGGTTTGAAACAACTTGAGGGTGAGTAAATTACAGAACTATCCATCTTGACGACAGAATTTTCACTTTTGGGTGAACTCTCTCTTGAATATGATTTAAAATAAGACAAAAAAGCATTAAAGATGTTAGATGTTAGCTGTCATTGTACTTCTTATTTTACTTTATTCATGTTATTTAAGAACCAGGATTTTCATGGTCCTAGATATAACCAGGATATATGTGACTTGTAGCTGGAAAAGTCAAACATTTACAAAAAAAAAGAGAAAAAAGAAGTCATGGATATTTTTTTAATCAATATTTTTTTTCTAATTATATCTACTTTATCAGTTAAAAATAAAATATCAAAATATTTAATCAGTTAGAAGTTTTTGTATTAAAAATATATATATATTTTACACCATTGTAAATCACAAATTACTAGAAATGTTATGTAAATTCATTGGTAATACCGTAATAAGATATTTGAACTTCAGGAATGACTTAATACATTTTTGTATTACATTATTCTAAAATTACACAATTAAACATGGTTCATAAGTAATTCATAATTGTATTTAATTAATAAAAATTATATATATTTTTATAGAAATAATTCATAATCTTAATATAATACAACATTTTTATTCCGTAATTCCTGAAGTTTAAATAAGTAAGCTAAATTAAATTGCTTCTCTTAGTTTCTGTAAATAGAAAAGTTTAAAAACAAGCAGCTTTGTCATTACATCAATATTATCTTTGCAGGCCCTCAGAGTCAGAAAGGTTAAGAACCGCTAATTTAGTGGTATTTGACAAAGTTAGACATAAGAAAAGACCTTGATTCTAACTACAAATTACTGGGAAGAAACTTGATCCTAAAAACAATCATTTAGGAGCCAAATGACTAGTTACCATAGTACAAAATCACTTAAATAGATGGTTGTTCAGTCATCCATCCTTACAATCTAGTATAGTGGTAGATGATACATTGGGAGATGCATCAAACTCTTTAAGTTCCATTAGATTTTATTTTTGTGTTTTAGTTGCAACGATTTTAGGTTTATTTTTAATAGTCTATTACAACAAATGGCACAGGTAGTGAGTCCATATAGTGTGTGTGGAAGTGTTTTACCTGTAGTGTCTCAGCAAGCAACATCTCCACACGTCTGCAGGCGAGTGTGTCCACCATGCGAGCCAGCACACGGAACGGAGTGTTGAGCAGTTTGTCTACGTATAGCATAAGCAGAGCCCCAGATTGACTTAGATGAATGCCCTCCAGACACTGCAGGGTCTTCTTTAGGACCACCGGCTGCACATGTACACATTTAATACACAAGTTACTGAAAAGATAAGCACAGCATGAAATGAAAAAAGATGCAGTGCGTGTGTATTTACATACAGTAGAAAGGTTGTCGCAGCGTGATTGTATGGCCTGTATGAAGAGTCCGCTTGCTGCCGAATTTCGGTGCACAGCACTGATGAGATCCTGCACTGGAGGCTCATGGGAAAGACTGATCAGATCGTTCACATGATTCACCGTCAGCCACGTCAGATGCTCAGAGTCATGCAGGTTCTGACACTGAGAGGTGGATAAAAACACAAGATGACAATTTTTGCACTATGAATATAATTATTTATTTGAAATATGATACTGAATTGTATGCTTGGCAAACAGAGATGTATGATATATGGTACCACACACAGGTTTTTTCTTTTAATTATCAGTATCAGTCGATATTGGATCTATTTTGGCACATTCAGTACATTCAATGTTTTAAAGTTAATCTTTAATATAAATAATAATTTAAAAAAATGTATACTACATATAGAAAATCTCAAAAAAATTTGTTAATCAAAAGTTTGACTTTAAAAGTTTTTTGAAAGTCTCTCGTGCTCACTCAAAAAAATACAGTAATACTGTGAAATATTATTACAAATTAAAATAAATGTTTTCTTTTTTAATATATTTTAAAATGTAATTTATTCCTGTGATAGCATTGTTCAATTTTCATCAGCCATTACTCCCGTCTTCAGCGTCACATGGTCTTTCAGAAATCAATCTAATATGCTGATATAGTGCTTAGATAAAAATTTAGTTTATTATCAATGTTTTAACAAACATTTTACTTTATCTTTTGTGAAACCCATTTTTTTCCACAGGATTCTTTATTTTACAGTTTAAAAGTTTAAAGTAAAAAAATATTATTTATTTGAAATCTTTACTGTCACTTTTGATCAATTTAATGATTCCTTGCTGAGAAAAGTATGATAACAGTAATGTAAGTGCTTGGGGGTGCTACCAAGGTGGCTTCAGATACTGTCAATACTTATGAGCTCTGACACATCAACAACTGTCTTGATAATTAGGGCATATCAAATCTTTGAAGTGACTCCCATGAGCGTAGAATTGTGACGAATGAATCTCTAGAATGACGTAAAAGTCACATGAATTCCGATATGATTGTTCAGACTGCGGTCACATTGCAAAACATCTGACCTGTATCGGATTTAGTACCACATATGGAAGTGGCACAAACAGGAATTGAAATATCAAACTATCAGTGGTTTGTGTTGTTCACACTGTCATGAGAAAAACAGATCTGAGTCACATGTGAGCAAAAAAAAACAGGATTTGGGCCACATTCGCCTGCAGTCTGAACAGAGCGTAAAACTCTTCAGGAGTTTGGACACAGCTTTTAAAAAGCTTAAGAAATCTCACCACATAGTCGCAGAAGAGGATAAGGGCTCCTCGTCTGACAATCTCCCTGTTACAGACAGCAAGCTTCCCCTCGGGGTTCTCCTCCTCTCCAGATGAGTGTGGGCTCAGAAGCTTAGTGCTGGATAGACTGTGCCTCCTAATGGATGAAAAAACATTTACTGCAGGCTTTGCCCATTGCAACCAAATACCAATTTGTTATTTGTCATTAAAAACAGCATTTGACTTCCTAAAACTACCAAGAATTTTGCTTAGGCTGATTGTAACTGTTGTATCAATTAAATAGGCTTTCCTATAAGGCTGCTTGTATGTAGTCTAACCTGGGGGTCTGATGCACCTCGGACCACCAGGTGTAGTTGGTATAGTTGATGATGAGAAGGACCTGACACCAAAGCAGGACCAGAGATGGGTGTGTGGTGATGAGCTGGAGCACCAGGCTGTTCAGACCCTCCAGGGTATAAAAACTACCCCCTTCCCCTCCCTCCGCCTTCAGCAGCCTGCTGCCCGCTGCCGTGATCCGCCGGAACATTCCTGGCAGGTTTATGGGAAATAATGTGACAATTCAAACCAAGAGGAATAATGTTGCCCTTCATTGAGAACATGCAGTATGCTAAGCTGGCAAATCGTCCTGTGTATGAGTTGAGACACATTAGATGTGGGCTCTGTGGGAGTGCATACCTGATTTGAAAATGTGTATCAAACACATGAGCAGAGTGCCCAGCTGCTGACAGTAGAACGTGTGCTGCTGCTCGCTCATGTCAACTTTCACCTGCTTTGTTGCGATATCATCCAGCAACACCCCCACCAACTGCAATAAGAACCTGACAAAGAAAAGAGGTTCATAATTGTCTTTTAGTGCTGATTGTTTTCTGTGTAATATTGTAATACATAGCAAAGGTTCTATCTATATTCAGCTAAACTTTAATAGGAATGTGATCAACTGAAGAGAAAAAATGACTATACAACAATTAGTATTAATACTACTAATATTAATTATATTATTGTATTATTATTTTGATTATACAATTATAAAATAATGAAGAAATTTATATTTGCTGAATAAAATTCAAAATGTTGGGGTAATGATTCCAAAAATAGTGCCTGTTTTGCTCTAGCATGTCATACTTTCTCACAAAATATTAAGTGCATTTAAATATTATTTTTGTCTTTTCAAAAAAAATTGTATGTTGATACATTTTGAATATTGATATTTTTTAACTCCTCATCATCAAATTAGGTATTAGACCGTATTTGCAAAACAGCTTTCTTTATTATTGTCATTTATATTTTTAAATTGCAGCCTTTATGATTTGATAATTGCACCAAGCCATGTACTGTTCAAATTCATAAAAACTTTACTGACCAATAACACTGTTTTATAATCTCGCCAATGGCGATTATTTTCTTGCACTTAGCACTTAGCAGTGGTTAATTTTGCACCCTAGCTGAGATGCTAAGGGTGTCTTACAGAACCACCATCAGCCCAATCCTATTTTATACCCCTACGCCTTCCCCTACCCTCTTGAGTGCCAAGGCGTGGTGTGAAAACATTCCCCTAAGAAATGGGACACCACTACTACACCATTACACGTCATCATACCTTGTTTCTTTTATTAGTGTCCTGTAACATTTAACCAGAATGAACAGCAATGAAGTGCGTATATCTAACAGAAATCAGGCACAAGCACGTTTAACAAATTACTCACTCCCAACGTTGTTTTGCACTGTATATGGACTTAATAAAACGGCGCTCGTTTTCAGTTCTAAAACATATGAGCCATCGACTTTCCTACCAGGCGGTACAGATATGCTTTCGTTTTCTACTGTGGTGCTGCGATTACGGAGTTCTTTGCAATGTAATACAAACAAGTCAGTTGTTGCCTAGGTAAAGCAATGGTTTACAGACGATGCGTGATGTAAATAGCGACTGCGTTATGAAGGATGACCAGATATTTATTTTAACTGTATTATTGATTTGTGTTCACATCACTCAAACGGAGAAACTGGCAGCCAGGCAACACATAAGTGATCAATCCCGAGTGGCAACATAGAAATAGGATTGGCCCTAAATGTACTTAAAATATATTTGAAAAACTAGCAATTTTTTCTCGGATTTACCTCTTTAAGAAAAAAAGAATTTATTTTGCCACAATCCCAGACTGACTTTAATGGACAGAGACCAGCAATTACCTAGCAAATGTTTCCTCGGGAGGGAAACGCTGCGGCTCCCCATTGGCGTCTTCCGTGGCAGCAGGTGGAGCTTCAGGAGGGGAGGAGTCATCGTCACACAATCGACGGATGGTGGGACAAGAGAGGAGGTATGGGGACAGTGAAAGCTCCTGAATACGAGACAGAATGATGTCCTCTGTGGACTGCGAGATTAGGACACGCAGGATGGCGAGAATCCCAGACACCCACAACTGCCCCGTACCCACTGATGCCTACAGAAAAGAACAGGGACTCTTTACAGGGTTAAGATGCAGTCAGAATTACCATTGTTTGGCAAATATTTGGGGGCATATTGCAGTCATTTCAATAAGAATCCGCACAATTGAGAATTTCGTATAATGGTAAAAAATTTCTTTGCAAAATTCGCCAATAGAAGTTTACCAATAGAAAGCTGTTTGGTTTGAAAATGACTTCTGTGTGAGATGCGCTTCATGCATCACTACACTATTGACAAATGACAATGGACCTATTTGCACACAAAATATAACTCATTTAACCGCACATTTACTTGCTTTTTGACAGCCACTCTTCATCCTATTCAACCGATAATACTATTTATAGCATCAGGAAGTAATATGTGACTGATTCTCACTAGGGTAGATGGTGTGATGAACATGCTCTTCAGTAGCATGTCTACAGGCCGCAGAGAGGAGGGAGCCACTGTCTCAAACAGTGTGTTTAACACACCCAATGCCTCATGGGAGTCCAGGTGCATCTGTCAAGCACACAAAAGCAAATAAGTAAAGTGCATTTACTTAAAAACTGTTAGCTGGCTGGAGTTCAGAATCCTCAATTAATCTGGTTCTTGAAAACATAATGATATCAAGACAAAAAGTCAAAACAGAGCCGCACTTGCTGTCTGCCGATCATTGGCAGGATGATGTCAGCAATCTGTCGTGAAAGCCTCTTCCACTTATCTTCATTCTCTTTATGGCACTGCTGTAGGATCAGAATAAACATCTCCAGCACCTACAGACAAAAACACGCAAGATTTTACAACATAAATCCATGAATGTAAAGTGAAAAAAAATCCAAAATTAAAAGCACACCAGAATGGCGTGTTACCTGATGGTGTTGTACGAGGCGTAGCAGCATGGACACCACCACTTCCTTTTGAGTCTCCAGCTCTTTTCCTGCATCTGCTTTATTGGAGCCTCTCAGCACAAAAAGGTCATGCACTATGGGCTGCAGTGCAGGGATTGCTGACAAATGAAGAAGCCGATAAGAATGAACAGTTTTAAATTGATTAGATTAAAGCTTACTCTACATGATATGCAACCATTTCTGATTAAAAATATGTAGTTTGTTTAAAGAAGACCTATTATGCCCTTTTATGAAGTCTTGATTTTGTTAAAACACATATTTTACATTGATGCAGCACCTCTCTTTCCAGTCTGTCAGTAACGCTCTGTTTATTTCCTGTAACTATAAAGCCCCTTCTTTTGAAAAGGGCAATGTGCTCTGATTGGTCAGATGGATAAGCGTATTGTGATTGGTCAACTGCTTTGAGCGTGTTTCAAAAATGTCATGCCCCTTCCCATAACTGAGTTAGAGACAACAGAGTAGAAACAACAGCATCTGTGGATATGACGACAACACACTACTAACGCAAATCAACCAGGCATCACTCCCTATATTTTGCATATGCTGTGGGGCGGAAATGATTTAAATGAGGAATATTGTGACGAGTATGCTCCCGGAAGAAAACTCAATCGAAAACTCAACAGACTACATTTCAGGGAGTTGAGAAACAGTGCTTAATGATATATTTAATAACACACTTTGGGCTTTGTAACTTTGTAGACCTTTTTCATATTTATACAGCAACATTACACACTAAAGAAAGTTGAAAATGTAAAAAAACATAATTGGACCATCTGTTCAATATTAGAAACTAAGGAAATATGGATTAAACAAAACTGTCTAAAATGGGTTTCAGTTTACAGTAAAATGTTCTCCTTGAGGATGTGAATACTGTGTATGCGTGCTGTGATTCTACACACCATGTGTTACTGCCTTCCTGCCACTGGCCATGATGCCGTCACACAGCTGAATAATCTTTGGGATGCTGATGATCTGTTTGGAGTGGTAGCGCTCATAGGACAGCAGAACCAGGAAGAAGAAAATGTTGGGCACAATCTCTTCAGAGTCCCTACATAGAAAAAAGTTCAGTGCAAACTAATAAATATTAGTAAATCTGAGCATGTGCAAATTAATGTAGACAGCCGTTCAAAAGTTTGGGCTAAGGTTTTTTTTAAAAAGAAATTACCATAATATTTTTTTATTGTGTAAGGACACATACATGATTGATGAATGTTGAACATTTTAGTAAAATACCTTTATAATGTTACAAATTTCTATTTCAAATAAATGCTGTTTTTTAAAGTTTCTATTCATCTGAGAATCATTAGGGGGGGGGGAAGTATAACGTTTCCACAAACACATTAAGCAGCACATGTGTTTTCAACATTGATAATAATAAATGTTACTTTAGCAAATTAGCATATTCAAATTTTTTTTGAAGGGCCATGTGACTGACGATTGACATAATCAAGCTGAAAATTCATCACAGCAATAAATTACATTTAAAAATATATTAAAATTGAAAACAGCTCTTTGAAATTGTAATAATATTTCACTATATTAATGTTTTTACTGTATTTTTGATGCAGTTTTGTGCGTATAACACATTTCTTACAAAAACATAAAAAATCTTATTAAACCCAAACTTATTAAACCCAAACCCAAATGTGTGACTATGTCACAAGGTCTTACCTGAACTGCCCCACTTCAATATACTCAAACTGCTTGAGCACGAAACCAATGAACACCTGAAACAAATACAGGGAAGTAAAATATTAGCCTAATGTAAGTCTAATATAAAAATAAAATAACACCTAGATTTGTTCTGATTTTCAATTAGTGGAGGAAAATGGATCATTGCATGTTGACTCAGTAGGAGTTTGATCCACAGGTCAAAATGACTCACCTGGTCTGAATCAAGCAGACAGTAGTTGACCCGGAGCTGCACAAGTTGGGAGAGTAGGTCCAGCACCTGTCTTTGCAGGGCCACTGATGTGCTGGTGGTGTACTGCTTTAGAGCCTTAATCACCAGCGGCTCAAACAAACGGATGTGATTATGAATAGCATTCTGAAATGCACACAAGGAGTGAACAATTAGCCACTTTTACTGTAGTGAGTGGTCAAGATATCAGTGCTGCTGTTGTTAACAAAAACTAAAATTATAAAATTATTTTGGTAATTAAAATAAAGCTGAAATTAAATAAAACAAATTAGATGAAAAGCTTAAACTCAAAATTATTAAAATTATAAATGCATAGTAGGTAACTAAAGTACAAAAATGACAAAAATTAAAGCAATATAATAAAAATGACAAAAGTACTTAACAAAATGACTAACATTTTTACTAAAATTGAAAATATAAAAATAACTATTCAAAATATAAATAATTACTATAATAGTACACAGGTAATAATAAAATAACGCTGCAGAATATTTATTTAGAATATATTTTACTGTACCATTATGGGACATTCGACTCATGGTATACACAAACACAAAACAGTCAAAATCATGAAATAAACAAGACCATAATACCATATAAAACAACGACTAATAATAAAAAATTATAATAACAACAAGGAACTACTGTATATAAACTAAAACAATACCTTATAAAACAAAACAAAAACATCAAATAACTAAAAAAAAACCTTTAACAAATGCACATCTCCCAAAATATATATCTATTTTAATATATTCCTCATCTACCACAATAAATATATAATTATGTCAGTCAACCTCTTTTTGGGAGTTAAAAAAAATAATTAAAGTCACATATCATAGGGCAATTCACCTTGTCTCCTCGATGGCGAGTGACATTGGTGATACTTGACCTCAGTTGATTGGAGACTTTTTGCATGACATCAAACCATCTATAGGATGACAGAAATTGCATATGTAGACATAATGGGCCTCTTGATTTTGTTTATTATATTTACAGATAAATCTTTATGAGGAAACGTTGTACACATATACTCTCTCACTCACCCAGAGGCGTCCTGTTCTTGTTCCGCTTGCACCATGTTTCTGAGGCTGGCGTCTGCGAGAGCCTGGGTAAAGTGAGTGTAAGGGGCCATGAAGCAGTAATGGTAGAGGCCGGGTCTGACGCTGGTCGAGCCGAGCCGGAGGGCCTTGCCCTGGGACCGACACGGGTTAGATGAGGCCCCCTCATACTGAGATGCAAGATTGGTCCCAAACAACGCCTTCAAAAGCTGTAAGCAAAGACCAAGCAGTGAAGCCCAGGAAAGTAAAGTCATGGTTTAAAACAGAGGAGTTAGAAATGCACATGACTAACCTGCTGAACACACACAGTGGCCATAGTAGGTTCCCGTGAAAAACAGGACTTGAGGTAACTCAGGATCTCTTCAACACACTAGACAGATACAGAGGGAAGGGTCTTAATATTGATTTTTCTCAGTTATCATACTTTGTTCTAGATGGAATTAGGATGACATCATACTTTGCCAATATCATGCAGGGTGGCCAATTCAAGCAGCTGAGAAAGGACATCAAGCGCTGACCTCAGGAAACCCCCAAACTTCTCATTGGTATTGTGAAGGTCTAATGTGACCTTGGAAAAGAAAAGAAAAAAATAAGCAAAATGAATGATGGACATTTTGAATTAAGTACTCGGAATGGGATAAAAAATTTGATTTGATAAAAAATTTGATTAATTGAAATGGAATAATGAGTGCCTGAACTATATCAAAAGTAGCAGTAAGTATCTGGTGTGGCCAGCAGCTGCTCTAACAAAAGTGCATCTAATTCTCATGGACTGATCCAAATTTGCTGGATACATGGTCTGCAACAATGCTTAGGTAGGTGGTACGAGTCAGAGTAACATCCACATGTTGTATACGTGATGTAAAAGAAACTTGATTTATTAGACCAGGCCACCTTGTTCCATTGCTCAGTTCTGATGTTCACATGCCCACTTGTTGGCGCTTTTGGCGGTAGACGGGAGGTCAGCATGGGCACCCTGACTGGTCTGCGGCTATGCAGCCCCAAACGCAACAAATTGCAATGCACTGTGTATTCTGACACCTTTCTGTCAGAACCAGCATTCATTTCTTCAGCAATTTGAGCTCCAGTAGATCGTCTGTTTGGTCGGACCACACGGGCCAGCCTTCGCTCCCCACATGCATCAATGAGCCTTGGCGCTGGTGACCCTGTCGCCGATTCACCACTATTCCTTCCTTGGAGCACTTTTTATAGATACTGACCACTGCTGACCCGGAACACCCCACAAGAGCTGAAGTTTAGAAGATGTTCTGACCCAGTCGTCTAGCCATCACAATTCGGCCCATCAAACTCAATCAAATCATTATGTTTGTCCATTTTCCTGCTTCTAACACATCAACTCTGAGGACAAAATGTTCACTTGCTGCTTAATATCCCACCCACTAACATGTGCCGTGATGAAGAGATAGTCAGTGTTATTCACTTCACCTGGTTATAATGTTATGCCTGATTGATATCAAATAAAAATGCTAATGACTTCAGACTTACTTTGTAGTTTGCGTGTGTAGCTCGCAGTGCATCATAAAGCTTCAGATAAGGAGGGAGGTGATAAAAGCTGCCCAAAGTGGTGGACTTGTTAACTGCTGCTGTTGCTGCACTGTCTGCTGCTCTGCCTGTGTGAAAACACAATGCAAGTCATCCATGAATATTCAATTGATAAATAAATAAACCACACAATGAGACCTATTTTCCTTTTTACTCAAAGTAAAATTATTCATCTGTATGGTCAACAGGTGGCTCTGTAGGTGTGCCTGTACCTGTGTTAGTCTCTCCTCCTTTCTTTGGGCTCATGGGGATATTGCTTGGCTCTGTCATGTCCTTCTCTTTACCCTTCCGTCTGATTGGACTGAGAGAGGGCGTGTTGGCCAATGAGGGTAAAGTAGCCTGGCAAGAAAGATTAATGGAAATAATTAAGAAAATAGTAAATATTACTGATCTGTTGTACATTTATAGCATTATTATGAACAGAATCTATTGAATGCATTTTTACCTTGACTGCAGGGCCTGGGGGTGTGTCATCTAGAACATGGGCGCAAATGTTGAGAATCTTCAGCAGGTGCGAGAACAGTTGCTCTACCATAACAACCAGAGAACGGTCGTTAAGAGCAGGCCACGCCTCCTCCACCTTAGAGGGGGTGGGGTTAGCCTCCTCCTCACCTGCCCATGGACTCTTCATGCACTTTGGTGCAATAGCTTTAAAAACAGACCAAAAAATAATAATTTTAAATTCAAAAAGGTGTTTTTTTAAATAGCTCCATAGGTGTTAACCTTCCTAAGCTCTTCGCTCCTTTTTGAGAGATTTTATTTTTGTCTATTTAAAAGGTACTGAAGGGGGGAGTCTGAAATCAGATTCATAATCAAAGCCTTAATTAATATTTATCCTCCTATTTCTAATGATTAATTCCAGTTGATTTTACTCAATAGAACTACTGATTGTTTGTTCTTCTTTTATGTTTTCTAAAGTTGGTATTTGGTCTTTGAGTGGCGTCTGGCCTAGGGCTGTGTGATGTGTCACTTAACACTTTATAGTTGTGTGTTTGGATTTTGGAGGTATCACACACCTCTAACATGCTGGGAGTGCAGTAACAGTGTTTGTTTGCTTACTTAGCCAAGCTTCCAGAGATTAAATATGAATTTGTCTTTCATTTTTATTATATTTTATTCCTTTTATATTTCCTTTTACTGAAACACTAAAGAATCAAGATGAATATTGCCTGTACTACTGTCTGTACCTTTCACTGAGAGAAAGCACATGCTATCATTATGTTTTGGTTAAGTGCTTTGTTGATATGTAGTTAAGACTCTCCAACCTTGAGATGGCTGTGATGCTAGGGAGCTTTTGCGTGTTTGCCTTGCATGATCTGTGCAGGCCCAATATTGAAGATGGACATTTTCTGCACACAACACCAGACGTGAAGACGCCTTTCAGCAACCTCAGAGGTCAACAATGATCTAAATCTAGTCATGGGGCGACAACTAGTCAACCTAGTTTAGTGATATGCTCTGCTATCTATCCTTGTGTGGAAATTTACCATGGCTGTGCATTTTCTCTGAGCCAATCAGAATCATACACCTTGCAATAATGACGTGGCTAGACCTTGAAAACAGTATAACTGTTGGGACAATTGTATGTATTGTACAACGAGACTGGTAGAGAAGGAGCGCGGCCTACAAACTCCTTGTGAGACTTGAAGCTGGCTTCTGCTGATGAAACTGCAAACTATTCTTAAGTAAAATTTTCCTTAATTAATTGCACTCCTGACTCTTTGTCTTCATTCTTCACTACTGGTCTCTGGGTCTGAACTGTTTTACCCCTAACAGTACACTATGCAACTTTTCCGTCTGCTGGAGGGCGCCTATTCAAAACAAAAGCGTAGTTTGATGACATCAAGTCTGAGCGCAGAATCTTGGGACATGTAGTCTTCACCTCACAGCCGGTGGAAAAGAATCGGGATAGGACTCGGGCAGAAATCATGTTCATGGATGCCATTATTAACGTTACTGTAGTATGAAGCAGAGCAGGGGCGAGTGCTGTGGGAGCTGAGCAAGGCCGCTGGAGAGATTGTTACGCAAAACACTCGGCTCGTGAGCAACGGGACTTTTATTATGACGGGACACAGTCTCCGGCGCAATATCCGCTTTTCCGGTCATGAGTATTAGGTAACGCAGCTCTGTTTACTATATTAGATACATTTAAGTGTGTTGAAAATTATGTTATGACGTTACTCTGTGCGTTCGCTCGGCGGCTGCTGTGACACTTGTACACACTCCAGTGAGAGTAAAGCTTTTCTGCAAAATAGAAACGAGGGTAACGCAGATATGACGCAATTGACAGGCGACTCCCTCACACGCTATGCTCACATCCCAGTTCATTGGTAAAAATAGCGTTTTTCTCCCAATTAACAAACAGTTGCAAACATTTGGGATATTGTAAGAACTCAACTGAACAAAATATATAACACTGGCCTGGTGGTTTTTGGATATTTGACTGCAAAAATTCTACATAGTGTACCTTTAATAAAAATGTAGTTTCTTTAATCAGTGTGGTTCAAAACTGAATTACTTTTTTAGCAGTTTGAACTAACAAATTAAATGGACTTAATGAATAGATATAAAAAAAAGTTGCGTCTTGGCTGTTCACGGCCAAAATTGACAGACCACAGGAAATTAATGGGAAACTTTTTTTAAACGTGTGTCGAATAAAATCTACATATCAGCCATAATGCTGAACAAACACACACAGAAATAGAGTAGAGTGAAACTATAAAACATCCAGAGTTCTAAATGTTCATTTAGAGAAGTGTAGATTTTTTATGAATAAAGATCCAATTTCAAATGTTTGCTTATTTGAAAGGAGGGCACAATTATTTTGCAGCTTAGGATCTAAATAATCTAAAACCCCCTTAAAACCCTTCTAACCTAAAATTTGCCAACAATCCAGAATAAATTTAACATAAACATGATTATATTGTTACTACTTCAGGGAAGATTGTTTAAGTTCATTAAACAAAAAAAGTTACTTTCTTCTCAAAAATGAGAGAACAGCCAACGTGTGACGGTGTTTAGACAGTCCAGGAGTGTTAACCTGAGGCTAATGTAATCAAAAAATGTTTGTACCAGAAAGAAGGTTTCCAGCGAGTAGAAGAGCAGCCTGATGGGCGGAGAGATCAAGAGGGAACCAAGCAGAGGAGAGGAGAGACAAAACCATACCGGTCACGCCAACCGTCAGAGACCTGCGCACCTCCTCACTACTGCCAGACTGAGAGAGACTAAAGAAAAAGAGCACATTTATACCTGTGCAGAGTGAAACAGACAAATAAAACATTGCACTTACATTACCAATTGAGCTTGACTTTATAGTCTTTGTACTAATGTTATGATCAAGACATCAAATCTAAGCGTGTTTTATTCTTGGTCCTGAAGGAAGACATCACCGCTCTAAGGGTCAGATTATTTTGTGAGTGTGTACCTAAAGGAGCGCCCTCGGCTGCGGTACTGGCTGGAGCGGTTGAGATGAAAGACAGAAGAGCTCACAAAGCCACAGTGCCAGCCTGTGCTCCAGTTGCACACTGGGAAGGTGCTGGACAAAAGGAACAGAGCCTCACAACAGCCAAACTGGAGAGATGACATCAAGTAAAGAGATCAGACACTGGGTTCAAATAAGACAACTCATAAAACAAAGTTATTTCTGCAACTCCAAACTTATATTTTATAGTATTGTAAGAAAAATTAAGTGATAAGACAAAATTACACAAGAAAAATAAGTTATGATCCTCTAAAAAACTAAATTGTTGACCACTGTTGAGTCTTGGTATTTAGAGAACGTGGCCTTTAAATAATTTTACTTAAAAGGTCCGAGGCACTCACAGTCATGGCTCTGGAAGTGGAGGAGGTGAGGGCATGGGAGATGGCAGTGATGACCCGAGATAGGTTGTTCTCTACGGTAATATCCGGTGCGTTCTGACACAGATTGTAGCCACGGTATGTTCTACAGTAAAACAGATCATATAAAGAATAATATTAAAGCCAAGTACACTACCATTTAAACGTTTGAGGTTGGTAAGTTAAAGGGATAGTGCACCCAAAAATGATATTTCTGTCATCATTTACAAAACAAGCTGATCTATGGAAGTCAACGGAGGCCGAGATCTGCTTGCTTACTAATATTCTTCCAAATATCTTGTATACAGGTTTGGAACAACTTTATACTGGTTTGGATGGTGAGTAAATGATGACAGAATTTTCATTTCTGGGTGAACTATCCCTTTAAGTCAGCAATGCTTTTGAAAGAAGTCTTGAATTCTCAACAAAGCTTTATTTATTTGATCAAAATACAGTAAAAACAGTAATATTGTGAAATATTGCTACAATTTAAAACTGTTTTCTATTTTAATATATCTGCTCAAAAAAAGTTTTTTATAATTATTATTGTTGAAAATGGTTGTGTTGCTTAACTAACTTTTTTGCTATTAAACATACCCACTTTCAAGTGGGTCAGATTTATATATATATATATATATATATATATATATATATATATATATATATATATGTAAAAATAGAGGGTCTGTTCTTTTCGATATTCATACAAACAAATAATCTGGGGGCCATGTCATTTTTGTAAAAAATATCAAAAAAGCTGGCTGGGATAATATGTTTGTGGAAACCCTAATTAAAAAAATTCAGGATTCTTTGATGAATAGAAAGTTCAAAAGAACCGGAAAAGGTGTAGAAAGGTGTATTTGAAACAGAAATATTTTGTAACATTATACATTTCTTTATTGTCACTTTTGATCAATAGTGCATAATCTTTAAAAACAAAAACAAATGAAAGCTGCCAGCTTAAACACTAAATAAACACAACACTGGTGTCATGTAAATGGAGTATGGCTATAGTGTACCGTGTGATCGTGCTGACAGTGAACTGTGATGGAGGCTGGGTCTCGTGCATTAGAAGCTGCAGGTACACACTGCTCTGATCTCGTGCTATTGCCACAACCGGGTCTGTCTGAGCCTGGTCACAGTCATAGAACAACCTGGGCACCAACCTGAGAAGAGCGATCGATCAAAATCAGAGTGTGAGATTTGTGATGTGTAGTTCGGAGATTATTAGTCAAAGAATAAACATGTGAATACCTGCCAATGGTGTTTGCTGCCACATGTCTCACACGGGGGTCATCATCGCCCAGTAGATAAAGCACAACATCATTCAGAATTCTGTCCTGTAGCCTCAACAACTGAATGTAAAAATTCAAATTGTATATTAGTTAAATATTAATTATATTTCGCATACTGTAAAATATATTATTAATATATGCTATATAATATATTAAAAAATATAAATATAATATAATAGATAAAATATTGTTCATTGCAAAAATATATTCTGGATGTGAAGCTGTTTTTGCAGTTCAAAAATTATGCTGAACTGCCAATATATAAAATAATCTAATCCAAAAAATGATTCAAGAATTATTAAATTAAGCATTTGTATATGGGGTAAAGTGGAATAATGTTTTGTGAGGATGCTGTCAAAAAATGACCAGTATATTCTTCAAAAATGAATCCTTGTGGGTTTCACAAAAGAAAGTCATATGAAAACAATGTAAAGGTGAGTAAATTATGACAGAATTATTATTATCATTATTTAGTACTAATTAATAAAACATGACAAATTAATCCTTCATCTTAAATTGAGAGAAGAGAGATGACTTACCCCAGTGTAGTGATGCTCTCCTTTGTGCAATTTCTCAGTTTTTCTCTCCAAAAAACTTACTAACCTGACAAACACAGCAGGTGATTTTAACATGTATGTTTGCGATTTTTCACAATGTTTAGAAGTTATACACTCATTATGCAAAATGAAGTTCAAGTAAAGTTTGTGTCCTCTCACCGGAAATCTATCTCAGCGAGCGTCTCTAAGAGCTCGGTGCGAACCAGCCAATAAGAGCAGTCCTTTAGGGTCAACAGATCAATAAGCAGCTGGAGGCCAAGTTCACTTAGACTGCCATTGCACAACGCCATGATACAATGCTGTGGTTGAGTAAAAACAATATAATTATAATCTTTCAAAACTGACAGACAAACATAAACTAGCATTTATTTTTTACTAGCATAAACTGTATATTCTCACCCTGACAGCAGCACAGGCCATTTTACATGTGACTGAAGATTCGTCTTTTAGACTTCTCTGCAGCAGAGGAACAACGTTTTCGATTGTCACAGAGCTTCCTGAGAAGACAGAAAGACAGAGAATGTGAAGATAGGCCTTAAGGCTGATTTATACTTATGTGTTGGACCTGCACCGTATCCTACACGTCAATTTTCATTCATACTTCTGCGTCCTTGTCTGCGTTGACGTGCAGTTACACATGCTCCCTCTGCATGTGTACCCCTGAGGGAGGGGTTCTGGCAGACCAATCACAGCGCCTGCGTCCGTGTAGAATCGACGCATTGTTACATTTTTGGAGAGGTGCACGTCAGGGTAAGTTGTAGGCTACGTGTGCAACGCAGCCTACGACGTAGCTACGGACTACACTCGATGTATAAATTGGGCTGTAGCTGTAGTTCTCACCTGTGACAGAGTGGATTTGGGACAGCCATGTCTCTGTGTTGTAGCGTGTCTTGAGCTGGATGGCTTGGATTAAAGCCCCACACAGGATGGCGGTGGCTCCTCTGATCTGAGGATCTCCATGTTCAATGTACTGCAGTATATCACTAATGTACTGTTGCTCTGTTAACACAAACACAACAATATATTTACACAACAGCAGTTATTTAACTTTTAACATATTTACAAAAAAGACAAGAACAATAAAAAAATAGATGTCAAAATAAAACAGGAAAAACAGATGTATAAAAAAAAACATAAATGCAGTTGTCAACATAAACAGCTGTCAAAAAGAAAACAAAACAGATGTCAAGACAAAACAAAAGATTTGGAATTAAACAAAAACAAAAGATAGATGGTCAAAACAAAACAGATGTCAAAAACACTAAATAGATGTCAAGACAAAACACAACAAAAATAGGTGTCACAAAAGAAAAGAAAACAGATGTCAAGACAAAACAAAAAATGTTAAATGAAACTAAATAGATTTCAAAACAAAAACATATGTCAAGACAAAAAAAAACAGATGTCAAGTAGAAAGTATATTATTACAGAATCAACAGAGGGTGCTTTTGCTTGTGTTTGAGGGTGCTAAGCATTATAACATTGGGGCTAATATGTTAGCAAGCAAGCTGCTGCTAGTTTTCAACTAAAGTCCTTAAAGTTAACTGCAAGTAAGCAAACCTTCAACCAGCTGTAGCATTATGCCAGTTCCCGACGGTTCTATGCTATTGTTAAGTGAAGTGAAGCAACAATTCATAGTTTTTCTATTAACATATAAAACACAGCAAAATATAGATGTAAAAAATAAATAAAAGAAAAAACACAGATGTCAAGACAAAACAAAAGATTTTGAATGAAACTAAACAAAAGATAGATGCCAAAACAAAATGACGTCAAAAAACAATAGATGTCAAAACAAAAGACAAAACAAAAATGATGGCAATAAACTACAGATGTCAAAACAAAACACAACAAAAAAAATTGATGTCAAAAGACTAAACAAAAGATTTTGAATGTATCAAAACAAGATGTCTAAAACTAAAATGGATACAAAAAAAAATGTCAAAAAGAAAAACAAAACAGATGTCAAGACAAAACAATAGACAATTCCCAAAACCGATGGATGAACAGGATCATTGTCAATGTATTTCTCACCATCTAGTTGTTGTCCATCTAGTGGCTGCAGGTAGAGTTTGTTGAAGAAGGCTTCAGGTAGAAGAGCTGCTGCTGCCCCCACACAGCTAACGGCTAACGCCTTAACGCTCACACGCACCTCATTATCAGGAACCAGTCCTACGACATAAATACATACTTAATATTTAATGAAGAAACACACTTTAATGTCAAGTAGCAAGCACCAAGACCCAAGAGCCTTGTATGCTATTGTGACAATACAGAGTCAAGCAACACATGATAATTGATGTGAAGCTGTAGTCTTGTTTCTCACCATTTCTTTGGCCGGTGAGCAGGAAGGAGGCAGCCAACAGCCGGACACAGTGCACCAGAGGCTCTTCCTTTGGATCAGTATAGTGACCAATATCTCCTTTAATCCTAGATGGCTAAAAACACAGAACATATACAAAAGATTCAGATTGTACATTTTAACTATTACGGCTGGGACACACCGTTCTGTGCATGCATGTAAATGAGACAACTGTCTATTTCTGTAGATATATTTGTAATTCAAAAGGAAAAACAACGATCCAGGCTGCAGATACACACACCGTAAACAAATCAGCGTGCACTTACCTTTTTGAATATCAATCCTGCTGATCACATTCTTTATTCCACTCCACTCATGTTAATATTAAAATATTCGCCCAGGAACACACGACGTAAAATTAGAACAGCCTTCTATCTGGACTATTTTGATTCTTTGCTCACTGTTTTGATGTTATCATTGCTCACTGACTCATTCACTAAGCTGAACAGCCAATCAGAGTTCTCTCTCACTAACGACCCGACACCAATTCTATTCAATTAAATCGGCCCAAAAAACCCAGATGGTGCCTGACTAAAACTAAGTTGGCCAACACTCAAAAACAGTCAGACGTTTGTCCGATTGTCGACTTGGTATGTCCCAGGCTTTAGATCTCCGTTAAGAGTCTGTGAGGACTTGAGATGTACAACATAATTTTTTTGTCCTTTATAAAGACTATGTGCATCTTCACCTTGTTGTCAAGTTCTGCGGGTTCCAGAACCTCTTCCTTTGGTATGAATCGATCCACACTGCTGTCAGATGATTGCCTGTTGTGACCTTTTCCTTCCAGAAGATGGGGCTTACTTAAAGCTGCCGACAAGAGAAAGCAGAACTGTGAGTCAAAAGGATGACTAATAAACATGTGCACTTTACACACAAGATAAGACTATCAGAGCAGGGTGTATTGCTGCTGAGCAAGTGTACAAATGAGTATATGTACCCAGTGCCGACTGAGAGAAAGGTTCTGGAGGTTTGACAGGTTGTTGAGCTGCCCCCTCCTCTTCTTCATCCTGAAGTGTGCCGATCTGCATCCCTGAGTACTGACTCTCACTGCCGTCCAGCACCTACATAGCATACACAAATATTATATATATATATATATATATAAATGAACTAAACTCACAAACAAGCATAAACATTCACAGCAACCCATTCATGCAAAGGTACACAAATAAACAACAGTCGAACATGCAGTATCACTTTGGGGAACTCTTACAAATACAGTTTGATCAAAGCATAATCATATGCATGTCAAGACAATTTTGGGCAGCACCAAAACCAAAAGTACTGTGGCCTGTGGCTCACTAATTAATTTAAAACAGGGAAAACGCACAAATTCAATCCAGTGTTATTTTAGTATTATTTATATATTATTTTAGTAATTAATAATATTTTGAATAACCTTTTATTTTTATATTTTCCGTTTTTATTTTCATTTTAGTTGAAGCTTTAGTACGTTATGTGCTTTTATATTTTTATTCGTTTTTGTTTTCTATTAATATTTAATTTATATTTATTTCAGCTTCAGTTAATTGTAATTCTTTAACTTAAATTAATTTACATCATTTAGTAGCCAAAGCAACATATCAAAGTTTTTATTAAAGTTTTTTATTAATCTAATATTCATATTTTACTTTAAGTCAGCTTTATTTGAATTATCATTTCAATTAACAATAACAACACTGATAATCTTCAAATGACGCCCTTAAAACTGATCTGACATCAGCATCATTGTAGTTGGCACTTGGTTTATAAACATTGGTCCAGAATGAGGTAAATAAAAGGTGTTTGAACACCTCGGGAAAGAGGTCGTGCATGTGGGGGCGGGGCAAATAAGAGGCGGGGTTCTATCAGGGGCGGGGAAGAGCAACAATAACCTCACCACCTGCCCTCTGCTGACCTGGTCACTACTGCTAGAGGAAGAGATGGCAGAAAAGGTGGAGGAAGAAGACGAGGTAGAGGAGGAAGAGGATGGCCTGTAGATAGATGACTCGCTTTCGGAGTGTGTGTCCGGCCCTTCTGTGGGAGTTGGGGAAGGTGGTGAATAGTTCCGATAGCGCCTGCTGGTGCTGGTGACACTTACGAGCTCGGCGCAGTCTGAAGGCGTCACGGCGGAGTCCGGCCCCTCCGTAGTCGTCTGGGAACTGTCACTAGGGGGCGACGATGACACGGCTCCCACCGACATCTGGTTGCCATCGGTTATTAAGTCGCCGGACGTGCTGACGACCCCAGCGCCTCCGCTTGAGCTGCGGCTTAGCATGTCCTCCTCATCTTCGTCATCTGGAGTTTCAGGCCCTACACCCTGCTCTGACGCACTCAGGTCCACTGAGTCCCCCGGCTGCAAGGCGTGCTGGGAGGAGCGGGGCTGCTCTGTAATGATGTCGGATGTGCCAAGAGACGAAACACCTGATGAGGAGGGAGCTTCACTGGAGCTATCGCCACCGACCGAGGCTTAGGGAAATGTGAAAGAGAGAGACAAAGCATTATTCCTGCCATTCAATACATACAATAATACAATAATAATGTATTTGTTTGAATCCAGTGAGTATGTACAATTGAATATTAACCAGATTTTTATATTTTATGAATACAAAATTCATGGCTATGATACGTTGAGTAGTAGCCATGGAGGTGTTTTGTGTCATTACTAGCATGTTGCTAGGGTGCTCAGAAAAGACAGCAAATCCTCAAATCTGGGGTCGGTAAGATTTTAAAGGGTTACTTCAGCGATTAGCATTAAGCTTTGTATCAGTAGAAACCCGGGAGTATATTCAAATTATCGTACCTTCCCCCCTCATATGACCCTGAGACGAGAGAATTATGTATTTTTTTTCTGGAAAAATTCCTCCGATGACGCAAATATCGTCATTTTGCGTCATCGGAGGACTTTTTGGCCAGAGGCTAAAGACTACAGCCAGCAGAGGGCGCTATTTCCACATGTTTTCAACATCACACTCTCAGCACTCGGCTCGCGGAGCTGTGGAGATTCATGTAAACGGAGCGGTGGAGACCAAAGTGAGTGTTTCAACTTTTCAAATGAACTTCCTATGAAAGTAAAGCTTCCAAAGACATGAACTTAACACGCACCAGACTGTTCACGTGCTGTGAATGCAGCCGCAGCCGCGAATCCCGCGATTACCTCAACTCATGTGATGAATGTAATCTGATCCTGCTGCGTTTGTGCGTGACGCTCAATCGGCTCACTCACATTGTATCGAACAGACACATTCAGTTTTTAATTGTAGTGTCTCTAACTGAACTGATTTTCTGAAAATGAACGTGGTAGGCAAGTGATCCAATAATCCTGTAGCCGACTAGCCGTGCCTAGAGTAGGGCAGTGAAGCAGTGCATTCTGGGAATTGTTGTCTTTCATCCCCATGAGACAAAAATACATTTTCTGGGTTTTCTCAGTCTAGAAGGCACCAAATTCAAAAATAATTTCACATTTCTACTACATTAATGACCCAGTTTAAAATACAGATTCATCTTCCCAGCGCTGAAGTACCCCTTTAAATCTCTTTCAAAAAAACAATAAGTTACAATAAGGTTTAACATTAGCTAACCATGAGCAATAAATTTGTTACTGTATTTTATTACTGTAATGTCTGTTTGCTTGTTCATGTTACTTCGCAGTGAATTAACTACTGTTAACAGATACAACTTTTGATTTTAATAATATATTAGAAAATGTTGAAATTAACATTAGCAAAGATTAATAAATGCTGTAGAAGTGCAGTTCATTATTAGTTCATGTTGACTAATGAAACCTTATTGTAAATGTTATCAAATTTTCTCTTATGCTCATCAATGTTCCATTTATTTGATTAAAATACTATGCTATTTTTCTGCTCAGGAAACAATTATTGTTAGTATCAATGTTGAAAACATTGTGCTGCTTAATTTGTCAAGTAATCTTTGATGAATAGAATGTTCAAAACAACATTATAAATGCCCTTCCTGTCACTTTTGATCCATTTAATGCATCCTTGCTGAAAGAAGTATTAATTTAGTTAAAAAATGTACTTACTGACCCCAAACTTTTGAATAGCAGTGTATATGATATTCAGGATCCTAAATATGGCTGTGGTCCCTCCTTTAGGTTCGTTTAATCGATTTTTACGACAATTTTTTCATCCGTTAGGAGAAAGTCTAAAAACATAAGAGCAGACATCTCTTCAACTTACCTGTGAAAGATCCAGTGGTGACCACTGCCCTCTCAGGGTCATCCTCCAAACCCTCTTCTTCACCTGACAGCATCTTACCTAAGACAGGCACAACATACAAGGTCCATCATTAAAATACAATAAAGATAGTCCTTTTTAACGTTTTTACTTTCTTTAACAGCCTAAAACTACATATTCATTATTAAAACTACTGAAATTCAACGAACGTGCCACAGACAGCCCAGAATTATGTCAGTAGGTTAGATGCAAAAGAAGGGCAGATAAGAAGTCACCTTTCTGCTTCCTGAGGAGGAGAGGACTGCATGTTGACCCACCAGCTGTATGCAGGAAACGGGAAGTGAAGCCGGAAAGTGAGCAGGAAAAAGCCCAAAAATTCATTTTGAGGGTTAGAGGAAGGAATAAGCAGAGAATGAAAAGCACATGCATGGTGAAACGTTGATTGTAGTGGTGCAGTGAATTTTGAAGATACAGATTAATGATTAGTATCTAACAGGATAGAAAATATTAATAAGCAGTGTGGGAAATATTAAGAGCTGATTTGTTATTAGTGAGTAACAAATAACTTTTGCTAGCTAAAAGATAGATTCAACTGAAAAAAGAAAACTTTAACAGTTCAGACATAAAACATTTTTTTTTACCAATTAATCTGCACTGAGCTATTAGTTATCAGTAAAAATGTATGCAATATTTTGCAATGCAACAGCACGTTCCTCTGTGCTGTTCTTGCTGAATAAAGTTTATGAAGTGGTTATGCACAAAAGAAATGTGTGAGCAAGGTAAAATATATTCATCTAATATGTGAGCACCGTATAACATTCATGTGGTATACAACAAGTAAAATGTCATATTTATAAATAAAAATATAATATTTATTTCATTATTTATATAAATCATATGACAACAGAATAAAAAAAATTGCTTAGCTATTTTAATATATTATAATAATTACAAAAATTGTCATGGTTAAGTCATCATTGATTATTTTATAATAAAATTCAGTAACATTTTACATGAAGTGGAAATATTTCTTTCATATTATTGATTTTAAAAGACAACTGGCAGATTAATCGGTTGTTGTCCATGTTTTTCAATATTGGTTGACTTCTACTTATTAAATTCCCTTATATAGCCATCGCAAACCCTATTTTTTCACAACATGGCAGAACTAACTGTTGTGGCCTGACCACTAAGAAGAAAAACGCAACGGGCTATATATGATAGCAATATTTACCGATAAGCTCAAGGATGCTGCCACTGCGTGCGCGGCACTCTGTCTCTTCTCTGAAGACACTGGTGTGTGTGATTTTGCCACATGTGATGAGTGCGTTCAGGAGCTCAGGGGGAGGAGTGCGAAACATCTGCTGCAGAAGCTCCAGAGATGCCGTCACCACATTATGATCCCAGTGCTGTGTGTAGTGCAGGGTCAGTTCATAAACCTAAGAACACAAGACCAGGCTTTACATGTGCACAAATACACAGCCTCACACAATTTTTTGCAGAGTCCTAAAAACAGATGTATCATGTTTTCCATAAAAACGTAAGCAGTGCAACTGTTTTTATATAACAACTTTATAATGATTATACATAGATTTTTTAATTACCTTTCATGTAGTGCATAACATAGTTCTAAGTGAATGAAAACATCCTGCAAAGTTTTAAATCTGAAAGTGCACCGTATATAAAGTTATTGTCTCTCAAAAGTAAGAGTCGACTCTGAGTCAATTAAATGAAGCGTTTTTCAAACGAATCGCAAGCCGTTTCGTTGTGAAGTCACGACAAAACATTAGCATATTGCGCATTCCCTTTAATGCACTCGCAGACACCAGGGAAATCTTGAACCCCCTCAAACACTGCAGCTGATCCCTGTGGATAATGGATAGCATCTTGTCGAGAAGACGCTGAGCTCTACAATGTGTTTACTGTATTTCATATTGTTTAGTAATCTGGCTAACTCACGTTATTACTGAAATACTAGTTTAAATCAGCTGTGGGCTGCACTATTACTTAAAACAGTCTATTAATGCAGATTATCAATCTTACTACTTTGAGTAAAGATAAAGGATGGAGCAAGATTTGCTTTGCAAACGTTAATGTTTACATCAGTCATTCACGTTAGAGCTCAGCTAACACATGCACTGTTATTGATACAGTTCCCGCATGTGCACCGCAATAAATTAGAAACACACACACACAGGTTTGTTGATGGATGCACACTTGTTAATGCTGATGGTGAGGAATTACAATTCTAGCATCACTGAGAAACGTCCTGCTCAAGGTTCGGGTTGAATAACTAGATCTTTCACTGTTTCATCATCGATTCGGACTCGCGCTGGGATTGATGCAAAATCAACGTCATCGTTACTGTCTTTACAGTGTGTACATTAATTGCATTTGAACAGTAGTATATGAATTTCAATAAATGGTTAAAAGGATAGTTCACCCAAAAATGAAAATTGTATTATTACTTGCTCACCCTCAAGTTTCTTTCTTCTGTTTTAAATATTTAAAAAAATATTGGTAACCAGACAGTTGATGGAGCCCATTGACTTTCATAGCAGTGAAAAAATACTATGGAAGTCAGTGGGGTCCATCAACTGTCTGGTCACCAACATTCTTCATAATATCTTCTTTTATGTTCAACAGAAGAAAGCAACTCATACAGGTTTGGAACAACTTGAGGGTGAGTAAATGGTGACATATTTTCAATTTTTGGGTGAACTATGCCTTTAAGGGGGAGTCCTGCTTTCCATTATATAGCTATATTAAATAACAAAGACACAATGAACTTAATCAGCTCTGGTACCTGTACGAGTTGCTCAGGTGCAGGGGTGACGTCAGCCTCTTTACGTACGAGCCCAAAGCTGCCCTTCAGACTGGTGTTAGGAGCCTGCTGCTGAAGAAGAGGCATCAGGTAGCGCAACGTCAGTAATACACCCAGAATCAGGTGACTGGAATGCTCCTCATCCACCGGAACTACCAAACCTAAAAGAGAGAAAACAGGCTGCGGAATGAAGACATTTGAAGCACACAGTTTTGCCGGAGTCTGTTTGTCCAGTGTGTGGGCGTCCTACCGAGCAGCACGTTGAGGAGCCAGGTGTAGAAGTAGTGTGTTCTGCGTGAGTGCTGACACACGCTGACAGCCGAGCTGGCCGCTGTTCGGCGGATAGTGGGAGAACTGGACTTCAGGTTGGCAACAAAGGCCTTCAGCAGCATCTAAATACACATTCACAGGGAAATCATAAACGCCACATTAAAAAAACACCGCATATGGATAGGAGTAAATCATAAGTTACTTTATTAATTATAATACTGCTTTATGTATTAATAATACTTTACTAACTATAGTTTAGTTCATGCATTTTGTAAGAAAATTACATGAGAGAAGTCTAAAAAAACGATGGCTTACTTGTTTTCAGAAATGAATACCTTTTATTCAGCAAGGATGAATTATATTGTCAACAGTGACACAAAAGATTTCTATTTCAAAATAAATCCTGTAATTTTGAAGATTCTACTCAAAGAAAAAATGTATTATGGTTTCTACAAAAATATTAAGCAGCACAACAGTTTTCAATAATTGATAATAATAAGAAATGATACTTGAGCAGCAAATCAGCATATTAGAATCATTTAATTTAAAGGCTGTGGTAATGCAGCTGAAAATTCAGCTTTGCATACCAGGAATAGATTTCATAAAAAAATAGAAAACATAATTTTTTTATTATGAATAATAATAATAATAAAACATTTAAATTTTACTTCACAATATAACTTTTACAGTATTTTTTATCGATATTTAAAAATCTTACAAACCCACAGACTCTTTGAATGGTTGTGTATTCTGTAGCATTTTTAAACCGTTTAAGCACTCTTGAAATATTTGTACAGCTACATAAATTTTGTCATTGTTCCCGTCTTCCCAATGAATGACAGTTCTCCTGTCTTTAAATGTAAATGTGATCTTGGCAAGGGAACATACTCTTTCCGTCTCCAACTGATGTGAGGGAGAGGAGGCTCATGGATAATTAAATCCAGACTGACTGAGTCACATTCCATATTGAGAAGATGATGTCACCACTGCGCATTCACGGCTTCAGACAGTGAGAGAAGATAACGGTGAGGGAAATCCCACACTGAAGTGCCAAATCACAGAATTCAGGCTAGGAGAATCTAACTGACCTGTCAAATTCATGAGGCCATCCTAAATGGTTAATAAAGCTGTGGCATGACTTAATGAGTCATAGTACATTTCCACCTGAAAATCAGGTGATGTGTTCTTTGGAAACCTTTTACTTTGACAACTTTAGTTTCCTTTGGGTTTTTTAAACTAGCACGATATTTCATCAGTACTGAACTCACAGACTGCATTAAATACCTTGATCTCTCCGTCATTGGCGAAGTGTCCGAGGGCAGACATGATTTTAGGAATTGAAGAAGAAAGAGTTTCCTGAACAGTCTCCTCCTGACGTTTTGTGATCCGTGTCAGACACGGCAGCAGATTCACAAGGTACGGCCTGAGGGAAAAAAAAAGAAAGATTAGAGTTGAGATCTTGAAATCACTAACCCAGGATCCGTTTTACTTATTTCTGAACAGACCAATGGAAGTAACTGACTTTAAGTCAATAAGCATACCTGCATTTCTGTGGACGCACCAGGTGAGCAAGCTCAGCAAACCTCCACAGGGCTGCCCGCAGACTCCGAGAGGCAGCGTTCTGTGACAATAGATAAAGTTATGCTCGGTTAGTGATCAGTACATGTCCTTAGAGAGAAAAAGACCCCAGTGCCTATGAAGTCTACTCTGGCAGTCAAAAATCTTGGATGCACTTTGCTGAAAACCAAAATTATTTATTTTCTTTTTTTTTGTATAATTGTATTAATATTAAAACTTTTTAATCAAATTCAATCATTTTAATGATAATTTAAAAAAAAATACAAGCCAATAAAATAAAATAACCACACTTTTATTGAAAGTAACTAAAATTGGACAAAAAATATATTAATATTAAATATCAATATACTATTCTTTAGTCAGTTCTATACAACAGATTCATATTTAACAGATTTATTCTTTGATCAATTATCCAAATAATATAGTCCTACCAATTTTTCCAGCTATTTGAGCCGAGCATAGCGGGGATAAGATCAGTGAGTGAGAGGGTAGCGTGATTTTATCAACGTTGCCCAGCACATCTATACACCATGTTACAGGAGGGCTAACGCAAACAGAAACAAGAATACTACTAAATAGAAATTTCATGTCGAAACACGTTATTTAAGCAGACTTTGCTTTTTTCAATGATCATGAGCTGTATATGAATGGAGCGTTCGCATGGGCCGTGAGCAACTGTGAGGCATGTGGCATAACAGCTACAGCGTGAGAGTGAAACCTGGGGCGGTTGGCATATATTTTCAGCCGAAAATCCTATTTCACTATATCCCTAAAAAAAGCCAGATACAATTTTGTTCCTGGTGAAAATACATTGAAATCCCCTAAAGAGCCTGCAATCTGATTCACCTTTTTAATCTCTTTGTACAGTTCAAGCTGCAGTCTTGGCAAGTTGGAATCCATCAAGGCCTGTAAAAACAAAAAGAAATTACATCATAATTAAATACAAAACATCACTGTAATCATCATCCAGATGAATATATTGCACAGAAACTATACATGACTTACTTTAATGATTTTGTTTAGGCACTCATCTGCCACCATCCTGACGTCAGACTCCTTGTCATCGCTGCACAGCAAGAACATTTCCATAGCAATACCGAGCAGTTTCTGGAACTCTGGAGATGTCCTAATAAACACAGTCAGTGCAATTACATACATTACACATACAGCTAACCATACAAGTTCTAAAAAATAATGGGCTAAACTCTGAAGTTAACAGTGGTCTGGATAAAATATGTTCATTATGCAGTACATTAGATCCCGACCAAGGTCATTTGATTAAGTTTAAAATAGGAGAGAGGAGGGATAGAATACACATCTGAGTGTGGTCTGTTCCTCTTTATATATCTACAACAGCTGTTACTATCATCCCAATCACCCAAGAGAAAAGCTATTGTGCAGTCTAGCAATAATACTGGCAGGCAAAAAAAAGGGAATGATAAATGAAAAACAAGGACAGGAATTGGCTAAAAAAAGTTAAGCAAAGATAGAAACCTCTTGAGTTTGATGCAGCAAAATTATTAATGATATTATTATTCGGCAAAGATACATTAAATTGATTGATTTCATAAATTGACTTTCTATTCATTTAAAAAAAAATCGAGGATTCCACAAAAATATTAAGCAGCACGACTGTTTTTTAACTTTGTATAAAATAAGAAATGTCTCCACATCAGCATATTAGAAGGATCATGTGACTGAAGATGGCTGCTGAAAACTAATAGAAAAAAGTTATTATAAATTGTACTGTTTTGATGTAATTTTTTATCAGATAAATGCAGCCTTAATGAGCATAAGAGACTTTCAAAAACAGTAAAAAATATATATATTCTAAACATTAGCACACATGCTGAAACACAGGTGAAGGACAATATCTAATAATTTAATTATTCTTTAAAATGTTTATTCACGCTGAAAGAACTGGACTTTCTGTTGTCGTTCACATTAAACTTTGCTCGGTGACCTGTAATAAATGAGGATTTTTCATCTTGAATACCTTCACTGAATTGGCATTCTAAAGATGAAAATTTAGCCAACCTAGCATCAGCATCAATAGGCTTTTGCAAATGACTCATAAGACGTGACCAAATCTGATTATCCTTAATCTGACGTGCCCGTCATTGACTGTTGCATACCTCAGCGACTGTGCCACAATGTTTTCACATATCGTCAGGCAATGAGTCACTCTGTCCTTTTTGGTTGTAGCAAGGTCTTTTTTTCTGTAAGAAAACACAGTGTTACTATGGAAGTCATGAAAACAAAATTAAATTCAATAACAACATTTCATGAATAATGAGTTACACATTATTTGAATTACTAGTTATCTACAAGGTAAAATGTGATCATTTTGGATAGATTAACAGTAATTGATTTAGTATTATTAATTAAATGCCTGTGAAATTTCAATGTAAACACAATGTCTTCAGCACAGACATAATATGCATATTATCAACCTAAACAGAAGCAATTGATCTGAAAATCGGTGAGTGTATTATGTTGGGCCACAGTAGTCAGCCAAATAGTGGGTATTTTGTCAGTGATACCAATTAGCTACCTAAATCCATTAGGTTAATGTAATCTTTCTTGCTTTATCAACCTTGAACAATCAAAACTTATGTAACAGGTCATCTATTTACAGTGGTTGAAGTGTGATCACTTGGCTGCTCTTAACATACAAAATAGTATCTTGGGATGTTTTATCCAAAATAATGTAAATCTGTCTTTTTAATAGAACAATATTTTATTAATTCTCATTAATTAACAAATGCTCAGTGCTTATTCAATGCAAAGTAAACCATCCAGATGCTCCTGGTGGCCTAAATAATGAAATCACTTCAATAACTTACAAAAATTATAAAACATTTATTTATTTATATTATATATATATATATATATATATATATATATATATATATATATATATATATATATATATATATATATATATATATCAACTTAAGAGCTAGCAACACCAGAAAAATAAAATGGACCTTGCGTTTAATACATGCATAAACCACAAAATATTTTGAGTTATGGTGGTGACAATTCAATAGATGGAGCAAAACTGGCCTGAGCCATCCATTCATTCAGACATAAATCATAGATTAGTCAATGTATATAATAAATATCTGGCATATTTTGGGGAAGCTGACACATAACAAGTGACAGACAAAAGAAAATGGAACAATCAAGAGGCTGCATTCAAACACAGATTTACAGCTTCATACAAAAGAAATAATATATTTTCCAGTATCTTGTTTTGTAGCAGTACTTAAGAAGTAAGAACTATTTCTTGTTTTCTTTATATACAAAAAACATTGTCCCTACGCTTTCTATAGAGGTGCGCACTGTTTATCTCAAAATTGGTGCATAATCTGTTAAAAGGCTGTGATACTTCTAGCGTGTTGAGCATCATGTGATACACACAAGACAACAACAACAATCAGCCTTATAGGAGAAACACACAGCCCTCACGCATGTGATAATAACATTAGCATGGCGAATGTGTCAGGTGATGTCAGCACCCTGATGATGATGATGATGATGATGATGAAGCTGAGGACTACAACAGCATCAAAGCGTTAAACTGCATTAACATCAGTTCAGCACTCACTGTTTCTGGACGAGCTCCTCGGCCGACAGCGGGCCTTGCTGCTGCTGGAATGATTTAAGAGACTCAAACGCTTTCATCAGCTTCTCCATGGTGGCCATTTTACCAGAAACACTGATCTAGATGGAGTCTAATTGGAAGCTGATAATATTTACAAACTCAACACTACAGCCAGTGTTGCAGCGCTGGTCGCGAGCGCCGTGCAGAATGCTGAAGGGAAACTGAAGGTGTCGTCGAGATCGGACACCGCTTCCAGTGGCCAAACCACCCTTCAATTCGAGTTAATTTTCACACACCATCCGATTATGACCAGTATTCAAACAAAATGTTCAGAAGGTAGTTGATAACATGTCCAGTTCTGAAAGCCATCTTGAAGCAGGGATATAGGAGCAACGGCTCTGCTGTATTTCCGGGTAATAAAACTCCTGTCAAAATTAAAGTCCTCTACTTCATAATAAAATCTATATTTATATCTAAGGAGTTTGAGTCATATGCATTTTAAATTAAGCCAGATCAATTATTAATGACTAGGCTACATGTCATTGCCTTCAATTACTGCTGCATGCTTTATTGCTTTATTCTTGTGTATGTTGGTAAATAAAAGAGGAAGTGTGATGTTATTATTTCATGTGAATATTGTTTATTCATGAATAAACAAAATAACACAAAAAGTCACACACATATAAATGTTCATATAATTTTAAATGAATGGTTTATTATTTTAAATGTTAAATGTTAAAAGAGGCATAATTACGCAAATCATAAGAGCATAAGGCTACAAAATGGCTCTCTTGACTTGCAGCAAATAGGAATAAAGATAAATTGAATTTTTTTATAATCATTCACAAAAGGTGGAAAATACATCAAAATAATCATGTGTAATGCTTCCATAGCTAAAAAAATAAGTATTTAATATTCATATTCACATAGGCCACACTGCCTATATGTAATAGGCCTATATTCTTCACATTAAAAACCATTCCAGTTCTCTTGAGTTGGCGAACATGTTTGAATCTCCACACAATCTTTACTTCAATTTGGTTCTCCCTGTTATCCACCTGAAAATAAAAGTTTTATAAGGAAAAAATGAAATACAGTTCTAATTTTTATATTAGCTTTGACATAATATTAACTTTTCATTTGTTATATGTGCCAAATATTTTCTCTAATAAAATGTGTTGTCCAGCAATTTCCACACTCTTTCAGCACAGTCAGTATGGTTAGTGGCAAAATGCATGCAGATATGATGTCTGAGATCACCCTGTTCCTTTCAATCCTTAGCAGTCTGCCACTGATAAACAGCCCACAGTTTCACACTTTTATAGCTAGGTTAAGCACAATATTAGATAAATGTTAACATTATGTGATAACATTTAAAGAAATATTTACATAGATGTACAATAAGCAGAACAATTTCATTTCATATTAAAACAGAGTGTAACAAACAAAAAACAATTTTGTTCCTGGTGAAAATACATCCAAATCCCCAAAAGAGCCTTCAATCTGAAAAAATAAAAATAAAAAAAGTTTTTTTTTAATAATTGCTTGAAGCCTTGACAAATCAGTTATACTCACTGCGTGTTCCTCTGGCAGGTGTAGCTATAATGCTGTATGCTATAATGGAAATTTCTCTTTACTTCCTTCCCATTGGAATAAATCAGTAACTGTGGTAACTGGGTTTGTTTTCTTTCACATCAGTCAATAAAAAGGTTTTATTGACTGTATCCCTTACTACAGAAACCAAATTACCACATTAGAAACTGTTGCTGAGCAGGCTATAGTGCAGTATAAACTGCAAGCTGTTTAAAAATGTATCACAACGTATCTAGTTTTATGTTAGTAGTGCTAGTTTTAGATAAAAGTATTTTAAAAGCGGCTAGTATAACCAATGCAATAGATATTCATTAGATATTAGTGCTTATATGATAGCAGATATTAGTGATTATATGCTAGCATTATAGCAGACATGTTTACAGGTCATGAGTCTGCAAGTCTCAAGTTTCAAATTCAAACTCCCCACTTTTGTTAATAGTTTTCAATATGCTGGGAGTTGTCAAGGAATGTGCAGGTTCAAAATTATAATTCATAAAGCAATATTAGGGCAGGACAAGCCTCACATAGTCCAGCAATCTAAGCAAAGGAAAAATCTAAGTCATGTTCCTCCAATGAAGCAGATATTTGAAATCAAGATGGAATGTAGATTGCTTTTTGTTTTTAATTAAAAAAAAGAATAAAATAAAAACCTTCTTTTTATTGATCATTGTTTTCAGGACATTTAAAATGCTTAGAATTATCCATTGTTTGTGTTGTTTCACACAGAACATTTTTGCCAAACATTGTTTGCAAAAAAAATGCTAGGCATTGAATTGATTAATTTTATCCTTATATTGTACACATGAAAATTAGTTAAGGAGATTTACAAATGCATATTAGACATGTAGATTGATCAAATTACATTAGAAACGGAATAAACATTAAAACGTCAATAAATATTGTCAGTTTTCTTATTTTCCTTTTAGTTGTTCTCTAAGCTGTGAAAAGCACATTATCATTTGTTTTATCTGGCCTTCATTATACATATTGACCAGAGATGAAATTAATACAGTAGTCATAGTAAATGCCAGAATCAGCGGAAAAGCATTGCAAATATAAGCATGTTTACTGATTTTAGCTATGTGCATTAAATAAGATACTATTTGAGGAAAATAACAAATTATGATAAATGCTAAACTATGAGAGATTATTTTAAAGGCCTTCTTTTTCTGCTGGTTCGCAACAGCTCTGCCTCTGTTAGTTTTATTGTGTCTGTCTTTCCCTGTCTTCTCTACATTGGTTCGTTCACCTGGTCCTGGACGCTTCAGGGCATAAAGGACAGAAGCACAGCAAAAGGAGGTTATTATCACTGCAATGTAAAACACCAGAAAGAATACATGATCTGGGAAATATTCTATTCCGATGAAAGTGAGCCTCAAGCCGCTGCCCGCTGCAATCAGCCAAGCTGCTGCTGCCAATGCAATCCTGCACTGGATGCCCTTATATCTCAAGAATATTACTGGATGAATCACTGCCAGGTAATGCTCTATACACATGCAGATCTGGAGAAGAGGTCTGACAGTCCAGCTGAGACCAATGAAAAAGACAAGCAAACGGTCACCTGCCACAGTGGGATAGCTGGTAACAATTAAGTCAATAATACATTGAATGCAAAAAAACTGCTCCCCTATAGTGATATTCAATGGAATGACCAAGTTAGGTTTGATGTTCCCATGAAGTAACACCCAGAGGGACCAGCAATGAGTCGGCGTTCCCACAATGAAGAACAGTGCTAAAGTAACAAAAATGACATTGCTGGCAAAATTTCCCTTACAAAGACAGGTCCATATCACAGACTGGTCGAATGCAGATATTGAATCATTGATTTGGAAGGATGAATTGCACATGGTTGTACAGATCTGGGGAAAGAAAATGAACAAATGAGTCTGAACAAGTCTACAGAAAGCATGTTGTATATAAAGGTAAAACTGAAGTACTTGTTGAATTGAGATATTTTTGAAAGAAATGTTAACGTTATACCTATACTGATGGATGCAAAATAAATGTTTCCAGCATGCAGTGAAAATGTACCAAAAGTGTCTCATCCCTTTTTGTTTTATCCATTTCGGCAACTACAAATGAACCTGCCCACTCAAATTTTATTTGCATTTTGTCAGTTTTTTTAAAACTTATATCATTGCCATGCTTATGAATATCAAAAGATAAATGTTCCAAACAAATCCTGACTTGCTCTCATCCAAATCTTTATTCTGACTGATGGTGATTCTAGACAGAATTTTCATATAGCGTCAAGGTTTTGCATATTTTCATCACTAACATGAAAAACACATTTTTTTTACACTTGGTAATCATCATCTTAACTTACAACGATTAAGCATTACATCATGACTATATGACCAATATTGTTTTGGTCCACCTCAGCCCTGACCTGTCAAGGCATGGACTCCACTAGAGCCTGAAGGTGTGCTGTGGTATCTGGCACTAAGATGTTAGCAGCAGATCCTGTAAGTCCTGTAAATTGTGAGGTGGGGCCTCCATGGATCAGACTTGTTTGTTCAGCACATCCCACAGATGTTTAATTTGATTGAGATTTGGGGAATTTGGGGGCCATATCAACACCTCAAACTCGTTGTTGTGCTTCTCAAACCATTCCATCAGACCAGTCCACCTTCTTCCATTGCTCCGTTGTCTAGATGTCTTGTTGTCTGATGCTCACGTGCCCATGGCGCTTTCAGCGGTGGACCCATACACAACAAACTGCGATGCACTGTGTATTCTAATTAATTATAGATTTTACATTTCAAGTGAAAGCATATTTTTTAATCTACCTTTTGGCCTACAATCTAAGACAATTGTTTATACTTTCACCAACATCAAAACCTAATCTAAACCCATCAAACTCCCTTATGTCCCCTGGTGCTTATGAGAACTACTTGAATTCCAATTTAACAAATCATGTTACATTTAATGTTATTTTTAATTAGTAACATAAATTCTTATATGTGAAACTGGAAGTCAATCACACTTTATATGTGACAAATGCTATAAATTTACTATTTCCTTCATAAAATAAAAATCAGGTAACCAAAGCAACAGAAAGCACCTCATCCATCATGTCGGAAACTATAAATGCTCCCACTCTAACTGTGTTTGCATAGGCCTGTTTTAGCTGGGTGTTTATGAATGTTGGTATATTCAAAATAAATGATAAATGACCAAACACCAATCTTGGTGTATATTTGAACATACAATTTTGACCTAGTTGAATGTTATTGTAGACAGACATATTTTAACTTAGAGTTTTGCATAGTAACATGTCATCCCAATAATTTAATGTATATATATATATATATATATATATATATATATATATATATATATATATATATATATATATATATATATATATATATATATATATTCATGTCTCATATTGCTCATATCACATATGCTATACAGAGTATATTGGATAAAGAGATTTAACAGATATCCACATAATGATTTGAAAATTTAAAGTTAGAGTGTTGCTTTCTTCAAATATATTTTTGTGTTGTTTCGTTTCACTAGATGAATGGCAGACATCAGAAAGGCTTCTAGATTGTTGCCACTTAACAATCATTAAATCATTAACACAAAAGCATAAGAGACTTCTTTCATAATGCTGCATAATTATCAAAAAAAATAATAAAGTCCTTTCACGCCACCATTTCACATAATTGGCCTGTAGGTGCCGTTGGCACTTGGGCTTCATTAACTTTGATAGTTTCATCAAATAGTAAACGTGTATCAATATACGTAAATACAAGTGAGTTTAACACTACTTACATTAATTCGACTTTTGGTGCTGCGTGGTTTTGTGCAGTGCTTTATTTGTTGTCAGGAACATCAGGACGATTGTCAGGATGATCCATTTCGTCAGGAAATCGTTCCACAAACGTTAGTTCGTCTGTCCATGCCCTTTTCAACCGATTTATGAATTAGAACAGAAAATGACCGCTCCATTCACATTGTCCAATGGAATCTGAACTTTGCCAGATCACGATTGGTTGGTGTATACATGACAAACGGGCATTGACGATTTATGTAAAATTTTAAAATATATAAAATAAAGATTTTTAATTAAATCAATACATTAGCTTTGATTATTGATGAAAAAAATGGTTTTGCTTTGTTTGGGTTTATGCTTTTCTCCCGTAAAGCCACAGACACTCTCTGAAGAACCATAAATGGCTCAAGAGCCGTTTCCGAACAGACTGAGGAAAATAAGCCAGTAAAACACATGCAACCCATAGCAACGGGTTATGGCAACGCCTCAGACTGACTGATATGAAAAAATAAACAGAAGTTTTCCGACTTTTGAGCAGTTTGTTAGTATTGGACACATTGTCCTTTTTTTTTGACCACAAATATTATCATTGTTATTTGTCTGAGAGGGGCACTTTTGATTAATTTTGAAAAAGGGCAGGGGCTCGAGCACCCAAAGCCCCCTCTACACGTGCCTTATTTAGGGCAGCAAGCTGGTAATATGTGAGTGGAGTTGATGGCAGTATTTGATCTGGAGTTTTAGTTTGATTATGTAAGGCCCCCCAAAAGAGTAATAATTGAGTGACAAGAGGTGGCGGGAAGCTGAGGATATGTATTGCTGTGGTAGTGTAGGAAGCAAGTCCAGTTTGATGCATCACGCTGCTGCATTTATCGACCTGGGTCGTGGGCGAGCACTGCAGTGGCAGTGACGCTCCTAGTTGCTCCTGCGAGCAGCGTTTGGACTGGAGGGAGAAACATGGTAGAGGTGGAGTGCGTCCTGCCTTAACATTCACGACATGGGACCCCCCGGGTTGGGATTACAGGGGGCCCTTAATGTCATGAGTGAGGAAGGAGGTCCTTGTCCCTGGAGAGCGGGCCAAAACTGCTCCCAAACAAAAACCACTCCTCTGCCACAGAAAGAGAGAGCCTACGATGAGAAAAATTGACGCAGAGCTTCCCTCCCTCTGAGGCAAGGGCCTGCACCGCACGAGAACACGGCCCGCAACTACCGGGGGATGAATATGGGGTTCCTCCAGTCTGCTGTTCGGATGGGAGAGCCCTCACTGCAATCCGAATGGGAGAGCCCTCAAGATTGAAAACCTGAAGGATCACACTGCGATTCAGAAAGGGAGAGCCCCCACTGCACCCGAACAAAAAGAGACTCACACTGAAATTTGAACGGGAGAGCCCTCACTGCGGTTCGAATTGAGAGCCCATGGTGACAATAAGACATGAAGGCTCCTGTTTAGGCGAACGTGAGGGCCCACACTGCAATTCGAACGGGAGAGCCTGCGTTGCATCTTGATTGGGAGGGCCCACACTGCTATTCAAACGGAAGAGCCCACGCCATGCTTGGTAGCAAGCCAAATTGAATGGGAGGGCCCTCGCTGCAAACAGATGTATAAAAGCCCTGCGGGGCTAGGTAAGCAGCGAGATTTATGAGGATGTGAGAGTTTGGTGGGTTTGTCTGATGTGGAAGAGGTTCGATCTTACGTAGGATTCAAAAGTGTGGGAGGTCCAACAACCTAGCATTTTAATCTGGGTTCCTGATAGGCCTTTCTGTGCAGCTGTGGTAGCTGCTCCAATTCGGAATGAGTGGGAGGAAAAGTGTTGAATGGGAATTCCTGATCTGGCAAGGACGGTTTTTAGTTTTTTCTGGAACCAATGTCTGGATGCTGGGCAGTTATTCTCATCGAGAAATAATGGTTCAAGCGGAGAATTGATTTGTGAATGCCTCTGAGATAGGAATGCGGCAAGGGACTGATAGGGCTGGATGGGTGTTGGTAGACTGAAAATGAAGACTGGATGGTCACGTTTCAATTGGTCGGTTTTACTCTGTTTGATGTTGAATCGAATTGTGTCATGGTTTAAAATTTGGAGATCTGAGACGGCTGGATGGTTAGCTGGATTGAAAGTGGAATTGGTTGTAAATTCTGAAACTCGAAGAAAGCCGAAAAAAGCTAAAATGAACATGGCGTCCAGGGTTCTGGTTATGTTCGGAGGGAAAACCCCGGAGCAGATGGTAATCAGACAAAGCCGAAAAAAGCTAAAATGAACATGGCGTCCAGGGTTCTGGTTATGTTCGGAGGGAAAACCCCGGAGCAGATGGTAATCAGACCCAGGAGGTCGATGGTAAGAGGTTGCTTGGTATCTGGTTTGGTGGGGTGAGTTTTTTGTAGGCCTTTAATAAGAAGAGATGTCTGGGGATTTGAGATGGCAGGGCACTCATGGCCATAGATGATTTTAAACAAGGAATGTATGCCACTGAGGTAAACTTTAATAGATCCTGGCTGAATGGATTTGGAACTGTTCATGTGGGAAATGAAATAAGTTATAGAGAGGAGGGAAAAATCTGGGAAAGCTAAATTGTAAACTGTATGGAAGTTTTTAAAGGAATTCCAGGCTGTCCAGTAAGACCGAAGAGTTCTTGGAGAAAAAGCCTGCAATATAGATTCCATAGAAAGGGTGTGAAGATGACTGAGGGGGTGATCTATGGGGACATGAGCTCTGAATAGGGAGGAACTGGTGTCGGGTTGTAGTCTGTTTCTGTAACCAATGTTCTGAATTTCTGCGAGAATTTGAGAGCGGAGTTGTGAAGACGCAGGTGGAGGTTCCTGGGCTACTGCATGGGGAGGAGGTGGTTGAAGTTCTGCTGACGCGAGGGTATGGGAAGGCCAGCGAGCTGGGGCTGTAAACATAGAGGGCTGGTCTTGAGGTATCCTTGCAAGTGTTTCTTGACTGGTATGGGTTGCTGCTGGAAAAAGTTGGGAATTAGAAGGAAAAGAAAGAAGTGGGAATGACTGCGGAGGCATCCTCACGCTGTTCTCACCACCTGAAGAGAAAGGAAAGGGTAGGGGGGCGGAATATTCAGCGGAGGCAACCTCACGCTGGATTCTGCCCCTTTGTGAGAATGGAGATGGAAATTAGCTGCAGAAGGATGATACATTAATTGAGAAGGTATTTCTGTCTCAAACCTAGAAGTTCTTAAGCCTGGAAAGGAAACCTGAGGGTTGTTTTGAGCACGGTCCGAACTATGTTCAGCAGCCGCTGTTGCTGGCCGGAACGAGACAGGAGCGGACGCAGAAGTATGAGCGGTCGCTGTGGAGATTACGCGCTGCGTTTGGTGGAGATTTCCCTGCTGTGGCGAGGAAAAACAAATGGCTGATGTGCGTTGAGTTTTGCTCTTGGGGTTTTTTAGATTAAGATTAGGAGGACTGGAAGTGTTATTTGAACTCAACAATAGCTCGAAAAGTTGAATCTTTGTTGATCTGCGTGGGAAGTGGATACCTGCATTAGCGAGTGCTTGATGGAGACTGTTTACGGTTAATTTCGAAATAGAGGGAAATGACAGAACCTCTATACGAATAGGTAGAGATGAAGCCTGGTTGAGGTCGAGGAGGAGAGGTAGGCTTCTCTTGGATGCTAAGAAGTTTGTCATCTGACGGGAATAGCTGCAATTCTAGAAGATCGGACATGTCGGAAGAAAATTCCGGATGATGCAAAACGACTAATGCCCGAAGGAGGTAGGAGGCTGCTAATTAGCTTAGCGGTTTATTGAAAGATTAGATGGGTTCACGCCTCCCTAACTTGCGTCTGTGTACGTTGCTAATTGAAAGATTAGATGGGTTCACTCCTCCTGAAATTATGTTATGAACTTCACTTAATGTTTTTACCTGAACATTTACACTTGGGTAAACTTAAAGGAAAGTTCACCAGCTGCCTTAAAACATAAATTCAACTAAACATGAATAAACTCAACATGAAGTTAAATAGATTTTTAAATGGTATGCATGGCAAGAATCCAGTAAACCTAAGCCAGTGAAGCATAAGGGATATAAAATTAAACCAAGAAGCAGATACTGACATATTATGACATACCTTCACATATTTTATTTACCTCAAGTACTAATATCACATATTTTGTTCATATTTATAATGCAATAATCCTTTTATTTGAAAACACATACGATATACGAGGGGCCAGGGCGGAGACAATTGCCGAGGTGAAACCGGGGAGCTCGGAGCTCGGGATTCCTCATAGGGCAGATTTGGGGACCGGAAGCCCCAAGGCATATGAGGGATGCATGGCAGGGCTGATGGTGTAGCTGAGGGGCTGAAGGAAACCAGCAGAGGCAAGGAAATGGCTGGCTTTAATGTAGCGTGCAGGAGAGGAAGACTGGGTGTGGAAGCAGGCTTTGTGATGGATAGGGATGGTTGTGATGAAGACATGACTGGTAATGACAAAGAACTTGGGCTAGACAGGACCTGCGGCGATTAAGAGACTAGTGCAGGAGGGCATCAGTGACAGAGAAGGTTCATGGGTGGGCAGAGTGTGGAGCACTACCTCAATCTCCCAGTTAATCAGCCCTTACTCCTCACCCCAGCACCACCAATAAACCCACTGGCACGAACGTTGTGGCAGGCTCACACACCTGGTCAACCAAGACATAATTTGTCTCCGGGATGGACTTGACAGCTGGCCCTGGCTCTGTTGCTGGCATGGGCTCAGGCATAATGTCTGTGGTGGGTAATGGCTGGGTCTCTCAGTCTGCAGTGGGCTCTGGCTCCTTATCCACAGTGGTGGTGGGTACTAGCTTTGGGGTGGTGACAGATGTGGAGTGGGGCTGGATACTTGTAGCAGGATCCTCCTCTATTTATACTTCTACTTCTTCCACAGGGCAAAGCTGATGTACTCAGCCAGCGTCCAGAAGGAGTTACCCTGGGGCACCACAAGCCGGATCTTGTTGTCCAAACCGATTCAAAATCTCCATGAGTGTGATTATATCGCAGATGGTGAGGTGGCTGGTGCTGATGAAGTCCTCCAAGTCTCTTCCTCCTAGAAATATAAAAACCATAGCCCTGTTGGGCTTGGGCAAGTTCCCAAAAAGAAATGAATGACTCAGTAAATTTAATTTGTTCAAATTAACACAAATAAATTCTGCATAATAGTAAGACTCGACAGAAGAACTAATTTCTCCTGACTAGTGGTGAAATGAATACAGTCATCATAGTGATGGACACAATTGGTGGAACAACTTCACATGCAAAATTATGTGTGTATTGACTTCAGCTGTAAATAACAAACCAGGATAGTGTATTTATGAAGCTAAAATATGAGAGATCATTCTGAATGCCTTCCTTTTCTGCTGGTTCATAACAGCGCTGCCTCTGTCAGTTTGATTGTGTCTGTCTTTGTTTGTCATCCTTCCATTCTGCCCCATTCATGTTGTTTAATCCGTTTATAAGGAACTGTAAATATGTATGTGCTCACTCATGTTTTTTAGCTCATGTCATAGGGAACATTAATATGTGCTTTTTCAAGGGCTGCAATACATTAAAAAAATAAGCTCCAGGACATTCTCAGGCATCTTCAATTGAACACTATCGCCACATTATCTGGATCACTTGCGACTTCGGCTGTGTGACAACATGACCAATACAGGGTTGGTCTTGGGCCATAAATAACCTGTTAATACACACATGGAAAATTGACTGATTGCATGAACACTAACCCCCTTACTGACAATAAACTCAAAAATAAAATAAAGCCGCGTTTCCACTGCAGGGATTTCCCCCAGGAACTAGGGACTTTGGGGTGGTACTCTGGTGGTGTGTTTCATACGCAGGGACCAGGGTCTAAATGAAGTTCAGAGTAAAAATGTCCCCCTCAAAACTTCCCTGCTCGCGAGGTAGGAGGTGGGACACCGTTTGGGTCCCACGTTCCTTTTCCTGCTGGCTCTGTTGCTTTCATGTAGGTTCAGAAAACCACAATTCCGGGGGCGTTGCTAGACCCCTTTTACTTGGATTCAAGATTCAAGATTCAAGAGTTTTATTTGTCACATACACAATTATATACAGAATATATAACTGGCAGTGAAATGTAAACAGGTCCGCTCCATAGACATTGCAAATAACAGTTACAAGAAACACAAGGAGGAAATTAAAAATAGAAATAGAATAAAAAGTACTTAACATAGAATTATAAGTAATCAAGTAAAAGATAAAATAAATAACTGGTTAACATAAAATATATATATATATATAAGTAAAATGTGCAAACAATGGGTATAATGTAATGTGCAAACAGAAGTATAATGTGCAAACAGGTTTAATTACTGGTTGTTACACAGTAACAATAAGAACAAAGTGCAGTGCAATGACACTATGTGGATGTAATGTTAAAACCGGATGTTTATGTGTATGCGGGGTGAAGTGCAGTCACGTGACTGAGTTCAGGAGTCTGATGGCCTGGGGAAAGAAACTCCTCCTGAGTCTTTCAGTTTTTGGCATCAGGCTTCGGAAGCGCTACCAGATGGCAGCAGGGTGAAATGAGAGTTGCAGGGTGGGTAATGTCTTTGATGATTTTGTAGCTCTCCTCTGCAGCGTTTGGTGTAAATGTCCTGCAGAGATGGGAGAGCTGACCCTGAGATGCGCCCGGATAAGCGCACCACTCTTTGCAGGGCTATGCAGTCATGACTGGTGCTGTTCCCGTACCACGCTGTGATGCACTGAGTCAGGACACTTTCTATCGCCCCTCGAGGAAGCACATGTGACAGCTGGTGAAACCCTGAGCCAGGATAGCTGGTGAAACCCTGAATTTCCTCAGCTGGCGCAGGTGATACAGTCTTTGCCTGGCTTTTTTAACCTGTGTCTGGATATGTGCAGTCCAGGTAAGGTCATCGGAGATGTTCACACCCAGGTATTTGAAGCTGTTCACTCTCTCTACCGGTGTCCCGCTGATCATGAGAGGGGAGTATGACCGTTGCTGTCTCTTCCTGAAGTCCACAATCAGTTCTTTGGTCTTGCTAACATTCAGAGAGAGACAGTTGTCCTGGCACCATGATGTCAGTTGCTCCACCTCGTCCAAGTATGCCGTCTCATTGTTGTTGGAAATGAGACCCAGGACAACAGTATCATCAGCAAACTTGATGATAGAGGTGGAGCAGTGTGTGGACAAACAGTCATGGGTGTAGAGAGAGTAGAGCAGGGGACTTAGCACACAGCCCTGTGGAGCTCCTACACTCAGGGTGATGGTGGTGGAGGTGGACTGGCCTACTCTCACCGCCTGGGGTCTGCCAGTGAGGAAATCTTCAATCCAGAGGCAGAGAGAAGAATTCAGGCCGAGATCCAGGAGTTTGTGTGTTAGCTTAATGGGAACTATGGTGTTAAAGGCTGAGCTATAGTCAATAAATAGCAGCCTGACATAGTTCCCACTTTTGCTGTTGCATAGTTCCCACTTTTGCTTGGGCACGTTTTATAGGGTATAAGCTCCTTGGGGTTGGCTTATACTGGATGAGAGTTATTGGCAAACTAAATAAGGAGCAGACCGCCTTTCTCTTGTCTGGGAGTCCCGTTTGCATGACCGCAAGTGTCGATGCTAGGTGAATGGAGTTATATAGGGCCATTTAGATTTCCTCTACTTCGTTTACTTCCCTCCCCAACTGCTCCACTTTGATGGTTGCTCTATTGTGGTCTGTTTTGACAATCCTGTTTATGCGTACAGGTCAAGAGAAGTATACTTCGCAAAAACAAAGAATACTTTCGGCTTTAGGGATGAGTAAGGTTAACTTAAGGTTGACTTACTCAACCTTACGTTAACTTAGACAAGTGAATGGAGTCTTTTATGGATCCTGGAGAGTACAAGCATGGCATGTGTGCTCTCCCATAATTGTTCTAGGGTATTTAAGTACTGGAGCTCCCCTGAGTTTTGTTGGCGAGAGTCTTTGGGTGTGGGTTGTCGAGAAGTTGAGGGTTGCATTCTCCCCCTGGAAATAATGGTAATTTCGAAGGTTGTAGCTGATCTTCTCTCTTTTGTCTGCAACTCCCCAAGAAGGTGACATAGCAGAGCCATTTTTTCCTTTGAGCTCTGCTCTTGAGGCCTTATAAGACTGATGCCTGAAGGTAGGAAGGTTGTAAAGGCCAGGACTTAAGCTAAGTATTTTCTCCTACTATTGGAAGAAATTGGCTTAGGAGGGCACCACTATACATGTCGCATATCTATATGTCAGTCATTCCTTGGGGTTGGCGCATTAAATCTGTAATCTGTAGAGTCAATTTATGCTATGACCATTATGTTTGTGCATATTCAACAACAAAATGTATATATATATATATATATATATATATATATATATATATATATATATATATATATATATATATATATATATATATATATATATATATATATATATATATTTACCCAATTAAAAATATATATATTTTACATTGCAATAAAAATAAAATAAAAATATTATTTAATAACAATGATCACACAAAGCCATGTCGCATTCTCAACACCAAGCATTGTCAAAATTCATAAAAAAGATACTGGGCAAAAGGCGAGTAGCACCGTCTCAACTCCAATCTTTACTCGCATTTGACGCTTTGAACTCTGGCTAACATACTAATAGTGTCCCGCAGATGGCACCACAAGCTCATGCAGTGCTGTTAGAAGCAATCTGTGCATGAAATAAATGTATAAGAAAACGTAACATTTGAAGTTTATTTAGTAATTAGTTAAGGCCATTTTGCAATTTTAATCATCATACAGTCATACAAACATCAATCATTTTTCAGGACGAAAAAACTAAACTAAAGTTCCTGCACTTCGAATTGGAACGTCTCAGGTTATGACTGTAAGTAACACTGCTTCCCTGAAAAGGGAATGAGACACTGTGTCTCGATGCCATGCCTCAGGCCTGCCTGCACATCTCCTTCAGACAAAAGAGTTCATTACATGTATTACAGGTGCCTTTTTATACTTACGGGCGCTCCACTATGGACTGTCGACAGCCAATAAATTGCCATGTTTGTCACATGTGCTTCAGACACCAGTCATACTAATGGTCTTCCTCACAGAGTCTAACCTGCTTAAGTAGACAGTTAAAGGGGACCTTCTTATGACCCAAGAGGGAAGGGAGAACATTTTGATTCAGATCTTGTGCATTTTGATTCAGATTTTCACAAATCAATTACATACAAATTATCTATTTTATTTTGACTAACTCTAAAAACTATTCTATTCTAAAAAACTAAATTTTACAGTGTCAAATACAATTCTGATCCTAATGTCACACCACTTACAATAAATCTAATAATCTTTGAAGATCAATTTTTTCCAGTTTGTCTTAGTTTCCTCTTATTTTTTCTCTAAGCTGTGAAAAGCACATTATGTGCGTCAGACTGCCTTCATTATACATCCTGACTAGTGGTGAAAAAAACACAGCAGTTGTAGTTAAGGACAGAGTCAGCGGAACAACTTCACATAAATATAAATACTTACTGATTTCAATTATATTCATAAAATAAGTTACTACCATAGGCAAATAACAAACCAGGATAGAGACTAAAATAAGAGATATGATTCTGAAGGCCTTCTTTTTCTGCTGGTTATCAACAGCTCTACCTCTGTCAGTTTTATCGCGTTTGTCTTTCTCTACATTATTGCGATCACCTGGTCCTGAACGCTTCAGAGCGCAAAGGACAGAAGCACAGCAAAAAGAGGTTATCATCACTGCAATGCAAAAAACTAAAAAGAATGCATGGTCTTTAAAATAGTTTACCCTACTGAAAATGAGCCTCAAGCTGTTGCCCAAAGAAATTAGCCAAACTGCTGCTACCAATGCAATCCTGTACTGGATGCCCTTATATCTCAGGAATGTTACTGGATGAATCACTGCCAAATATTGTTCAATACACATGAAGATCTGAAGAAGAGGTCTGAAAGTCCAACTGACACCAATAAGAAAGTTGGCTAAAAGGTCACCATCCAGAGAAGGATATCTGATAACAATGACATCTATAATGCATTGAATGCAAAAAAATAGCTCCAGTATAGTGGCGTTCAGTGGAAACACCAAGTTGGATTTAATGTTCCCATGGAGAAACACCCAGAGGGACCAGAAATGGATCGGCGTTCCCACAGTGAAGCACAGTATTGAAGTAAAAAAAGTGGCATAGGGGCCAAAATATCCCTCACACATGCAGAACCAATCCACTGACTCATCAAATATGAAAGCTGTATTGTTGATGCGGATGGATGAATTGCACATGATTGTACAGAGCTGGAGAAAACAAAAATGGGTGAGTACGTTGGTCAAATATAATTTTTATTATACAGCATGTAATTTATTGTGTTTTATGCCACTGAAATCTTAAAAAGCATGCAGGTCAAATTATATAAAGCATTTGATTTAATTGTCAGACTGGATACAAATAGTGTCACTATTTGTTTAATCCTTAAATATGAATTATGTGAATTAAAATGATTGGAAAGAATGTCATACCTGGATTGATGGGTAAGCATGCAAAATATTCCAAAGAAGAGTTTTTTGAACAGCGACTCGATACTGAACGTGCCTCTGTTTCAATCCGTGTGTAAAAAACAAGCTACAAAAGCACCTCGTCCACCATCTAAGGTAAATGTATGTGTGCCTACTACCTTTTCATGTAAAGCACTTTGAATTGCCATTGTGTATGAAATGTTCTATATAAATAAACTTGCCTTGCCTTACTCCTATTTTGTTTTGCATGTTTGTCCCTGTATATATGTGGGAATATTTGTTGCATAGAATTGTCAACTCGTGCTGTTTTTGCATATTGTCTTTGTTGTTTTAGCTCATGTAATTCATGATCTTTAAGATAATGTTGTTTTTTCAATAGCTTAGTTTTGGGGAGGTCTAAACATATGTTGGTTGCAACACTTGAATAGAAAATCATGATGTGCATTTACAAAAACACCTGTAGGCCTATGTATTCTCGCCTTTTTATTGTAGACATACTTTTTTATTAATGCATGGCTGATACAAGTGAAAATAGTGATAGATGCTATTTACACTAAGTTGAAATAACAATAGATGCTATTTACACCACTTTTTTAAAGTAAATGCCTTTCCGGTGTGCTATATGCAATGGGAAAAGAGATAAGTGCAAGCTCTGCAAAAGCTCTGCAAAAAACTTCTGCGTTGGGCCTGCACCGTAGCCTCTACACAGTGGGCTACACATCGATTTTTATTTATACTTCTGCGTCCTTGACCACGTTGACATGCAGTAACACATGCAGAGGGAGCATGTGTACCCCTGAGGGAGGGGTTCTGGCAGACCAATCACAGCACTTGCGGTCTGCGTGGAATCGACACATTGTTACATTTTTGGAGGTGCATGTCAGGGTACGTTGTAGGCTACACGTGCAACACACATACGTGGTAGCTAAGTATAAATTGGGCTTTACACTTTACTGAAGACGTTGAAATATGCACACTTTTTTTTTATCTTGTTTGGCCCAACCAGGCATTGTTAGAGGAGCTGGTGCGAATAGCACTTGCCAACAAAGCACGCTATTTGCACTTGGTGTAGATAGACACTCCGAATAAGGGAGGCCATAATTTCGAACATAAACTTTTTTTCCTTATTACAACAGACTTGATTATTTTCCATGTAAGTCATGCATGAGGGTTTTTTCCCCCTAACCACCTGTTTACATGTTAACAGAGCAGAAACTGTGTGTAATGCGTGTGTTTTATAGCCTGACGTGGTCATACTGAGTCTAATACTGCTCCATTGAGCTGTGATTATTGGGGCGTGTTTCAACCTAACCAGGAAAGACCTCAATTGGATAGACCTACAACCAATCAGAGCAACGGAGCGATGCATGTTAGTTGTCAAATGTCAACAGAACTCAACTGCACTGTGTTGCCAAGCCAAGTTTTTTCCGTGGGTTGTTCTCCATGTCCGCAGGTTGAAGCGACCCCAATTATGTGATATATATGTGATATATAGACCCAGGAATGTTAATTTTAACATATTTTACCCCAAAATTGCAAGAAAAACTTGGCGACCCTGTCAGCACGCACCCTGAAATAAGTAACGTTAGAAGAAAAAGATGAGTGTAAACGACCTTTGTGTATCTTTAAATTCTTTTTTTTTACAAAACTGGCAGAGTACTTACCAACACGATCATCATTTCTGAGAGAAATAGTGAAGGTGAATGCATATACGAACAAGTTCTCCGTTTAGGATTAGCACAAATTCGACCCAAGCGCCTTCGATGACGTGGATGATTATATTATTGTTTATCGTCTGTCCATCATCGTCTAAAGCCCGCCCTGACAATTTCATTGGTCCGAACAGTTTCTGTTCGGGCATAATAACTCCTCTATGGATCGAGTCCAGACCGAATTGCCCGAGCAAAACTGTTGTGGGCGGGGCTAAATTCGGCTGGCATCAAGGCTATGTGTTTTATGTAAAATGACAGTTTTTCTCTGAACATTTACAGTTTGGTAAACGTAGAAAGAAAAGTTAACCTAAAAGTTAACGTGAGTAAACTCAAACATGAATAAACTTAAAATGAAGTTAAACAGATTTTTAAATGGCAAAAATTGCAAGAATCTAGTGAACCTATGCCAGTAAAGCAAAAGAGATATAAAATTAAACCCAGAAGCAGATACTGATTGAACATCACAATTCTGAACAAAAGTAGAAACACAGAAAATAACAATAATAACTCACCTGAAAACTGATTAAACAGCACTAATTATCCCCGCCTCCACTCACTCACACCAGCTCAGAGATCCACTCCGTCAGCTTACTGAGGTAAACGCTGCACAATGGTATCGATCTTTACAATTTCGGACACATAGCGTTAATTAACATGATTAGCCTTTTGCTTGATGTTATCAAACAACTAATAATGTATTGCTTATTTTACACAAACCATGTTACCATTCACTATCTCAATCTACCTTCTAAAAATCATTATCCTTAGAATCCATTTGAACAACTTAAAAGAGTCAGTGGAGAAAGGCATATAGTTCATCATACCATCATTAAACATAATATATCCAAGTAGTAATAGTTTGGTGTTTTATGTCGTAATGATGACAGTAGCGCACAGCTGTTCTGTGCTCCGGCACGGTTAGCGCTCACACTGCATGCAAACCGTGCTCGAGCCCAATCGAACCGCGCTCTGGCCCACCTCTTCCAAATGGGCAGGGCCGGCCAAACAAACCGCACCAGGGCACGGAAGGGAGCGATCACACTTGTCAAACGAACCGGGCTTTGGGGGTCAGACATGCTCAGGCACGATTCAGAGCGCCTAGTTTGAGTACACCCTTAAAGAATATTCAAAACACTACATACAAACCATACAAACAACATTATGGGGACTTTAAGTCCAATTGTTGTGAATCAAGTTTTGAGTTTCAAGCCCTATGAACCGTAATTAGGAAATTTATCAAATTTGGCACACTTGTAGTGATGTTCATGAATAGTCATTCGACCAAATTTGGAGTCTCTTGGACCAACTTTATAATGCCACCACCAGTTCAAAAATTCACTTTTCTAAAGGTTATAACTTTTGAACCCTTTGTAATAGAGAAATTAATTTAACTTAGTACATCTGATTCCGCTCTTCATGCTGATCACATTCAATATCTTACATTAAGACTCTGCCCATTACAGTAATGGCCATTTTGAAAAGTACAGTATTCAGTTTTTATTCGCTATGCCTCCTTCAAAGTTTGTCCAATTCTTACAAAACTTGGCAGAGATGATATTTGGATCAAGCTGCACAGAAATGACTGAACATCATTTTTTGTCCTTCTGGAAAAAACAAAGTTATGATGTCGCAAACTTAACGAGGTCGACCCAAAATTGATTTAGAGGCTGTATCTCGGCCAAACTTTGATCAATCGAAAAGAAAATTGGTACACTTCATCGGACTGTAGGATTGGAGTGGCCACACCCTTAATTATGCAGAACTTTAAGGCTTTATATAATGTAAACGAATGAGTTATAAAAAAATTCACCCAACTCACAGTTGTCATGAAGGGCAAAATAAGGTGTATAGACCAAAACCACAATTTGTACCAGGCTGTAAACATGTTTTTTTTCTGCTGTAAAGTTGGGCATTTTAATATGGATTCTGCTCTCTTCTGGAGCCTGTTCCTAGCAGCCAGTCGATGAATTACAGTTGAAGTCACTTCCGTATTGGCCTTAGGAGAGAATGCGGGAGGTTGCCGCTTGGATTTATCACACAAACCAATCATATCCATTCATAACCAATCATAGCATGATGGAGGCATTGCCTCCTCTCACGTGACTTCATTCTCAATTACCCCCCACCACATGCAGTTTCAGGGGTCTGTTAAAACTCAGTGGGCTCAGAGGAGGCAACAGAGACATGGACTGCACGTTATAACTTTCCCTGCCGGTGTCAGTGTTGAACAGTGTTAGAAAATTTGTTCTTTTTTCACTTTTTAATGTCACATTTTGTAATATTTGTGCTTTTTTTATTATTTTCTCATCAATTTATTTTGAGGAGGCACTGCCTCCCTGAATCATAACACACATACCAAAATAGTACTGTATTACTGTGACAATTTCATGCTATACTATGTTATACATTTATATTTGCACAAAAGTCACATATTTTATTTACCAGAAGCACTAAGTTTCACATTTCGTTTTCATATTTAAAATGCAATAATCCCTTTATTTGAAAACATTTGAAAAGCACAGTATATGTTTCAGATGTCCTTCACTGTACATTCTGACTAGCGGTGAAATTAACAGAGTAATTGTGGTGATTGACAGAATCAGTGGAACAGCTTCACATATATAAGAAAGGTTACTGGCTTTAGCTAAGCGAATAAAATAAGTTACTACCAGAGGTAAATAACAAACCAGGATAGACACCAAAATATGAGAGATGATTCTGAAGGCCTTCCTTTTCTGCTGGTTCGCAACAGCTCTGCCTCTGTTAGTTTTACTGTGTCTGTCTTTGTCTGTCATCCCAACATTATTGCGATCGCCTGGTCCTGGACGCTTCAGAGCATGAAGGACGGAAGCACAGCAAAATGAGGTTGTCATCACTGCAATGGAAAAGCACACAAAGAATACTGGATCTTGAAAGTAGTATATCCCAATGGAAACAAGCCTCAAACTGTTGCCCACTGCCATTAGCCAAGCTGCTGCTACCAATGCAATCCTGTACTTGATGCCCTTATATCTAAGGAATATTACTGGATGAATCACTGCCAAATACTGTTCAATACACATGAAGATCTGGATGAGAGGTCTGAAAGTCCAACTGAGACCAATGAGAAAGTGAAGTATGGCCTGACCCCACATAGAGGGATAATAGATAACAATGATGTCTACAATGCATTGAATACAATAAAAAAGCTCCAGTATTGTGATGTTCAGTGGAAACACCAAGTTGGGTTTGATGTCCCCATAGAGATGTATCCAGAAAAACCAGCAATGGACCGGCATTCCCACAATGAAGCACAGTACTGAAGTAAAAAGATTGAAATAAGTTCCAAAATGTCCCTCACAAATGCAGAACCACTCAAATATAGTTGCATTCCAGATTATTAATGATGAATTGCACATGGTTGAATAGATCTGGGGAAATTAAACAAAATGGATGAGTGTGCACAAGAGTTTAAAAACAGAAATATAGTAAGACTGGACAGAACTGAATTCCAGATCAAGTCTTGTAAGGGACTATTTGTGTAGTTAAGTCAAATATAGACAAATTACAATTTGAAGAAAATGTTATAGGCTTACCTGAATTGATGGTAAAGACAGAAAAATAAACAGATTTTTTTTTTTTTATTTATCTGAAGCTACAAGCTACCAAACATGCATTGTCTACTTTGTTTGTTTGGTCTGTTCATAGGAAACTACGAACATGTGTGTTGCTACTCCCTTTCTTTAAATTTGCATATGTCTGTCCCTCTTATTTAGCTTGTGTTATTTGCAACACTTTAATGTGGAATAATGCTGTTATGACCACCTGGCTCTAACATTACAAAAGGGGTGGGGGTGTGTTGGGGGGCACACAGAAGTACATTTAACAAATAAACATTTAATTTGAAATAAATCAAAATAATTAAATAATTAAAATATATATATTAAAGACAAAGAAAATAAAAACAATCCTGAAGAGGAAAATCCTGAAGAAAAATATTAACAGCACCAACTCAGACACTCCCTCACTTTTATCCCCAACTCAATCACATGTAACACTGCACACCGCTCGCTCTGGAAGAAACCAAATACAGAAACACCTTGGGCCATAACAATGCATACAAATGATGGTGTGCTTATTGTGTATACACACTTAAGTCACTCAGGAGACGATAGCTAAAGTCATCAGCCCCTTACAACAATGGCCAAATCTAAAGCCATTTCTGCCTGCCACAAATGACCGCTTAAGAGCATACCGTAACGTTCCACAAAATGATTATCTCAAACCTGTCCTGGGGACCCCTCACCACTGCACATTTTGTAATTCGCCCTCATCAGACACACTCAGTTCAAGTCTTGCAGGCTCTACGAATGAGCTGATGAGTAGATTCAGGTGTGTTAGATGAGGGAGGCACGCAAAATGTGCAGTGGTGAGGGGTCCCCAGGACAGGTTTGAGAACCAGTGAACTACACTATAGCCTGCAACTTTCTTTTTCTTTTATTAGGCTACATGAACTTAAGAAATGTATACTAAACTATTATACTAAACATTCATGAAATAAAATGATAAAACTGACTTGAAATACACAAACCTTGCCGGTTCCTGCAATCACATGACTTTGTCGGTTTGATACGCTTTCCGAGTCACTGATTCGAAGCAAAATATTCATAAAGATTTTAAAGCTTCATGAAGCAGTGCTTCGAATGTGCCCAGTTGACGCCTATGCTGATCTTCAATAAACTTGTTTATGAAGACTAATGTCAATAGGCTTACATATACATATATAAGCTACATCAGAATTTTAAAAAAATATTAGAGAAAACAAAAAGTTGACCTAAAATCTTTTTATTTAAATATCTCTTATTTTCCTTTTATGAGTTCTTTAAGTTTTGAAAAGCACATTCTGTGATTCAGATGGCCATCATTATACATTCTGACTAGTGGTGAAATTAATACAGTAATTATAGTGATAGACATAACCAATGGTAAAAAAGTGCATGCATATAATTGCTCATTGATTTTAGCTATGCACATAAAATAAGTTACTACCATAGGCAAATAACAAACCAGGATAGACACTAAGATATGAGATATGATTCTGAAGGCCTTCTTTTTCTGCTGGTTCGCAACAGCTCTGCCTCTGTCAGTTTTATTGTGTCTGTTCTTTTCTGTCATCTTTACATTCTTGCCATTGCCTGGTCCTGGACGCTTTAGGGCACGAAGGACGGAAACACAGCAAAAAGAGGTTGTTATCACTGCAATGCAAAAAAACAAAAAGAATATATGATCTGGGAAAAAAGGAGCTTCGATGAAAATGAGCCTCAAGCCATTGGCTAATCCAATCAGCCAAGCTGCTGCTGCCAATGCAATCCTGCACTGGATGCCCTTATATCGCAAGAATATTACTGGATGAATCACTGCCAGGTAATGGTCTATACACATGCAGATCTGGAGAAGAGGTCTGACAGTCCAGCTGAGACCGATGAGAAACAAAGCCAATTCATAGGCTGGCACTGAGAAATAGTTGGTAATAGTCAAGTCAATAGAGAAAAGAAAACAATAAACCAGTTCTAGTACAGTGATGTTCAGTGGAAACACCAAGTTAGGTTTGATGTTCCTATGAAGAAACACCCAGAGGGACCAGCAATGGATCGGCGTTCCCACAATGAAGAAGAATACTGTAATGATCGTGATTAAGACAGTGCCAAAATTTCCCTGGCAAAGGCATTTCCAATTTAAAGCCGCAGCATACATGGAGGTTAAATTGTTAATTTGCAAGGATGAATTACACATGGTTGTACAGAGCTGGGGGAAAAGAAATGAATGAGTCAGTCAATTTCATTAATCTTATGATTAGCTAAATTACGGATAAGTAAAGAAAGTTCAAATTAACACAAAGCGTTTCTGTATAATAAGACTGGACAGAAGGACTGATTTCTAGAGACAATTTTGCTTCAGTTTGTGTGTAATTTAATAAAAAGAATGAAAATTAAAGAATGAAAAGAAATGTCATACCTGTATTGATGAAATTGTGCAAAATGTGCTAATAAACTGCTTAATTTAATCCCAACAGCAATGAGCCAAAAGAGCCTTTCATCTGTTCATAAGGAAAAATCCTTCTGCTCACGTTTTTTGCATATCTGTTTTTTTTTTTTTTTTTGCTCATGTCATGTCATCAATATAAATAAGGATTCTAATATTTAAAACAGCATAATTTAGTGTAAACCAATCTTTGAAAAGAAAATCATAAATGTTATTGTGCACAGTCATTTTTACAGATTGCCTTAGGGATTTGCAAAAGGGCCATTATAATTTCTGATAATGATAATCCTCAATTTTTGTTACTTGTTTGTATAGAGTCAATTTATTCAGGACGTCACATTATTTCAAAATAAATCGTCGGCATGGCAGGTAACATTTGCGTAACTCTTTGCACAATATTGTTCCAAATCAGCTTTAGACTAAGACTAGAATAAAACCTTAAAATCTCTTCTGATTCCTGTTTATTAAGGCTTTAGGATGGATTATCATTGCCAGCATGTTGTGTTGCCACCACAATCTTCAACATCTTCCTCCAGCAGTGGCCATGATGATTAGTTTGCCACTGTTAGTTTGTGTGTGTTTTAACCCTGAACTATATGAATTAAAATGACTGAAAGGTATGTCATATCTGGATTGATGAAACAGCATGCAAACCAGGGTAAATAATGCCTTCCATCTGTTCCTAGGGACCTATAAATATGCCTGAACATACAAATTGTGTTTGCATAGAATTGTCATGGTCTTTAGCTCATGACAGTTTGCTTTTGAATGTGGATATTTACAACAGCATATTATAAAATGTTGCAAATATATCTTTGCAATATTTGAATAGAAAATTATATGCTATCATACACATGGTTAATTTACTGACATTTTTACAGATTTCCTTTCGTTAGCTTTATGGTTTTGCATTATTCCATATAATCATCATTATTCTTTCTGTTTTGTAGAGTCAACTTATGATTTATGTATTTAATATGGTGCATCATGCAAACTGGTTATTCCAGCAATTCATTTACTGATTCAATTACCAGTTGTTGTGCCAAATTCCAACCACCCAGAATATCTGCTCTTTAGAGGTGGGTAGTTCACCCATTCATCCTTTCATTCATTTTATTTTTCTCTTAATTTTTTACCCAAGAATAATTAACTGAGAGTGACTTGTTCGATTTGTTTTCATTAATATTATTCCATCAAGTCCTTCAATATTTGTCAACACAAGGACACCGTTCAAGCATTTCATATTCATTTGAAAGGTTCTTAATTTAGTTTTGTCTCCTACATTAGGTTTACATGCATTTAGGATCAAAAAGGAATTGGATCTGAATTTCAGTTCTGGAGGCTGAAAGTCCAAGGTCAATAAACTGAGTTTATTAACAAAACTAACAAATGTAAATCCAAAAAACAGAGACAAAATAAATCCAAACCTGGTGCGAAAACAGAACCAAAACACGTGACACATTGATCTAGTTCAACACCAGACACTGAGCAAGGGAAACACTGGGGTTGATGTACACAAAGGGTAATTAACAAACAAGACACACCAGGGAACTAATCAACAAGAAAACTACAAACTGACTACAAGAGGGACAGAAAACAGGAAATACAGCATAAGACCAAACAAACTGGGAACATGTAACACAATTAAAATTAATCTTCCATACCAAAGTCTGTGTTTAGCCTATATATATAAATAAATAAATAAAAATTGCATATCCAAAAATTCTTAATCTATTAGAAAAATTGAATATTGTTTACAATATCAAACAGAATCGTACAATTCACTAATTGTGGCTGGATTATACAAAAATGTTAGATACAGGGGCTGCTCATTTCACCTCACTCTCTTATTCAAATAATACACCTACATTTGCTTACATCATTTCATAATATGCTGTAGTATGCAAATTGCATTCATAAACACACTAATGAGTGGGATAATCTTATGCAAACACAATATGTATGAGCGCAGATATATTTATAGTTCCCTATGAACAGATGAAACAAAGTCAGGCTTGTTACTGTTGGGATCAAATGAGACTATTCTTTAGCTTATTTTGCATGCTGTTTCATAAATCCAGGTATGGCGTTTCTTTCAATAACTTTAATTCTATTGACTTAAGTGTTAAATTACCCTCAAACCAAATGCAGTTGATATAGTCAACCTTTTGTCAAGTCTTACTATTTTACAAAAGTACTTTCTTAATTTGCTTGACTGACTCAATCATTTCTGTTTTCCCAGCTCTGTACAACCATGTGCAATTCATCAATACAAATCGATAATTCAACCTTCATATTCAATGAGTCTTCAAAGTGGTTCATGTACTGCCTTTGTCTGGGACATTTTGGCACTCGTATCATTATTATCGTTAAAGCTTTTTCCTTAGTTGTGGGATCACCAATCTATTGCTGGTCCTCTGGTTGTTTCTCAATGGGAATGTCAAACCCAACTTGGTGTTTCCACTTAATGTCACTATAGTGGAGCTAGTGTTTTGTATTCAAAGCTTTCTAGACTTAATTTATACCACAGTCTCAATCTATAAATTGACAATGTTTCTCATCGGCCTCTTCTGGACTGTCAGACCTCTTCTCCAGATCTGCATGTGTATAGAGCATTACCTGGCAGTGATTCATCCAGTAATATTCTTGCGATATAAGGGCATCCAGTGCAGGATTGCATTGGCAGCAGCAGCTTGGCTGATTGGAGTCGGCAATGGCTTGAGGCTCATTTTCACTGGAATCAACTTTTTTCCAGATCATATATTCTTTTTGGTTTTCTGGATTTCAGTGATGATAACCTCGTTTTGCTGTGTTTCCGTCCTTCACGCCCTGAAGCGTCCAGGACCAGGCGACCGCAATAATGTTGGGATGACGGACAAAGACAGACACAATAAAACTGACAGAGGCAGAGCTGTTGCAGAAAAGGAAGGCCTTCAGAATCATCTCTCATATTTTAGTGTCGATCCTAGTTTGTTATGTGCCTCAAGTAATAACTTATTTTACACTCATAGCTGATATCAGTAAGAAGACATATTTTTGTAGCGTTTTTCCATTAAATCTGTCCATCACTGTGATTACTATAATAATCTCACCATTATTCAGGATGTATAGTGAAGGGCATCTGAATCACAAAATGTGTTTATCAAAGTTTAGAGGGCAAATTACAGGCAAATAAGGCAAATTGGGGGGAAAAATAAATATCTACGACTTCAATGATTATTACATTTTAGATTTCCAAACAGCAAATTGATGAGACATTATGGGTATAACTTTAACAGTATTTTAGAGAGTATATTAAATACCTGCAAGATAAATTTGATCATTTCAATATGTGAGTATAATGTGACATATAGAGGGGTTGGACAATGAAACTGAAACACCTGGTTTTAGACCACAATAATTTATTTTTATGGTGTAGGGCAGGGTTCCTCAAATCCAGAACAGTGATGCTGGTGGAGAAAAATGTATATGTGTACATGTTTTTCTATCCTGGTGGGGACTTCAACCTGACTGCACACAGACTCATGGGGACTCGTGTCACCATGGGGACCAAAATTGAGGTCCCCACGGGCACAAAAGCGTATAAATCACACAGGATGAGTTTTTATGAAAATGTAAAAATGCAGCATGTCTCCTGTGATGGGTAGGTTTAGGGGCAGGGGCAGTGTAGGGGGATAGAATATACAGTTTGTACGGTATAAAACCATTATGCCTATGGCGCACAGACATGTGTGTGTGTGTGTGTGTGTGTGTGTGTGTGTGTGTGTGTGTGTGTGTGTGTGTGTGTGTGTGTGTGTGTGTGTGTGTGTGTGTGTGTGTGTGTGTGTGTGTGTGTGTGTGTGTGTGTGTGTGTGTGCGTGTGTGTGTGTGTGTGTGTGTGTGTCTTGGATAAATGGCAAAAGCATAATGTTACATAATGTTGATATTGCTGTTTCTTTTGATATTTAGAATACACAGTTTTGCATTTAGCATTTCCCTTACGATATTTAAATGTGTACCATGTTTTAATAATACCAATGAATAAACACAATTTGAGTTAAGAAACTAATAAACCTTTTCATTTCTTTGTTGAATATTGCATTGTAAGAAATCACTTTTCAGTCCGCATGTTGGTGCATGCGTGTGTTTTTGAGAGACACATTTTTTTCCAATAAATATTACAATTAAAATAAACAAAATTGTAATGCATTTTAGGTATAGCCTACTGTATATTTAGTGCAATAGGTTTGGCCCTCCAAAGGAGTAATATACAGTCAGCCTGTCTGATTATCACATGGCTACTCACAAAATAAATTAATTAATATGTGGACATGAAACATTATGTATATAGATCAGGGAAGAAAACGCTTCCTGGCCAAAAACGGAATTTTCCGGGTTAGACGCTAGGGGGCGCTAATACGCATCTTCTGAATGAGTACTGAATGTCCTTCTCAAAACACACATGAGGAAGACGCAGTAAAACAAGCAATCATATCCGTCTCTAAGCAGATGCATATGTAAAATAACGTGATTGTCGACATTTAACATCATATAAATCAAAACTATAATGTTAATGAATGAAATGTGTGGACCCAGGACGAGCTGTAGGACTGTGCAAGCATTAGAGGTGTTGATGGGTTCGATCTAGTCCATCTGTGTTTGATCATCGCTCTGAATCTTATCTGGATGTAGTCTTTCACAAAAACGTGATTTTCTCAGCTTTATGTTCAAAATGCTTTTATATATATATATATATATATATATATATATATATATATATATATATATATATATATATATATATATATATATATATATATGAAACTTACCCATATTAAAGTGTTGATAAGAAAAATAGGAATGCACGAAGCTAGAATAAAACGGCTCAGCTCTTTTGATATATTGCATGATGCTCAGATATTCATAAAACAAAATATTCTATGAGCTATTACATTTTGGTGAAAATGGTCAAAAACCCTGGCGGTGGCTGTCAACTTTTTTTTAAAACGCTGGCGGGAAAGAGTTAAGATATTTTGTAATAAAATCTGAGAGAAGAGCCATAATAAGAGGCTTGTACATGTACATCCCAATTGAAAACCACAGGCTCTCACCAATGGATGTTGTTTGCCTAGAAAAACGTAATTGGATTTTTTATTTATCTGCCTCCAATGTGCCATAGAAAAATAAGATCAGGGTGTTGGAGACACTGTTTTCAGAAGGATATAATATGCATATATGCATACGCGTATTATACATACATGTATGCATATTATGTCCTGGCCAATCCAAGCTTTATAATGGCAGTAACTGTTTTTGAAGTCCATAAAAATGCATCTGTCCTTCTTAACGTGCTCCACGCAGCTCTGGGGGGTTAATAAAGGCCTTCGGAAGCGAATCGATGCAGCTGATCACCTTCAGTATTCCATTTATGGAAAAAGAGTTGAAATGCCTCTCACAGCTCTGATGACCATAACTGGTAGCGTAAGGATTTTAAACTGCAGAGGCACTTTAAAACACTTTTTCCATAAACTGAATACGGAAGGCGATCGGCCGTAACTTTAATTTATAAAATTTTAAATATGGTTATTTTTCTTTAACAAACGCATCGATTCGCTTCAGAAGGCCTTTATTAACAACCCAGAGCTGCGTGGAGCACGTTATTTGACGGACAGATGCATTTTTTATGGACTTCAAAAACAGAACAACACTGCCATTATAAAGCTTGGATTAGCCGGGACTTTTAATATAACTCAACTTTTATTTGTCTGGCAATTCTGCTAGAGCAGTTCTGTTTACCACAGCAGATGTGCAAGTAGATGAATATTTCTACGTGAATAAAAAATGTAATCTGTTCATAATTTTAAGGGATAGTATCTCTGCAGAAAATTTGGACTGAACCACTCGATTCATATGGATTCGTTTTATTATCTCTTTATTAACTTTCTGAAGCGCCAAAGTGGTATTTGAGTAGACTGTCAATGTAGCGATATTCAATCACTCATTTCATTAAAAAGATCTTCATTTGTGTTCCTAAAATAAACAAAAATCTCAGGGTTTGGAAAGACATGAGGGTGAGTAAATAATGACAGAATTTAATTTTTGGGTGAACTAACCCTTTAACAAATCCCTCAATAGCACACAAATATCACTTTCAAAAACATGTTTTATTTATTTAAAGTTGTTGTTTCAGTTAAATGTAAAACACTTCTTGAATTAAATTCATAGTAAAACAATACAAATTTTAATATTTAAGGACAAACATAAGTTATTTTTTCAAACCTAAAAGGCTGCAATATAAAACAAAACAAACAGGCATTTATATTCCTCCATGTATATAAGCATACAAATGAATTTGATTAAGAATATTTTATAATTAGCTGACCGATGTATAAGTGAAACCAACAAAAATGAAATTGAATTACATTTATCTCTAGCGGGTATTTAGCAGGAGACAGACATGGAGCACTCAAAATACAAATAGTCATTAATTTGTTTTATTTTTCTTTAGTTTTGTTATGTATTATGTATTATTATGTATTTCAGATAGGCCTACATGTATGTGCTTTTATACTGACTATCCTGACTTAGATGTAATAAATGTTTACTCATTAACGCATAGACTAAACATAAAACTCTTTATTATAGAATATTTGAAGCAATCGAAGTTTATCTGTAGCAGGAATTTCCAAAAGCTCTGCCTCTGTCAGTTTTATTGCGTCTGTCTTTCTCTATCATCTCTACATTATTGCGATTGCCTGGTCCTGGACGCTTCAGGGCATGAAGAATAGAGACACAGCAAAAGGAAATTATCATCATAGCAATGCAAAAAAGAATAAAGAATACATGATCTGGAAAAAAGTCTGTTATAAATAAAAATAAGCCTCAAGGCGTTGGCCACTCCAATCACCCAAGCTTCTGCTGCCAATGCAATCCTGCACTGGATGCCCTTATATCGCAAGAATCCATTACTGGATGAATCACTGCCAGGTAATGCTCTATACACATGCAGATCTGGAGAAGAGGTCTGACAGTCCAGAAGAGACCAACAAAAAATATAACCATAGTTTGGCATTAAAACACTGTTGGTAAGGATTAAGTCTATAAAGCAAAGAAAGCTATAAAACAACTCCAGTACATTAAGGTTCAGTGATAACACAAAGTTGAGCTTCATGTACCTATGAAGAAACACCCAGAGGGACCAACAATTGACCGGCATTCCCAAAATTAAGAACAATGCTGTAATGATAGCAATGGCAAGACTGCCAAAATGTTTTTGACAAATGCAGTTCCACTGTTGAGCTCTATTAAACATGGAGATTTAATTGTTGCATTTGAAAGGATGAATTACACATGGTTCTACAGATCTGGGGAAACAGAAATGAAGTAGGCAGTCGTTTGTTTATGATTTTTTATGATTTTCAAAAATGGGTAACCAAGGTTCATTCAAATTAAGAGAAAGTAATAACTGTATTATTTCAGTTACACTTTACTTCAATAGTCCATAATTAACTTTGCAACTTGTCTACTAATTTTCATTAATTTGTGATATCAAATAACTCTCATTAGAGGTTATAGTTAGGGTTACAAGAATAAGTTGACATGTACTTGCAAAGTTACTTATAGTCAGTCAAATGTCTGGTGGAGGAGCATCAAAATAAAGAGTTATATTAAGCTGACAGTCTACTTATACTGTAATGACTGGTAGTTGACACAGTTGCAAAGTTATAGTTAGCAGAAGTGGACTATCAAAATATAGTGTTACCATAATTTCTAAAAAGTTTGACTTCTGGATCAGACTTTGTAAATATTTTGCAACTATTACACTGTGTGAAATGTCATACCTGGATTGATGAAACAAAATATACTAGAATTGTTTAATTTGATCCCAAAAACGACAAGCCATTAAAAGTGACTGACTTTATTTTATCCATTCATAAAGTAATATCTGGACATCTGGTCATAGATATTGTGTTTGCATATGGGTTGTTCCTGTTTTACTTACCCAAGTCATTAATGTTTGCTCATATCGATGTTTGCAACAGCATGTTATGAAAATGTACAACATTTGAATATAAAAGTTATGGTGCTATATTAAACACATCAATATTTTGACCTTTAGTCTGAATTTACAGAAGCAGAATTGAAAATCTTTCCCGCAGGTTTCGCAGTCACACCCAGAGCATGCACATAAAGCCGCATGTCAAACAGCTTGTGAGTCCTACAGTCCCTGACAAAAGTTGTAACGCTTATCTATTTTGTAGAAACACCTGCTATTAACCTGATTTTTAATTCATCAATTGGTGTTAGAAATAGCTCATATGAAAAGCTAAAACCCTCCCAAATGATGTTTAATGCACTGAAATAAATATTTTTTCAGTGAAACTAATTTATCATTTAATCAAGACAGAAAGGTCAAATTTTGGCAAGACAAAAGTTTTGTCGCCATACAGAAATTGAACAAATTTACTGCAAATACAAAAATATGTCAGCAAATTAAGTAGTGGTGCTGTGAGATCCAAATTTTATATCTTGTATGACTTCCATGAGCTTGAAGGACTGCATCCATGCGGTTTGGCAAGGACTTATACAATTTATTGATGAAGTCATCAGGAATAGCAAAGAAAGCAGTGTTGCATGCCTCCCAGAGTTCATCAATATTCTTTGGTTTCGTCTTCCATGCTTCCTCTTTCGTCCTACCCCACATATGCTCAATGATGTTCATGTCGGGTGACTGGGCTGGCCAATCCTGGAGCATCTTGATCTTCTTCGCCTTGAGGAACTTTGATGTGGAGATCGAAGTATGCAATGGAGCACCATCTTGCTGCAGAATTTGGCCTCTTTAATGGTTGGGAATATAAGAGGTAGCTAAGATTTCTTGGTATTTTAGACTATTGAAGTTGCCTTCCACCCTGCAGATTTCTCGCACACCCCCATACTGGATGTAACCCCAGACCATGATTTTCCCCCACTAAACTTCACTGTTTTCTGGGTGAATCTCGGATCCATGCGGGCTCCAGTAGGTCTCCTGCAATATTTGCTGTGACTGTGGTGTAATTCAACAGAAGATTCATCTGAAAAATCCTTCTGCCACTTTTCCAGCGTCCATCCTTTTAGCAGGCTGTGGGCTTTGGCAAATGCCACACGGTTTTTCAATTGTCTTTTGTTTAGTGCTGGCTTCTGGGCACTGATTCGACCATGGAGGCCATTTCGAGACAGAATCCAACAAACTGTTCTGGTTGACACAGGGACTTCAGGTGACCAGGTCTCGTGGAGCTCTCCTGCAGTGGAAAATGGGCTGGCCTTGGATTTTCCAGCCAACAAACGGTCCTCTCGAGCAGTTGTCTTGCAGTGTCTGCCTGACCTGGGTTTGTCATAAACGTCTCCAGTCTCTTCAAATCTTTTTTTATCCTCTGTACTTGACGCTGAGACACATTGAAGGTGTCTGCCACATCAGCAGTGGATCTGGTCTTCAGCCTCTTGATAATCAAATTTATTTTATGATAAATTTATTTATTTATGATTTAATGCCATATCAGCAACTATGACTATATTCATGGCAATCAGCAGTATCACTTCAATACATTGATTCAGTAATTAAACAATTTTGTCTTATAAACAATCACTATACAAAATCAGGCATATATACCAATGACGACAACAGTAATAATCTTGATAATCAAAACTTTAGTCTCCGGGTGAATCTTAGGCATGTTTGCAGAGGTCTAGTTGCAGGTGATGTGAAGGTCTAGTGTACTGGGGTTCTTTTTATACACACCTGAGATCTAATTGATCCATTATTAGTCACAGGTGAAGCTCATATGACAAGGCGACAACACTTATGTCTTTGCAAAAATTGACTCAATGGGCTTTACCAAGCTTTGAATATTAGAATATTTTTTGACAGTTTCATTTTGCACTGAAACATTATTACAAAAACTGTTGGGATTAAAATTAGCCATTTCTTGTAAAGAAATCTTGATAAGAAATATATTTCAACGGCACTTCAGTTCAATTTGTACAAAAGCGACAAGACTTTTGTCAGGGACTGTTTACTTTTGTGTGTATATGACTGATTAAACGCAATATATATATGCAAAAAAATTGTCCATTTGGGACTCACAAGCTGTTTGACAGGTGGTTATGATCAGATCTCCTGAATGGCGGTTGCCATCACAGGCAGTGCCGTGGAGAGAGGGATCATTTCTGGGACAACCAGACTTGGACTGAGGACCACTGGACATGGAGGCGATGGCATTTGGGCCACGGTCTGCATGGGACTGGCCACCATGGCCGGGAGTTAGTGATGGCAATTTCAAAACACTGCTTCATGAAGCTTCAAAGCTTTACGAATCTTTTGTTTCGAATCAATTTAGCTGAGCCATCCATTGAACAAACATTGACAATTAATTAAAAGAACATATACAATTTAATTTAATTAGATGATTAGTTAAATGCATTTGAAAGATTTTACTTTCAATAAAACATTTGCAATATATTTGTAAAAGGTGTTTTTATGCATGTTTGGCATGGGGTTTTCTTGCATTTACAAGTTCTGACCAGCAGGGGTCACCATGGAGACAGGTGTCGAATTGTTTTGAAGCTTCGACATAATCGGCCACATTTGCCTCAACTGTTTCAGTGTTTCACAAAGTCTCGGTCTGCCCATCACTACCGGGAGTAATACATAGGCGAAGGAGACCAACTGCTGGGTTCATGATTGTGGTCTAACTTTCTGTTACAACAGTCCACTGAAGGAAAGTTTGCAGAACCCATGTACAGTTTATTTATCCAAACATGAACAAAATACAAAATAAAGACTTAAATCTAAAAACATAAATCTCACCAAACAGAACAAATCTAGACAAAGGAACTATGAACATGAGGGCTATTTATCCGACAAACTGTTCTGGTTGACACAGGGACTTCAGGTGACCAGGTCTCGTGGAGCTCTCCTGCAGTGGAAAATGGGCTGGCCTTGGATTTTCCAGCCAACAAACGGTCCTCTCGAGCAGTTGTCTTGCAGTGTCTGCCTGACCTGGGTTTGTCATAAACGTCTCCAGTCTCTTCAAATCTTTTTTTTATCCTCTGTACTTGACGCTGAGACACATTGAAGGTGTCTGCCACATCAGCAGTGGATCTGGTCTTCAGCCTCTTGATAATCAAATTTATTTTATGATAAATTTATTTATTTATGATTTAATGCCATATCAGCAACTATGACTATATTCATGGCAATCAGCAGTATCACTTCAATACATTGATTCAGTAATTAAACAATTTTGTCTTATAAACAATCACTATACAAAATCAGGCATATATACCAATGACGACAACAGTAATAATCTTGATAATCAAAACTTTAGTCTCAGGGTGAATCTTAGGCATGTTTGCAGAGGTCTAGTTGCAGGTGATGTGAAGGTCTAGTGTACTGGGGTTCTTTTTATACACACCTGAGATATAATTGATCCATTATTAGTCACAGGTGAAGCTCATATGACAAGGCGACAACACTTATGTCTTTGCAAAAATTGACTCAATGGGCTTTACCAAGCTTTGAATATTAGAATATTTTTGACAGTTTCATTTTGCACTGAAACATTATTACAAAAGCTGTTGGGATTAAAATTAGCCATTTCTTGTAAAGAAATCTTGATAAGAAATATATTTCAACGGCACTTCAGTTCAATTTGTACAAAAGCGACAAGACTTTTGTCAGGGACTGTTTACTTTTGTGTGTATATGACTGATTAAACACAATATATATATATGCAAAAAAATTGTCCATCTGGGACTCACAAGCTGTTTGACAGGTGGTTATGATCAGATCTCCTGAATGGCGGTTGCCATCACAGGCAGTGCCGTGGAGAGAGGGATAATTTCTGGGACAACCAGACTTGGACTGAGGACCACTGGACATGGAGGCGATGGTATTTGGGCCACGGTCTGAATGGGACTGGCCACCATGGGACTGGCCACCATGTTTCGAATCAATTTAGCTGAGCCATCCATTGAACAAACATTGACAATTAATTAAAAGAACATATACAATTTAATTTAATTAGATGATTAGTTAAATGCATTTGAAAGATTTTACTTTCAATAAAACATTTGCAATATATTTGTAAAAGGTGTTTTTATGCATGTTTGGCATGGGGTTTTCTTGCATTTACAAGTTCTGACCAGCAGGGGTCACCATGGAGACAGGTGTCGAATTGTTTTGAAGCTTCGACATAATCGGCCACATTTGCCTCAACTGTTTCAGTGTTTCACAAAGTCTCGGTCTGCCCATCTACCGGGAGTAATACATAGGCGAAGGAGACCAACTGCTGGGTTCATGATTGTGGTCTAACTTTCTGTTACAACAGTCCACTGAAGGAAAGTTTGCAGAACCTATGTACAGTTTATTTATCCAAACATGAACAAAATACAAAATAAAGACTTAAATCTAAAAACATAAATCTCACCAAACAGAACAAATCTAGACAAAGGAACTATGAAACATGAGGGCTATTTATACACAAAGACTAATGAGCAATAAGAAACACCTGAACAATCAAGACAATCGGATTCCAGCAAGATTCTGAAGTGTGTGTACGATTTACACGTTACTATCCCATGAGGCCTCAAGGAAAAGGATACGTGAATGGCAGTGATACCACGAAACTGACGCCGGTAAGTCACGTAATAAGGACATCATGGCGAATGTATTATGTAGTATGTCTAGATTACATTAAAACTATACACATGTATACTATATAGAATACTTTTTAGCGCTCGTTAAGTAATTAATTCTTAAAAATAAGTACCTACCCACATGAAAAAAATAGCTCCTATAGTATATTATAGTAAAATTACAGTAAAATTTCTCTTGTAAATACTATAGTGTTTTTGAACCATACTATAGTAAATATACTACAGTAAATTGTAGTATATTATAGTATTTTCTACACTTTGTTAATTTACTGTAGCATATATAAAAAACACTACATTATTTACTAGAGTCGTTTTTACTAGTTTATAATATAATATAGTATTATAGTAATATAGTAAAATTACAAAAGTATGAGTACCCAAAAAACAACTATTTAATTACAATAATGCAAGTAGTTATAATTCATTACTTCAACCCCTGTGTATTCCAAACTAAACTGTTTTGTTTAGTGTTTTTTTGTTGTTGATAGATTTAACTTAGTTTAGAGAAATATGTCAATCAGTTCAAAGCAACTGGGTTGGGACACAAATTTTTGGCTCGGTCTAAAATCGCTTTAGGGGGCCCCGCATCGAACGGGCCGAGGGGGATCCTCCCTCCTCCACAAAGCGATTGTGAATGAACCGACAGGGAGGTCCCGTTTCCTCAAGTCATTCATGCTAAACCACTCTTTGTGTTTGACCCCTAAAAATACAGTGATGATCATTAGTCATTTGAATGTGTCTTAATACTGTTAATATGATCAGGTGTGTAAGAAAGAGCGTGTGACTGCAAAGGTGTTTAGAAGGAAATGCTAGGGGGTGGTGTTTGGAGGGCGAGCAGGGTCAGGGGTGTGAAAGCATACTGAGAAGAAAACGCGCAACTGTGAAAGCATACTGAGTGTTACAGTGTGTGTCTGACCAGAGTGAAGAGTGGGATAAGATTTACAGACAAAAGACATTTTGCCTCTAAAAGTCAATAATCTGGACGCACTTCGTTCAAATTCTAGTTTTTGGTGTCAACGTGCTGTGAAATGATACATAATCAAGAGGAACAGTTAAAAAAATATTTCAAGTCTGAAGATTGACCCAATAATGAAGAATTCAGTCCAAAGGAAAAGGATCTCCAGCTCAACTTTAACTAAAGCTAACATGTGAGTAAGGATTATGTTGTGTTTGAATTAAGTGTGGATCTTTCAGCATGGGTCATGTTGCCGGTGTTGTCACTCTTAAAGCTTCATGGCCAAACTATATTCTATCATTGTATTTGATACAGAAAAATGTATACTTTTATATCTCCTTTTTTATCTCATAATTGCGAATTTACTTTTTCATTTTACCTAAAAAATATTTTTTGTTTCACAATTGTCATTTTTATTTTTTAATTTGAGGTCGTCCATCTATACATTCCCTAACCCTAATTATGCAAATGTAGTTAGAAATCAAGCGTAGCGTCAGTTCTGGCAGGTCACGTTAGTCAAGCTCGCATCAGATGACTGTCAGCTGATTGGGATACGATGTCTATCACAGCATACTTGTATAAGCTCCTTCAGTACTATCAGCAGCTATCGCGTTTCTCCAGCGCTCATTTACCCTCCTCCATCCCCAGCTCCTCCTCTCGTCCAGTCAGGATTTGGTATTCTTATTCCCCTTGAATCAGACTAAATTCCTGAATTATTTTGTACATTAAATATTGACATTAATGATATCTGCAATACATTATGTTGGTACTGTTATGTGTACCCTACGGGGGGATATTATTGCTCTCCCTGCTCTTATCCATGCTAGGCTGCATGGATTAGCTGGGAGTTCTTGAGAAACAGAACCGTGCCGCCAATCCAATACATTATTAATAATCCAATATCTTTGGCGATAGTGGTCCTGACAGAACAGTGGCAATCAGATAGTCAGACATATTTACCTGAAGGAAAATAGAATTATGAAGCATTATATTAGAGTTTGGTTTTGTTTGTTTGTTTAATATTTATTTTTTACTTTCAATTGAAAATCACGTTATTCACATACAACACTTAATAGTGTAAGTAGCTATTAGTCATCACAAGCACAGAAATTTATGACGTGTCGTGATCTTTTTTGGTTCCCAGAGAACAGTCTTGTCACCTGTTGCATTCCATTTTTAACATCCATTGTGAACTTAAACAGCACAAGTGTGTCAAGGTCTTGAATTTGTTCTCAAGTCAAAGTCACATGTTTCTGTCTCTTGTTGCCCACAGGCAAACAACAGGCTGTTAGTCTTTAGGTTTATTCCCACATTGCAAAAAACTACTTCTTAGTTAGAATTAGAGAGCAAATATGATATTCTCCAGTATAATTTATATGAAGGATGTTTTAGGTGATTTAGATGAGTCAATGACGTGACGCCTAAATATTCCGTCTGACTGCATTTTTTTCAGTTAAAAACTGGTTTAAATTCATAAAAAGATGCCATATATATGTAGTACTTCTCCCATGTATGTACTCACTTTAATTTTTCAAAAAAACATTAGTATTTGTAAATTTTTCTGCTATTTAAAGTGTCAAAATATCATGTGGTGCGACCGTCCGGCCATAACTTCTGTTTTGGAAACGTCTTTGAAATTAAATGTATTCATTTACTACATTTGTTTTCTACACTATTTGGCATGATTTCCAAAGTGTTTTATAATCCTACACAAAATTGCAAAGCATTTTTTTTTTCTTTCATAATATACAAAGAAACATTGTCCGATGATGTCCATTTTATGAAATATCATGTGGTGTGACCATCAAGAAACTACCAATTTTTGGACTTTATGTTGAAATCCAATTAAAGATATGAATTCTCTTTGAAATATGGAAAAAAAAAACTTTTTAACGGCTGGTATGCAGCTCCAATATTTGGATGTCATGTGGTGCGACCTCAAAAAAACAATGAATATTAAGTTATTTCTACATATATATATGTTTACTATAATTTTCATAGTAATCTTTAGTGGGAATCTAGCTTGTTTTGATTAGGTGGCCATTTCTATGCCTGTAAATTTTGAGTGAATTAAAAAATTTCATGTGGTGCGACCACGACCACGAGTGTTCCCTTTCGAAAGGGAACTCTTGCTGCGTCTAGCCGACGCTACGGGGAACGCCCTCAGCGTGACTGGTGTCTGAAGCTACTATCGAATCACGGCAAAGTCTTTGACCGACGTCAGCCCATGACGTCATCATCATGCGACCGGAAGTATATAAGGGCGCTGTGCCAACACAGATACATCTTTTTCGTCTTCAGGGACTGTCTGTTTGCAAGCGGTATCTGCGGATCTGGTAAGAGAGAAATAATGAAACGCAGAGAGAAAAGGAAGCAGGGCTTCAGGAAGTGTGTCGACCCGTGTCAGAGGTTTCTGACACCGGGAGACACACACACTCTGTGCGTTTTTTGCTTGGGCGAAGAGCATTCAATAGGCCTCCTTTGAGGGCGAGTTCCTGAATCAGGATGCTCGGCTAGCCTGCGTAGCTGACTGTCAAGTAGTAGGCCTTCATTAGGCCTCCTTGAGAAAACAAGATGTAACCTCAGCAGTTAGCATGCTTCACTGGCAGGCTCTCTAGGCCTCCCTGGAGGTTGAGCTTGAACGCTCTGAAAATTGGCGTATATTGAGGTCAGGTAGTAGGCCTCGCTAGGCCTCCCTGAGGATGGGTTCCCGAGCCAGGGTGCTCGGGTTGCTAGCAGGGCGTGCTGTTAGGTAGTAGGCCTCTATAGGCCTCCCTGGAAATCCCGCTATCAGGTAGTAGGCCCACGGGGCCTCCTTGAAGGCGAAGTTCCCAAGTTAAGGCACTTCTTGGCTACCAGTTCTCTGTGTTAGAACTTGTGGTAGTTGGGCCTACAGCTGGAGGTTACCCGCCAGGCAGGTTCAGCTGCTCCCCTCAATGAGGGTCGTCTATGAGCACTCAGCCGCCTGAGCCTGGTCAGACGGTCATAGGCCTCTCATGAGGCCTCCCTGTTAGATCAGTCCATAGGCCTTTCCGGCCTCCCTACTGCTTTGAAACACAAGCACCTGGTAGATCCTTGATTTGAGCAGGCAGACTCCCCTCGCAAGGGTTGTAGCGCTACGCTGAGTATTGCTCTCTAGGATAACCCGTCTCTGAGTTCCGGGCTAAGTAGGACTGCCAGTTTTTCAGTCCCTTAGTTTGGATGCCCCCTGGGCACCTTCCAGAGGCTCTGTTTTTGAACAGACAGGGTTGGCTAAACCAAAGTGTCCATAACACTTAGGGCACCAGGTCAGGCCTCCCTGGTGGTACTTTGATTTCCCGAGCAGTGACTTAAAGGACCCCTTCTGTTGAAGTAGTGGTCCCAGGCCTTTGAGCAGTCTAGATGGAACCCCACGCAGTGCGTTAGGGTTCCATTTAGTTGCATAGCTTGGGCTATGACCGTAGGAGTGCTGTCGCTGTCAGCCCAGTGTGACCTGAGGGGGAGTCGCTCAGGTTTTTCAGTGGAATTACTTGTGTTGACGGTTGTCACTGCCAATAGGCAGACACTCCCCTCAGCATGGCGGCGTTGGTATATCGTTCCCCGTAGCGTCGGCTAGACGCAGCGAGAGTTCCCTTTCGAAAGGGAACGTCTCAGGTTACGTATGTAACCTCTGTTTCCCTGAGAACAGGGAACGAGCACTGCGTCACGTTGCCATGCTTCAGGGCCTATCTGCCATACAGTCCCTTCAGATGAAAGAGATGTATCTGTGTTGGCAAAGCGCCCTTATATACTTCCGGGTCGCGTGATGATGACGTCATGGGCTGACGTCGGTCAAAGACTTTGCCGTGATTCGATAGTAGCTTCAGACACCAGTCACGCTGAAGGGGTTCCCCGTAGCGTCGGCTAGACGCAGTGCTCGTTCCCTGTTCTCAGGGAACAGAGGTTACATACATAACCTGAGACGTTTTCCATGATAGATAAACGACCTAGATGGGATTTTATTTTCAATTAATGGTTTATATACATAAGTACTTTATTTTAGTATTATTTGGAATAGATTTTTATCCAATTTGGGTAATTTACAAACATTTCAGATGGTTTATTTTTAATCTGTGTACACTATGAGAAAAAAAATATATATATATATATATTTAGAGCATTCATTTTATTTTAGTAATTATGCATTTATTAGTAATTTATTTATTTATTTATTTATTTATTTATTTATTTATTTATTTATTTATTTATATGAAAACTATAAATAAAGTAACATGGAGTTGCTCTTGCATATTTTTTATATTAACTGGTGGAATTATTTTTTCATTAACATGATCATCTGCTGTCATTTATCATTGGTCCAAAGTAAACTTTAACCAACCTCCACTACTCTAAACTGAGCAGCCAAGATTCAGAAATAGCTGGGTTTAAAGAAATGCCTGCAATTAACTCCATGTGCCTCACTTTCACACAGATGTTACAAACACCCATCAGCAGCATGATGATGATTGTCAAGTTTAATTAAACGTTTGTTCAGAACAAGGCCACAAATGTGACCCTGGAGCACAAAACCAGTCATAAGGGTCCATTTATTTATACATCTTAAAGCTGTATCAATACGCTTTCCATTGATGTATGGTTTGTAAAGATATGACTATATTTGGCTGAGATACAACTATTTAAAAATCTGGAATTTGAGGGTGCAAAAAAAAATCACCTTTAAAGTTGTCCAAATTAAGTCCTTACCTTAGCAATACATATTACAAACCCTAATAAGTTGATTTAACTCAATTGATTTGAGTAAACTCCTTCCCTCAATTAAATTGAGTAATGGAGTCTCCCAAAACTTGTATGTTTAAGTTCACTTAACTTGGTGCTCATGTTCACTGTACTTAAATTGTTAAGTTCACCAAACGGGTACACCAGAAGTTTAGTACACCATGCTGGGTACTAACAATCAAAACTTCCCCATGGGTCCCAACATGCATTGCGGCATGAATTAATTATGCATCTGAATTGTGACAAATTTTCTTTGATTCTTACTGTTTGCTTTTACGTTTGCTGTTTTTGTTCTGATGTTTTTGTAGCTTGTTTTATGTTCAGAGTTGATCTGTTTATCAGAATTTTTTTTTTTTTGTCACCACTGTTCAGATTCATACGTGGAATCTTGATGTCTGTGTGTGTCTCACTGATGTCGTAGATTTAAACATTTTGTGCAAAAAACTCAACACAACACTTAACACAACAGTGAAGGATCTCATGGCTATTATTAATAATACTTCAAAATTATTAATAACCACTTTGACAACCAGAGCATTAGACTCTGTATGAGGTCAGGGATTCTGTCAAGACATGATGATGTTATCATCATCAATGAAAAAATCATCACTTGATGATATTTTCTCTTGACCATTTGTTCCATAACAAATGTGTCTCACAAACACAAAGCAGCCAGAGAACCACTAATATTGCACAGTCAAGGGTAAAGAGGCCAACTGAAACAAACTCTTATCTCCATCATGGTGACTTCCAACAAAACTTTTAATTTTTTTAATTTAATTTTCATTCAAACAGAAATAAAGTCAATCTAGTTAGTTCACATATTATTGTTAGGTTTAGTAACTTACGATTTTGTGTCATCTGAAGTTAATTTTCTACTCAAAATCCATACTCAAAGCAATTTATCGAATGTTTGTAATCATGGCTGCGTTGAGTTTTATTATAGCAATGTACCATTACGATTTAACCAAACGATCTTGACTCCTTCTGGCCATTAAAAATCACACAAAAATAACTTTATATCTTTATATTTTTATTTACCGAATTCAAGATTGCACACAATGAAAAAGTCTCCATCTTGATTTGAATCAGCAACAAGCAACAGACGAGGCGAAAGGGACCGCCTTTTGTAAATGTCCTCCAATCAGTGAATTAGTTGCCAGACAGAACTCCTTGCATGGCCAATCACATCAAAGCAAGACCAGGGTGAGCTATTTCAATTAATAATGATTTTGAGTTCATATAACTTGAAATCTTAAGTTTATGTATTTTGTAGGTTAATAAGTTACACTAACTTATATTGTTGTGTTTCTGGACTAAACTAGTAATATCTAGTCAAGATTACTTGATTTGTTTAAGTAAAGACAACATTAGGGTGTACAGTGTACATGCTTGATATATTTACGGTAGAAAATGTACAAAATGGAACATGATTTTTACTTAATATCCAAATAAATTTTTTGGCATAAAAGAAAAATGGATAATGGGCAATAGTATTGTTGGCTATTGCCACAAATATGACTGGTTTTGTGCTCCAGGGTCACAAATGTGCATTTACTTAAAACTTCATGACAAGGCATTATTACATGATTATACATGGTTCTGATCTAAAAAAAAAAAAAAATACATATAAAATGTTTGTTTATGTTCATAAAAACAATTATGTGAAATTAATAAAATATGGTTTAAATCTATTTTTTATTTATTGTTAATTTATTTCTTTAAATATATTTTTTAATAATATTCAAGATCTTCATGTCATTTGGAGCAACCACTTATTATGTGGTGCGACCAATAATAGCAGTAAATGTATTAAATTAAAAAATTAAATATACAATTTCTGTGGCTGAAATTTCTGATACAGAATGCTTAAGTGAATGTTTTTTTTTTTTAATGTATCAGTTTTGTGCAATTTACAAGAAAAATAAGTCTGTAAACTACATTTAGAAGGCAACTCTGAAATTAAAAAACAAAAATGTGAGATCATCTTTTGCAAAAACTCAAAAGAAATGCGTTAACACTTTACAATAAGGTTTCATTAGTTAACATTAGTTAACTACATCAGTTAACATGAACTAATAATGAACTGCACTTATAAAGCATTTATTTATCTTTGTTAATGTTAATTACAACATTTACTAATAGATTATTAAAATTTTGTTAACATTAGTTCATGCTCTGTGAACTAACATTAACAAACCATGAACAGCTGGATTTTTATAAACTAACGTTAACAGAGATTAACTAATGCTGAACATAGGTGTTGTTCATGGTTAGTTCATGTTAACTAATGCATTAACTGTTAACTAATACAACATTGTAAAGTGTTACCAGAAATGCACTACTTTTGCATAAACACTTTAATTACAGATAACTTGTAAAATGTTAAGGATGTTAAGGAAATAAATACATTTTAAAATAAATCACGGTCGCGCCACATGACATTTTTAAGGCCACGGCCAATTCATCTAGTTGAAAAAACAGTAAAATCACTTCATTTGAAATTGTAATATTAATTTATGTGTACACAACATGCTCAATGTTTGAACAATTGCAATAGATATTATTATTTTTTATATTTTAAAATTGGCCAGTTGAAAATTCTTATACGTCATTGACCCAGATATTGTATAATACATTTTTTTACTAAATTTAAATAATTATATACTACAGTACATTTTAGACCATTTAGCATAGTGTTGAAATGTATGGGTGAAGCAGGATTCCTCTTTCTAACCTTGTCCAATACCATTCCTCATGGGGTACATAGCTCAAATATACAAGCACAGACCACAGAGGTTATACTGATCTGGGTAATCTCTTTGAGGACGTCATGTACCAGAGCGACAGGATTCCCCCCACCTCCATAGTTGTGGCATATTTAGCTGTAACAGAGACCTGAATTTTTCAGGCGAGGCTTGCGTAATTCAGTATGTTTGGCCTTTTCGAGGTGCTGGGTCATTTACATATCTATGAGTTAACAACATTGATACTTCTGGTCTAGTTCCAGAATGTTCTAAAACCTCATATCCTAGTTATACAGACAGAGATATTGTGCTAAGTTGTTCTACCATCACGCTTATGTTTAGTTTTGGGTTGCCCTTGACTGACCAGCATGTACTGTTCCCACCCTCCAGGAATGAAGATAATACCGTGTGATGCTTATCTATCCAGGAGTTGTAAATGAGATTAGCTTATTAATTTAGCACCACCTGCTGAGCAAAATGTCTTCAGGTCATCATATACATTACTCCAGAAAGAAAAATGGTAAATGTGAAATTATGATCATATCAAGTACATTTTCATTACATCTCTTGGTGTTAGTCCCAGTGAGTGTTGATGAATGATTCAATATGCTGAATGTGTGAATCTGAACATACTTCTGGGAGTGATCTTGCATCAGATGAGCATCTAAAAATAAGATTTACCCAAATAGATGTGTGACCGATGAGTGAGAGAGACAGAACGAGAAGGCTCAAATGATTTCATTAGGAAAGCAAGCTAGTGGCTGTTGATTCTCGTTACACTTGGTATTTCAGTTATAGGCCAGCTGGATCAGAGCACTCAATGGAGATCTTAAATGATATAATTCTTTATGGCCTATCTAAGAACTTCTCCAGTGTCGACAGAAAATGTCTCAGTGCTACCGTATCTTTATAATATCTTCACACACACTATTCATATGAAGTTACGGAGTCTTCTTACAGTTTCAACAACAGGGACAAACAGATCATCTAAAGTAACCAATACTTCAACACAAATTCTAAGTCTAATCACTAATAGGACGTGTATCAGGAGTTTAAACAAGTATAACAAAAGTGTTTATGAAAAACATTAACCCTACCTATAAGATTTGAAGTATACTACAAGTGCACATTCAATACAATTTAGCACACTTATTTTTCACAAGTGAAAACATGACTGCAAAAGCATTGAGATCAAAGTAATTTCTTACAGTGAATCGCTGCTTTTATTTAAATACATATATTTTATATCTTTATATTATTGATAAAGGTACTTATATTTGAATGTAACTTCAGCTGGCTATCTGTGATTGTGGTCTTTTAAATCCATTTTGTGAACCGTGAACAGGTGTGCTAGGTGTGCACTCTCTTAAACCGATTTTTGAATAATGTATCATCCAGGTTTTGCCAACCTCTCTTTAAAAAATATAATAATTTTTGGGATGACACATCATTCAAAAAATCTATCCTGGAGAGTGCACGCTCATGCAGGGAACCATTTGGTTGTGGCTGTGGAACTATGGCAGCAGTGTGGTACTTTACACTAGACAAATGTCTTTCACCTCTTACTCATGTTTCGAGGACATGCTGTCACAGTGTTTGAAAAACACCCCGTTGGCGTGTTATTAATTATACGTAATGAAGTGAACACATGTCTGAGTGAAAGCCTCCATGAGGTCGTCCTTTCATGCTCTGTGGACACTATAGACGTCCATTCATTAAACTTTAAAGTATTTGTTTATGCATGTTCAACACCAGGGAACTATTTCACGGTTTATATTTTAAGCTTGCTTGGGAGATAAATGCTGAGCCTCGTCAGGATTGATGGTCTAGGTGAAAGGAAAAGCTTATCAACAAATGTCATTTGAATAATGAGCATATGGAGTCAAGAGAGTGTCAACAACATTTAGTGACCATGACAAAAAAAAGTCATTTTCAAAATTATTTTTAAAAAAATGTCAAGGTCTGAAAAATAGTGTCCATGCTGGTATAATATGGTTTTGAAAAACTGTTATAAAATTTTCAGAATTTTTGTTAATTTAAATAAATTCTAAATTTTGTAAAAATGTGGTATGAAAATATCAAACAATAATAATAATAAAATATTTTCCTTTACACATCTTAATAATTATTTTCAAAGATGTTTATATATATATATATATATATATATATATATATATATATATATATATATATATATATATATATATATATATATATATATATATCTCATTAACGTTTTTTGGGAGTTAAGTTAATCACCCCGAGTTAATCTTGCCTTGTCATATAAAGGTAAAAAGATCATAGATTTTGACATTGATACATTGATATTATTTCCTGTTTTTTCCTGCACGTTTGTCACACCATACAACTTAGATTTGGCAGGCAAAAGTTTTATAAATATTAATAAGCAGTGAGGTTTTTGAAATATTTGTTTGTATGAAATAAAAATAAAAGATTTTTACAAACATCTAAACATCCTTTAATCAATAAATCAATATACATCCATATATATTGTCAGTTATGTATTATTATTCACAGTCTTGTAGTAAGTTTTCATTCATTGTTCAGTTTTCACGAGTGCATATATATTTTCTGAAACGGATATCGAAAAGAAGTGACTTTACACTTAAAGCAAGAAAAACATCTGCCAATGGGGTAACAAGGAAAAAATCTGTCAGTGGGGTAAGACAAATAAACTTAATTTAAAAGGGAAAACAACTGTTTTTTAATTAAGTACATTTTTCTATTTTTTAACATTAAGTCGCTTAATTTTCATACATTTTTCATAGAACAAGACTCAGTATCTATAGTAATTCATAGTATCTATAAACCTATAGTCATTTTTTGCTTCGCAAGTAAATGTATCTTGATTTAAAGGGGCACTATGTGGGATTTTTGCAGTAAAATATCCAAAAACCACCAGGTCAGTGTTATATATATTGTTCATTTGAGTTCTTACAATATCCCAAATGTTTCCAACTATTTGTAAATTGTGAGAAAACTGCTATTAACCGAGGAACCGGGACGTGTGAGGGAGTCGCCTGTCAGTTGCGTCATATCTGTGTTACCCGTGGTTTCCGGTTTTATTTGGCAGAAACACTTTATTCTTAAAGTTACTGCAGTGTGCAACAAGTGTCATAGCAGTGGTATAGCAGCCGACGAGCGAATGCACAGAGTAACATCATCACATAATTTTAAACACTTAAACAAATCTAATATGATTAGCTGAGACTGCTGTTACCTCATACGCATGACCGGAAAAGCGGGAATGGCGCCGGCGATCCGTCATAATAAAAGTCCCGCTGCTCGCGAGCCGTCTGTTTAGTAACAATCGCTCCAGCTGCCTTGCTCAGCTCCCTCAACACTCGGTCCTGCTCTGCTTCATACTACAGTAACGTTAATAATCGCATCCATGAACATGATTTCTGCCCGAGTCCTATCCCAATTCTTCCCCACAGGATGTGATGTGAAGATCACATGTCCCAAGATTCTGCGCTCAAACTTAACGTGATCAAGCTACGCCTTTGTTTTGAATAGGCAAAGTCACATAGTGCACCTTTAAGAATGTTTAGGGGTACTTTGTTTTAAGTCTCCATTATGATATCACAGTTTTTCACAATGGCATTATATATAAATTGGAATTTTAGTTTCTTTTTTTAATTCATTTGTAGATCCTGACAAAAAAATAAAAAAACAATTGACATAGGTACTAAATTTATAGTTTGAATGTTTCAGAAATATTAGATATTCATATTCTTATATCTTTTTCCCCCCACAGACATTCATATGCTCCCCAAATCAATACCAGGCCAGTGTGTTTGTCTCAGATGGGCAGTGTTTTCACCAGTGTGCCACCGCTATTTGGAACAGCACAAGCTTTCCTGTTGAGACTAGCCCAGCTTGAAGCTCAGTTGGTCTTGAATCTAATTAGTAACATTGCAGCTGGACATAACAGCAGTTATGGGAACCCCCTTGTTCCTCCAAGTCTCTTACAGCCTGTTGGCATTCAAAGATCCTCATTTTTGAGCATGTACCAGCCACCAGGGGGTTTTACTCTGGATTCCATACCTCACAAGATTAGTTATCCCTCATCATCAGTCACAGAAATGAATTCAGTTACTGCGAATAAGGAGAGTACTGCCCTTCTGCCAAAAAAAGTGCCACTACCAACATCTGAGAGACCTCTTGTCGGATCCAGCACCAACCATCTTGGCAAACATTTTGCCTTCAAACCAGATGTGGACTGTTCTCAGTACCAGTCAATGACAGCCAAAGCTATGATGTCTCCTGATAGACCACAAATTGAAGAAGTAGAGCCAAAACAACACGCAATGCCATGTTTTCCAACAGAAAATCTGATCAAAACTTTAGACAGCCTAGGCCTCTCTCTTGAGGACCTAGAATTACTCAGTCACTTTCCAGACAGCCAGTTAACAACAGAGAAACTCCCCTTCATTATACAAGACCTCCAACAGCGCAAAGAAACAAAGGACATACATCATGGCCATGCTAGATGGAACTCATCTAATCAGGTGGAATCACATGCTCATGGGAATAATCATGATCGAAGGAGTATTAGGCACAGTGAATGGCAGGGATCTGCTTTACCAAGTCCCCATGGGCAATCCTGTCCATCCTCCCATTCCCATAGATCCCTCAGCGCTAAAAGAGACGGCACATCTGAGGTCATTCATGAGCACTTCTCAACTCAGTCTAGAGCTCTGAAAAAATCAAGAGATTCATCAGGTGAGTTTGAATTACATCTACAACTGACGCATCAATGATCCAGGTTGAACTGTGGCTATTGTAACTTACTATATCTAAAAATGTTGGTTGGAAAAACGGAACCTCAAAATACTATAACTAGCCATACTACTAGTACCTACGTACTTACTTTATGTAAAAGTATCTCTTCAAGTTGTTTTATTTAGTGTAAATTCTGTTTAAAAATATGTGCCAAGTTCTTCGAAATGTAGTGTTCATGCTGGTTTAATAATAATCGTTTTGAAAAAAAACACCTTGAGTACACGTGAATGCACACATCCTAATTATTAATTTTAAAAGGTATGTCTTGTGCCAGAAATATACAGTTTGAAAATATATATACACATTATAGCATTGCTTTCATGGTAAACCTCTGTTTCTCTACCTTTCAGGAAGAGGATCGAATTCCTTCCTTAAGAGACTGCAGCATGGGACCTGCTGAGGTCACCAGGTGGAGGCCTGGTTCAGTCTGTTTTCCCTCCCGCTCAAAATGCAGCATACGGCACAGCTTTGTCTCTCCAGGCTGTTATAAAACAAGACATTATTCAACAAAAAGATCCATATCCTCTTCACACAGATCCATTACTTCCAATTCCATGATAAATGGTCATCAACAGTTTTTTACAGTCAAGTCTGCAAAATCAGAAGGAACCACTGAATCCATGACCATTCAGATGCCAGTCACTAAGATGACTGCAAAAACATCAGCTCAAACTGTAAGTTCTGGGAGGTGTAACAGTAATACTCTGTATTACAAGTGATTGCTATTGCTGTAATAGCATTATGAGGTTAACAATACCCTTTAAAAGCCAGTCTTATTAAAGATGTTTTATAAAGGTCTTTATTCTCTGATCTGTAATAACTCACCATTTATTGAAATGCCACCATCAGTTTGGTCTCTACATTGCGGGCTGAATACAACTATTTGGTTCACATCAACACATTCCCATGAAAACAAAATGGAGACAGTGACCTCTAGTGGTGTGCGAATTATCATTCAGGAAACTTAAATGTTTTTGAACGGAAACCACCGCACAGATAGTGCTGTGCAAACTCCACTGTATAAAGCTGTTAACTTTTTTTTATTTATCTCTCATCGCTCTCGTGTCTCCAACAGAAAGGTGTAATTCGAGTGTCTGGAATCTCTCTTGACTACTCTGAAAGTGAACTAATCAAAATGGCATCTCCGTTTAGTCCCCCTGTTGAGGTTTTAATGGCAACTGAGGTTGACATGGAAACCTGTCTAGAATGGAAGAAGGTATGTACTATTTTAGTATATAGGCATATTTCTTACACTTCATTAAAACAAAACAGTTAATTTTTGTACAATTTAAATTCAGTTTTGGTCACACTTTTATTTGGAGTCAAATTCTCACTATTTAACTAACCGTTAAATACAACTTTTGTCTCAGTAAACTCCAAAATGACTGCTTATTAATAGTTATTAAGGTAGGTTAGTTTTTAGGTTGAGGTATTTTAGGTTAAGGTATTGTGTATGATTTAAGGATGGTGGTCATGCAGAATAAGGCATATGTGCTTTATAAGTAGCCTTAGGGGTGCCGCTAGAAATTTTGGACCCTATGAAAGAATATGAGGTTGGGCCCGTTCTGCACCAAACATACAAGCCAACCTAGCGATCCAAAATCTTTGTCTGCAATTTACCAAAACTGACCTATTAAGCTCCGCTCGCTCAACCCAGAATGCCCTTTGTGACATGCTGGTTCGAAAATATGTAAAAATTAGAAGGGTCTCTCTCTCTCTCTCTCTCTCTCTCTCTCTCTCTCTCTCTAGTGGACTAGTAGTTGTTCATTTAAGCCATTAGTCGACTAAGCACTTTTATTAATTAATTTTATTAATTACATAAATATATATATACTGGAGAGAATTCTAAACCATAATGAGTGTTTATGTAATATATTGGCTAGCCTATTCTGCTCTCAAACGCATGCATAAAGCTTGCCACAAAGAACTGGCAAAAGTAATGATTATGAATATGTCAAAAATAACAATGAGACATTTAAATTGTTAGAGTTTTGATTAATTTATGAGAGCGATCCAGTTCACATGCAAGTGATCACGCCGGCGCCTCCATGTCATGATTATTGTCTGCTGTATTTGCTTCTTATTTATTAAAACCAGGCAATTGGTTGATGATTTTTCATTCTTGAAAATTAAGATGCAATTTATACAAAACAGAATTCACTTTAAAGAAAGGCGTTCTACAAAACAAAACTTAATGAAAAGTTCAAAATCATTTCTGATCCACTCCATGTCTCCCGACATATTGCGCATCTATGACGTGTCCTATCTCATGCTGTTCACTTTTTATAATCAACATAGGTGAAACACAAAAAAATTATAATATTTAAACATAAATATGAAACTATTTACCTTTTCTTAATGGCTACAACAAGTATAGTAGCCTACAGTACAGATAAATTGACAGAGCGGGATTTGAGCAAACTTCATTTTACCAGTGAGCGTGAGCGGTTCAGGAGTGGAGCATTTTTCCAGAAATACAGAAATAAGCCATAATTTTGTTTTATTTGTAACTCTTTGGTAGATTATACATTTATAATTTCTATTACATTACTACTAGTACTGTCACTGCTAATAAAACCGATCTGTGGGGGGCCCAAAAGTACGTGGCCCTTAGAATCATCCTAGGAGCATTAGCAAAACAATCTCAGAACACATTTTTGTTAGCTGGGATAATGCTTATCAGCTTGTGTGTGTTTTCAGGCTCTATTGATGCTTCCAACTGAATTCTCAGCCCAGGAGATGGTAAAGGTTTACTCTGCTATCCCAGTTCACATGAGACAGCAAAGTTTGGAGATGGTGTCCCAAACCATTGACCTTAGTTCGCCTGTGAGCTAATACACTAATGAATGGATGGAAACAATTTTATAATGAATATTTTCTTGCTTAAACTCTTCATCTTTTTGGGTTTGATAAAATTTTGTCTTATAGGTGTCAATGTTTCATGCTTTTGTGGGACCATCAATGTCAAATGCAAGTATCTCTTGTTCTTGAGACATTTCAAATATTTAAACTTTTAAAAATATATAATAATAATAATAATAATAAGAGATTTTTTTTTTCAAGCTTCCATGCATCCTCCATGACTCTTAACAACAAGTCCCCACTGTCATTTAGGGGCTGCTGTCGCCTTTGGACAATTTGCTGGTTGTATGTAATGTACCTAACCAGCCTTGTGCTGCAACAGGAGTGCTACGGCTGCTAAAACCTTTTGGAAAAGTTTTCCGAACTCTGGTGTTTAATGGACACAAGGTAAGCTATGCTGTTGCAGAACAAAGATGTTTTTGACAACATAAATAAAATAAAAACTTAAAACATTAAAGAGTGTGACTCAATTTCCATTGTCATACTATTACCTGTTTTTGACCCACTGAGTCTAAAAGATCAGTGAATTGATGATGTGTTTTGTTCTCATAACTAGGTGGATGTTGATCAGTGCCTTTGGAACAAGAGCAATATCCAGATGGTTTTAGAAATGGAATCTGCTTCTGTTGCTCTATCTGTGTATGAGTGGTCTCAAAAAATTCCTTGTCTTTATCGCAACCATCATCTCTTTTTCCTCAGAGGATGTAATATACAGAACAATACATCTGAGGTCAATTCAGCCAAATACCCTCAAAGTTTTCCATCTTAAATATGATATATTTTCATTACCTTTGTAATAAAATACAATGAAAATGTATTATTGTTTGTCTTTCGCCTTTAATAATTTGTATATTTATGAAGAAGACAATAAAAATTGAAATCTAATAATATTTAACTATAGTCATGCACGGTCGTGGAAAACCTGTAAAATATCAGGACATTTTAAAAGTGTGATTTACAGTAAATAATAATAATTTTAAAAAATCGTATTCTTCCACGAATGGAAATTTAAAACCAGATTAAATTATTCTGGTTATATTACACTTTATTGTATTCATTGACTAGAGATTGTGTGTGAAATATCCATAAAATAATTTTAAAAATTCCAACTGGAAAGGTCATGCAAAGGTTTTTTTTAAATGAACAGGTCAAAAATTGTGGGAACCTTGTACTATTAATTGAATATCAGCTCAATTAAATGACATGGTTGTAATATATTTATTGTTGGTTACCATTAAAAAGGTCAAGATCACTGAGGTGAAAAACCAAAATCAGTTTTAAATAGTTCACCCTCAAAAAATGTTTAGAAAATGCTTTCTTCTTCTATGGAACACACACAAAGAAAACAGAAAGATCCATGTAAATATGTGCATTTTCTCCATACAATGAAAGCATTCGTGACTAGGGGTCGCTCTAGACTAGAGGAACAAAATAGCACCATATTTGTTTGTTTTAACAGACTCGTAGATCAAGTGAGATTTGAGAGCTATGCATATTTGTAGGATAAGTCACACCACACTGCACTCAACGTGACCTAAATCCCTTCACATGTTTTTTAGCAGATATTCTACAATCAATTACAACGAAAACAGGCAACACATCGTTAAAAATCTACACGTTCCCTGACCGGGAATCGAACCCGGGCCGCGGCGGTGAGAGCGCCGAATCCTAACCACTAGACCACCAGGGAGTGATGCAATACAGTAAATAAATACAGCAGAGGTCAAATCATGTTTCATTGGACGACCAACATTAAACAATTTGGATTTTAGGGATTTTTCAGACCTGTATATAATTTGCTTTGTTCCGTAACAGCCAGGGACATATTTTGTTACAGTGTTGAATTTTCATCTTGGTTCAGTTCGCTTTCACAAGTATGTCTGTACTTACATTTAAACATGTTGTATGCATCTTGAGAAAAAAAGTTTAAAATAAAAGTTTAAGATATGTCAGTGCAAATTGCTTTCAGTTAGAACTGTTCATACATGCATTTTAATTTGTGATTTGTATATGTGGATTTGTGTCATTTTAGGTTAAATCGTGTCTCATCATGGTTTATCCACACTAAACAAATTGTAATGAAAAGTTTAAAATAAAAGTTTAAGATATGTCAGTGCAAATTGCTTTCAGTTAGAACTGTTCATACATGCATTTTAATTTGTGATTTGTATAGGAGGATTTGTGTCATTTTAGGTTAAATCGTGTCTCATCATGGTTTATCCACACTAAACAAATTGTAATGCATTAAATATTTGTAAATCCATTCAATGGTAATCGAACACATGACCATTTTATACCCGTTAAGCTAAATGAAGGACTAGTGATTTTTAAACAGCTAATGTTCCCTTACTAATCGGTCCTATCCAAACCACCTTCAAGTACAGGCAAGACTTGGGCGTGAAACCAAGTATTTTTGCCCACTAAATTTCCATGTTGATAATCCCTCCCAAATTTGGTGATGAACAATTAAAGAGGCCAAAAAAGATCTATTTATGAAAAATATATATTATATATGCTCTTTAAAGGTTAAGCCTGACAGTTTCAAGCTGTTGCTGTAGCAGCAGGACCAGCAGCAATCCAATAAGCAGCCTGTGGCCGCTGGGCTTTTCAAGTACCGGCGATGACCAACTGGAGGCGCCAGCGACATGTTTGTTTGAAAGGCCCACATGAGCACTCTGACGTAGGCTTGAAATCTAGCCAGGTAACGGTGTCGCTGCAAACAGGAAAATTACCTCTTTTAGTCGACTTACTTGGTGATAGTTAGAGGGAAAGAAGTGTTACAATGCCGGGTAAGTTATCTTAACAACTCAAATCTTTGAAAGGAACCATGTTTAATCTTTTGACTTTATAAATGCGGTATGCTACTCTTTCTCTCTTTGTTTTGTGAAATGGTAGCCATCGCTGAATGCGTGGAGTAGCAAAATATAAGTAATTTGGCACATTTAACATACAATATAAAGCAAATTAAATCCATTTGTACTAACTTGGTAGAGTGTGTGTAAAGCGCAGGGAACATGGAGGCCTAGTAATGTGTATGTGATGCAGTCGTGTAGCTAACTCACGCATCCGTCGTGTTTCTTAATTTACTACAGGAAAGCCTTTAAAGCTAACCGTTTAACACAGCTAACACCGGTTTTTGCTTCGATTAAAGCCAATAGCCATTAAACCTTTCTCTTTGAGGCCAGGCAACATTTTTTTTTTCACGCAGAAAGACCGCTGTTGTTGTGGCTCACTCGTGGCTCGAGCTAACACGCATAGCTTCGCAATACGCTCCCCAAACGTGAAGTTAGAACATTTGTTTAACTTTATTATGCAAAGGCAGGACATGTCTTCAGCAAAAGGGAGCTGTTTTAATTTGAGACTTTCATTGTGGTTTGTACTATAGATAGTTATCCCTGGAGCCTTAGCCAGGCCTCACGTTACAATGAAGCAAATCCATGTGGAGAAAGATGGTGTCGACTGACCTCCTCTTTGTCTCATTTATGCAACACAATGATAGAGATAGTAACAGATAGTTACATAATATTTAAACCATGTGCGTTATGCACTATGTCGCGTCGCAGGTATTAAAAGAGCTTAAACGTTTTTGTGTCTTTAGTTTGTAATATAAAACGTCTCAAGCTGGTAGCAAGTTTCGTGTTTGTGCGCGAGAGAATATTATCCAAACACATAGGGACGAATCAATCTTGCTGTAAATAATCACATTTTCTTATGCATTATGGTTTATGTACTTCGTAAATAATTCGTTTATCACGTGCACCATTAACGATAGAGGTCTATGCAACTGTAACGGTGTCCCAAAAGTATCTTATTTTCATTGGCATTACTTTTTTCTGGTGTGTGTGTGGGGGTTACTATGTTCAGTATCAATATTGCATTTTACACCCACAGAACCTGCTGATATTAACAGTCCCGAGGTAGCAAAGACACCAGGAGGAGGCAGTGGGCAAGGGAAGGATGAGAATGTTGTGAATGGACACAAGGAGGGGGACGCCAACCCCTTTGCAGAGTACATGTGGATGGAGAACGAGGAGGAGTACAATAGACAGGTCAGTGTGAACCTGCTATTCTTCTGAATTCAGAAGAGAATACTTTAATGTGTTTTGTCTGTATGTATACAGCATTCACATGCTATCGGAATGACCATAAATACGGATTTCCTAGTTAAAAATTGGACATGTATGCCCCTATCAAGTCATATTTACAACTGCGAAGCTCTGGGATTATTTTGATACCCATTGTGTTGAGTTAGGCATGCCATAAAATTTAAACATGTTGGAGGGGGAGAACGATTGCTGCTGTGACTGTTCTTTAATATTTTCCATAACAGCTAATTTCATTGTCTTGACATTAAAGCAGTGCATATTTACATATATGATAATAATTTGAAGAGTATAGTATTTTTTAAACGCAGCGAAAATAGCCTGTGTTTAACTGAAATTGCAGAATTGTCAGCAAGCTATCTAGATAGCACAGTGAATGTGTATATGATTGTCATGTGAATGGAACATCTAACTTTATTTTGGCTCTAAAGGGATGTTATACCCAAAAATTATTTTTCATCACTTACTTCGCCTTCATCGCCTGTATGAGTTTCTTTATTCTGTTGAACACAAAATAAGATATTTGAAAGAATACTGGTAATCAAACAGTTGATGGTAGCCGTTGATTTCCATGGTAGGAAAAAGTATATTATGGAATTCAATGGGTGCTGGAATTCAACTGTCTGTTTGCCAACATTCTTTAAAATATCATATTTTCTGTTCAGTAGAATAAACAAAGTCAGGTTTGGAACAACATGAGGGTGAGTAAATGATAATGGAATTTTCATTTTTGGGTGAACAATCCATGTAATAAGATTTTCCCCATAAATAGTCAAGAATAAACCTGGTGTCCTCCATGGTTCCTGTTCCATTAAATTACGAATCCGAAAAGCTCGTGATCCCAACTTCGGAAGTGGGAAATTTCCAATAGCACATGAAGTATTCAGAATAATAGTATTCACAAATTGTCTGACCAATCAGAGCAGAGTAGGCTGGTGGTAAGGTAAGAATGACTCTAACAAACCGTTTTCAGACTCTTTGAGAAATTTGGTGATGTGCAATGTATAGTGTGTTTTTGAATATATTTTTTTTTACCCTGAACGCATGTTAACCTCTAGTAGGAGACCGTTAAATCTCATTTTTTACTACAATAAACAGCATGCTTTCTGAGTTTTATAACAGCAAGACTATTAACAATAGGCATTAAAAAAGGCCAATCTTTTCAAATGTAGAGCTTAAATATATTACATTTAATTTAATAGACCTCCTATTTTTGAATGTTAAAAACCAAGGTTTAGTAGGTGTTGATTTTATAAAATTTCTGCACATTTACGCAAAACTCAATCAATATCGCAGAGGGAAAATCACACGCAGTATATCATTTACAAGCTCCAATACTCTGATTTTGTTGTAATGCATATTTAAACAAATATAAATAACACATCTGAATATGAGGGAAATGTTTGAGGTTTTTTATAATAAGGATACCATATTAGGGGCTTTCGCACTGGAAGATACTTTTCATAGTTCCTAGAACTATTGGTGACTAAGTACCCGGATTTTGGTTTGCACAACAGGTTCTAGGGACTCCTTTTGGGGGAACTAATTTAGATCCTACTTCAGAGTAATAGGAACTACCAGTGACATAAGTAGGGTTGGGTATTGTCTGGGCTTTTTTCGATACCGGTACTTTTAAAACGATAACGGTGCCTGAACCGATACTTTTTCAAAAATTAATTAATTAAAAACAGACACAAAACGATGGTGGATGACATTAAAAAATGGCTTTTATTGAGATTTTTTTTATTTGACAATTTATTAAAAGTTTTAAGCATATAAATAAATAACAAATTCACAATAACCTAAGCCACCTTTATTTGACATTAAATAAGTTACAGTGCTAATAACAGCAGAGTAGTCTGCATTCTTGGTATGCTACAAACCAGCTTAAAGTTTCAGCAGCTCTTGCAGAAATATGACCATATTCTCTGGATAAATATTTTAGAATGCAACATTTCCTTCGTGTTCATGGTGATGCGTCATGCTTCACGTGACAGCAACCAGACCTGTCTGACAGATGTATCGGTTTTATGTAGTTTTTTCTTTTTTATTCAAGATATCCACAAACTTGTTAATTTCATGAACTATCTGATATTCTGATGTTCAAATATGTGTAAGTGAATGTGTTTTGTCATTTATAACCCTCATGTTGATCAATAAATGCGCGATGGGCGCCGCCATGTTTTCGCCGCAATTTAGAATCAGTCTGTCTGATTTACATAATGTAAATCCACCCCATCTCACGAAATACGTGAAAGTAAGTGACCGGTGAACTGGGAAATGAATTAATTTCAAAAACTTTTATTATTATTATTTTAAATTATTGCCCCTAGTTCAGTAAGGAATTGTAATAAAGTAGCAGTGACTGGGACAGATTTTAAGTTTCACCTCAAGATGCAATCTAATCCTGTTTACATGAAATAAGCCTGCTCCCAAGCAGGTTTAAGCTTACGGACCTGTTGCTATGACAGCAAGTCCAGGATGAGCGTCGAAGAACCAAACAATCCGAGATCATGGCAAATCATCATCAATCAAATCCAGCTAACTGAGTTAGCGATGTTTGAAGAATGGACCCCAGATTATCAGTATTTTAAAAGATGTATTTACACTTATATCAAACAAAGCACAAACATTTGCTTGACCAGCTGCACATTGCAAAATGATCTATTTACATCCAACTCTCTTTGCATAACACAGTCTTTGCTCGCCGCGTCTCCCCAACCATTTCCTTCTCCCAAATCTTTTCTTTTTCTCCTTTTCACTTCAAATCAATGCACAGACAATTTGGATCGTAAGTTTCTTGCAGGCTATAATTTTTAATAACAATTCCGGACTGGCATCATCTCACTTTGTTTCCTTGTCACATCTCGCGTGTTGGGTTGTGAAAATAGTTTGTGGACGAGACCGTTGTCTGTGTCTCTTCCTATTGTAAAGTCATGCAGTGTAAAAATAACTGATCTGACTGCTTTGAAAAAATTGTGCAGTGTGAACTCTGCATAAATGGAACTTGCTCTTGTCAGTGCCATTGTTTTGTCTCAAGATGTGCACACACACACACAAGTAATGATTTTTCTAAGGCATGTTTATAAAAGCTACTTAAATTTCCCTAATTAAACTAAGGCCTAATCCTGGCTTATTCTAAGCCCTGTCTGTGAAACCAGGTCATTATGTTAGATGCCCAATAATCAAACATGACACCTAGGGTTGAGTGGTATGACGGTATATATCGTTACCACATTAAAAAAAAAAAGGCCAACTGTAAATGATTTTTAAAATTCCGTCTATACCTCGAGTTGTCAAAGAAACATGAAGAAAGACTAATGAGCCCATCAAGAAGATCCACAAAGTAATTACATTTTCTAAAGAGTTGTTAAAGGGTTAGTTCACCCAAAAATGAAAATTCTGTCATTAATGACTCACCCTAATGTCGTTCCAAACCCGTAAGACCTCCGTTCATCTCCGGAACACAGTTTAAGATATTTTAGATTTAGTCCGAGAGCCTTCTGTCCTTCAGTTGAAAGTGAATGCCCACTCTACAGTCCGTGTCCAGAAAGGTAGGAAATAAGGTATGAAAAACATCATCAAAGTAGTCCATGTGACATCAGTGGGTTAGTTAGACTCTTTTGAAGCATCGACAATACATTTTGGTCCATAAATAACAAAAACTATGACTTTATTCAGCATTCTATTCTCTTCCGCGTTTGTTTGAATCTTGTTGACTTAAGACGCTACTGATCTGTTATCTGGCTTCCATGTAGTCTGAGGGAGACGCACGCTTTGCGTCTTATGTCAGCAGTGTCACTGTGGACTCGTGAACGTGGATTCAAACAAACACGGCAGTAAAGACAATGCTGAATAAAGTCTTAGTTTTTGTTATTTTTGGACCAAAATGTATTGTCGATGCTTCAAAAGAGTCTAACTAACCCACTGATGTCACATGGACTACTTTGATGTTTTTCATACCTTACTTAAGATAAGGTAACCCTTTAATACCATTATATTGTCAGAACAAAGGCCGCAGTAGTCAACTGGGTGAGCAGTGCAGCACCCGGACAATTTAGAGGAGCGCATGTGTGCTCACAACGTTAATAAATCAATGTCTTAATGAATAGAAATGTCCTTAAATAAATAGTTATCAGCATGTTGCTTTTACACATGAAAATAACCTGCTTCTGCCTACATAATCCTTATATAAGTGACTACATAATCCTGTATCTGAGGCTAAATGAGCGCAACAGCATGCGTTCGGATCGGCCACTAAACATAACCAGCTGATAGTCTTCCTTTAATTTGATACATCTCTCAACTTAATGCTCAAATTAACCGATCGCATTTTAATGATGCAAAAAGATGACGCATACATAGGCGAAATATGAAAAGCTGAGCACCGTTGTGTCAGTCATTACCGGGCTATTGTAAAAAATGATGCTGTGACGTGCATGACATCTGTATCCTTGTGAAAAAAATGCGTTACAACAAATTAGGTATAATTCAATTTGATAACTATAATGTATTTTTAGTGAGACCATTTAATTTTTTACAATTTATTTTTTGCGGTGAAATGGTGATTATGCAGAATAATTAAATGCGACATTTCTTTTATTTTGCGTTGTGTTCAGTGATGGCAGAATCACGAGAAACTGGAGGGACTCACTGAAAGCGTACATGTTTGAATGTGATGAAATAGCACTCCATACCATCTGACTGACATTACATTAAGTATAGTCTGATTTGTATTCACATTTGCAATTCAATTTGTTTTTACATTCGTCTGCGGTGGGTTTGTCTTCATCTCTAACTGTACAGTGAGTTAGAAGAATTAGCGTAACAACTTTTGAAAAGTGGCACCTTTATGATTTCATAAACACATTTTGATGCATCTGTTGTATTTGCTGAAGGTGGAAGAAGAACTCTTGGAGCAGGAGTTTCTTGAACGTTGCTTCCAGGAGATGTTGGAGGAGGAGGATCAGGATTGGTTCATTCCTGCCAGAGACCTTCCCCCTGGAGTAGGGCAGATCCAACAGCAGCTTAGCGGGTTGTCGGTCAGTGACGGAAACGCAGAAGACATCGCAGTAAGTGTAAAAGCAATCTCGCATCCTTCCTGAAATAAGATAGACCTCAAATAAACTTTTGTGATATTGTACTCATGCGTTCTTCATCTGTTTTCTTTCACAGCGCAAGAGCAGCTTGAACCCAGAGGCCAAGGAGTTTGTTCCAGGAGTGAAATACTAGAGACCCTCCAGTTAGGGGCTCCTTTATAGAGACTTTATGTGACCGCTGGTGGCCAGGGGTCACCCTCACACATACTTCAATCTTCCTGGGGTTGTGTGGGGCTTGATGGGAGTGGGGCTTGTGGGTGGGGGCGGGGTGCTGGATGCTCTTCTATAAGCTTTTTATTTCCGTCTGTCTCCATGTATAACGTGGGCGGGTTGCTCCGTGTAATGTTCCTATTGGACCGCTGCAGATTGTGACTAGTTCTCCTGGAAGATCTTTGTATTAATCTCAGAGGAACAGTTATGTGAGTTCCACTATTGTGATAGTGACTAGCAATTTGTCCCCGTGTCATTGCCATTTTTCTTTTTTTCCTGTCTTCTTTTATTTTCTTTAAAAGGAAGTTTGGCGGGAGGTGTGTGTCATAAGAGTGGGAGGGGAAAGGGCTGGGACAAAGGAAACCTGACAGTACAAGGACCGTTGACAGGTGGACCATTCTTTGATGGACAGAACTGGTGGCAGCTGACAACTTTTGAGGGATTTTCACAGAAACATTTTTCTTGTTTCTTTTCTCCTTCCTCCGTTGAAGTTCTGTCACAGTGTGCAACATGCATTTACAAAAATGGAAAAAAATCAAATAAAACAAGCAGGTTCCCTCTTGGACATCTTGTTCTGACTTATGTTTGATTGTGTTTGTGCTTTCAATGTAATGTAAACTAAACCTCAGTCTTGACAGTTCTCAACCCCAAAGTTTTACTTCATTAAATGCTGTAGCATCATAGCATCATTGTTTTGTTTTGACTATAACATGCTGTCAAGCATACCAGATGTTTTTCCGACTGTTGTCAGGTTAGATTAGCAGTATTAGACCAGTGAGATGTTACAGTGCTTCGTGCAAACGAGGTTGATTATTTGTTATTGATGGTTTTGGGCCTGCAGAGGTTTAAATGAATCTATTGGTGAGCTTAATTATTGCCATGTAAATTTAACTAAATCCAGAAAAGTATGCAGCTGCAGAGGCATGGTGTTTTTTTGTTGTTTTTTTCAGAATAATGTATTTAATGTATTTATTGTTTATTTTATTTTTGGGGGCATTTGAGTGTCACTTTTTTTTTCAATTGCCCCATGCAGTATATTGTAAATTGTAGTAGTGGCTGTTCTTGTTTCTTGTTGACTGCATCGAAATGAGGGATTTTCCAAGTGTCTGTAGTCTCATTTTACTCCATCGAGTGGCAATCCTAAACATTAGTCCAAAGCATTAGGCAACTTTTCAGTTTACGACTATTTACATTTTAATATCTATTTGCTTAGAGCACTATTTGGATTTCAGGTATAACTCAGCTGACGGAAAGGCCATGTGTTGCTTAATCAAACATTGTCATAGCAAAATTGCTCCACCTTTTAGAACAAGTTTTTTTTTTTTTTAGATCAAATTATGTTGTTGGTTATATAACTACTCTCAATTTCCTGTTAAGGTCGTTTATCATGACTTTATAAATCAAGATGCATTGTCCCATAGGTTATGTTCTGACACACAGTTTATATAATGCAGGCAGATCTTTTACCAAAAAACTGTCTTGCATTAGTTTTGTTTTTTTGTCCAGGTTTCACTTTGAAGGTCTGTAGTAGTGTGGTGTGGAACAGAAGATCTGAGGAGCAACCTGTATGAAGGGCTGATCGAGAGCCTGGACATGCTGCTGTGGTTTTTTTCTAGCTATCAGAGTTGCTGATGCAACAATTCAATGATGGCAGGTTTATGTACTTGATCCTTCATTAAGTAATATTGGGAAAGATGTGTTTGTGAATGAATGACCAACAGTTTTTAGACTATTGCTCACTTAAACACATTAGATAATACTGTGTGTGTCAGTGAGACTGCATGAGAGTATGTCTGTGTGCCAGTCTGAGCATGTACGTAGTTCTTATGTGCTTTGGACACTGTACAGGTAGGTTGTAGCCAGCTATGCGTTTTCTTTTGTGTTTAAAATGGTCATCAATGTAAAGTACTACATTTTAAATGCTTTAAAATGTCAAATTGTCAATATAATTGTTCATATCAAAATTGTTTTCTGTAAAACCATATGTATAAGGGGGCTAAATGAGGAGTGAAGGCTGGCTGTTGTGGGCCGATCAAACAGATAGCTACTGTAGCTCAAATTGCTCAAGAAGTTGATGCTGGTACTGATAGAACGGTGTCAGAATACACAGTGCATTGCAGTTTGTTGCATATGGGGCTGCATAGCCTCAGACTAGTCAGGGTGCCCCTGCTGACCCCTGTCCACTTCCAAAAGCACCAACCAGTGGGCATGTGAGCATCAGACCTCAACCACTGAGCAATGGAAGAAGGTGGCATGGTCTGGTGAATCATGTTTTTTTTACACCACGTGTAAACATGCCGGGTGCGTGTTGCTTACGTGGGGAACACGTGGCACCAGGACGCGCTATGGAAAGAAAGCAAGCCAGCAGAGACATTGTGATGCTTTGGGCAATGTTCTGCTGGGAAACCTTGGATCCTGCCATCCATGTGGATGTTACTTTGGCACGTACCACCTACCTAAGCATTGTTGCAGACCACATACACCCTTTCATGAAAACGGTATTCAGTGGTGGCTGTGGCCTATTTCAGCAGGATAATGTGCCTGACACAAAACAAAAATGGAGTACAACGAGTTTGTGTTAAATTGGCCTCCAAATTTCCCAGATCTCAATCCAATCGAGCATCTGTGGAAAGTGCTGAACTAACAACTCTGATCCATGAAGGCCCCAACTCGCAACTTACAGGACTTAAAGGATCTGCTGTTAATATCTTGGTATCAGATACCACAGCACACCTTCAGGGGACTAGTGGAGACCATGCCTTGGTGGGCCAGGGCTGTTTTGGCAGCAAAAGGGGAGCCAACACAATATTATGCCTGATTGGTATATACACAGGTGCTGGTCATATAATTAGAATATCATCAAAAAGTGTATTTCACTAATTCCATTCAAAAAGTGAAACAAGTGATTATAAAAGTGATTATATTCATTCATTACACATGTACTGTTATATTTCAAATGTTTATTTCTTTTAATTTTGATTATTATAACCCAAATTCAGATTATTACATAAGACCAATACAAAGAGGATTTTTGGAAATCTTGTCCAACTGAAAAGAATGAAGATGTAAAGCACTCAATACTTAGTTGGGGCTCCTTTTTCCTGGATTACTGCAGCAATGCGGCATGGCATGGAGTCCATCAGTCTGTGGCACTGCTCAGGTGTTATGAGAGCCCAGGTTGCTCTGATAGTGGCTTTCAGCTCTTCTGCATTGTTGGGTCTGGCATATCGCATCTTCCTCCTCACAATACCCAATCGATTTTCTATGGGATCAAGTCAGGCGAGTTTGCTGGCCAATTAAGAACAGGGATACCATGGTCCTTAAACCAGGTACTGGTTGCTTTGGCACTGTGTGCAGGTGTCAAGTCCTGTTGGAAAATGAAATCTGCATCTCCATAAAGTTGGTCAGCAGCAGGAAGCATGAAGGGCTCTAAAACTTCCTGGTATAGGAATTTCCAAGGTTGGCTGTGTTGACCTTGGACCTCAGAAAACACAGTGGACCAACACCAGCAGATGACATGGCATCCTAAACTATCACTGACTGTGGAAACTTTACACTGGACCTAAAGCAACGTGGATTGTGTGCCTCTCCTCTCTTCCCCCAGACTCTGTGACCCTGATTTCCAAAGGAAATGCAAAATTTACTTTCTTCAGAGGACATAACTTTGGACCAAACAGCAGCAGTCCAGTCCTTTTTGTTTTTAGTCCAGACGAGACACTTCTGACGCTGTCTGTTGTTCAAGAGTGGCTTAACACAAGGAATGCGACAGCTGAACCCCATATCTTGCTTACGTCTGTGCGTAGTGGTTCTTGAAGCACTAACTCCAGCTGCAGTCCACTCTTTGTGAATCTCCCCCACATTTTTGAATGGGTTTTGTTTCATAATCCTCTCCAGGGTACGGTTATTCCTATTGCTTGTACACTTTTTTCTACCACATCTTTTCCTTCCCTTCACTTCTCTATTAATGTGCTTGGACACAGAGTTCTATGAACAGCCAGCCTCTTTTGCAATGACCTTTTGTGTCTTGCCCTCCTTGTGCAAGGTGTCTGGTCATCTTTTGGACAACTGTCAAGTCAGCAGTCTTCCCCATGATTGTGTAGCCTACAGAACTAGTCTGAGAGACCATTTAAAGGCCTTTGCAGGTGTTTTGAGTTAATTAGCTGATTATATTGTGGCACCGGTTGTCTTCAATATTGAACCTTTTCACAATATTCTAATTTTCTGAGATACTGAATTTGGGATTTTCCTTAGTTGTCAGTTATAATCTTTAAAATGAAAATAAATAAACATTTGAAATATATCAGTCTGTGTGTAATGAATGAATATAATATACATTTCACTTTATGAATGGACTTAGTGAAGTAAATCAATTTTTTGATGATATATATAAATGGAGTAAATATAAAAGCAGATACGTAGGATTTTTAAAAGGTGATAGACAATTTTTTGAAAATGCTGTCAGATATTATTAATAATAAATTCAAAAAGACCATTTTAGCAAATATACTTCACAATTTTCTGTTCATTTGATAATGAAAAGCTATGCTTTATATTTTGAAGCTGCAATGGCATATTTCCCAAATCAATCTCTTTTTTTTTTCTTTTTTGTTGTTGCACAGTTTCAGCATACTGCATCTCTGCCCTCTGCCAACGTAACAGCCATAGCCTCGTTGTATTCAGTTTAGCTTTTCAATTAATATTAAATATAGATATTTTGTATTTGTGGTATTTAAATAATGCTATAGTATGTTGTGATTGAATGGGAAGCTATTACAGTTTGACTCTTGTTTTTAAATGTGCTCTAAAAATTAATGTTGAGTTGAGATTGTACCCTATTAAAACTGCATTATGTACTTAGGCCTATAAAATATTTATGATTCCAAATAGTGGTTTAAAACTTATACTCGATTTCCTGTTGAGAATGTTAATGGTGGAGTTAAAGTAAAGGTTCCCTATGGAGTTCAACATATTAGGCTGAATCGAGAAATATTGAGCAAATAAGAAAACCACTCAAATGTTTAATTCAGAAATCAAGTGAATGTAAATCGAACAGTGGTTGTCTTTTTTCTGTAAGAGGAGGAGTCTACGTTTGCACTTACTCTACCTCATGTAATAGGCTTGGTAATATTTCTTAACAGTTTAAAGAGGTCAGACATTGTGCTGTGAAAGAATACACCTTTTAAAGCATTTTTTGAGCTGTCGGATATTAAGGAAACAGACATGGACACTCGCGGGAAACAAGGTGAAGTTTACTTACAACGTCAGAAACATGGTGAGGTAAGACATCACTGCAACGTTGACATTTATTTTGTGCTATTGAAAACAAGCAGGTTTTCTGTTGTTGTTTTTGTTTTGTCAACCTCTAAAACTACTAAATGTTCTGAGCTGATCTAAATTAAATAGTCTTCATAAAAATAGTTATGAAACCGTTACAATCTTAATATTGATAGTCTGGTTTGTAAAAAAAAAAATTAGATAGACAATGCAGGGATGACAAGCCTGATGGTATTTGCTTGAATCTTGAACTTTTACAAAAGAAATATAGCTCCCATGTTATGCCATGAACTCTGGTGTAAAGTTTTGTTCTGGTATGAGATTGTTGGACTATCTCTACAAGTTGAAACTTGGTGCGCACGTCTTGCATTTCATATTTGGGCACATTCCATTGACAAAAAAACCACGCCCTCATGAAAGTGCACTTCACGTTCAGGCCCTGCCTTAGCCTACACACAATGCATGTGAGGTAAATGAGGGATTGGCTGTGTTGGAGAGGTTTTGGACTGTAAGGTTCTGATTGGCTAATGAATGAGTGAACCCCCTGGGTGCCGGTCAGAGCACCAATAACGAGGAGACAGGTGATCAGCTTAACACTGTATATTGAAGGTAGAGGTATGGAATACAGATGAACATCCAATGATGTAAATAGTCTGGAAAATAATAAGTACAATAAAGATAATGAATAAACTATAACATTTTAACAATAATAAGTGTTCACTGATACATGATGGAAAATAAGGATTCCTAATTACCATCAGTAACATTCCTCTACTAAATATCCAGTTACACAAATGGAAATAAGGGATCTTTACAGGAAATGCTTTTCATAAACAACATAATGACCATATATGGACATCCCTTTAGCGCATATGAGCAGCATTCAAACAAACAAAACGTTAAATCTCTTGTTCAATATTGTAATAGTTTAACAGATAAAGATTGCCTCATTAAGATATCATTAATAACCTGTAACACTGATCTGCATTATCACCAAATGACGCCACAAGTGAAATAATAATGCATATCTGAATAACACAAGACGATTGCTACAGGACATGTCTGGGCATGCACATATAACACGGACGCATATAACTCTATTCAGAGCACTGTTAATACTATAATCTGAGAAGCTTACTTTGAGTTCAGTGACTAACATCACAATGTTACATCAGCCGAAATCGCCACAAACAAACAGGAATGAACCTATTTACAGCTGACAGCTCGCACCGATCACACAGACATAGCGGACAGCAGCAACACAACTAACTATGCTGTTCACTGGTGGAATATTACCGCGACTGGTTTCATAATAAAAGTCCCAACTAAATGAGCCTTTAATACAGCCGCCCCAAAGATGTGGAGCATCTTTGCTTCTATGAAAGGCGATAGAACTAATCAGGGCTGGGGGCATTAGGTCCATCTTTTGGTATGGCCGGCAGGATAACAAGGCGGGCTACCGGTCTAGTGTAAACTTGGCCCTTTATATCCACATCAGCAGACCTGATATGACCATCCAGGCTTAGGTGTGTCTTGACGACTTTTCCCACAGGCCATAAGCTCCGAGGAAGTTGGGGATCTACGATCAGGACAAATGTTTTCTCCTTTAAGTCAGGTGGAGAGGCTTGCCATTTCTGCCGAGTTTGAAGGCTAGGAAGATAGTCCCTTATGAACCTGGCCCAGAATCGGTCCGCTAAGACCTGGGAATGTCTCCAGGGCCGACGACTCAACATCTCTGATTCGGGGTAAATAACTTGAGGCAGAGATCCATCTGGCCGCCCCATGAGGAGACTATTTGGCGCCACCGGTCCGGGTCTGCCACGCCTGTCGACACATATCCCAAGGGCTTCGAGTTCAGGATGGCCTCTACTTCCAGCAAGACGGTCATTAACACTTCCTCTGGAACTGACTGTGAACTCAAAACAGTGTACAGGGCTGATTTAACGGATCTCACCTCTCTCTCCCAAACTCCACCAAAGTGGGGACGGGGATTAAAGTGGAAGTGGATCCTCTGGCGGGCAAGCTGACTCTGTATGTCAGGAACCAAGGCGGCATAAGCTTCCCGTAACTCCTTTCCCCACCGCGGAAGTTCGACCTCGATCCGACCATAACTCTGCTGGTGTTCCTCTCCTCGCAACAAACCTCCTAAGGGCCATGAGGAAGGAGTCTGTACTCATGCTGGGGAGTAAGTCTAAATGGATAGCTCGTGGTCAAACATTTAAAGAGGATACCCCAACGCTTCTCTGTACGCCGTCCTATCTTGACCAGTAGGGGTCCAAAGCAGTCTACTCCACAGGAATGGAAGGCAGGTTTGTAGAGTCGAAGGCAGCAGAGGGTAAATCTGCCATCTTAGGGATTGTCGGCTGTGCCTCCACCGTTGACATTCTGAGCAGCTATGTTGGAATCGGCGAACAGCTTCTCGACCACGAAGAACCCAGTAGTATCGCCGGATTTCCCCAAACAATCGTTCTGATCCAGAATGGTGTAACTGATGGTCATAATGTTGAATGATTAAACGGGTGACCGGGTGATTAGGATCCAGGACCAGAGGATGTAAAACGGAATCCTCAATGCCTGAAAGTCTCTCAAACGACCTCCTACCCTGATCAGACCAGTGGACGGATCCATTTCAGGGGCTAGAGTTACCAGTCGACTTCCGGACCTGACCGGCTTTCCATTCCCTAACTGTACATAATCCTCAGGGAAGGATTCCTGCTGCACCCGCTTGAGGATATGGAGCTCAGCCTGGCGGTAGTCCTCAGCCTGTGGAGAAGTCCCTGGAGCAAGGGTAGCTCTAAGGTCTTGGGCCGTTATGTCCAACAGTTCCTGCCAGGTGTTGTAATTCCATCTGGTGTTAGGAGGTAAATTATTAATCCCACAGAAGACAGATTTCCGCAGTTCGACCTGGTCTGCCAGGGTTTCACTTTTAGGTATTACTGGCCACTCCATGGGATCCTGGAGGAGAAAAGAGGGTCCTTGAGACCATCGATTCGGTTCAGTAAGGTATTGGAGAGGTTTCCCTTTTGTGAGGTCGTCGGCAGGGTTGTCTGCAGAGCTGACATAATGCCAAGAACACTTATCCGTCAGCTCCTGGATCTCTGCGATTCTGTTTCCTACGAAGACTTTGTATCGACAGGACTCCGAATTCAGCCACTGGAGGACTGTGGTAGAATCTGTCCACAAGGAAATAGACTTGATACCTAGGGTCAACTCATTCTCCAGTAACTTTGCCAACTGTGCTGCGACTAGACTTCCGCAGAGTTCCAGTCTAGGAATGGAGTGAACTCGTTTTTTGGAGTGACACGGAGCGTGCTATAATGAAGGACAGATAGGTCTGACCTTCCTGGTCAGTGGTACGGAGGTAAGCCACTGCTCCATATGCCTGCTCAGAGGCATCTGAGAAGATATGTACCTCATGAATAGCACCATCCATCCTGACTTCAGGGGGTACATAAGGCCGGGGAAAGGTGATACAAGGAAGGTATCGGAGTTCCTCCTCCCATGCATTCCAAGACTGGAGGAGCTCAGGTGGTAGGTTGGGGTCGTCCCCACCCTCTCCTTGTTCCACAGTTGCTTAATGATGACCTTCGCCGAGTCGATATGGTAGAAGCCATCCCAGAGGGTCGATTGGGTAGCTAGGACCTTATATATGTTTCTCAAAGTGGGAGTGTTATATACCACAGGTCGATGTTTGTATACTAACGTGTCTGACTGCCAGTTCCAGCTCAGACCCAGAGTTGACTCAGGGATGTCTGACTTCTCCGCCAACCACAGTTCCACACTCGCAGATCGGGCATTGGTTGGTAGGTGACTCACCACATTAGGATCATTACAGGCCCACTGGCGAATATCAAATCCAGCACCAAAAAGGATATTCCGTAGTCGATCAATCAAGCTTCGTGCTGCAACAGCAGTGGGCAGGCTCTGCAGGCAGTTATCGACATAAAAACATCTCTCCACTGAAAACCGAATCGCCTCATCTGTCTGGGGGTGTTGTCGTACCTGGCGTTGCAGTGCGTAGGTAGCACAGCATGGACTGGAAGTCGTGCCGAAAGGTAATACCTGCCACTCGAGTGTCTTGGGTGCCTCATCCATCTTCAGGTCCCGCCAAAGGAAACGGCGAGAGGACGGTCTTCAGGGAGAAGACGAACCTGGTGGAACATCGCCCTGATATCCCCACTCACTGCCACATGATGCTCTCTAAAGCGGATAAGGACGCCCAACAACGAAGCCCCAAGGGTGGGCCCTGGCAACAGGTACTGATTGAGGCTTTGTCCTTGGTACTGATGAGAACAGTTAAAGACAACACGGAACTTTCCATTGTGGCTAACAACGTGGTGAGGAATGTACCAGCATTCAGCTGAATCAGGTAAAGGGTCAGACACTTCCCGAACTGCTCCTGTCTCAATGAGTTTCCTCATTTCCTCTTTATAGATCTCAGCCTTTTCAGGGTCCTTCAGTAAGCGCCTCTCAACACTGCGAAGGGTGGGCAGGACTGACTCTTTAGGCGCATTCAACAAAGGCATGTCCTTTCGCCGTAGAAGGAGTAGCCAGCCGGTGGATTCCTCAGTTTCTAAGGTGAGAGTCTTAATTTCAAGCAGCCGAAGAGCCTCCTGATCCTGCTTAGAGCAGGTTACCTCTTTGCCCTCCCAATGAGGAACCGATCCAACTGCCACAGTCGTTGAACATTCTGGAAGAGTTCATCCTGGATTGGAGCCATGGAGGTTAACAGACATTGCCGTGCAACAGGAGGCCGCCCCATGGTAGGTATAGGACCCTGAAGCGTCCATCCTAGGCACGTATGAATTGCAGCTGGCGCACCCAGGCCGCCCCATCGAACAGGCTCGGTTGGAGTTATGAGATGGGGCTGATCGGAACCGATGAGAAGTAAAGGCTGGACTTCCGCAAGTGTCGGGATAGGGAGACCCCGCAGATGTCTATACTTCTGTTGTAGCTGTTTGACAGGGTAAGACTGGCGTGACAGGTTAAGACGGTCTGAGGTAAAAGCATGATGGATTTTATAACTGGTTTGTGGTTTACAGAGGGGAGAGATCCGGAAGGATATGGAGGAACCATGAAGGACCTGAGTATCATCTTTTACTGTCCGCAATGGAAGATCTTCAGGGACACCCTGGATGCCCAAAGCCTTAACGGCAGTAGAGAGCAGAATAGTCCTCTCTGAGCCATCATCAAGAAGAGCGAATGTGTCCAAGGTGCGATCTTCATAATGCAAATTTACAGGAACCACTTTGAGCATCACTCGACCGACAGAGGGTTTATCCAGGAAGAACCGATCTGGAGATGAATTAGTCAGGCAGCTCTTCTCCATATTAGCTGAATCCTCCCTCTGGGATGGACTAACATTCACCTCATGAAGAGGTCGGAGATGGGTACCTTGGCAGAGGTTGCAGGGCTTTTTCAGATCACATCGAGCGGCATGGTGTGCTCTGGCGCAGCGCCAACAACGGTTGTTACTACGAATCCAGGTCCTGACCTGGTCGGAGGTAAGCTTAGCAAAGGATGCACACTGGCTCAGGTAATGCTCAGTCTGATCACAGAAAGGACAAAAGCGTTTCCCTTTAGGAGGCTTAGTTTGTGGAACGGCACCTTTCCAAGAGACGGTAGTCCCACCCTGTGATTCTCCAACACCATGCAGGATGGTCACAGTTCTCTTTCCAGAGTCTGACTTGAGATGCGAGACTTTAGACATTGGTTCAGCATCGTAGCTGTGGCACCAGGTTTCAGAGCGGAGCCAGTTCGAAAGGTCAACCAGATTAGGGGTTACACCAGGTTGGCGGAACATATGGCGTCTGAACTCAGCACGCTGCTCAGGGGGAAGCTTACACAGAAGGCGTGCAACATGGGACCCGCAACTCAACTCCAGTTCACCGTCACGTCCCAGAGTTCTTAGAAGGCCCACTAGTGACTGCACCTGGAGAGCAAACCTCTGAAAGGCGGAGATGTCACCTCGCTTTATGTCAGGACTCTCAAGAACCATGGCAATCCTCCTTAAAGCTAACTGATGCGGTTACCGAATTTTTCATGGAGTGCAGCCATTGTATCAGTGAATGGAGTAGGTGAGTTCAGATAAGCATCAGCTATCATTCTAGCCTCCTCAAGTTTAAGATGATCAACTAAGATCTGGTATTTGAAAAGTTCAGTCCCGTCCTGGAGGAAGCAGGTTCTCCAAAGCTATCCGGAGTCGAGCAAACTCTCCTGGATCAGGCCGGCAGAACTTAGGAATCGTAGGGGCAGGTCCTCTGTACACATATTCAGACCCAGAATAAGGTGCTACAGGTCGTAGACTGGGCTCTGCCTTCTGTGCTAAGGTTGGAGGACTCAAACAAGCAGGAACTGAACTGAATCGTAAGAGAGGCTCTGTGGTGCGGTTCACAGGTAAGTGCATGGCCGCAGGTGTTAGTAACTCTTGTAGCTCTTTAGGGGTCGGAGGGGGAGGGAGTCCCCAAGCATCTGGAACATAAGGCTGAGGAGGGCATGACTGAGTAGCTGCAAAAACTGAATGATACTTTCTAGTCTCTGGTGCCACAGGTTGGTAAGTCATGGAACCGGTGTCAGATAATGCAAGGGCACCTATCCGAGTCTTTAGGTCAACATCGGGCTCCGGCCACGGCGGTGGGGGAAGATCAGCTAAGTTTCCATTTTCAGCTTGACTTGTGGAATTATACTGCCTTCTAGGGGAACTGGATAACTGCAAAACCGATGGCTGTGCTGGAGATATGTTCTGGATTCTAGCTTGACTGAGGTCGGCTCGAAGAGACTGAGCCACTTGAACTAACTCTCTGAATTCTGCACGGACTTCTCTCAACTCCTCAAGTCTACCTGGAAAGCATGATGGGTCTGGATTAGTTGTGCATGCTCACGTCGCAAATGCTGTAGCTCGCTGTCATGTACAGAAGTAGTGAAATCAACTGCTTGAGGTGAAGGAAAGGATGGCTGTGTGAACGCAGCAGGCTGTGTAAGCTTATAACTCGAGGACCTAATCTGTGAGTCATCAGAACATACAAGGTCACCACCAGAGGGGGTAGTGAAAGGTTGGAAGGATACAGGAGGAGTCCGGTGGACAGGTGCCTCCCAGGTGAGTGGAACAACATGCTCAGCGACAGGTCTCCTTTGAGTATATTGTACTTCATACTGCTGTAGGTAAGCTGGTGGACGGATATGGCGCTTCGGGCGAGCTCCTCCAATAAACTCCTCATCAGATTCCATAACGTCAGAAGGGAATACTTCTCCGGCTCGAAGGACCAGTTTGTTGGAGAGGTTTTGGACTGTAAGGTTCTGATTGGCTAATGAATGAGTGAACCCCCCTGGGTGCCGGTCAGAGCACCAATAACGAGGAGACAGGTGATCAGCTTAACACTGTATATTGAAGGTAGAGGTATGGAATACAGATGAACATCCAATGATGTAAATAGTCTGGAAAATAATAAGTACAATAAAGATAATGAATAAACTATAACATTTTAACAATAATAAGTGTTCACTGATACATGATGGAAAATAAGGATTCCTAATTACCATCAGTAACATTCCTCTACTAAATATCCAGTTACACAAATGGAAATAAGGGATCTTTACAGGAAATGCTTTTCATAAACAACATAATGACCATATATGGACATCCCTTTAGCGCATATGAGCAGCATTCAAACAAACAAAACGTTAAATCTCTTGTTCAATATTGTAATAGTTTAACAGATAAAGATTGCCTCATTAAGATATCATTAATAACCTGTAACACTGATCTGCATTATCACCAAATGACGCCACAAGTGAAATAATAATGCATATCTGAATAACACAAGACGATTGCTACAGGACATGTCTGGGCATGCACATATAACACGGACGCATATAACTCTATTCAGAGCACTGTTAATACGAAATATAATCTGAGAAGCTTACTTTGAGTTCAGTGACTAACATCACAATGTTACATCAGCCGAAATCGCCACAAACAAACAGGAATGAACCTATTTACAGCTGACAGCTCGCACCGATCACACAGACATAGCGGACAGCAGCAACACAACTAACTATGCTGTTCACTGGTGGAATATTACCGCGACTCCGGTTTCATAATAAAAGTCCCAACTAAATGAGCCTTTAATACAGGCTGGGTGAGTAATCTACATCCGTTTCTCCAACATGGAGTGCTTTTTAAGTACTTTTTCCTTTTTACAATGAGTACTGAGTCAAGAAGAGGTGTGTTCATTACCTGAAGTACACGTTCCACCTGATGAACATCCATCAGATCTGACTGGATCGTGTGCAAAAAAATGTGATAAATGTAACTATCATTTTACTGTCATAAAAATGCATGAGGAAAATAATAAATATATGTAATCAAGTTTGATTTGTTATTAACAGAAGTGGAAGCGATATTGGTTGGCCCTATATCTGGCTAGTCGGCATGGCATTGCACGGTTAGAATTATCAGAAGCCATTCACGAACGGTCAACTGTGGTGGTCAGACGACATCCGGAGAGGAAAATTGTACGTCTGGCTGACTGTCTGAGTGTTGTCAAGCTGCCTCCTCATGCAGAGGCTTGTCCAGGAGAAAACATGGCTGCCTTCTGTGTGGAGACAGAAGACAAGAGGCTAGTGTTTGCAGCAGAGAAAGAAAGCTGTGGAGAATGGGTGGACATAATATGTAACATTGCCTTTCAGGTGAGGGTTTGTATTTTTAAAAGTATATTTATATTATACACTACCATTTGTTTTGGAGTCAGATTTTGTTTTAAATAAATACTTTTATTCAGCAAGGATGCTCAAAAGTGATAGTAAAGACATTCATAATGTTACAGAAGATTTATATTTTCAATGCTTTATTTGTCAAATAATCCTGGAGAAAGAAAAAAACAGCACAGCTGCTTAATATATGTGGCGGTAAAAATAAGAAATGTTTCTGAAGCACCAAATCAGCATATTCAAATGATTTCTGAAGGATCAAGCGGTCACTAGAACGGTACCCTTTCAAAAGGTCCACCTTTGTACCTAAGAGTGCATCGTGGTACCTCAAAGGTACATATACCAAAAGTGCACATAAGTACCCCTTTTAAAGAGTACTTTCCCAGTGACAGCTTTTACTTTTTTCTGACAATAAAGACTGGAGTAATGGATGCTGACACATCTTTGCCATCCCAGACATAAATGACATTTTAAAATATATTAAACAGTTCTTTTCTATAATTATATTTTACAATCTCACTGTTTTACTGTATTTTGATTAAATAAATGCATAAGCAGCTTCTTTCAAAAAATCTTACAAACCTTGAACAGTAGTGCGTGTGGGGTACCAATGGTTAAAGTTTAATAAAGTTATCCTAATACAATGAAAAATGCAGACCACAGCCACATATAACTGGTTATTTGAACCTATCTGCTTGTGTTTATAATAGTATTCATATTTTTTACAGAAACACACTAAAAGTGCTTCACAGCCGGTTCCACTTATGGAGGACAATCAGCTCTACATGTCCAGAGAACAACGTGAGTACACACTAATGTATCAGAACAATATGTTCCTGATAGGTCAGACTCACCACTTCCTATAGTGCTTTGAGGGTATTTTTGTTTTTGACTGAACCAGCAGACAACACTTAAACCGTCTTAGATTTGCACAAATCTTAGATTAAAATGAATTCTGATCATCTAATCTCAATATCTCTTTCATTTTAGTGTCTGAGTTCAAAGTAGTTGCGCTGCAGAGTGAGTCTTCAGTTCGTTGTGGCCTGAAAGGACAGTACTGGCTGCAAGCTGGTGAAGACATGCTAGTTCTGCAGGATCTGGAGACCAGGAAGACTGTAATGGAGTGGCCATACAAGCTTCTGCGCCGCTATGGACGAGATAAGGTCAGCCGTAACCATGGTCTTGATAAAGTACAAAATTTACACAAAAGTGTAAAAAAAATATCCTGTTAAATTCATGGCAAAATGCTGGCAGCAGTGGGACAGCCTAAAAAATACTGCAGGATGACATTTTGGTTCCTGTATATTGTTCAGTTTATAACCATACATATATTGTATTAATAAAGAGCCCCTAGTGATGGGGAAAAATTACACTTCAGTGGATTTGTGTTCGTTTGCAAAACTCCTGATGGAAATAATATGAAGTGGGAGGAAAACATCCTTCTCCCTCTCCATCTAAATTTCTTTCATCACTATTTTTAAAATATATCATATGTTAATACTTTTATGTGTTATAATTAAATGTTAAATATTCCAAAAACCATTCATTTTACATAATTTTATAAAATGATATATCATTTGTTAAACTTTCACTGTGGGAAGGTAATTGAAGGTAACTTCCATTAAAATGACATTTTGTCTACTGGTATTCCTCTCTAGATGCTGTTTTCTATAGAAGCAGGCAGGCGCTGTGCATCAGGCCCTGGAACCTTTAACTTTGAGACCAGGCAGAGTGAAGAGATCCGCCGCCTTATTGAGTCAGCTATTCAGCAACAGAAGAGCCTCGTCGTCACTGGAGAGAGGCACTCGCCACATTCTCCACGTTCTCGCTCTCCTCGCTCACCCCTGCCCAAGCGCCCTGAAAGTTTTCCTTTGCTTGGCACAGACGGCGACAACAGCCCTCAGCCTTCAGATGCAAATGTGCCCTTGTACCCTGATCCAGCAGATGGTCTTAGCCCAAACATTTATGCTATCTCAAATCCTTTACATACAAAACCTGTGAGTCCTATTGGCTCAACCGAAGCTGTATATGCAAACCTCGCAGATTCCATAAGCTCCTCAAAAAGCACACCCTCAAATCCTAGTGGTGGTATTAGCTTGATTGAGCCTTTGTATTCAAATCCTGCCATTTTATTGAGCAGGCATGAATCACAGTCATCAGATCTCATCAAATCCCATCATACTGCAAACAAAGATCCTCTCCCATCTCATCATAGGGATGACTCAGAACCAGTGTATTCTGATCCTGCTGATGTCATCCGCCCAACACCTAACAACTGTGTCAATGCCAATCCTACTGACACGATGGACTGTCCCGCCAAGGCAATGTTGAACAACGACAAGCACCAAGAACCTGTGTACTCTGAGGTGTATGACCACGTCACACTACGCTCAAGTAAAAAGCTTGACCAGAGGATTGAGGAGCCCATTTATAGCGTACCCGAGTTACCACAGGCAACCCAAAACCATAACTCTCAACAAAACAAAATGCCCGATGAGAACCAACCCATCTACGGTAAAGTTAACAAACCCCCCAAAACTCCTCAGGCTCTCGAAGAAAAGAAGCTAAGCCAGACACGAGAGGTTGTCTCAGAGGACCTTGGAATGATTTAACTACATCTGTGATAGAATTTATCTTCACAAACATGTAGCTTTTAATTTGTAATATTTAAAATTGTATTCTCCCCCACCCCACTGATTTCATAATTTATTAATCCATACTACCAGACGTTGTGGAATAATGACTGAAAATAAATGTTCTTATTGTGTAACACTTATGCACATCATGAAATTTTTTTTTATATGTATACAGTATATATTTAATGATTTTGTTTTACAAGCCCAAATATGTTAAATGTATTATGTAATTCATTGGTGAATAAAATAAAGTGAATTAAATTTTTTTAACTAAATAGGGGAAACTAAATATTGGGGCGCCTCACATTTAATGTAAATATACATAATTGTGTACATATGAAATTAAAAATACACAACGCAGTAAAAAACATTTGGGTTGGGTATTTTTTTGTTTTGTTTTTTACCCCAAATTATTCTTTAATTATTTTATGATAAATCCAGAATCTTTTACGAAATTGATTCATATGAGCAAACACATGGTTAAAATCTCAGCAGACCAGACCAGTGAAAAAATAAAGAATTTAAGGATCCAGTCATAAAACAGGTTTTGAACAAAATGAGGGTCAATAAAAGATTAGAGACTTTTTTTTTTTTTTTGCAGTGAACTAGCTGTCCCTTTAAAAGCCACAACAAGCAGTTTATCCCAAAATAACCAAACCATAACTGACAGAGCAGCCAAAAACGCTCGGTTTTAATCGTTCGCAAATGTAATGAGCAGTGTAAACTGTCGAAACTAGATTGGTGTGCGCTGCAAAACGGTCTTTATGGCTTTTACGTCATTACTACTGACCGGAAGTGCTGAACGAAATCAAACCCGAGCAACTGATTCTTATTCTCACGATGTTTTGAAGATATTTCTTTAAATTTCGAATTTTTAAATCATTTTTATTCCGCTCCCAAAACACCGAACGTTTATTGAAGCGTAAGTAGGACGCTTAATCGTTCACCATGTCGAATCGTATCGCTTTCCAGACGCAGTTAGCTTCCATTATGGAGGTGCTGGCCAATGCAGCGGTGGCTGAGATATGTAAACTCGTGGACGACGACTACGCGGTTATAAACTTACAGATGACCCAATGTCAGCGTGAAAATAAAGCGTTGAAGAGAAAACTTCACATACTGGAGCTTAAGATGGCACGAGGGTTTGCAGAGAGGAGGATTAGTTCACTGAATCGCACTAACCGGGTTCAAGTGAGCGCCGCTTTGTCTGAAAAATACAGGAACCAATCTAACGGTGTGTTGCTATAAAACTTCGCATGCTATTCTAATGTCAAGTGTATCTATCTCACAAAATAAACTATCAAGCCTAATGTGTTTAAAGTACTCTGTGTTGTGTTGTTTTTCCGGTTTTCATACATTCAGACGCCCTGTTCGGAGCTCAGTTTAACACGGGACTGTGGAGAGGTGGAGGGACAGACACAACTGCTCAGCAGGCTGTAAATGAAAGTAACAGTATGGTAGGTAAGCTATCTGTTTATGATAACCACAATCACTAGTCTAGCGCATTTTTATTGTGACATTTAATAATGTTTACAGCAAATATATAGACTTTCATAGACAATTAAACAATAGATAGATAAACTATATAAACAAACAATAGATGGACTCAGACCAATAAACTATATATATATATATATATATATATATATATATATATATATATATATATATATATATATATATATATATATATATATATATATATTTATATATATGTATATGTATGTGTGTGTGTGTGTGTAAAGAGTTTGGGTGTAACCCAGGCATCCTGGCCAAATTTGCCCATTGGCCTCTGTCCATCATGGCCTCCTAATCATTCCCATATATATACGATTGGCTTCATCACTCTGTCTCCTCTCCACCAATCAGCTGGTGTGTGGTGGGCGTTCTGACACAATATGGCTGCTGTCGCATCATCCAGGTGGATGCTGCACATTGGTGGTGGCTGAGGAGATTCCCCCCTTCTATATGTAAAGCGCTATATAATTGTAACACATTATTATTATTATTATACAAATGATAGTTAGATAGACCAATTAACAATAGACAAATGATAGATATATAGACTGTCATACCAATACCGTAATCAATAAGTAGATAAACTGTTATATAGACAATAGATAGATAACTTATATAGACAAACAATAGATGGATAGATAAACTGTTAAAAGACAAATTATAGATAGATAGATAGACCGATAAGTGAAGTTCCAAATGTAATTTAGGAGGAGCCCATCTAATCTTCCAATCAATAGCCATAGTATATAAACAGCTGCTTACCTCTCCTCAGTCTCAGATTTCCTGCATCCCACGACCTCCCCAAATGCCACCTTTATCTTAGGTACCTTGCCCTACATAATCATTTAGTCACTGTGAGGGTTATATCAGAGCTCGAGTTGAAACTGCTTCATTGAGCCCCTCATCAGTAGACAGCAAGCCAAAGAAACTTAACCTAAATATCTTACGATTATATGGGCAAACAAATTTTGTTAACTAGATATGCAATGAATTGTTGTACACTACACTACGTATAATACACATATAGATTTTTTTAAACATTTCCTTTCATTTCAAAAGACAGGAGATGCAGTAATATCAGAAGTAGACACCGTGCTGATAAAGGATGAGATGTTTGAGGAGGACCAAACACAGCAGAGACTTTTCATTGGAGATGGTGGTGAGTGGATGGAAGAACATAAGCCGCCTATTATAAACATAACACATACCCAACAATACCCATCTTAAAACTTGACTTGACACTGTTTCTCTTCTTTAAGGAGAAACAAATACTCCACCACAGACTGGAGAGGCTGGTTTTGGAGATGTTCAGATGATGAAAGATGATCAAGTCTCTAGGATGCAGCCAACGACTTTGGAGGTCAGTGGATCTGACACTGCGCTAAAATCTGAACCAGAGTTTGAGAGTGTTAAGGGAATATCACAAGAACCCATAGAATTACATGCCGAAGCAAAGTTTGATTTGAATGGAAAATCCAGTCCCATGAGGGATTATTTAATGCAAGGGAGTGACAATGCAGACTTGCGGCAGCGATCTTGTGTGTACGTGAACAATGCAAGATTGACTGAGAGCCAATCCACGGCCTCTGTACTGCGTTCAGAGGTCATAGAGGTTGACTCCGGAGGAGGGGGACGAGATTTCTGTGTGGGCTAGGAAAGTAACACAAGGGAAAAGCCAGGCTTCACGTGTTTATCCACAATACAGGAGGGAGGAACATCAGGATAGCATGGTCCTCTTGCCTTCCTCCAACCTGCCGCTGGTGTCAAGTGGCTTTGCAGCAGTGGCATCGACATCTTCAAAAATGCAGGGCATGGACAGCTACCACAGTGTCAGAGATGTCAGCTTTAACCAACAAAGAGTTGTTCGGACTAGAAATGACAGAGTTCCTCGCGAAAAACTTTTTGCGTGCACATACTGTGGCAAAGTTTTCAACCGCCCCAAAAAGGTGGTGATCCACCAGCGGATTCACACAGGTGAGAAGCCATTCAAATGTAACACCTGTGGGAAGTTCTTCTCAGAAGCGGGAAACTTGAGAAAGCACCAGAAAGTCCACACCGGAGAACGGCCATATAGTTGTACCCAGTGTGGGCAGACATTTGCCTGGATACGGAACCTCAAAAACCACCAGCAGAAGAACCATCCAGATTTGTTAACTGCAGAAGAGCTACTTTCTCTAGGAGTCAATAAATGATCATCCGATTACTGATAAGATCACTGAACATAAGTGTGTATTATACCACCATCATAGCTTTTCTGCATAAATACTTTAATTTAAGTTCTATACATGATTTACATTGTTTTACCTCGATAGGGATGTGAGTGTTTCTATATAATCAACAATTCCAGAGTAAAGATCTGTGCTGTGGTGTTCTGTAGAAAAAGTGAAGCGACTTAGTCAAAATGGTTCCAAGCAGTTTTTGATATATTAAAAGTGTGTGACATGTTGAAATAAACATTTCTGCACTCGTTTTGTGTTTGTTTTTTGAAGAATGTCAAAACACATATGTTTTGGAGAGCAATGCATGTCTTTCCTCTTATTGGTGTTATAAAATGTATTAGCTCTGCAGGCATGTAGTTTCAGGACAGGGAAAACATATAAATATATACCACATACCAGACTGAAGGACACAACCATTGTTAAATACTAATAAATCATACTCTGGTTGTTCAACAGTGGCATAAATACTTTTTTCCACTTTAGTTTTTTAAATAATGAAAAGCTGTTCGTAATTTAACTTCAGATATTATGAACATTATGACACTGCACACCCTCACAATTCTTTATATACAAGAAAATCCTAGATAATTTAGACAGGGAAAGCTTTATACATGTATACACAACCTTTACCTTTCATGTGCCAGCCAGGGTCATGTTGTAACATACACCTTGTTTCATGTGTTCAGCAGCAAGGGCAGGTGGAAGATGGAGAACCTGAAACAATAGTGATAAAGGAGGATCTAAATGACCAGTGGGAAAGAAGCCAGACACAAGTCATAATTGTGCAGGATGGTGAGTAGAGGGCCAAAAAGCAGTCATCTAATTGCTGCTTAAGTGAATGGTTGAATATTTATATACTGCTCAGAAAAATTAAGGGAACCCTTAAATCACACATTGGATCTCAATGAATTAAATATTCCATTTTAAAATATTTATATACATTCTGTCATTTGTTGAGAACAAAATTGTGGCAACAGTCAATGGAAACCAAAATCATCAACACTGAGGGCTGGATTCAAAATTATACAAAAAAACAATGTAAAAAAACTTAAGTTACAGGCTGATCCAACTTGCAGGAGGTTCATTGCAGCAACTCAGTCAATCAAGTCAGTAGTGTGGCCCCCACATGCCTGTATTCACTCAAGACAATGTCTGGGCATGTTCCTGATGAGGTGGCGGATGGTGTTTGAGATACCCTCCCAGACCTGGATCAGGGCATCAGTGAGCTCCTGGACAGTCTGTGGTGATACTTGGCGGCTTCAAATGCTCTGATACATAATGTCCCAGAGGTTCTAAAATTTGCTTTATGTCTGGGCAATGTGAGGGCCGGTCAGTGGCATCAATGCCTAAACACCCTAGCAACATGAGGCCGGGCATTATCATTCACTAGGAGGAACTCAGGGCCCACTGCATAAGGTCTGACAATGGCTCTGAGCATTTCATCCCAGTACCAAACAGCAGTAAGGGAACCATTGGCTAGCATGTGGAGGTCTGTATGACCCTCCAAGGTTATTCCTCCCCAGACCATTACTGACCCACCGCCAAACCGGTCATGCTGGATGATGTTGCACGCAGCATAACGCTCCCCACAGCATCTCTAGATTCTTTCACATCTGTCACATGTGCTCAGTGTGAACCTGCTATCATCTGTGAAGAGAACGGGGCACCAATGCCAATTCTGGTGATCTCTGGTAAATGACAGTCAAGCTGCATGGTGCTGAGCTGTGAGCACAGGTCAGACTAGAGGACATCTGGCCCTCATGCCACCCTCATGTGTTTGGTCAGAAACATGCACACCAGTAGCCTTCTGGAGGTCATTTTGTAGGGCTCTGGCGGTGCTCCTCCTTTTCCTCCTCGCCCCTTATACGTCCCGGTCCAGCTGTCCTTGTGTTAACGGCCTGTGTCCCGGTTTCTCCTTCATGCTCTTGAAACTGTCCTGGGAGACGCACCAAACCTCCTTGCAATGGCACATATATATGTGCCATCCTGGAGGAGCAGGACTGCCTGTACAACCTGATTGGGTTGCAGGTACTGTCTCATCCTACAGACAAGGACCCTAATAAAACACAAAACTAAGGACAAATCAGTCAGAATAAGGAGAAAACAATTGTCTATTGCCACCACCTGCAAAATCATTCCCTTTTTAGGGGTTATGTTGCTGTTGCCTCTCCCTTTTGTCACTTTTATTTGCACCAAAGCAAGTGAAACTGATTCACAAACACATATGCTTCCTAACTGGACAAATTTATATAAATGTTCTATCCGTTTAACATTAACATACTTTTGGTCAAGAAACTTGTATCAAAAAATTAACATTCATTCTCTTTTCCTCTGGGTCAGCAGAGTCAAATACAGACATTTGTAGTGGGAGACTTTCTACCTCACCAGCCAAAAGCACAGTTGCACCTGGAATAGAGAAGGTTTGTTTACTTACTGTTCTTTTAAAATGCAAAAAAAAAAAACTAGGACAGAACTAAAGAGTCCCAACATGAGACTCTCATGTCACTGCTGCAGAGAAATAGTTAGTCACTTTAAGGATGAAACCCAAAACATTTTTTCTCTCCAGCCTATAGAGGTGGAATTTTCCAATTTTAGTGATGATAGGAGCCAGAAAACCGACATTTCTCCATCCGCTGGACTGCAAATAAACATACAGGGTGAGTAAATAATAATTATATGTTTTACTTATAAAGCACCTTTCCCAAGCGCAAGGTCACTGTACTGGCAGATAATAAAGTAAAGATGGCAACAAGAAGTTTACTTTGCAAATTAAAAATGCTCTGACAATATCTGAACACATTTACACTCAGGTACTGTGGAGTCCAGTCCAAGTAGTTCCCAACAGCAAAGGTACCACAAATTTGTTGTTCAACCTAGCAAGGGTCTAACAATGGGAGAGACGGCAACTCTCACAGATTCAGGGCATGTACACAAGGGAATGGTGAAAAGCAGAACTTCACCCAAGAACCATGAAAAGACAGCCAGTGAAATGTCAGTAAAAGGCTGCTTGTATGAGAGGACTGCAGAGCATAAAACCAGCTTTACACACTGGCCCACACACCCCACCTGCTCATACACAGAGACGGACCAGGATCAAGACTGTGTGCTGGTTCAGTCAGACACTGTATCATCTGTTAGAAACTCCAAAGGCGAATGGGATGGAGCGCCATCTACCCAAACACATGCTGTTAGAAATGCAGGTGCAGCAGAGGGACCTATGAGAGAAGAGGAAAGATGGAATCAAGCAGGCAATTTGAGGCAAAGCCATACTGAAGCATCAGGCCATGTCAGTAGGCCCGAAACTATTCGGACAGAGTGCGCAAGTAGAACAAACCCCTCATATTTCACTGTGATTCCCCAAATGATGTCCAACTTAACTCAGCCTGGGCCTTCTTTTGCTGACCTGCAACTACCAAAGCACATTGACAAAGGTAGGCGAAAAGGTTATGTTTGTAAGTTCTGTGGAAAGGCATTCCCTGGGCTGTCCAACGTCGTGGCACACCAGCGAGTGCATACGGGGGAGAGGCCCTTTAAGTGTGATACATGTGGGAAGCTGTTCACAGAGGCAGGCAACCTCAAGAAACACCAAAGAGTTCACACAGGAGAGAAACCCTTCATCTGTTCCCGCTGTGGGAAACGATTCGCCTGGATCTGCAACCTCAAGACCCATCAGCAGTCGGCCTCCTGTGGAGGGGTTGGATATATATAAACATATCTGATGACAATGCAGGGCTTCCAACTTATGCCTTCTTATGAATCCAGTGGTCTTCTGAATGTCAAAGGAATCATTATGCTATTCCTGGAATAAAGAAGATCTGAATTTATATATATATATATATATATATATATATATATATATATATATATATAAGAAATACAAACTGAAACATTAACGGTAAGATTAAGATGTGTAGGTGTTTACCAGTGACTAGTGTTGTAGTACTCAAGACCGGCCTTGGTCTTGAGACCGGTCTTAAGACCATTTTTCGAAGGTCTTGTCCACATTTGTACTCATTCTTGTCTCGGTCTCAGACTTAGGGACTGGGAACTTTGTTTCAAGACTGGTCAAGACCACAACAACTGCTGGGATATTAATAAAATTATTGTCTGATTTATTTATTAACATCATTATTGTGACTGGATGTAAAACTTACTGCTTCAGATGCAATCAATCGCTTATTTCTAATTTGATTTATTTATTGTGCCAGTTCAGAAATGAATGAGGGATTCTGTCAAAAATGTCACCAAAATTAATATACATGCTCACAAAATTCAAGATATTGGTACATGTGAGATCTGGATATTTTTGTTATAAAGTGATATAATTAAGCAGTATCACAATAGCAAGAGAGCTGTTTTCACAAATTTGAGCATGACCGCAAACATGATATTGCTTTTATACAAACATTCAATAAAATAAAATAAATATTTATGCATTTTTAATGTACCAATTCAGATGAATCTTCTGTGCCACATCTGCAGTGCAAAGATTAATTGGGTTGGTAATGATTTAATTTGATTGGTATCAGCTCTATATATATTATGTCTTATTATAATTATATTAATAATAAGTCATTTCTCAGGCGTTAATGTGGATCTGTATGAATTTAAGGAGTGGTGGTCTCGCCCTGCCTTGGTCTCGGTCTCAATCCCTCAAAGTCTAGGTCTCGATTTGGTCTCGGATCAGGTGGTCTTGACTACAACATTACTAGTGACTAACGCATAGACGTTCTAATATTGAATATCTGTGAATTGTAATACTAACGGCGAACAGCAGGTGGTGCACGCGCACTAATAATAAAACAGCGTCCATTTGGATTTTCTTTGTGTTTGTCATTATCCGCACTGTGTTAAGGGATTTGGCAGGCCAAATAGGTCTGTTGTTGAATATAATTATTGAATATAATTAAACATTAATATATAATATAGTTCAGCGTTTATGATTTATTGTTTTGAATATTTTGTCCAAAATCAACATGCTCATTGCCCGGCTGGCGCTCACAGCAACCTGTCAGACGACCTTATTTCTGGTAGTGACATCCACAAGTGAGCCAATCGCTGTTCGCAGCGACCTTATTTCTGGTAGTTACAACCTCAAATGAGCCAATCGCTCGTAGAATTCTACGAGAATTCTACGAGAAATGGACCAATGAGAAAAATGCCGTTTGAAATGACGTCACTGGCCAATCAAGTGAAAGAGTTGTTGCTAAGGCCCACGCCATGCCATGACTCATGTGTGACTCATGCCGCGATATTGACCAATCAGGTTCCCAGCGGGTATTATAGGAAGATTCCAGTCATCGCTACTACATCGCTATTACAGTTCTTTTCTCCTAAAAATACTTTTTTTTAAATGACCTGCATATTTGCATTAACGATAGTCTGTCTCCAACGGGTGTTATAAAAAGTTTGTCACTTCTGTTACAGTACAGTGGTTTTTTTTCTTGTAAACGTACATTGTTTATGACCGGCACATTTGTTGACGCCGTAAAAATAGAGGTAAGTGTTTATACATTTATATTTCATTGTACATAAGATATCCATGTTTTTTTTCGGGATAAGTTTGTTTATGTTTGTTGTTGTCTGGGGTAGTTGTTAGCTTAAAATACAGTATTTCACTATTATTCTTATTTTATCATGTTTGCGAGGAGTAAAGGTCTTTTAATCTATTAACGTTAGTCCATTAGTTTATTAAAATATTGCTTAACGTTACACACTAAAAGTGAGACCCACTTAAAAAAAACTTACTAACTTTACTGAAACTGTATTCACTACCTAATATTACCTATTGCAAGCATGTGAGGTACTTTACACCCAGTATGCAATTGTAAAATAAACTATAAAATAAAATTAACACAAAAAAACTCAAAACAGTTCTTTACACATCATTCAAAAATTAACACCTCTGGTGCTTCATTTGGAAATCACTACAATTTAAATGCCTCACCCATTTACTGAATACCTACACCCCATTATCATGTGTGAAAACACTGATTTATCAATTAGAAATAAAAACTCAAGGACCGCTTTATATGAAGTGGCCTTAATTACTATGTACTTACTTTTAAATTAATTAGTTGATACAAGGCACTTATTTTGTACATGTACTTAATGTTTTTACATTGTACTTACATTAAAAAAAATGACCTGGATGTAATTACATCTGTAATTAAGTTCTTTAGTTACATTTATAATTACACTGTTGGCACTTCCCTTACACCTAATTCTACCATTAAACTTACTCACACCACTACACCTGTCCCTAACTGTACCTGTATCTTTACATTCTTTACATCCTGTATCCTGTATTTTTAATAAAGTACATAGTAGTTAAGGCCACCTAATATAAAGAAGTGAGACCAAATTCAATGTTTTGAGAAACAAATACAATTTGCTTTTCTGTATATTTTATAATATGCATAAGTGAAGTCACCTTTTTTTCTTAAATGCTTTATACAATACAGGTTGTACAGTAACAAATATATATTCTGCTGTAAAGCAGCTCTAACAAGACAATAGTGTCATTATACAGTTCACATAAGTTCAGTGTTAATTTTTGTTCAGTTCAATAATAGTGTAAAGTTCATCAATTGTGCATACATACTATTTATATAGTGTATTATTTGTACACAAACATGTACATGTACAGTGCTATGACAAACTCCTGTGCACTCCACTGCTCACTGAACAAGCAATAGACACAAGATAGTGTTTTAATTTTTTTAGATATCCGTGTTTAGTTTGCCATTTATATGGCTATTTGATGTATTTATTTGATGTTTGTATGTAGAGTTGCTATAATAATTAATCATTTGTTACATTTTTACCGTGCTTTTCTCAAAGCATATTCAGAGTGTTTTTTTTAATGACTTTTAATGACCATTAAGAGTCAGGACCTCGGCTTAACGTCTCATCTGAAGGACGTGAATGAAGTGTTTGCTTTTGCAAGAGATGTGTGATGTTTTTACATGGTGTTTTTTTATGTTTTGATTTTATAGAATGGAGCCTAAATTTAGGAGGAAACCTGAAGGAAGTCTAAACATGTGTGACTCTTTGGTCGCTCTAAGGGTGAAGGAAGAGAACAAAAAGAGACCCTGGTCTCGGGCTCAGTCCCCAGAAAAGGTTTTGGAGGCTGCAAGGCGAGCTGTAGTGCACCTAGGTGAAGACCCTAGCCAAAAAATGCATGTTCTAGGGCAACATACAATACAGTTTGGTGTCTTCAAAGGACAAACCTTTAAGTGGGTTGCCGAAAATGCCCTGGGGTATGCAGGGTACCTGGTGGCAAGCATGAGGAGGGAATCGACTGAAGTTAAAGACTCTAAAAATAACCATGCCAACAAAGCAGCCTTTGCAGAATACATTGGGCTTTTCCCAGAGGGTCAGGAGGCCATCCGTATTAAGGCAGAAAAGATGAATTTCACAGGATCCCAGCAGAAGTCTTCCAGTGCCCCACAGTCCTCCTTACCTTCTGTCTCCTCTGTCCGCTCCCTTTTGATTGGCAAAACACGCCACCCACAGAGCCTTGACAAAGCAGTCAAAAAAATGTTAACATCACCAGTAGTCCAACCAGGTAAGAAGTCTTTAGAAATATGTTGTTTTTCCTTAATCTGTGTTTATTAGTATAAAGTGCAACAGAATCTGCATAGTTTTATTAAAGATTTTAATGTTTTCCAAAATTAGTCACTTTGCTCTGGTTTGCATAAACAGAGAATACAGTAATATTGTGAAATATTTTTACAATGTAAAATAACCGGTTTTGATTAATAGGATTTTTTTTCACAGTTCACAGTAAAGTGCAGCACAATTTTGTAGTGTGTATAATTTGTTGTATCTGTTTTCAGCTTTGACTGGAAGAGCTACAAAGAGATCTCAGCCAGCTGTGCCAGAGCCTGTAGAATCCACTAGTGTGGCCTCATTTGTGTCATCTGAGCAGGATGACCATGAACTGATTGAACAGGCAGACTTGCTAGAATCGCAAGTGTCCAGTAAGTCCCTGAACATCTGAAAGTTTTTTTTTGTTTAATTTTGCAAGGTTACGTATTAAATGTATATGTAAATGCTTCTTCTGTTAATTTTGTAAAGGTAAACAAATTTGCCTCCCAGTGGGCTGGACTCACACATTGCCACCTGCAGATCAGCGGTGGATATCAAAGGCTTTGTTTAAGTATTCATCCCACAACCAACCAGAAATGGACTTCACCAGAGTGGACAGGATGTGGTGGTACCCTCCACAGCCCCCTTTTGCAGTTACTGGAGTACCAGGGACAGAGCGCTACTTTGGCCACCCCTTTTTTTCTATGGATGCCAAGAAAACTATGGAGAGTCAGATTAACGTGTCCACACTCAGACTGCGTAAAGGAGGAGCTAACATCAGCAGGACTCCACCAGAAAATCCGGCAGGTAGTCGATGTTAAGACGTCCTACTTCATGGCATCTGAGTACCTGTCATGTAGAAAATGCAAGAGGAAAGTGATTAGCTGGAGCTTCGACATCATATCACAACTTGACATCAGTCATAGGCTTCACTTTCCTTGCATTCTTACCTCAAAGCTGGCATGTGACATGGCAGTTGTCCGACTTATGCGTCAGAGAGGTCTGGGAAACAGCAGCAGTCAAGTCCAGAAGAAACTAGAGGAGCAGCACTCTGATATTTGGCTGGAGAAGGTTGTGCAGTTTCTGACAGAATGCCAGAGCTTTCGCAATGGGGTCACCGCCGGTCTTGTTATGCCTGTGACTTTTGAACACCCACCTGCTATGCTCCCTGTACCCAAGCACCGGTGGCTGATGCAGGTGTATGCTCAGGATGTCCTTCAAAGACTGGATGAGATCAAAGCCAGTATAACCTCACTGTTTGGGAGTGCTGAAAATGGATTCCACCAAGAAGGTTGCCAGCTTGCTGGTCACAGTGCTGGAACAGCCACCTGGGTAACAAATGTCGGAAATGAACACGGTCAGGTCATCATGTCAGTTCTTACAGCAAGTGAAGGCTTTGGATTGGCGCAGATGGTTGCTGGCATCATTAAAGGTACAGGGATGCTGCAGTACCTCCGCCTGTACTGCTGTATGTTGACAGAGACTGCTGTGGGGCTACTTACCTCAAAAAGATGTTTGCGGAATGGAGGGACATGGAAATCAGACTCGACATATGGCATTTCATGAGAAGGATTTCTGTGGGGTGCACAACAGATTCACATCAGCTGTACTCAAGTTTCATGGCTCAACTCAGCCGCTGTATTTTCTCCTGGGACCAGGAAGACATGGACAGGCTTATAGCAGCAAAGCGTGCAGAGTTGGAAGCACAGCTCATGCAACCTTCACATGCTGATGTTTTGCGTCGCCTCAGCAAGAGTGAACTGGCCCTTCACTGCAAAAGAACCACACGTGGCACAAAGGAGACTGTGGACCTTATCACCCAGCTGATTCACTCCTTTGAAGGGGAGAGGGGACGTGACACTTTGGGTGTGCCTCTCATCAATTCAGCTCGAATGGCTGAGATATGGAAGTCTCAGAGGAAACACGTAGCCTGCATTCAAGATCCCCCTGATGTACAGCTCTATGTGCAGACAGGAACCCTGAAAAAGGAGGCACACTCTGCCAACATTCAGGTGTGCCAGAGGTTCGACTTCATTAGAATCTTTCCACCTGCATTTAAACAGATTCATTCCAGGTAAAGTAACTGTCCTGTAAGTCTTTTTAAGTAAATGTATTATGGTTGTAAGTAAGATAATATTAAAGTGTTCTCTCCTTTAAATTTTAGGGACGTTGGCCAGTGATACATTTTTCCAGGCCTACCTGTTAGATGGATTAGCCCGGTGGAATGAGGACAGAGCAGATGCTGCAACATCTCAGAGCATGCAGAAGCACCATTCATACAGTGGCCTCCTTCGTCATGCTGCTAATGTGCTGGGAGAAGATGTCCTTGGAAAGAAGATGGTGTCATATGTTAGTCCACATAAGTACACTGGTATGTACATTACAGTTGTCTGTCAAAGTTAATTAAACATTAACCTTTAATCAAAAAATGTATTGCCAACTGAACAGGGTTCCTACGCTGTTTGAAAAATTATGGGATTTTGGAATGGAAAATGTGTAGGAACTTTTTTCCCCCTTTTTTGTTGTGTTTTAGGTGAACTGCTTGGAGTAGAGTATCTTTACCAGCAGACTGGTGAGGTTTCCACGGGCTACAAGTCTGCAATTCAGGAATTGGAGACTGCTGATGTATGTATTGCAGAAGATGAGGGCTATGTGGAACCTGTGGACTTTGAGGATTTGACTCTCACTGCCTGGGATGTAGAAGAACCTCCTTGCATGTTACCCTCTACATCATGTGCTGTCCCATCAGAGGATCCACACTTGTTTTACTCTACACCATCAACAGCATCCTCAGAGGATCCTTGTGTGTTGCCATCTACACCTTGCGCAGTCACCTCACCTTCTTTTGGTTCCATGCCGACTCCACCTGCCACACAGTCTGCATCGGCTTTACAACAGACACACAGACACCTGTCCAGTGAGGTGCCTTCCTGTGCAATGCCATCTGCTTTTCCTGATGTAAGAAAAATACTTTTTATACATGTAATATACTGGGTTGTTTAAACAAATGTACAATTGAAGACTTCACATGCAAAAGCCTACAAGTCCGTCTGACATTATTCATTAATTTATACATTTCATGTACATACAGTGTAAGAAGACTGCATTTAGTTACTCTGTGTCACATGATTCACATCTTACAATTTACAGTTTTTTTCAATTGCTTACTCACTAAATTTAAAACTTTCCCACAATTAGCAAAACCTTTAGAGGTAGAGAGGGTTAGGGAGGGTAGAGAGGGTTAGAGAGGGTAGAGAGGGTTAGGGAGGGTTAGAGAGGGTTAGGAGGGTTAGGGAGGGTTAGAGAGGGTTAGGGAGGGTTAGAGAGGGTTAGGAGGGTTAGAGAGGGTTAGGGAGGGTTAGAGAGGGTTAGAGAGGGTTAGGGAGGGTAGAGAGGGTTAGGGAGGGGTAGAGAGGGTTAGGGAGGGGTAGAGAGGGTTAGGGAGGGTTAGAGAGGGTTAGAGAGGGGTAGAGAGGGTTAGAGAGGGGTAGAGAGGGTTAGAGAGGGGTAGAGAGGGTTAGGAGGGGTAGAGAGGGGTAGAGAGGGGGGAGGGGGTAAGAGGTAAAGAGGAGAAGAGGGGAGGGTGTGTGTAGGAAGAGGTAGACCTGGTGTAGGATGTGGATACGGGGTCCAGATTATATATATATATTTTAAATCAAACCCAGATTATATCATTAGAAAAGTGTTTAAGATTGAGCACAGCTGTGTGTACATAAATCAAACAGAATCAGATTGTATGAACCATGTCTGTGCCATAGGGTGTCAAAATTGGGTTTTGTTAAATTATTGTAACATTTTGAAAGAAGTGTTTCATTTAGCAAATGAACGGAGGTGTTCTGTTGCTTGTGTGTGTGTGTGTGTGTGTGGATGTGTGAATTGTGTGTAGTGTTTTGACAAAATGAGCCTTGTAATTAAAATTGTGCTTAAGCAATTGTAATAATAAAAAATCTTTATTTAGGATTCGGTTGGACCTGACAACATCAAAGGTTTTGGTGCAGTCCAGAACTTAGCAGAGACATTGGTTGGACTCAGGGAACACAGTCTTGCCTTGACAAAGAAGAATCTGCACAAATTATTAGTTTGTGGAAAGGACTAGCAGATTATGACAAAGAGAAGACTGTGTACTCTCCACGCCACCAGTCTTCCCTGAAGAAAGGCCGGTTTAGGGCAACCAAAAAATTGTGGCACCAGGGTAGAGAGTACCAGGAGGTAAGATATTTTTCATCATATTTACCCATGCCTGGCTGTTCCTTGAATAGTATGCCTACATAGCAACCAGCTTGTATTCTTTCTCCACATTTCAGATGTTTTGTTGGAGCAAACAGTCCTGCACAGTGGCCTGACTGCAACAGAATTGTTGAGGCAGTTTTTGTCAAACTGTGCGCTCTCTATCCTAACCCTGTGCGTCAAGAAGGAGTTAAAATCTCACGATTTAACTTGATTGCCCACCTACAAGCACATCAGAGAGTGCATCTTGAGCAATGCAGAAGTGATGCAGCAGACCACCCTCCAGTTACCTGAGGTCAATGCAGCTACACTCACACAGTGGTGAGTGATTTCTGCATTTTAGACACTTATGTTTGCTCTGTTGTAATCAATGCATCAAAAATTTACACAGAATCGTTACACTCCTATTTAACACTCATTTATTTCATGACTCAAATGCATGAATGTCTCCTTGATAAAAATACCAGTACAGTATTTTCATATGGGTTTGTGTACAGTTTCTTATCAAAATGATCTATGGTACCATTTGTTATTTCTAGGTACAGCAGACGTACTAAATCTAATGAGAGGGCATTTTGACTCAGGGACTCCATACACCAGATGCCCCAATGACAGCACCAAATAGGCTTCCACCAGCACTACAGAAAGAACGGAATCTGCAGCGTGGAAGTAATGACAGGCCTCATGTTTTCACCTTGCCTCCAAACACAGCTGGGACAGCCAAAATCAGATCTGGGCCACCAATACCTCCGATGATACTGCCCCCATCACTTGCATCAACCTCACTTGCTGAACCAGAGCAGCCATCTAGACCACTCCCCATCATCCTTCCTACTCCTTCATTCCAGCCCATAATGTTCATTGTAGGACCACCTGGACAAACCATGGCAGCATCAGTTGCACAGCCTTCCATACCATACACCACAGAGTATTACAGAAAGAAAAAGCAGGAAAGGGAGCAGATGGGCATGAAGGCAAGAAAATATGTGCGAAAAACCAGACGTAGTCCTGTGCAAGAAGTGCAGCAAGGAGAGAAAACCACCATCTCATCTCCAGTATTTTGGGAATTGGTACTGTGAGGAGACAGCTACTGAAGCATTTACCAGTGGAGGGCAGCACTTCAAACACGAGGATATGGCAAAAGAGACCACGAAGTGGGGAGAAGTGAAAGGTGGAAGACAAGACTAAACTGCACCACTATATTTGCACTAATTACCTGATGTAACTATATTGTATTATACTATATTGTAGTTACAACTATTATATTATAATGTATCTATTGTAAGTATGTATAAATATTATTGTTATTGATATTACTAAAATTATAATTATTATACTTCTTTACTATTCTGGAGTTTATATATATATAAGTTTAGATATTTTATTTGTTTTTAATAATAACTTAATATTTTAGTTGCCCTTTCAAAAAGGCACTGTAAATTTGTATTTACAAATGTTGTTTAATATTTTGGCTAATGTTCTAATATTTCACAAATGTTTGTCTTAGTGTGCTAAATTGCACTGCTGTTTTAAAATATTTTATTGACTTTTGAGAATCTATGCAAATAAAAAGGGTTGTTTGTCTTTGCCCTCACATTATTGTCATTGTGCTTATTTATATTCTCACAATATTTGTACCTGTATATATTTTTATTTTATACTATACTACACACAGACAAAATAAGGCAGAAAATATATTTTAGATTCTGCACTGTAATAAAAGCTTCATTCAGATACTTTATGCAAATGGCCGAATGGAGCTGCATGCCTTTCTCCATATTAGGGATTTACTGGAGCGTCACAATTTAGTACTTCTACGAGTCCGTTTTGGGCTTTGTACAAGAGAGCGCCCTCCAGCGTCCAGTATGAACGAAACATTCAACCTGAGAGTGTTTGCATTGAATGGTGCCCGAATTAAAGTGCGGGGGGCGAATTTTCGTTTTATTAAAGTGCGAGGGGCAATGTCAACGGCACACGTTTACACCTGTTGCTTTATACGGACGCATTCAGCGAAAGTCATCGCCCGTCTAAGCGGGGCGCGAACCTACATTCCTGTGCCTCTTCTGGTAACTCTAGCACGACTAACAGGCGCCGTCTTTGGCGCAGTCGGTAGAGCATGAGACTCTTAATCTCAGGGTCGTGGGTTCGAGCCCCACGTTGGGCGGAAGTATTTATTGCAAATTTCTTTTCTGTTTCAGATAATACTTCCATCACAATTTAACTCCAAAAGCCGATCTGAACGAAAAAGCGGGGTTCATATTTTCCAACATCTGGATTATCCAAATCTCCAACTTCGTAGATTTTTTTAAAATCAGATGTATAGCTTGCCTGTACATAAAATCAAGATTATATTTAATAATAAAATAAGCCGAAACTCAATATTAAGAGTTTATCTTTGGAGAAGTACAGTTTACTGTGAAAAAAACACTTAGCAGAGGATGGTTTCGATCCATCGACCTCTGGGTTATGGGCCCAGCACGCTTCCGCTGCGCCACTCTGCTTGTGGCATATACTGTTTCTCTCTGTATATATGAATCTACGGACCATTGCGTGTTCTGCGTATTCACTTTTCAGTATTACGGGTTTACTTGACTTTTGTCAGGTTTGCTTAGTGTTCGGTCCATTTGTGAGAGATAATGCATTTAAAAGTTGAAATAACAGAATTAGCAGCCTAACATAATACTTTAATGTACCGCATGGGAGCTACTCTGATATAGGCATCTGTTCAGAACGTGTTCAGAACGTGTTCAGAAGCGCAAATCATTTAACCAGCAATACTGTTTGCCTATGAGGTGATAGTGTCGAATACATTTGTTCGACGGGGGGAAAAAAACATTGTGTTCCCTGACCGGGAATCGAACCCGGGCCGCGGCGGTGAGAGCGCCGAATCCTAACCACTAGACCACCAGGGAACGGTATTTTAAATAAAGCAGGTAATATTATTGTACCAATAGGTGTGAGATGAGGTCGGTATTATTTTGTAACTGGAAAATAGTACAAATAATTATTTAAGGCTGAAGATTAGTTATGTAGTCATTCGGGTTGATTTACACAACTATATTGCAAAAAGTATTGGGACATCCCTCTAAATCATTGAATTCAGGTGTTCCAATCCCTTGGCCACATGTGTATAAAATCAAGCACATAGGCATGCAGATGCTTCTACAATAATTTGTGAAAGCATGGGTCGCTCTCAGGAGCTCAGCGAATTCAAGCGTGGTACCGTGATAGGTTGCTACTTGTGCATTGAGTCCATTTGTGAAATCTTCTCACTACTAAATATATTTCACGGACCACAGTCAACTATTAGTAGTATTATAACAAAGTGGACACAATTGAGAACACAGCCACGAAGTGTAGGCCAAGTAAAATCAGAGTGTGGTCAGCGCATGCTGAGGTGCACAGTGCACAGAAGTCGCTTTGTGTGGCCTTCAGATCAGCTCAAGATCAGTACATAGAGAGCCTCATGTAATGGGTTTCCATGGCTGACCATCTGCATCCAGCCTTACATAAAGTGCAATGCAAAGAGTTGGATTCCGTGGGCTTAGCCCCTTAGTTCCAGTGAAAGGAACTCATGCTTCAGCATACCAAGACATTTTGGACAATTTCACGCTCCCAACTTTGTGGGATGGGACAACAGTTTGGGGATGGCCTCTTCCTGTTCCAACATGAATGCACACCAGTGCACAAAGCAAGGTCCATAAAGACATGGATAAGTGAGTTGTGGAGGAACTTGACTGGCCTGCACAGAGTTCTGACCTCAACCCGTCCAACATGTTTGATCTTACAAATGCGCTTCTAGAAGAATTGTAAAAAAATCCCTTAAACACACTTAAAAACACCTAAACCTTGTGGAAAGCCTTCCCAGAACAGTTGAAGCTGTTATAGCTGCAAAGGACGGGCCAACTCCATATTAAATCCTACGGAATAAGATTAAGATGTCATTAAAGTTCATTTGCATGTAAAGGCATGCGTCCCAAAACTTTTGGCAATATAGTGTATAAAGGTTCACGTTGTATAAATATGTTTCTAGTTGTAAATGAACTCTAACACCTACAGTAATAATTTGTGTATAAAAATCACATCAGTCTTAGGGTAATAATACATTCCTAGGAGTTGTATCTTTATAACTCAACACTGTCAACTCCTTGTTTTAGCAAAATAACATGAATTCATATTTTAAATGTTTTCATATTATTTAATATTTGAGCAGTGTAGAAAAGTCACACAAAAAAACAAAGCCTATATTACTTGAAGTTATTCAGATCATAAAAAGTTTAGGTGTATTCATGTTTACTCTAATTAATTATTATGCCAATATTAACACAATAGGCTATATTGTATATTCTTGTATTAATGTCTTTGAAAGGAATAACAGAAAGAACAATAATAGCAAACAATTGAAGTAATAATATAAAATTTACATTACCATACATATTCTTACATCTCAGCTAAAATGTCATGCTGATGGGCAATACTACAAATATGTGACCATAAATAGGCCCTTTCAGGATATGCACAAGGTAATAGGCAATGTGAGCTTTTTTTGAAAGTCAAAGGGTCATTTCCTTTCCTTCTGTCATCATTCTGTTTTACCTCCACCCTTATCTCCTCTTGTTCTTCAGTGTCCTCGTCATCCTCCACAGTGTCTTTTACATTTCCTTCTTGTCTTCCCCTGTTCCTCTGTTCTCTCAGTGCACATGGCAGGCAGTTGACCAGGAAAAGGATGGAGGAAAGACAAAGGAGAGAAAGGACAGCTCCAATGCCAATCTCTACTTGTCTATCAGCAGTTTTAACCTCTTTCCTCTCTTTTTCCACCCCAGGAGATAAATACACAACACTCTCTTCATGGTTAGGGATCAAAACTGCCTGCTCCAAGTCATTTCGTTTAAATATGTCATTACCAACATCATAGTCACTTGTAGAATTTACCGTAATTTGCTGATCTTCAAAGTTATCATACAGATCCTTGTTGGAGTCGACAAGCATATCAGTCACATCATGCATCTCAAAGTTGGTTTCCTCACTCCCCATTGGCCAAAAGTCCATATTCAGGTTCACCCTTATCCAGCCAGAGCCTTTAGCCAATATTTTTGCTTCACTTCCTTTTTGGATTGCTTCCATTTCAACATGATTAGACACTGGTTCACAGGGGGGGACCAGGAGCTCGGCTTTCACAAGAGGCCCTCCTCCATCACCTTGTGCCAAGATGCGCTGTGATGGAGCCGGTGTCACAGCAACCACAGACTCAGCCAAAGAGGAGAGCCGGAGAGTAAAGGCAATCCCACTAAAGGCAGATACCGATATGGTGGTGTCATCATTAAACTGGATCCAAACATTGACAGAAGCTTCCTAATAACAAAAAGAGGAGAACAAATGAGAAATAGAACAACGCTGGTGAAATCAATATGATTAAAATGTTAGTACTCACTATACTTACTTGCCCATGGTTGTACAGTGTGTTGTGAGCATTCACTGTCGCTGTGACAATAGACGGATGAGATGGGCTGGAATTAATTGACAGGCCAAGCCCTCCCACCAACTGAACAGAGAGGTCACCAGGAGTGACAGGTTCAGAGGTTACAATGACATTAGTTCTTCCGAGCACTCCATCCCACTGACTCGACATCACCTTGAAAAACGAGAAGCACTTAGGGGAGGAAATTAAGAACCAACACAGGTCCATACTTAAAGTGACAATTCACCAACAAATAAAAATCATGTCATCATTTACGCATTTTTAGGTTGTTTCCAACCTGTAGGACATTATTTCTTCTGCAGAACACAAAAGAAAAAAGACTAAGTTTTGGTCTAAACAATCCAATCCAATGGGGCCTATAACAACACTGGACCTCATTTATTTTTTCTTCTTTTGAGTGTCACAAAGACAGGCTCAGGTTTCATGTAATTTCATACAGGTTTGGAAATTGCATAAATAAGATGACAGAATTTTCATTTTTGGGTAAACTATCCTTTTAGGTTGTTAATGTGCTATGCCACATCAAAATTTCTGACAGTAAATTCAGATACCAACATATAATGATGTAATTCCAGGCTTCAAGCCAATTAGATTTTTTTGTTCATCGAGAGCTGCAATATATGGATTTTCTATCCTCAGCCACTCTTGGACAAGTTCGGTCACATCCACAAACCAATCCGATGATCCTAGCATGTAGATTGGTTGGCCTCCTTGCGCTGCTGATTGGGCACTGAATTGTGCCAAAACCTGTATAGCAGACCTCTGATAAACTGGTTCACACCTAAAAAAGAGACAATTTCAATTTCCTTATGATCAATGCCATTCCCTTGCGTTACTTGAAAGGACTGCAGAAGAATATTGGGTCACTTTACAATAAGGTTCCATTTGTAAACGTTAGTTAACTACATTAGTTAACATAAACCTGCAGATACTATAATGTTAATGAAATAAAAATCTACTTAAAGGGATAGTTCACCCAAAAATGAAAATGTTGTCATCATTTACTCCAAACTTTGTTGTTCCAAACCTGTATGAAGTCAATGGACCCCATTGGCTTCCACAGTAGGGAAAAAAATACTGTGGAAGTCAATGGGGTCCATCCACTGTTTGGTTTACCAACATTCTTCAAAATATCTTCTTTTGTGTTTGGCAGAACAAAGAAAATCTTACATGTTTGGAACAACTTGAGGGTGAGTAAATGATGACAAAATTGTCATCTTTTAGGTTTAGGCATAGGCAAACTAGGCGGTCGCCAAGGGCGCCATCAGTGGGGGTGGAGGGGCGGGGCGGGGTTCCGCCACACAACTGGATCAGAAAATTGTCAATTTGATGATTCCTATATGCCATTGGTTTAGAGTACTGTCAATTACTATCAAAAAAAGTTTGCATATAGGCCTACCGTTTGCGTTTGGAGGGAGCGCTCAACAACACCATTAGATCAAAGAGCTCGGCCAATGGCAAGGTAACGATTTTAAACCATACAATAATATATTTTTATCTAATATAATTTTTTTTTGAAAACAGGTACAGTAAAAAGTACACAAATCTGTGTTTTGTGAGGGCAGTATTTGCAGCAGTCGAGAAATCACGCTGAGAAATGAGCAGATTTATATTTTGACTCTATTAAGCTTTCTTCTCTTACTTGCACCTCCAAAAGATTTTTGTGCCAGTGCAAAACCCTTTTAGCTTAAGTAATAACATTTAATATAAATTTAAACGGAAATCTTTTTTACTTAACAGCAACTAACATGCAATTAAGTGTCCAAAAATATTAAATTTATTTTGGACTTAAGTGTATTATTTCTGTAATAAGTGTTTGAAAATATAAAGATATAGTGTTCTTTTTCACAAGAAAATGCATGTGAACTAATGGGACTTTAATGTAAAGCGCAACCAAAAATTGCATACCCGCTCTCACTGTAGTAATTCCAGCCATTGATGGGACTCAGGACAGAGTCCGAGAGAGACACACGTAGTGGAACTACTGGAGCCCACACAGCCAAGCACAAAGAGCCACTAAACATTCCCAAAGAAAACTCCAGCTCCACACAGATGCTGCCCCTTCCTGATTCACTCCCATCCACAAAAAGCACAGAGCAATCATGAGACACCTGCCAGCAAAGAAAAGAGCCATTAGATGACTTTATATATTTTATGCATTAGACCCGACCGCCTCAGAAATCTTTATACCTTGACGATATCTTCATTGGCCGAATGGCACTTCACCGCTGTGGTCACATCTGATACTTTGCCATCTAGGCCCACTGCTAGCACAGTGACAGGAAGTGACACAGGCTGACTTGTCAAGATGGCTGTGTTGATAATTGTGTTGCTCTGCAAATAAAAACAGCTGGATCTCAGTAAAACATTAAGTTTTTTCCTGTTCTTTACTCATATTACATTGAATATCTAACATTATTAAGGCTAGGGTAACCATATTTTGATTACCGAAAACCAGGACACTCAGCCCGACAATGAGAAACTCAAATGATACTTGTGTACCGGTCAATTTAATGGCCCAAAGGAAAATAATGAAAACCAGGATATTTGTATCACTTTATAAAATACAGCCAGAACAGGACTTTAAAACAGGACATGTCCTGGGAAAACAGTACGTTTGGTCACCCTAATTAAGGCTCTCTGAAATGCTTGACACTGACCGGTCAGTCGTGACATTCTAAAGTCAGTTAAAAGAATAGTTTTACCTAAAATGAAAATTCTATCATCAATTAGTCCTACCCACATTCACGTCGTTCAAAACCCATAATAATTTCATTCATGTCCCTCAATTAAGTCTATTCACCCAAAACTCTTGACGTTTCAAAACGATCACAAAGATCATACAATAAATCCGAAATTACAGACTCAAGACAAGTTGATATAATGGGGAATATTTAGTAAACTGAAGACATTGAGAACATTATTCTGTTGGTGATCCTAGATCATTTATTTATGCATATGAAAATTAGCAATACATTTTATGATAGGCTATACCTCTGTGATGGGGGCAATGCCTATCACTTCTCTGTCGATAAGGGAGAAAAAGCTCGTAACTGCCCCTCGTGGTGAAACTGCAAACTTGCGTGTTGAGTACTCCACCCACCAGCTAGCGGGGACAGTCATCGCGACGCCAAAGTTTCTGTGTAAAGCCTCAAACGATAGACAGGACACCTGGCTTAGAGCAGATGTGCTGTGAAGGAAGAAAAGGGACAAAGACAAAAATGAAAGGATGGATGGCAGATTCTTCTTTTAACTGGCTTTCAGGTTTGTGGTTAATGATATTGAGGATTTAAAATAAAACCTATGCTTAAGGCCTATATAAAGACCGTATTTCTTCCTTACAAAACCTTGTTACTATATCTATAAATATGTCTAAACTGGACTTGAATGTGGATGAGAATCAATGTAATGGATTTGCAAAATATTATTGTGATTTAAAATCAGTTTTCTATTGTATTTGTATTTTTTTAATTGAATGTATTCCTGTGATGGACTTGTAAGTGGATGAGCTTTTAGAATCAATGTAATTCCTATGAGTAGATTTGTGAAATATTAGGTTACATTGTATTTTAAGGTGACGTAATTACATGTACTTACCCAAATAAGTACTGAGTAATATTTATTAACTACATGTAGAGTTTAGTTTAGTTACTTGTAATTATGTATAAACTACTATAGTAACGTTAAGTAGCCTACATGTAGTAACGTGTTACTACATAACCTTAAATTAAAGTGTTACTGTGTTAGCGAATATTATTGTGATTTAAATATCCTTTTTTTTTTTTATTAAATTATTCTTGTGTGACGGCAAAGCCGAATAACTCCAGTCTTCAGTGTCACATGATACTTCAGAAACCATTCTAATATGCTGATTTGCTGCTCAATAAACATATCCTATTATTATATTATTATTATTAATGTTGAAAACAGCTGTGCTGCTTAATGTTTTTGTGATATATTTTTTCCCAGGATTCTTAAATGAACAGAAAGTTAAAAAGATCAGCATTTATTAGATTTTTTTGTTTTTGTTTTGTGAAACATTATACATGTCTTTACTGTCACTTCTGATCAATTTAAAGGGTTGGTTCACCCAAAAAATTTACTTCTGTCATCAGGACATTCCGAACCTCAGATTAGTTTTACAAGCGTGGACAGAAATATCTCATATTTCATTTAAAATATCTTAATTTGTGTTTCAAAGACAAACTGAAATCCTAGCAGTTTGTATGGAAGAACAAGAGGTTTTTTGGGGAGTTTTGGGGGAAGTAAATTTCTTTAAAAAAAAAAAAAAAATCTTACTGACCCTAAAGTTTTTAATGCTAGTGTATGTTATACACTCATATATTGATGTAAAATAGGTTGGTACAGATTAATTCTAGAATCAGTAATTATTCCTCTTACTCAGTGCTGTCTGGATGAGTACCAGTGCTGTGGCAAGTGATGGAAATAACATCATGTTTAGAACCTGATGTCCTCTCTACATTTACCATCCAAAGGTCAGAGTTTGTGGTGGGATGGACATCCAGAGACAACAACCCTTTTTTCATTTTCAGTCTGAAAGTGAAAAAAATATGTGAACAATAATATACAATACATTATTACATACAATGTAAGCAATTGTATGTTATGTAAAAATATTAATGTTACCTAATGGTCAGTGACTCCCCACTAAAATTTGCCCTCAAGTTTACTGACACTCTGATTGGTTGTCCAGCACGCACAGGCCCTTTGCTGTAAACAATTAGCACACTGGAATCCAACCAAAATTTTTCTTCCGCCTGTCTATCTAAACATGAAGTGCTCTGCTTGGTTTTGTTGATCTCTTGATCTTCATGTCCCACAGGACCAATGTAGTACATTTTCCTCTCTGATTGTTGTAACACTTCCTCTGCACACCTAGGGGCACCGACTTTGGGACTGGACACAATGCCAAAGGAAGAGTAGTAGAGCTGAATTTTATCAGACTGGGCCCTGAGTCGTCCTGGCACGTATGGATGCCTTCTGCCACGGTTTCGTGAACGAGAACGGTTTCTGCTCAGGTGACGTTGCTTAAAAATCTGGTCCAGGTTTGCCTTGATGTTCTGATTAGGCTCAAACCAGTAGTTTGGAAGCGTCAGAGTGACCGCACACAACCCAGAAGGTGGCTGAGAAGAAATTGAAGAATACCTATTAATAATATTGAAGATTTGGAAATGCATTTTCTATGCCCTTGAAGTACATTTTATAATATTGTTCAGCATTTGAAGGTATAAACATACATTTTCAATTTAAACAATCTAGTTACAACAAATTTTAGCATTTTTTAAATCTATTTTGGACTGAAAAAGAAACTATATATAAATATACAGGTCCTTCTCAAAAAATTAGCATATTGTGATAAAAGTTCATTATTTTCCATAATGTAATGATAAAAATTAAACTTTCATATATTTTAGATTCATTGCACACCAAATGAAATATTTCAGGTCTTTTATTGTTTTAATACCGATTATTTTGGCATACAGCTCATGAAAACCCAAAATTCCTATCTCAAAGAATTAGCATATTTCATCCGACCAATAAAAGAAAAGTGTTTTTAATACATAAAAATTGACCTTCAAATAATTATGTTCAGTTATGCACTTAACACTTGGTCTGGAATCCTTTTGCAGAAATGACAGCTTCAATGCGGCGTGGCATGGAGGCAATCAGCCTGTGGCACTGCTGAGGTGTTATGGAGGCCCAGGATGCTTCGATAGCGGCCTTAAGGTCATCCAGAGTGTTGGGTCTTGCGTCTCTCAACTTTCTCTTCACAATATCCCACAGATTCTCTATGGGGTTCAGGTCAGGAGAGTTGGCAGGCCAATTGAGCACAGTAATACCATGGTCAGTAAACCATTTACTCGTGGTTTTGGCACTGTGAGCAGGTGCCAGGTGAAGATTACAATTTTATTGTTTAATGTTATTTTTATTTAGTATTATTATGTTTTATTATTTTTCAATGTACAATGTAAGTCAGGCTGTGTCTGTACATGTGTTCCAAGGAGAGACATGCATGAGCTGAAGTTTGCATGACATATTACTGTCATATGGCAGGAGAAGGACTCAGGCAGATAATTTTGATCATACAAAGAATGCGTGTCCATGCAGGAATGTGCATACATGTATATCACTGATGCATACAGGCTTATATTTTCCACTGATGTATTTGTTTTGTGATATATCTCAACTGATGTAAGCATGAAGTATAAAGCTCTATTTTAAACATAGGACACAAGTTTCTCTTCCTTCTAAGGAAGTTTCTTCCTAGTGAGATCCTCTGTTAATAGTATATAACATCCAAATTGAGTGTACTGCCTCAGATGAGAGACGGGACGATGACATGAGAGACGGGACAACGGGAGACGGAGAAGGGAGGATGGAGAAGGGAGAGGGTAGAGAAACGGAGGAATGGAGAAACATATACAGCTGGCACGAAGACAACAAGTTTCTCTCCTATGCCTGATACATATGGCAATAAAAAGTTTTTGACAAGGCAACTGGTATCCGGTCCTGTGATTCAATCATAACGGGACAAAGCTGAATTTTAAGATCAACACCAGGTCGTGCTGAAAAACAAAATCTTCATCTGCATTAAGCTTTTCAGCAGATGGAAGTATGAAGTGCTCCAAAATCTCATGATAGCTAGCTGCATTGACCCTGCCCTTGATAAAACACAGTGGACCAACACCAGCAGCTGACCTGGCACCCCAGACCATCACTGACTGTGGGTACTTGTTGACACTGGACTTCAGGCATTTTGGCATTTCCTTCTCCCCAGTCTTCTCCAGACTCTGGCACCTTGATTTCGAATGACATGCAACATTTGCTTTCATCCAAAAAGTACTTTGGACCACTGAGCAACAGTCCAGTGCTGCTTCTCTGTAGCCCAGGTCAGTCTTGACCTAGGGAATTTGGCACCTGTAGCCCATTTCCTGCACACGCCTGTGCACGGTGGCTCTGGATGTTTCTACTCCAGACTCAGTCCACTGCTTCAGGTCCCCAAGGTCTGGAATCGGTCCTTCTCCACAATCTTCCTCAGGATCCGGTCACCGCTTCTCGTTGTGCAGCGCTTTGCCACACTTTTCCTTCCCACAGACTTCCCACTGAGGTGCCTTGATACAGCACTCTGGGAATACAGCCTATTCGTTCAGAAATTTCTTTCTGTGTCTTACCCTCTCGCTTGAGGGTGTCAATGATGGCCTTCTGGACAGCAGTCAGGTCGGCAGTCTTACCCATGATTGCAGTTTTGAGTAATGAACCAGGCTGGGAGTTTTAAAAGCCTCAGGAATCTTTTGCAGATGTTTAGAGTTAATTAGTTGATTCAGATGATTAGGTTAATAGCTCGTTTAGAGAACCTTTTCATGATATGCTAATTTTTTGAGATAGGAATTTTGGGTTTTCATGAGCTGTATGCCAAAATCATCAGTATTAAAACAATAAAAGACCTGAAATATTTCAGTTGGTGTGCAATGAATCTAAAATATATGAAAGTTTAATTTGTATCATTACATTATGGAAAATAATGAACTTTTATCACAATATGCAATTTTTTTTAGAAGGACCTGTATATATATATATATATATATATATATATATATATATATATATATATATATATATATATATATATATATATATATATATATATATATATACACACACACACACACACACACACAAGTCAACATCTCAAACTTGTTGTGCTCCTCAAACCATTCCTGAACTATTTTTGCTTTGTGGCAGAGTGCATTATCCTGCTGAAAGAGGCTACAGCCACCAGGGAATACTGTTTCCATGAAAGGGTGTACATGGTCTGAAACAATGCTTAGGAAGGTGTAAGGGCCGGTTCTAGACGTTTGGAGGACCTATGCAAAATTTATGTTAGGGGTCCCCCGCACCACACCCCTCCTAATAAAAAACATTTAACACAAATATGATTCCAAATGCTTTTTATCTATACAACATCTGGTATTAAAATAGTTAATATTTTTCTTGATTGTCCATATTAAAGGGGTGATGAATTGAGAAATCAACTTTCCCTTGAGCTACTGATATATGAAAGGTCATGGTAATATAAGAATATCCTGTAAGTTTCAGAGCTGAAAACTTCCTTGTTAGTCAAAGAAAAGCTTTTATAGCCCAGAAAACGATAGAGTGCTTCATCCTGACATCATTGCGCAACGAAACACCTCTTCAGAGTAATAAGCCTCTACAGAATAATAAGCACGTGTAATTCAGTAGCCCCGCCCACCGACTCATCGGATCACGCTAGCCAGCAGCAATAAACAAGTCGAAGAAGACAGCAAGATATTGTGGAAGAACTCAATTGCTGCATAAGCTTCCTTCAGATACTAATATTAGGAATGTGTGATTCTACAATTATTTTTAATGAAGTTCCAGCTCACGTGGGGAAGACATGTACGTGTGTTCGCTTCATTTCACTGCGGAATCGTTTGTAAACAAGTCTCAGGTGCTGGATTTGCAGACACAGTGTTGTGCCTTCTATATTGGATTCGACAGGAATGGTGCAACAAACTTATGTGAGTAAAACGTCTTTTTTATATGTAATAGTAGTCCCGGTGCTATGTGTTTTCCAGACAGCTACCAAAACGTAAGCCCATCGGCAGGCCGATGAATCTCAAACAGTGAAATAATATTCCTTTCTTGATCTGGGCGCACGCGCACGTGTGTGTGTGTGCGTGCGGTTCGTGCTTATCGACCGATCTGGCGAGCCATGTAAAACAGAAATAATATTCCAATTAATCTCGGGTGGATGAGAAATAAATAATTGTGTTTGTTTGATAAAGACGTTTATTAGCCCTGTGATCGAGAGAATCATGCCGGTTGACGCTTTCAAAACGATCCCTCACTAATGTGAACTGACATCCTAGCCGTGGGCGTTTACTTCCAAGTCTCCAGTCCGGCACGCCCATCAAAACCCATCGTTCAAGGGAAAGCCTCAACACCAGTGTAGAAAATAGCCGATTACTTTTTCATTATGATGTTTTTAAATGTAAAAACCACACGAACGTCATTAGTTGACCTAGTTGACCTCAGACAACAGTATAAAAAAATTAAAAAGCCAGTTCATGACACCTTTAATGAAACTTTAAGGTGATTTATTTGTTGAGAATAGCAATGTGTTTCCCACAGGATTTGGTGAAACTGTGGTGGGTGGACCTGTGTCCCTCTAGGGGGGTATGGCGGCAGCAAAAGAAAATGAATTTCTTCATAAAATTGTATGCTTATTTTTAAATAAATATAACATTATTTATGATTTGAAAAATGAAATTAAGCATTGTCAGAGAAGTAATGTAATTAGCAGAATTTAAAAGCTGAGCTGAGATCCCAGGACCCAAGGTTTCCCAGCAGAATATTGCCCAAAGAATCACACTTCCTCCGCCGGCTTGCCTTCTTCCCATAGTGCATCCTGGTGCCATGTGTTGCCCAGGTAAGTGACGCACACACATCCGGCCATCCACATGATGTAAAAGAAAATGTGATTCATCAGATCAGTGACACAAATTAATATTCCAGATGATTCGTTCAAAAATAATTCCTCATAAAACCCAACTCAACACCCCAGACCCTCAAAATTAACCGCCTATCACCAGGAAAGTCAGTCTGCATAAAGCTACAAAATTATCAACTAAGTGCTTTACAGCCTGACAAACTTTGAGCCACCCCAAAGATAACAACAAATTTGTTTGATCACAAGACAAAGAAACAAACCAGATCTCTGCTGTTTCAATGACCTTTAGATTAACTCTCACTGACACGGTTACAATCCACAGGAAAAATCCATAGAAACTGTTGTCACATACAAACTGCATCAAATCACAAAATCGTTGATTGTCGAACTTAAATTCAAACAGCCTTCTACTGCATAATTCTATATCATGTCCTAAAACCAATACACATGACCATTATGCCTATATATATCACTCCCAATTCATGTAATTGTATATGTATTGAATGATTGGTTGAAAGTGTACCTTTCTTGGTATCTTTTTGTTTGTTTGTTTATATTTCAAAAGATGGTTTGATCGATTTTTTTTAGAATGTATCATGTTCTTATAATAAGAAATCAGGTCTAAATTTACTCTCTGCTTAGAGCAGGAACGTAAGAGACCACAGATAACATAATTTATGGTGAGGGCAGGGACGCAGTCCCCTCGGAACCAAAGATGATACCTGATTTGTCAGAATCCATGTAGGAGGATGGGTAATTTTGAGTATTAATCCCAGAACACGAACAAAGAGTTAGCTCAAGTTAAGTCAAGACAAAAGACGAAGGCGATCAAGGCAGTCCAAGATCTGAGAAAATGGGTTAATTTCATTCAAGCCATCTAAACTTTTGGAGTCCCTACACCAGGCCACCTTCTTCCATTACTCGGTCTTCCAGTTCTGATGCTCACGTTCCCACTGTAGCTCGTCTGTTTGATCAACTCTGACACATACAACAATATATATATATATATATATATATATATATATATATATATATATATATATATATATATATATATATATATATATATATATATATATATATATTGTTGTATGTGTCAGAGTGATCACATAACACTGAGGTTTATTTGACTCTTTGCTTTATAGATTTCGTATGGTGCCTTTGACCAGCAGTACCTGAGTGATGCAGGAAGCTTTCAGTTCTTCTGTCTGTTTGAAAGCATGGAGAGTAACGCAGGTTCCACTGTTAACATCACCCCTCATATGAAACAGCACTCGCACCTCAAACCGTTCTCCTCCGTCACCCTCAATCTCTTTGACAATGGTTTTCGAAAGGAGCGATGCAGTGAGAGATGGAGTCAGAGGAGGAATGGCTTCAGTCATCACCTTGAGAAGACAAGAGGTGGAAGCACAAATTAAGTAACTTCACATTATTTATCTTTGAAGTTGAGATAAAGGTCATTAGCTATAGTCAAGACTGTTGTACCTGTGTGATGGTGTAGGAACCAAATGAAGCACAGAGAAGAGGTTTGGAGGCCGTTCCTGATGGAGGCATGAGGAGCAGGGATTGGGTGGAAGAGAAGGGGCTGGAGTTGGTGAAGAGAAGGCCCAGATCAGCCTGAGAGAGGGGGAAAGACTGCCATGGCGAGGGAACAGTGACCCGGACTGGAAGCGATGGGGAGGGTGGTGTCTGACAATGGGCTTGTGATGGAGAAATAGAAAAGTTGGGTGTTTGAGAGATTAATAAATATCGCTTTTTTGCTTACTATGTACTATGTTAGTCAATGGTTGCTCTCTCTGCTTGGTTACAAACATTCTTCAACATATCTTATTTTGTGTTCAGTAGAGCAAAGAAACTCATACAGGTTTGAAACAATGATGACAGAATTTCCATTTTTGGGTGAACTATCCCTTTAAGCATAGGTTTCTCATATCCAGATGAACTGCAATACCTAAAACTTTGATTTACAAAATGAAAACGTGAAGAATTAAATAAAAACTGCTCACACTCTTTCGATTAAATTCAAAGATGGAAATGAAACTGACATTTCTTTCTCCTATAGTGCTCAACAGAATAATCCAAAATGTCATTTAAAAAGAGAGAGAAAAACTAAATAAAATAAATAAAGTGTGTTATGCAGTGTTTTGTGAAGAGTGTAAAAATAAGTCAAACTTACAGAGGATTATGAATAAGTGAAGGATTACCAGTCTCATAGTAGAAGACTTCCATTTGAGTCTAGAAAGACACATTACATCCATAACACCCTGTAACACAGCAAACATATTATGCTTGTCGAAAAATTAAATAGCTGACCAATTTGGTTGCTGTTAAATTATTTATTACAAATTAATAAAATGATTAGTTATTAGAATAAATATATTAATAGTATCCATTAAAATCACATTATACTCATAAAAAAAATAAAGGTTTTTTATTGGCATCAATGGTTCCATGAAGAACCTTTAACATACATGGGACATTTCCATTCCACAAAAAGGTTCTTTATAGTGAAAAAAGGTTATTTTGGATTATTAAAATGTTCCACACACTAAGAAAAAAAATGGCCCCTTTAAGAAGTGTTCAATGAAAATTTTGAGACATTTGGACACACAGGTGGCCTGGTGTAGGGACTCTGTAATAAGGAAAACAGGTCTATTAAGCTCAAATGAATGACTGAATTAATTCATAGGGAATTTTGAAAGAGTCTAGTTTACGACTGAGCAAATGACTCGTCCAGTTTTTCTATGGCATCACTGCCCTTTTGGAACTTTTATTTTTAAGAGTGATGTCAATTACATGTTAATATAATACAGCTAAAATAAGATAAAGTAAAACAAAAACAACTGACACTATTAAAAAAGTTTGTACTTGCCTCAGTGGTTGTTTCAGATCTGCAAAACTGAAAGTAAGATATCACTCTCCTCGCACAGACATGCTCAGTCCAATCTGTGATTTATGCCAGAGTTTCATCAATCCATCTTCGTTCAGGATGCTTACTTCTAAGTTTTTTCTTAGTTTTGTAAATATAAAAATATTCCAAGTTCAGGTATGTCAGATGTGTCCAAATGATTTCCTTATTTTAGTGTGATGTTCTTTCTCTCTCTCTTTTGTCATCTGTATCTCTGCACCGTCAGCTGTCAGTCACTCTCTCCATCCCTCTTTGGTTGGTGTGCCGGATTCACACAATACGGATTTATTCATTTAAAATGGTAAATAATCCTCTGCTCTTACCCTCCCCCATTTTCCTCTCTTTATTTCTTGGATATGTCTGGCCAAAGATAGTTGACATCCTTCCAAGAAACTCTTTTGTAAATCTGAAGATGAAACCCACTTCCTATCTCATCTTAATCTCGCTCTCTCCCTGGGTCCTCTACATTTCTGTTTACTATAATAAGACATTCAGAATTTGTGTTGTCACAAATGGCGACTTTCTGAACATACATTAAAGTAATGGGATCTCAATGCTTTTAATGTTTAATTTCAGCAGCTTAATGATTAGTACATGAGGGAGAAATGCTGCAGACGGCATTAAAGGCAAAATCCTATTAGCAAGAATGAGGGCATTATATGCATCTAAAAAAATAAAAGTATTTAATCACACCGCTGTCTCTTTTTCCATCTAAAAAGACCACTGAGACTATCTAAATACATAAAATCCTAAGAACATTATATTAACTCTTTTTCTACCTTTATCTTTAGCATTACATATGCTCTTATGCATTGTGTGCATACTGTAAACAATATATGATCAATAAATTATGACAACATGTTTTAACATTGCTTAACTCATCAAAATAAGTTAAGCAATATTCAACTTTTTTATAAGGTATACAAGATTCAACAAACTTTTTAAGTCAATGTTATTTAAGTTGAAATTACTTAAACATCCAAGTTGAAAAGTTGATTGTAGTTAAGTATTTAACTTTGTAACTGTCGTTTTATTAATATTGTGAAATTTTGGTCAATAAAGACATTCAATATGCTGCTCAGTGGGTTTTTCTTTCAGTTTGGTATGTTTTCACAAAGCCTACAGTCAAAAATAAGAATTTTATAATTGTAAATTATATAATTTTTAATTTCAGTTTAATTTCCATGCATTAACTTAAATATTTAAGTACAGTTAACGTGAGCACCAAGTTAAGTCAACTTAAAAATATAAGTTTTGGGAGACAGGTTTACTCAATCAGTTGAGTTCAGTCGACTTATTAGGGTTTTCAGTGTAATATCTTAAAAATAAGCAAAACTGCTGAATTTTCATGGTTTTCACTTTTATAAGTATCAAGCTTGATTGATTTGCTCAAATGATTTAACTGGACGTAAAAAATGAAACTTTCAATTATTCACTTTTTGCACAACTCATTCAACATTTAGCTTTAAACGGGTAAGCTTGTGTGTTGAATATAAATCTTTCTTTAGATTTTTTTCTTTCTGATGGGAATAATAGACCCCCAGAAGGATTATTATCCAACATAGTCAAGATTAACAGTCTGACTATGTTGGAAAATGCATAATATTTATGTGAAAATAGACTGAAGCAGGTCTGATGTCAGTGTTGAGAGAGGGAGAAATGACGAATGGATGCACTTGATATTTTACCCAGTGTGGTCTCTTTGTTAATCTGTGCATGTAATCTCTTGTCATCTGTCATTGTTCTCTGCTGGAACCTCATTTAAACTACAGATTTAATCCTTCACTCTGACCTGAGGATGAGGAGGAGACGACACTTATCCATTCACCCACCCACACACGCACAACACACTCTCTCCCACCAAACCTGCTGTTCTGTTCTCTCGGCTGTGTGTTTTACTCACAATGAACAGGGACTGAATTGTCTGCAAAGCGGTAGCCACATATGAAAAATAATGAACAGAACTGAAACAACCACTTGAAATGCCGTGCATGGGAACACGCTGGGAGATTTTAGGCAAAAACCCTCCAAGCTTTTTAACTTTCTCTCTCACTGGTGCACTTAGAAAGAGTTTCACTTAGCTGCAATCAGTCAGGCGAGGCATAAGATTTTAAGCTGTTGCGATATTAAACCCTCTATGAGTGCAGTATTAAAAAAAATCAACTGGGTCACAGAGAGAGAGTGGAGAAAATATTGAAAGATAAAAGAAGGAAATGGGAGAAAAGACAAAGAAACAGTGCAAAGAATGAGCAGATTGAGTCTACAGTATATTTAGAGCACGAGCGACAGAAATAACACAAACAGGAAGTCAATAGAATTACGACAGGAAACCACATTGCTGCAAAATTGTGCATTAACACATTCCCTCTTCCAACCTTTACATCGCTTCCATGTTACCTCAGAAGAAGTAATTTCTCATCGAAGCTCAAACAAAACCATGCATATGTATCATGTAGTGTTCAACTTATTTACAATATATCCAATTTTATTCTATTTCTGCACCCAAGTCAAAAGTCACAAAATATGATGTCACTAAAAATTATTTTCTTTTTAGTTTATTTAAAATTATTAATACTTCAACTCAAAAAAATCAATCACTAGTATAAATAATAAAAAAAGCCAGTCTTTCAGGACATAAAATCCCAATTTGTTTCAGGCAATTTAGAAAACAATATAAACAAGCATATACAGCAAAATCAAGTAATTACAAAAATGTAAAAATAAAATAAAATGAAGCCTGCTATGCAATACAAAGTAAGCACGTTGGTGGTTACGTTGAGACTAATTTATGTATTCTATCCTAGATGGATTTCTCAGCTGTACCTCTCAAACTTATTTACACCTTGCTCGACTTGCCAAAGGACAGCTCAAACCAACGAAATCCGCACAACACAAGACTGCTGATTCTAGACGAGACTGGCGACAGAGGTCTGCTCAAGGTCAGTAAACGCACTCTTAAGACTTTCATGAGCACACGCCTTCAGTTGTAGCCGTACGAGTCATAGTCGCTGTTTCTGTTGGATGAGGGCTCTCGGCTCGCGTTTACTGTCAGCCTCTCCAAACCTGACAACACAGGGGAAAAGGAGAATTGTTACTAGTGTGTGCACTTTTTCACAAATAGAGTCTGAGACTCTTAAGAATTGTTTCTTTCACCAAATGGTCAGAAATCATTGGCCTCAGCTGTTTTGCATTGCAAAACGTGCTTAGTATTTTTGTCTTGTTTCCAGTCCAAATATTAAAAAATGTCTTAAATCAAGATGCATTAACTAGATGAGTAAAATGCCATAAGATTAATAAGATTGCTTAAAGCAAGCATAATAATCTGCCAATGGAGTAAGAAAAATAATCTTAATTCAAACAGAGACAATATTAGTTTTCTTACCCCATTGGCTGATAATTTGGCATGTTTTAAGGAAAAACTAATTTAATTTGATTTCATTTCCTCAGAAAACATTACATAAAATCGTATGGCATTTTACTACTTTAGTAAATGCATCTTGGTTTAAGAATTTCTAGATTTGGACTGGAAACAAGAAATAATACTAAGAAAGAAAAAAAATGTACAGTGTACTTTCTATTCATTTTATATGGTTTCCAATTTTTTGCAACACTGTTACTAAAAAGTCTGTTTTTAGCATTAAATAAACATAAACAAAATAATTTAAAACAAAATTAAAAATGGGTAACTTAGCCTAAATTAAGACATACTGTCACTTGGGACAACTTTTTAAAATGATTATTATTATTAAAAAAAATTATTAGTGTTTCCCCCCTGAACTAAAGATCTATAGATTATTTAAAAAAATATATTATTGCATGATTTTAATTGTTGTCGAGAAGGTCACGGTCAAATATGTTGATAGTCCATGATTTAGATACTTATATGCAAAGTTCATTTATGTTAGATAATAGTTTAATCTAACATATCCAATGCATCTCACGACCAAAAAAGCACACACGTGTTTTGAATGAAAGCAGTTTGAATGAAAATCTCAATACATCGTAATACTCAATTCTCATAATGTAATTGAGTGAATGAACATGAATGAGAGAGAGTGCGAGATTAATAGAAAGAGTCCAGAATGGTCAAACAGAAAAAAGAGAAAGAGAGAGAGACTCACCAGGAAAGGACTGCCTCTTGAGTGTGTTGTTGTTGGGGGGACCTTGACCTCTGTGATAGGACACTAAAAGAAGAGAGAGAAAATGCTGAAGGCTTTCTCACTACCCAGTCATGAATGTGTTGATGTGTGAGATGACTCACCACTCTGACTCTGAGTCGGCCCGATCCAGCGATTCTGCCGTTTTTTTGAAACTGCATCAAGCCAGGTAAAAATAGTCAAATTAGGCATTTAACGTTTGATTTTAAATTACAAACAACAGGAAAATGACAATGTCAAACAGTATCCAGCCCCATCGATTTTAGTAAGTCTTGCATTACATAAAGTGGGATTTCAAATGCCTGAAAGCGTAGTGAAAATGCTTTTACTAATTATAAGCAAAACAATTTGAGTGAAAGATGATGACATGAATTTGATCGTTCAGTCAAGCTGCAAAAACTCCACATGCATGAATTCTACAAAAACTTCTCGTGCTTTAATGGAAGAACAACATCTGTCCAAAAGAGTTCACATGATCACTGCTTAGATATGATTAGCGAGCTATAAAGAGTGCAGAACCAGAAATATTTATTCTCTATTTTACATCATAATGTTTCCTTGTTTAAAAATGTTCAAAATCTGATTTTAGTAACACTTTGCAATGAGGTGCCATTTGTTAACATAAGTAAATGTGGTTACACTTTACAGTGTCATTGTTACAGTGTAATTATATATTTAAGTACTGAGTAATAATAATGAACTACATGTACTTACTTTAGGGTTAGGGTAGGATTAGAGTTTGGTTGAGGGTTATGCATAATTTACAGTTATTACTATGGTAAGTACATGTAACATATGCAACAAGGACATAAAGACGAGGACAAAATAAGTTGCCACTAACATTAACTAACACCGAGGAATATATTTGTTATAGTATTTATTCATCTTTGTTAATGTTAGTTCATGTTAGCTCAGGACCATTAAATAATATTAAAATATACACCATAGTATTTTAATAATGTATTAGTAAATGTTAAAATTAACATTAGCTAAAATAAATACATGCTTTAGACGTATATTTAGGGCTAGTTAATGTTAACTAATGTAGTAACTAATGTTAACAAATGGAACCGGTTACACTTTATTTTAAGGTGTCATTGTTACAGTGTAATTATATATTTAAGTACTGAGTAATATTAATGAACTACATGTACTTACTTTAGGGTTAGGGTAGGATTAGGGTTTGGTTGAGGGTTAGCATGTAATTATGCATCATTTACAGTTATTAATATGGTAAGTACATGTAAAATAAAGTGTTACCATGGAAGTGTTATCCAGATTTTCAATGCAACCTTAGGTTTTTGGACTGTATAAAATCTCTAAGCAAACACTGAGAATTGTTGAATGGTGCATGCATATATAAAGATGTACATTTCTATAGGTAATGTGAGATAAAAGACATGCTCGTTGGCTTCACTGACTCACATCTTTTGCGGATGGCTTTGTACGTGGGCTGACTGAACTTAACCAGAATGACTCCCAACATCAAGAAAATTAATATGCCAGTTATTGCTTTATAAGCTGCCAACTCACTTCCTAGAGTATCTGAGAAAATGTGGGAAGGAAAGAAAATGATCCGTTATTAAAAAATGCACAGGATATAGGGTTAACAATTGTTTTGTCTATGAAACCTTAACATCTATGAAAAAAACATCAAGAAGAACATTCCAACATGCAGAGTTATAGAATGTATAAAGTAAAACTCTTCTCTAGAAAAGAAGAAAAAAAATACACACACATACCTTCGCAAGTGATTTGCAGGCCTTGGCACTTTTGATTGGTTAACGTCCTATTGCTTGAGAGCGCAAGACCGTCACCCATTTTTGTGAACTTAAAACCCTTGAAGTCTCCACATCTCATGTCCTTACACAGTTCACTCCACCATATGTCTGATATGTAATTGCTGGAGCACAAAGGGACTGACGTCAGATTTAGGTAATACAGGAGCAGCTGACCCTCACATGCACGCTCTTTCTTCCTGACCTTCAGCCCGACCAGAACAGACTGAGTGATAATATGGGGGGTTTTCGGACATGGGGTCTCAGTGGTTGTTGTATAATTAATATCATGTGTGGTTGAGGAGGCTGTGGTGGTGATGTTATCAAATGTTCCTTCTCCTGTAAAGGGAAAACATGCGTAGACATAAATTACTTTCATGACAATGTTGGAAAGCATTGAAAATGTTGGAATACTAGAATCATTCTTCAAGTCTGGAAATAAATACAATTCCAATCATTTAGAACTTTTAAAGTTAAATGCAGTTAATTAAGATACTGCTGTAGATCATTTGTATACTTGTATATGCATGTACAATCATTTGATTGCAGTTTATATGCTATTGACATCGCTAAAGACTATGTGCTAAAGACATCGCTTTAGTTGTGATAATATATTTCTAATACAGTGTGCTACCAATATTCTCCAGCTCGCCCACTGACATATTACATTTTGAGAACTTAACATGACATTTTGCATGTAAAATATGGCATGACGTGCACTGCATTATTCAAGCATAAAAGCGGTATGCTACTGAGGCCAGAGAGCAGATAGATGGATCACTTGCACTCATTACGCGTTTGCACTTTTTGCACTGTGCTCGAAGGCATTCACACACTTTGCACATTTGATTGCATGATTGCTTGATCCCTATTGCGCTATGCAAACTATTCAGATTCAGGTCCTTAACGGATCTACAATTTGGATTACCAGAATCACCAAAATTATATATATATTGGTGATTTTTGGTATTTACGTATTTGCATAAGAACATAAAATCAAAGCATGAAATTAATGGAAAAATTTTAAATGTATTTACATGTTATTTATATATATATATATATATATATATATATATATATATATATATATATATATATATATATATATATATATATATATATATATATATATATATATATATATATATATATATATATATATATATATATATATATATATATTCTAATGTACATATTTTGACAACATACAATTTAAACTGGATTTTGTATGATTTTCATTTTTCACTGATTCATAATTAAGAATGTGTCCTTGTTTAATATCATTAACATTTATTTTTGATTGAAAACTAAAATATATCAAAAGCTCATTTTATACTCAAACACAACTCCTGTTCCATGAAAGTTTTTTTTCTGAAGTTTAAAAAAAAAATTGTCTTCTTATTTTCCAAAACTAAATAATCAAATAATGTGTATTGTACTCTTAAAATATATGATTTATTTGGAACAATGGGCTGAAAAATGTAATTTGGCATGATTTACCTCTTTAACAGTAAGCAAAGTGATCGTTCTATGAATCTAGCCTTTTTTTAAGCAAAGCCAACTTTTTTTTTTTAAAGACATCTTTACAAAATGGGATAGCTGATTAAATGCTAGCTGGACATGCAAATGACAAACAGTATCTACCATCTTCTAGTCTACTCTCTTATGGAAGAAACAAGACTGAAGTATGCAGATTTTTTTTTAACGCATCTTCCTAAATAAAAAGTTTTTGCAAGGATGATCCATATACTGAATTCACGCTATTAGACAGTTAAATCACAATATTAAATAGATAGCTTGCAACAATGTTAAAATATTCATTTTGACATCAGTTTCCATATGGAGTTAAGAGTAAGAATGCAATGAATCATAAAAATCACTACAAGAAATTACATATTTTATAAGGACACTATTGACACTTGCACTCATTTTGTAATGCATTCTTGCAGACCCTGAAGTTGAGATTTTATTTATATATGTTTGTATTCATTATTGCTGTTTTTTTATCAAACACAATATTTTGCATTATTAACGTTCTTCTATATAATGCACAATGTTTTGACTGAAAGTATCTGAATTCTAGTCATTGTAATATTAAAGGTGATACACCGTACGTCAACGGACAACCGAGTGAGACACAGGGCCCACGACCGATAACAATTAGTTGCCCATTCTCAATGGGAAAGTGTCGAAGCAACATCGCTCAGCAACATTGCTAAAAAAGTTGCCCTGTGTATCGTCACCTTAAGGGTTGTTCCTTGGCTCATTTTGTCTTGCTGATATATTAAATCTATATATTAAAATATTAAACTGACTGATAAAAATCTAACTATACATCAGCATCTACAACTGACTACTGATATTTTCTGCAGAGCAGATCATATTTGTAACTGTACATGCATCATATAAAAGCACAACAATGAAGTAAATTAAAAGAATAATCAATTTACTTACCAACACCAAGGAGCAGGATCGTCGTCAGAGTCATCAGCAGAGAGTTTTCCATCTGGCAGAAGGTTGTGCCAAACATTTAGTGCTTCATTTAACGTAATTTGACTGGACAAAGTAAGAGTCTATGCATTCAAACTGATAACAGGCCCAGAGGTCAAATGAATGACCTTTGGTACACAAGAAACCGGTGCTTGATGTTAGATTTAATTGTGTTACATTTTGCTTTCCTTGTCCTTCAGATCAAGCAGAATAATCAGCTACTATGACTATATTAAATGGGGTTTTTATCAGTAGCCTACGGCAAAGATTTCAAATCGTACCATGACTTATGCCACAATAAACAAGAACATACCATTCACTACAATGACAGTCATTTGTTGACCGGACTACTTTTTAAATTAGGTTGTTTATGATGTTATTTTAGATAAGTTAAATTACAACTCTTGTTTTTCATTGACAACTTCTTCACTTCCCTGCTTCAACAGTGTTTGAAGGTTTTCTTTCTCAAAGCGCATCAAACATCTATGAAACACCACGACTTCTAACCAGCTTTTTAAGAATATATTATCAGATCTTACCTTGTCTGTGACTGACAAGAAGAAATGTGTGCAGCAAGTGACAAGAAAACTTAAGTTAAAGGAAATAAGCAGAGGTGTGTGGAGCTACTATCTTCATTCCCCGCCCCCATCCTCTCTCTCCTTCCATGTAGAGCGTGTCTTTTATTCTCAAGTGTTGTTTGATTGCACATTGCACTGCTTCCTCACTTCAAAGAGAGCAGCATACAGAAAAGTATGAAAAAGATTTGTGAGTGTGGGCAAGTAGGAGGAGAAAATTGATTAAATAGTGTGATATTGTCTACCTTAACACACACACACACACACACACACACACACACACACACACACACACACACACACACACACATATATATATATATATATATAGATAAAATGTTAAAAAATATTTATTTTAAAACAAAAGTTAAAAAAATTGCAGAAAAATTCTCATCTAAAAATTATAGATGGTTGGCGGCATAAACAATCAGCAAAAATCCGCACATTCAAAACCGAAAATCTTTCTTTTTTGCATACAGGAACTGAGTGTGGTGCCGCACTCTGAACATGTTCATGTAAGTTTCGCAAGAGATGATTAATCGTGCTCGTAGGAATCAACCTCCGAGTGCCGTGGCAAACCAGTAAGGCTGTAAAACCACCGATATCCATATCTATCCTTTCATTTCACTGTTACTCATATCTTCTTTTCATTCACAATCTTTCCCAAAACGCCTCTCTCCCTCCCTCACTCTCTCGGTCTTTCTCAGGTGTCGCCGGGGTTGGTTTACCATATCGTACAGTCGGTGAGAGACCCGTAAAGAAAAAATCCCCCAACACCCTCTTGAAACTCTCGTCTATGATTCAATATTAACGGAATTTAAACAGTATTCAAATGTGAGTCAATGAGCTCCCAGTTGTTTTCTTGTAAATTTGTGAAAACAATGGCTTTGTGTGATCCTCAAAAAAATAAGATAACGAGTCTCATGTGATCATCAAGGCTGCAGTTATTTAATCAAAAATAGTAAAAACGGTTATATTTTTAAAAATGTCTGTTGTTTTCCAATTTAATATTTTAAAATGCAATTTATTGACTGTAAAACTGTTGTGCTGCTATTTTTGTGGAAATCATGATACGTTTTCAGGATTCTTTGAAGAACAGAAAAAGCAGCATTTATTTTAAATATAAATCTTAATTTAAAAAAAAAACACTATAAAATGTCTTTAACTTCACTTTTGTTCCTTTTAACTCATCCTCGCTGAATGAAAGTATTAATTTCTTTAGAAATAAATAAAACATACTAACCACAAACTTTTGTACTTTTACAACAATAATTCCAGTCAACACAGAAATCAGATCAACTTCAGTGTTTAATAATCACACCCGAAAAAAAGGACATTAAAAATAAAAATACACTTTTAACAGGCTACAGTCGTCACAACCAATGCAATATAATCTCTTTCCTCTAATCCTGCAAATCAATGTGCTAATAAAATTTTCATCCCATTTTTCCCCCTCTCATCCTTGTGTCGTATCACCCCTCTCCCTCGCTCCAGGTGCTGGGGAGGGAACCCAAACGTGGGGGTTTTTGCTACAAACCTGAGTCTTAATTACTGAGTTCATGAATTAGACAAAGCCACCGAGGCTTGATTGAGGATACCTCTGGTTTGAATTGCTTTAAAGTACAAAAATAAAGAGTGTGACCCCGCACGCCTATTCTTAAGTGGACAGTTCGAACGCCCCGCTCCCAGCTCCTGTTGCTAGAGAGTTCTGGGCAGTTAGTGTGGAGTGCTAGTGTGATTCACATGGTCCTCCGGTTTACCGACAAGGACTCCTCAGTTAGGTGAAGCTTTTATAGAACTAAACAACACCTCATAATGACACGCACAGGCCGTTTTGTTGGGTAGGCCTACACTTTTGTATTTGTACAGTGGGGTGTTCTGAAGGTGGGCTCAAATCAAACCACAAAATAGAGTAAATGCTCTAGTCTTGATCCGAATTCAGTCCAAACCACATTATGATTCTGATGGCAATATGCCTCTCTGAAAGAGGGTGGCTGGCTGTGCAAGACCATCAAATGCCTCAAATGGGTCTCAATTCAAAAGAGTCAAATATGCAGTCACGCTTTCACCTGCATAGTTTTACTACAAAAGTAGGTGCTGAATGCTATATTTACTATGAAAGCATGTTGTGTAGCGCCTATTTCCTTTGCATATGCTCTGTGCTATGTTATGCTTCACCTGTCCCACCAAATCCTGTGCTATAGCAGATAGATATGTCTATATTAATATGTCCCTTGTTCTACGCATTCCCTTTAATATTAATTCAATTTGTTAAGTACACTGTCCTCACTTATAGACTTTTCCTTCCGATCAAGTCGAGCGGTATTTCAAATAAATAGAGTGGAAGGGTGTAAAGGAAAAAAGATGGAGCAAAAGAGGTATCGAGAGGGTTGAGAGTGATTGGTTGGTGCATTGGTACACTAAGCATTCGCAACAGGGCGCATTACACCCAGTGATATGGATTTCAAATCTGCACACATGGAAGTTGTCTAAATTTATTCATGATAAAGAATAAGCTCTGCTTTATTAAGGAGTTTCATCTGTGATAGAATGTAAAATGGTGCTGTGCTTTCTGGATTGACTCTGTCAACAAGTATTGATAAAGACAAGAAGAAAAAGCCTAAGGCTAATGTAACGCTTCCGTGTAGTGTGGCGTGTTTTTTCTCTGTAGAATGTTGACAAAATGCTTGTAATGAACAACCAAATAAAGCTGAGCTGTAACACAATGCTGTCAGAAAACAAAAAAAGCATCTCCTCACTGAATATAACCAATATATCAGAGATTTTTGCAAACCGATTTGAAAACATGCTTCAAAATGGACACAAACTGAGCCGTTTAAGATCGTGTGGCCCATGATGAGTCTCTGACTTGAGGTTTCATGGGGGATACAAGCACACGCTCAATCTCAAGTGTCTTTATAAGCCTCAAACAGGAAGAGGATGTGACATGGGTACGCAAACCACAAATCTGAGGGTAGGGAAAAGGTAGAGCAGGAGGAAAAAGGAGGGAAAGAGATGAGAGGGAGGATGATGAGAAAAGACAAAGACATACACACACAGAGTGGCTCAAGAGTATGGTTGTGGTACCCCAAAACCTGGCCTATAAAGCGGTCTACCTGTGGGTGATTGGGTTGATGGCCCATGGGGGCCTGTGGGGTAGCTGTACCCTCCATACTGGTATGGAGCAGGGTGCGGGCGGGGCGGGCGTGGGGCCAAACTGCCCAAACGGTGGGGCAGGAAATGGGGTTTGGGTGGGGTATGGGCAAGCAGAAGGATTAAACGCAGGTCTGGGAGCGGTGTAGCCTGCCGATGGAGGGAAGGGAGCACCCTGGCTGGGGTAGGGCTGAAATGCTGTGCTAGGGTTAGTGGTGCCCGCTGTGGAGGCTGAGGGGGGGGCAACAGGGTAAGGGGAGTAGGGGAGAGCAGAACTGGAGGCATTGGAGTGTGCATTGATTTTGGAGCTCTGCTGCTGCTGAGGCTGTTGCTGAGGCTGCTGTTGTTGCCACGGCGATGAAGATCCAGCATCCTGATTGGCACAGGGTTGTGATGTCATAGTAGCATCGACTAACCCTTTGCTTTTTTGGCAGAGAATTTCTTGCAGCTTTTCAATGCGCACTCGTCTCGTGTGAGCAAGAGAGCGGAGGGAAAGGAAACGTTCGAGGAAGGAGTCCAGTGATATCGAACCTTCCAGAAACTCGTCTGCTAGAACCTGAGAGAAAGAGATTATAACATTTTTACAACATTACAACATTATGTAATGCTTCGGAGGTCATTAGTTCATAAAACTACAAATACAAATTAAAACACAAACTTTACATTCAAAAGTTTGGAAACACTAAGACTTTATATTTTTGAAAGAAATTGTACCTTTTATTCACCTTAGATTAATTAAATAAATCAAATGCTAATAAATTAATCAAAAATACTGTATTATTCAAGATCTCTGTTCAAATAATCCTTTTAAGTCAAGATTTTCTTTACATGTCATTACATGTTTTTCTTTAAGTTCACAACTGCTTTAAGTTGACATAAAAATGTAGATTGGTCTAATTTGAAACCAAAAAGTATGACTGATTGCCCATTGACCAACCGTTGGTCATACTAGTTCTTAAGACATAGTCTTAACATAACGGCTATGTTTAAGCAATTGGCAACAGAATTGATGGCTTTGCCATAAATTACATGACATTTCATTAAAAAAAAATTCAAACATTTTTGATTATAATAAATAAGATTCTAATTCATTATAGTTTAATTGCTATTTTGGCTATTTTGATATTAAATTAAATGCTACAATGATGAACTGAAGAATGCAATTTATATTAAAAAAAGTCCCGGTGTTTCCAAATCTGGTAGTGTATATGAAAATACGCTGTATGAGTACATCAATTTAAATATACAGGAACTAATTATTTTTTATGTCATTACATTCATTTTCATTATGTTAGACTATAACATAAATATGTCAACATTATAAACTTACAGATAATTATAAATTAACCAGATCATTTCAATGCAAAACAGCAAGAGAGCTGTTTTTTTTTGGTTTTTCATTGGTTTCACAGCCATGCTTTGATAATCCAGACAGTTTCACCAGCAGTGAAAATGCAACCATCAAAATAGAAAAAAGAAAATACAAGTTGATCATAAAAAAGATGTTGACCCACCTCTGATTCTGCCTCTGTGTTGGCGCCCTCTGTCTGCAGACGAGACAACAGACCCTCCGGAGACACCTGCCCCATGATACCATCTGCAAAGTGGGACATGGAGAGAGAGAAACAGAAGTGAGAGAGAATTGATACATAAATAGGTTGGCTTGGAACAGAGTTAGAAACTGAAAAATGAAAATGGCTATGCAAACAAATCAGTTGGCTAGATACAGTAAGTGTAATCATTTTAAACCAAGGAAAAAACTGTAATGAATGAACAGAGAAAGAAAGAAAGAAAGAAAGAAAGAAAGAAAGAAAGAAAGAAAGAAGAATGAGACTACAGAGAAGAAAGAGGTCAGGCACATAGTTACTGTGTGATGTAATGTCACAGATGCAAAAAAAGTGGGGGAGGAGAATGAGTGCCTGAACAAAACAAGCTCACATTACAGCACTGTATGACAGGCATATGCACAAATACAAGATTTTCTGGTCGAACAACATGCTCTATTTAGAAACCCAGTAAGAATTCCTGTGTCTGTTCAAGGGTTCATGGTTGCAGGGTGCCCAAAGGTACAGTGAAAACTGCCACTGCACTTGAACTGTAGTCTTAACAAAAGTCAAAAGAACACTTTCATTTTAATTTCTCTTAATCATTGAGCTTAAAGCAGTGTTAACAATGGAGTCTTTCAAAAAAAGTTAATTTGCATGAACTCGTTCTATTTTTCACACTGCCTAAGCTTTCCCTTTTACAATATTCAAAATTAGTTTCCATCAGGGCTTAAAAAAAAAAAAAATCAGTTCACTCCGAGCAGAATCAGTATTTTAACATATTTTAATCCATGCATTCCTCTTGTAACATTACAGTTCCAAAAACGGTTTGATTAGAATAAATACCAGTGAGTTAAGATTATCTTATGTTTTTTTGCTTATACTTTATACCAGAACTTGAATAGAACTTTATACTGAATAGCTTTATACAAGAGCTTGTAACTCCAGAGTATCCTCAAACTGTCAACAAAACCTTATACAGCAGCTCCACCCGCCTCAATCGTGAATGAAGTGCTGCACACATTTTGGAGACCGACTCTGCTTGTTTGAAGAGCAAGGGTAAATAAAGAACTGGTTCTTTGAATAAGTGAAGTGTTTGGGTCAGACACCCCTTGTCTCTTCACTTACATTTATATCCTTTCTAATGACTTTTATTACTTTTATAAAATGAATAATCAATGATTATCAATTCAATGTAACCCTTTCTATATTCAATAAGATTCAACTATATGTTCACTGTGTAGTTTAATCAACTTTCTCAGGTATATTCTGAATCCTGCTGATCAAAAGGACCCTGATGGGAAAGTGGAGTTCATTAAAAGTTCAATGGAAGTCTTCCCACATGCAGGTGTCAAGGATCTGTTGGTACCTTACCTCATTGGTTCCGGGAGGGGGTCAAACCATTTGTGACTTCAACCAGTTTTACAGAATTGTACCTCTTTTTAAGAGGCAGTGTAGAGAAAAAAATCTCTGATAGCCGAGGCACTCCTTAATTAAAATGTCTTTATTAAAGAAATGACATGTCCTAAAAGGACAACTACCTTCTTCAGGGCATAATGAAGCAGATAAAAACAGATCTTTATAATAACAAACACACACAGATAGAGGCAAACACACAGGTGCTAGCAATCAGTACTGAGGTCTGCGGGTAATTGGTAGGACACGCCTCTCACAAGATTCTCAGTGCTAAAGCTAGTAATTGCAACAAAAACAGAAACATAGACATCAGATAGCATGTTTATATATATATATATACGTCTTGAATTAAAACTGTACCTCTTTTTAGTTATATTTCTTTAGAGAATAGAATGAATGTTATTTTGTACTTCTTTCTGTGGAGAGAATGTTTTTTACAACATGTTTTGCCGTGTCCTGTTGATAGGGAGCTCAGGCCTCTTTGACCCTGAAGAAGATGTGGTTGTGTGTGTGGTTGTGTGTGATGTGTTCTGTGCAGGTCTCTTGGAGCTATTAGACAATTCTGCTCTACACCCAGACCAACAGACGCCTGTTTACGACTTCCGAGGTCAACACCAACACCAATTTAGGGGTTTTGCGACAACCATCCAGACTAAACAACAACATTCTTTCTATCCATACGTGAAATTGTTTAGACTTTATGTTTTTTTTAGCCAATCTGGGGTAGCCCATCTGTTTGTAATGATGCAATCAATGTCCTTGTAACTGGTATAATTGGGGTGAAAATTGTGTGTAAGGTAGAGTCTGGCTTGCGACCTCCTCGAGAGACTCTGACGCTGCCTCAGGTGCAGACGTTAATGACTGACAAAACACACATCTCAGACTCACTGGTGAAAAGCCTCTTAAACTCAATGATTTTGGTGTGTTAATAATATAATGACACACACAAGTGCCAAATACTAACTTTGACAACATGGTGTTTAATTGTTTAAAAGATAGGACCTACATTTTTTTCCTGAATAATAGCGGTTCTACACTAACATGCAATTTTTTGCTGGTCTCTAAACACTGGATATTACCTGCCATTAATTTTCTTAATACTTTAATGGTTGGTGACATATATTCGGAAAAACTCCTGAGATCCAAATAGCTAATGCCGATGACTTACCTATGATGGCTTGACAGCTGGGCACGGACATTTCACTCACGTTGGATGCGTCAACATCACATTTTCATAGGCACTACTATTTGAATTCATGATTGGTTGACTGTCAAATTAAAATATTAAATAGAACGATACAATAACATTATTAACCAGTTAATGGTAATTTTAAGTAAGTGTTTCTGTTCAGAATGATTTAACTTGATTTTGTTTACGTTCCTGTTAAAATTTTGTTTGTTGTTTTTGTCTTTGTTCCGTGAACCGGTTCAGAGCACTGGTTTCCATATATTGCACTCACTGATACACTTTTTAGTTACAGCTGAACAGAAACTTGTATAACAAAAAAGGAAGAAAAGAAAAAAGATCGAAAATTAAGTAAAATATAAAACATGACAAAAAATAAGGTTACTGTATAAAAAAAAAATCTGAAAAGAATTACGAACGAATTACGAAAACACTATGCATTTTATGATACTCCTAAATTGTTTTTGTTTTAATTAGAAAAATACAAAAACACATTAACAACATGAGTAATTTCTACTCAGTGCAAAACTACTAGCTTCTCTTTCTTGGTTTCAGAAAACTTGCTCTGAAAATCAATCAATTTCCCCTTCATTTTACATCAGTTTACCCAGTATTCACTCCCACATTCTCTTTGAAACTTTTACTTTCCCCAAAATCAGTCCCTCTTACCTCTCAGGACACAGTGCTGTTTGTATTTGTCCCTCACTTCCTCCAGTTCAGTGTATTTCTCCACCAGTCGCTCTCTGTCTTTTTCAAGACGAGGCTTCATGTCCAGGTTTTGCTCGGCCAGACTGCGGTTGGCAGCCAGAGCCATCTCCCTCTCCAGCTGAATGTTCTGAATCTGAAAAAAGAAAGAAAGATGACAAAATCTGCATTGCTACAGACATTATGACGTCCACAAGGACAATCCATCCTCAGCAGAACTGTCAAGACTGTAATGTTTACTCAATGATGCTGTTAGTGCGGAGTAGACAAGTGGTCTAAGTGATGATGAGATTACCGAATTCAATGTGATGTTTTATGCTGCCTTCACATGCTATGTGAAATTTCCTACTTTCCTAGAAGGAATAATGGAGGACACCAGGTTTATTCTTGCCTATTTATTGGTGAAACCATATACGGGTATATACAGAACTTCTTAAGTTGAATTTACTACTTTTAAAAATATTTTTTAATACCAGCGCGACTTCAAGCAACAACTGTAGTGGCATAAATTAAATCTTTCCAAATGGAATAACATATTGCATCACATTGTAACGAGGTCATTAAAACTTAACATCAACACTGGATTCAATTTGGGCCTTGAAAAATAAAAAGAGGAAGCAACCAGGTAATAATTAAGTGCAACTTTCCACTGTAATTGCGACAGATTTGACTGCCTTTAACATTTGGCCTATGTTGACCAGTCATTGGCATGTCTTCTCATTTGGCCCTTAGTAGAATAAAGTGCCTTATTAATAAAGTGCAGAATATCTCATTAAGTGCCATTATACACCAATCGGTTCTCTGCAAACACACTTCCCTATACCAGGGGTTTTCAAACCTGTCCTGGAGGACCCCCAGCCCTGCACATTTTGTATGTCTCCCATATTTGACACACCCACTTCAGGTCTGGCAGTCTCTGCTAATGAGCTCATGAGTTGAATCAGGTGTGTTTGATGAGGGAGACATGCAAAATGTGCAGTACTAGGGGTCCTCCAGGACAGGTTTGAAAACCACTGCCCTATACAACCTCCACTTTAGCTACAACGTAAATCCCCCTTTGAAATGCTGGATATAGGCTCTCTGAATGGCAGATACAGGTGATAAATATGTCTAACATTATACGTTTTAAATTATCAAAGCTACACGTTACGGTGTGATAGCTCAATATTACGCTCTATGCCAGCGTGCTCCACTCAAGATCCGCTCACCGGTAAAACAATGTTCGCTCAAATCCGCTCATAGCCTACATGACATCTGTACTGTAGCCTACTATACCCGCTGTAGCCATTAAACAATGTATTTTGTTTCATATTTATGTTTAAATATTATAATGTTATTTTTAAATAAAAAAAGCACAGATGAGTAATATGTCAAAGACATAGGGTCAGAAATGATTTTCACATTTTATTTCGTTTTATAGAAAGCCTTTCTTTAAAGTAGCTAAATAAAGTTTTGTATGAATTGTATCTATTTTAATCAATTTCATCAATCAATTGCCTGGATTTAATAAATAAGAAGCAAATAAGATAATAAAGCAGACAATAATCAAGGCACAGGAGCGATAACATGCGTTTCACATGAACTGGAGCGCGTCTCATAAATAATCCACAACTCAGCAGGCTACTTGCCCCACAGACACGAGAAATATATGTAAAGAAAGCTTGAAATTTCCACTTTTAAACAAAACAATTCAAAACGAAAAGAAATAGGCAAGCAAAGTGCGTGCACGGTTCACGCAAGCAGCTCATGATACTCAATGCTGCGCGCTTCTTTATGGCAACTTCTGAGGAATTAAGTTGCATACATTTTGTTTTTGCACTGGTAAATGTGTAGCCATTTTGCACTTTGACAACCAGATTGAGATATAGGCTATATTTGATTATTGTGTATATCGGTTAGTTTACAAAATCAAATAGTTTTTGCAATTTAAATAACTGCGACTCACAAATAAACCTGAATTTACCCTATACTCACCCTATACTCTTTGATAGTATACTCTCGCGGCTGTTGCCAACTACTGGCCTAAGCCAGTCTTTAAATCTTGAGTCCTCCAGCCATAGGTCCGAAAACTTGGATTTCCCCATGTTTTAATCACTGAATGGAAGCGAGTACGTGTTTGTTAGCAAGCCAGCAGGGTACCCAGTTTGTTTCAATGCACACGCAAACTAACTCTACCTCACATGATATCACTCAGGTCCTACTCTCAACATATAGCTATCCACGCAAATTTAAGGAGACAGGTCTGCACTTAACACAAATTGAAAATGTATCTAAATAAAACTGAGCTTGGAAATGTAATACCTCGTCAGATGACGTTTATTACTTTTTAATAGCCTTAATTTTGGCTAATTTGATTTACTACCTTTTACAACCCCGCGGAAACCCTGCATATAAACATTTACCACGCTAGCTAGAATTTTAGAATTTCGGTCAAATAGGCCCCGTCCCAAATGGCACCCTAAACACTCGCGGCCTTTGACTGTTGGGAAGAAGATTGCTACGGAGCTCGATTCAGCTCTAAAGTGTGCATGAAAGGGCGAATATTGACCACAAAGGGGACACTCGCGAGCACCCTCCTGACACCTAAAATGACAACCCTACGGTATCGTGGACTTAACAGACGCACACACGCCCATTGTAAGTTCACAAGACCGCAAAGTGCATATGAAGTGTGCCATTTGGGACAGGGCCATAAAGGCTATTTTTGCTGTGTATAAGACATATAATATGCTTCAGATGATTTATGTAAATATGCACTACTTCAATGACAAGGTGATGTCGCTGTTATGGAAAAAAACGAATAAAGAACAGCAGTTCGGGTACAAAATTATCTCAGAGTTTCCCAGTAGTAAATAAGACTTGAGAGGGCGTTTATGTCCAATTTTTTTACAAGGAAATTCCAACAGCCCATGAAGGGAACATTAATTGTGCTGTGGAAATTAAGGTAACATGTCTAGAAAAGCAATACATACAATTTAAAAGAAATGCAGCAATGATTATTCACTTTTATAGCTCAGTCTCTGGACTTAATTTTATTTTTTGATCAAATCATTTTAGAAGGCAAATTACAGGTCATCGAAATACTGAGGAGAATGACAACATATACCTCACATTTATTATGGAAGTACAAATCATCATTCACAAAAAAAAATTTTCCTCTGCCAAAGCTCTGACATATAAATTTTATGTTCATGTATAGTCAGTGCATAATATAGTGTAAAAGTAGGTTTTGCGTTTAAGATGCAAGGCCTTTTAATCGATTAACATTAGACACACCAACATTAATCGTCAAACTTTAGATTTGAGCGGTATGGCAAACAAGTAAGAAGTTTAGTAGATAAGACTCGTCTATTCCAAAAAACCTGGAATATGGTGCACGAGTGTTAAGGACTTCTGCTAAGACACCATTCACTTTCATTGCATTGAAGAGAGGAGCATGAACACCCATACTAACATCGCCTTTGATGCTCCACAGCGGAAGGAAAACGATACGGGTTTGGAACAACATGAAGGTGAGCAAATAATGACAGAAATATTTACAAAGATTCATCATCTTCATCTTACCTCATCAGACTCCAGTGCCATAGACTCCACCCGCTCCGAGTTGTCCAGTAAATTCTGCAACTCGGACTGGCTGAGATCTTGAAGCTTCTCCATTGATTTGCTGGGACAGCTGAGGATCAACAACAATGTTTACTTCTCTTTGTTAATAATTTACTTATTACATTACAGCTCATCATATTAATAAGGACAGCATGCCATTGACATCTCATGTGTGCCATGGAAGAAAGTATGTAATACAGGTTTGGAACAACATCAGTAGCCTAAATACTGGCAGAATTGTAGTTATTGGGTGAACGATTATTTTAGATTGAACAATGCTAGCAGTGTATACTTAACGTTAGTGAGTGTAACTGTTTGGATATCAAACCACTAATGCAATACTGATAGATCATCGGAACCCCCTATGTCAGTCATCGGTCATTCAGACAGTGCATGTAACAGTGGACTACTTTAAGTATTGTGAAGAATTATGCTATTGAAAATAAGATAAACTCTAAGTGCTTGTTATATTTTAAAGAATACACCAATACTTACAAGGTACAAGCAAATCAAAGTCCTCTCCGCAGGGTGCTCATGGAAAAACATCAAACTTAATTGGAAGCGAGTGACGTCAGGATGTAGACGGAAGCGCTGAGACTGACAACTACCTCGCGAGCTTCTTCAGGGTTAAAACCCGCTATTAGCGAGAAACATATACGAGACAGTATCGATACCAGGTGTCGCGCGTTATTTAGCGCGGTAGAGTAAAAATATGAAACGTTACACGAAATGATTCCCGGAGACTGGAATCTCCCCGCGGTTAGCTGGATGGCTAGCTTACTTAAAAGAGAGCAGTTGGGCAATGCAGGTTGCTATTCAATACAAAACGGCGTCGGACGAAATAACAACTCAGAAAGACATAATAATATGTCCCCGGTAATATCGCATCGATGTCATTTCGACCAAAACAGTGCAAATATGGGTTAATTAACGGTGTATATTCCTATTCTTAAGGGAAAGTTTCACTTCTCGTTGACAGATATCGCGGCCATCTTTGGATGAGACCATTGTTGATTTTGCCTAGGGATGTAAGATATGTTTAAAATACCCTAAAAGCACAACTTACCTTTAATGTCTGGAAAATCACATATAGTTTTAGAATATTGCTTGCATAACTATATTAATATTTAATAATGCATATAATTTTCGTAATATTTTCGTGAAAATACCATTATGCTCCCCCTATTTTGACATTACATGGTGAGGTCCTACATTCAGCGGCTCTGAAAGGGAAACCCCGATGTGACGGGAATGTTCCATGTATGACATGGCAGTAGGGTTGGCCATAATATTTCACCACACAGACAACATATATTTGTTTTTATATAAAAGTTTAATATTGCAGTAAGATTTTGGGTTTGAATAACTGATTTGTATATTTACATATAGAAACACTAAAGAGACACCCATAGTAGAAAATGTTAGTGCTTGTAGTTGCAGGCACTGTAAAAATGCATGTTTTCATTGTTTTTTTGCATTTTTGATTACAGTTTTTATGAATGTATGAGTTTTCAGGCTTTCATTACCAAAGACATTTTTTTACTTTAATTAATCAGTATATAATTACTGTAATCAATCAAAATTAAGCAATTAAATACAGTATATTGCAAGCTACTGTCTCCAGTTTCACAAAAACTTCCAAATCTGTATGTTTGACAATATATTGTAAATTCACATTTTTAAGAAAGAAAAAAACACAATAGCAGTGATAATGTTAGAGAGCGGTCTAATTAAAATTGCTCCTACATGAAATGAACAAAGAGAAGTGTTTCGTGAATGAACATGTGATCTCAGTGTATTCTCAGTCCTTTAAATGCAGAAAATGTTAGGAAACAATGAAGAACCAAAGCTGCAATATCATAAAACAACAGCTGCCCAGAGATCGTTTTGTAAAAATTCTGTCAAAACAAAAAAGAGAATTAATTTTAGTTTATGGTAAACATTAGTTTATATTTAGCAAAAACATAACAGTATTCAATAATATGCAGTTTTTGGCATAAATACATTCTCCATTAATGCTGAATAAAATAATGTGTCACAGCACAGAACATTATGTATTATACTATTTTGTAATGTACTGATATACAAATATTGAAGTTAGTATAGGGGTATTGTCATTTTTGTTTTGTTTTTTGTATAACTGACTAATGGCAGGATCAATCAATAATTTAATTATATAACATTGCACTTACTTGAAAATCCTGTTCTAGGCAGCTTAATTCTGAAAGTTCATGCTTGCAAGGAGGGAGGACTGGAGGGGTACTTGCAGTATAACCATACATAACAAGACCAATCAGTGTCCCCACCAGGCCAGCAATACCAGAGATTAGACTGGTTTTTAGCTTATAGGGAGAAAACCCACATAATTGTTTATTACTGTATATGTGGAAATAATCCACATCCCAAAAAGAAATATCTAATGTAGTTACTTGAATTTACCAGTGCTCTCCTAGGAGTTCTTTCAGATGCCATTCCAAAGGATCCAGCCATCACAGTCTAATTGGAGAAAAATAAAACAGATCAAAATTAAAAGAAAAGGTTGTATTGAACATTAAAGTACCTGTCATAAAAAGGTCCCTGGGACACGATGCTAATTATATATAGTAGGTGTGTGTGTGTGTGCTTGTTTATATTACATTACACTGTGGGGACCTAATGTCCCCACAGGGATAGTAAAACCTGAGATCACCATTCATAAACATACTAAATTATGTTTTTTTTTTTATGTAAAAATGCAGAATGTTTCTGTGATGGGTAGGTTTAGGGGCAGGGGGCAGTGAAAGGGGATAGAATGTAAAGTTTGTACAGTATAAAATCCATTACACCTATGGAGTTTCCCAACAATTCACCAAAACAACGTTTGTGTGTGTGTGTGTGTGTGTGTGTGTGTGTGTGTGTGTGTGTGTGTGTGTAAATCAAATCATTAGACTGACAATCATTCAAAACATAGCAACTACAGTATCTTAGTTTTTAAATAAACATACCACAGAACCAATAAAGAGGGGGAACAAAAACATATATTCCAAATCAATGCTGATGCTGTAAATTGGTACAGCCAGGAGGAGCTGGAACAAACCTAGTAATATTGTCATAACCTAGAGAGGGGAAAACACATGGTGAGGGAGAAAAAAATGTATTAAACAAATGTTCAACAACAAAACATCTCAAAGAAAACTGTTACGGTGAGTAAGATCCCAAGCTACCATTACTGTCTTCCTTAATGACAAAAAAATGGCACACATCCACTTACTGCCACCACTTCAGGGTCATGAAACTTGAACAGACGATGAAATACGGGATGATCTGAGTCAGCAGTCTGTGTTTGAGTGCTTGACATCTTCAACAGCCAGCTAAAAGTCAACCAATACTGAAAAATAGGAACATTTCCAAGTTCAGTTAAACAATTATAATGGCTCCCCTGCAGTCTGAGTTAATAGTAAGAGAGTCAGTATGAAACATGATCTGATCCCCCTGGATTAAAGGAACGTTTGCGGGAATACAGATGCTGTTGGAGGAAAAACATCTTCCAGGGAGAGGAAGTGGGCGGACATAATACAGAAAATGTGGCTGGAGAGAAGAGCAGCACAGCTTGATACAATTTTGATTACTCAACAGCACTGCAGAGGAAGAGGGTTAGAAAAAAACTTTAGTACACTACGTTCATTTCCTTGAGAGGGCTGGACTACCCAGATGTCCAAAACAGCGCCTTCCTTTTTATTTATTTGTTTACTTATTTGTAGCATACAGCATAAAGTCACAAATAGGCATGATTACCATTGCAAACTACTACACAATTCAAGTGCACTTTTTTAGTTTTTTTTTTAAAGTTTTTTTCAAACATGATCATAAAAAACACTAATATAATAGTATGGTTGTGTTATTTAACTATGTCTAATCAATTGTAATTTCAATAGAAATATTGTACGACCTCCTCACCTCGAATGTAGTTTCTGTGAATCCTAGAAAGCTCGTGGCAGAGAGGAACAGAGCTGTTTATGAAGTGATCGAAACCGCTTAATAAAAGTGGAGGAGGGGGCTGGACAGACCCCTTTCCTTTGCGATGCTTAAAAAGTGCAAGGGAGGGTCTAACTCGTTTTGTATTCCAGAAAAAAAGGTCCAGATTTTATATTTGGAATTGAGTAACAGTTACTCGCTCGACAACAGAAGACGAAAACGGTCCTGCCAGCACACTACAAACAAACAGAATCCTTGCAGACTTTTTAGGTCAGCCTGTCTCACGCATTCAAGAGGAATTTCACTCCGCGTTGTACATTCGAGTTTGTTGTGCTTAAAAGAATCTGACATAACTCAACTGTAACTTCAAAAACGCATTTGTCGCATTTACAAACTTAACCCACTTGAAAAAAGAAGGATGACTTTGACAGTTTCGACGGACCTGTCAGTGAACACTGGCCCAAGTCAGGTAGAGGAAAAGCTGGAAGACAAACAAAAAGCTCTGCGGGACAGCATCGAGAAGGGGGAGCCCAAAATATTCGGGGTGAGTGAACGTCGTGTTATGCATTCGTTAATCTTAAAGGGCTCCGCACAGATTCTCACAATTGTTCTGGCAATTTCTTTTCAGTGATACTTTCATTAATGAACAAATGTATTCTGTCACCCCCCCCCACAAAAACGGCATATGATGGTTAGGTTTGTTAAAACCAGCACTTGACAAGCTTAAACCAGCTCATGGCCAGGGCCATCTTAAACCAGCTCAAACCAGCTGTCATGCTTCAAAACATATCTAACCAGCATATGATATGCTGTTTTTTTTAAACAGGAGGAGAAAGACAAATATGCTGGCAAATAAATAATATGTACAAATTTTTATAGAATATAATCTTAAAGGGAACATGCACAAGCATAAACCTTTAAAGTAGAATTTTATTCAACTTTGAATTAGTAAATTCTAGCCTGGATGTCAGCCGAATTTAGGCCCGCCCGCAACATTTTCATATTCTGACTAGAATTGAGTATGACCACGTCAGGCTAAGTAAATTCTATATTTCCAGTATAAACATTCATAGGAGTTCTGGCCCTCTGTCCATTTTTACCACTGTAAATCACTTAACATTTTGCCTACTAGGCCAATTAAATATACCATACAAGTATTTATTTTTTATGTTTAACAATATTACCTCATTATAAAACAGATAATTCCTGTTTTGGCTTCTGATTGGATATTGTATTCCAGTGTTAAAGCTGCAGTCCATAACCAAAATTCAATCCAATCCCATTTTTGAACAAGTACATAACCACTCAATGTTCAAAGCTATCTTTTTACCTTAACCCTGATTTACAACGGTAAACTTGTAATAATGTGTTATACGGTAATTTGATTGGTACTAGCTTTCCGTGGGAAATTCGAGCATGGCACTGTTTGTCTTTGCGGCGTTACGTAACCTCTGTATGCATAAAGAAGGAGTCCAGCCAGTAGGGGATGCTGCGGGTGGCGAATCATTTATAGCCTTTTCTCACAGCAGCGGGAATAATTAAACGTATAATTTTGATGGCAGATTGTAATCCAGAAATGTCAAAACTACAATCATCAGTGACAACTGGAGATTCACCTGAGGTCAAAAACAAAAAATTTGACTGTATGGAAATTGAAATGTACACACTAAATAGGCCTACACGTATTCACACAATGCTGATGTTGTTAACATTAACAATTTGAGAACAAAGTATAACAATAATAATAAGTTGCACGGTTTGATGTGAAATGAGCTAAGCGATCGTTAGATTTAATCTCCGTTGGTAGCACAATTTATTGTAATGACATTTTTTCTCAGTTGGTCAGAACAAAAAGTTGTAGACATGTTACTTACTTGTTCAGATGACAAGCCGATGCACAACCAACTTAAAGAAGAAAATACCTCAAAACTTACCGACTTAGCATTAATGGGGGAAAAATGTGTTTCCTTAAAGGGTTACTTCAGTGATTAGCATTAAGCTTTGTATCAGTAGAAACCCAGGAGTATATTCAAATGATCGTACTTTCCCCCCTCATATGACCCTGAGACGAGAGAATTATGTATTTAAGTTCTGGAAAAATTCCTCCGATGACGGAAATATCGTCATTTTGCGTCATCGGAGGAGTTTTTGGCCAGAGGCTGAAGACTACAGCCAGCAGGAGGCGCTGTTTCCGCATGTTTTCAACATCGCACCCACAGCACTCGGCTTGGGAGCTGCAGAGATTCACGTAAACAGAGCTGTGGAGAGCAAAGTGAGTGTTTCAACTTTTCAAATTAATTCCTATGAAAGTTAAGCTTCCAAAGACATGATCTGAAAATGCGCCAGACTGTTCACGTGATGTGAATGCGGCCGCAGCTGCGAATCTTGCGCTTACCTCAGCTCATGTGATGAATGTAATCCGATCCTGCTGCGTTTGTGCCGTGACACTCAATCGACTCACTCATATTGAACAGACACAAACAGTTTTTAATTGTAGCGTCTCTAACTGAACTGATTTTAGTGAACGCGTGAGCAAGTAAACTAGTAAGCCGTGCCTAGAGCAGCCTCGGGCAGTTAAGCGCATTCTGGGAATTGTTGTCTTTCATCCCCATGAGACAAAAATACATTTTCTGTGTTTTCTCAGTCTAGAAGGCACCAAATTTAAAAATAATTTCATATTTCTACTACATTAATGACCGAGTTTAAATACAGATTCATCTTCCCAGTGCTGAAGTACCCCTTTAATATTTTTAGTATGATGTACATTTTTAAAAGCATTAAGGCACTGGAGACCATTCTGTATTGTGAATTAAATGGATTGCATGACTATATTCACAATTTGGCATGACACTATTGCATAAATTTGAAAAATGTGCTAACATATAAGAGCGTTTTTGTTTAAAATACTTTTAGAAGAATTACATCACAACTTAATAAGCAGCTAAAATGTCATGTCAACTGAATTATATTAGATAGACCTATGTTATCATTGTGCATCATTTTTCCTACTGAGCCATTTCTCTTGTCTCTTAGGTCTCTCAGATAGTAATAGGATTGCTGATCATCTCCTATTCTGTACCTCTGCTCTCTGCTGACACCACAATGATACTTAACTTTGGAGTCCCATGGTGGAGTGGCCTTATGGTAATGTTACATTAATAAGCCTAGGGTGTAATAGATATATAATGGATTAAGCCATTAAGGTGAAGACAAAGTATTCAGAGAAATAGTACTGTATATCCACCAACCATGGACCTATCACTTAACTATTCTTTGTGTTCCTTTTTTTTCTTCAAACAGTTTGTCATTTCAGGCACAGCTGCAATAGCAGTGGAAAAAACTCCCACCGTGAAGACAGTGAGTTTGAATTTAGAACAGAACAGACTAACACGCATTAATTTAGATTTATACAGTTTGTGTATTATAATCTAATTCATTCAAGACCAAAAATCAAATATAAATGCTCCACAACAGCAAACACATTCTGTGTAAAAGTGTATGTCTGCTAAATCTAATTCAACTGGAGGTATGTGTTTAAAAAGATAAAACATCTCTTATCTTTAGGTCTCTGTATGCTTGGCAGTCTCTGCTGTGGCAGTTATCATCTCAACTATTGCACTTATACTATACTATGTTGACATTGCTTCCAATTCAACAACCACATGCCACAGTGAACCAGACCTGTGTGACCGGCAGCATTATGCCACTGTATGTATCTCATAGAGATAAAAGTTATATTATATAATATTAAGTGTTTAAAGACAATTAAACATTTGTATATTGTAGTAAGGACTCTTTCTTCAAAACAGAGATTCAGCACAGGAGTGAAGCTATCCATCTCAATGGTCAATATTGTCCAGACAGCACTGTCCTCTGCTTTCACAGCTATACTGTATAAACAGAAGAGGGGCTTGCGGCTATGTGCAAGAGTTTTTTTTTTTTTTTGTTTTTTGTATGTTTTCTTATTGATTTTGTGTTGTCTATAGTTAATACATGGATCTGTGATTTCATTGATGATTTATCAAAGAATAACAAAGCTTGATCTTGGTCGGATTTTTTGTCAAATGTTTTGTTTCCACAGTGTTTTGGCAAAGTGAGAAATGAAAAACTTGTTTTCCTATCTGCACTTAGGAAAAAAAGTTTAATATGGAAACAATAAACTTCTCACAAACACTATGAAATGTTTTATATTTTGTAAACATTTAGGATCAAATTCAAAGTGCTTTAAAGGTAGTTTGCCAATATGCACCATTTTTTCTCTCTCTCTCTTTCTCAGACCATGAGTGAACGACATTCTGCTTAGGATGCTGATCATCCCATGTATGACATTTGTACTCCCCATGTATGACATTTCTGGATTTAAAACAGAGGTCCTTAAACTAACCTAAATCCACTTCTTATACAAATGTGGTTTATAACCAATGTGATGCTGATGTGCAAAAATGCAATGCACTGAAATGTTGTATGAATTGTGAATGGAAAGTGAATTGTATATTTTTTATCTAATATCAAAATAAACGAAAATATTTTTATTGAAGTTACATTTCAAGTTTACAGGTGATCTTTTGTGGTTTTATTTTATAATTTAAAACAGTACCATAGTATGATGTTCTGATCATTTCAGCTTCTCCACCCGCAAGCAGCTGAGCCATTTTCAAGAAACAGCTAAAGATGCATGTTTTCTGTCAACACTTGAACCATTAGCCTAACACTTACTATTCTATACTATTCTATTCTATTCTATTCTATTCTATTCTATTCTATTCTATTCTATTCTATTTATTTATTTAAATTTTTGTTTCTCGCTTCGTGAAGGCTACTGTGCTAGACTAACTGGGACTTGTTACATCACTTATTGTTGGCCTATACAGTATTGTTGGTCTGATTGCTTCTGTTGTTCTCATTTGTAAGTCGCTTTGGATAAAAGTGTATGCTAAATGATTAAATGTAAGTGTTTGCTAAGTTGATAGAAAACAAGACCGTTTCTGTTCAGGGCCATTCAGTCACAAAACTCTTATCAAGATAATTAGCTTATGATGATAAGGGTTGGCTTATGAATGTTAATCACATATGTGATATTGGCGAGTTCTGAATTTTAAGTTTAAGTTCCACTACAGGAAAGCTTGGCACACAAAATATTATTAGCCAACAGAAAATTTAATTAATAAATAAATTGATTTAAAAAAAATTATATATATATATATATATATATATATATATATATATATATATATATATATATATATATATATATATATATATATATATATATATATGTGTATGTATATGTATATATATATATATATGTATGTATGTGTATGTGTATATGTATGTATATATATATATATATATATATATATATATATATATATATATATATATATATATATATATATATATATATATATATATATATATAGTGTTTAGAAGCTAAGAACAACATATACACTTCCTATTGACCCCTTTTCACACTTCTAGGTGTCAAAGAAGGAAGTCATCATAGTTGGGTAAAGTATAAAATCCTGCAACGTTTTTGTTATATTATGTAGCCTATATGTGTAACACGTGTTACACATATACATAATATAACAAAAACGTTGCAGGATTTTTATACTTTACCCAACTATGATGACTTCCGCTTCTGAGACACGTGTTACACATATACATAATATAACAAAAACGTTGCAGGATTTATGACCGTTAGAACGCGTCATCACAGTCTGAAAATATTTATGACTTAGTACACCTCCCCCTGCCTCAAGCCCTCAACAGAATTCATTCGGTCTAACAACAGGACAGGAGGCATAGCGGAGATTCCTAAAACAAGCAATTTTTTTGGCTGAAAATATATTACACATCAGGTTCTACTAGATTTGAGGTTTGTTTCCAGTCACAGGGCAAGTGATTGTGCTTTGTTTTAAAACGAGAGGCAAGTTAAAACGTTAACGTTACAGTGCTCTCAAGCTCAGCTCCTGCGGCCACTGTCCTGGCTGTCTGCACTTGTTACCTGCAACTAGCTCAAAAACTTCTAGCCATCCTGAAGATATTAATTAGCTAAACAAGAAATGATCTTATATTGGGGAGATGAGGGGGTACGTACGGGGTTTAGGGTTTAACATTGGAGAAAGCTTAACGGCTAAATGAGAGTGTCGTCATCGTCCTCCGTTCAAATATTTATGTCAGACTAAATTAATCAGTTTCGTGTGGATTATCGCTGTAAATGTTGTATATTTGGTGTTATATCGCCACTTCGCCTGGAAACGTACAGTAGGACTGCATTTTTTTGTTGAATGTGTTTTAAAATAGCACGGATATCTCGTATTAGCTGCAAATTGCACTGCAGGGCGCCTACAACTATATTTAAGATAAAAAATAATTGTAATTTAATATTTAATTCATTACGGTTATATAATGTATCCATTCATTCAAAGTTTTAATTTGCCCTTCCACAATTTAAGGCCTTAAAAATGTCTTAAATTGGAGCAGAAAGTCTTAAATTCAATATAATGCCTTTAAATTAGGGCCTTATGATTTCTGAAATGCAGAAAACTTGAATGAAATGACAGAATCCACTCATAAAAATGGAATTTACTGTATAATGCAGAATGTCACAGAATTTGTACAAATTTAGATGAATAAATAAAAACACTTAATTTAAATTATGTCATCATTTACTAACCCTAATGTCGTTCCAAACCCTTAAGACTTTAGTTTGATTGTTTCAATTGATTCATATGGATTAGTTTCAGTGTCTCTTTATGAACTTTTTTAAGGCCTCATGGTGATAGTTGCTTAGATGGAAGGACCCATTTAATTGAAAATATCTTCACTTGTGTTCCAAAGATGAATGAAAATCTGTAAAATTTAAGTTTAAGCCACTGATCTATATAAATTATGTTATTTATATTGATCAGTGGTTTAAGCAGATCCCAGAAAACTTAAAAACAGAAAAGAAAAAAAAACTAAACAGATTTCATAAGGCATACATTTGTAATTAAAAATAATTGCCCTAAATAATGTTCCTTAGGATTTTTTTTTTACAAAGGTTTATAACAATTATAATGTAAATCTAACCTGGCAGCGATAGAAATATTTCATTAAACAATAACACAATATTTATTATTAACTGGTAAAATCTGAAAGCCAAAGAAATAAAACATTGGTATGTTTTACTTTCTTTAGACAGTATACAATATCACTCAATATTACTATTAAGTATGGTAATGCCATAAATGAGTCATACGTGTGGTGACATTCCCTTTCCTTCTAGTGGCTTTGGCTAATCTCAACTGAGTGAGAGACTCTATGAGTGTGTTGTTGTGCGGCTAGGTGGTAGCTTATATCTGAGAATCAACATACTGGTATAGTGTTACGGTCACATGATTTTTAGTCCAACAAATCTAATAATAGTGTAATGATTCGAGCTGATTCAAGTTGATGTAAGAATGGTATTAATTGAATTTGTTTCCTGTGAGCATCTCTTTTTTTTTTTTTATTTTTTATTTTAAAAGTAACAATTCAACTTCCTTTCCATCCCTCTCATAGTTTATGTGAGGCAGAGACCAGGAGAATGGCAACTTTAAAGCCCATCATCATTGATGGAGTGGTGGTCCGAGGCAAACAATTCCTGCAAACACTGGGCCAAGTGCTGAAACTTGAGTGGCTAAATAGCAAAAGCATAGAGGCATGAACTCACATACAGTGTCAATTACTTCATTGTTCGGATACTTAACATTGATAATACAGATATTGAGGCTGTATTAACAAGGAATTTAATTTTACCACAAAGAGTCCTCTAAAACAAAGAGTTCAGCTGAAAACCTCATTAGGAGCAAATTTTAGCCTTTATATATTTTTGTGAATACGGCCCCTGTTATTCAAAGGAATATCTGTGCAGACATAATATAGTAGGCTAGTGACAATGCACCTGAATGTTTTAGATACCTCTACCGGAGGTAGAACTAAACTAATTTTACTGCTAAATTAACTTAAGATTGTTAACTTAAGATTGTTAAATTAACAGATATTGTTATACACCTCAAAACCAAAAAAAGGACTAAAATATAGCCTGTCCGTATGGGAGTTAAGGTAATAAACTAGTGCCGATCAATCACACAAGTCAAGTTTCAAAGCTCTCAGAGCTTGTGTGATTCCAAGAATCCATTTCATATATGGGAGACCTTAGACATAAGGAAAAACATTGTTGGGTTTAGTTCTACCTCTGGTAGGGGTATCTCAAAAACTAAAGCACTTTTTGACTATTTGTCACTAGCCTATAGCATTATATATTTGATTCCAGACTTGATTTTTAAACAAATTTCACCTGTTCAGTAATAGCATGTAAAGTTAAGCTTTAATGCAACATTACTTCATAGGCTTGAGTTTATACCTTGCTATCTCTCAGATAAGAAGCTTGCTCTTTGAAAGAATCATTCCCAATTTTGCTTGCCGAGCTGTGGAAAACAACGATTTCATCTCACTGAGAGCCCTCCTAGCGAAGGTTATCCTAAACTTCACATTTCTTAATCCAAAAGTGTAGACAGCAACAATTCAGAATTCGTACCCAAAGTGATTTATTTATTTTTAATCTCTTAAGATGGATGCCAGTTGTGAAACCTATGACAAATTCACGGCCCTTCATACAGCATGTGAGTTGGGGAACATAGAAATGATTCAATTCCTGCTGTCAATGGGAGCATCTCCTCATCGTCTAAACCGCTTTGGAAACTGTCCAATGTACATGGCCATTAAGAACAGGTACATACAGTAGGCCTACACATGTGATCTGAAATGGGTTGTTGACTCTAGAACTGCAATAATTAGTTAATTCAGCTTACATTTTGACTTGTAATACATTTCAATTTCTGTTACATCTATCACCATTTAGTGTTGGCTCTGTCTGGCTAGAGTGCTGCAAGAGTGATGTATTTTTGTAGGTCAAAACCCAGAAATTATTTACCATTTAGCATCACCCTGAAGCCAATGAGTTTTTAGAATGGGGTTTTGGTTAAATGCATGTAGTAAGGTCTGTGGTTAACACAGGCTCAAAATATTGTCACATTTTATTATACAGCAAAAAAAAAACAAACAAAAAAAACATCCGTAGTGGTTAAATGGGATTACAGTTGTCTGGGACATTAAACGTCATCAGCCGAACAGGCAAACTCATCTACATGCTTTTACAGCCTCATTGTGTAAATTAGGCTATAAATTAGGTTTTTCAAACTTGAGGGAAAATATAAAATAAAAAAATCAGAAGCTTAATGGTGGTGACGGTGTAACGGCCACCTGTTTAATACTGTTCATGACATGAATGTTGATGTGCTTTAAGATTACTTCTTTTATGGTGTAAGTTATTGTATGCACGCTGTTCCTATGTGAGCGCGTATACAGCGCTTGAGTGAAGGCGAGAGATGGGGTACTTCTCAATCAGCTTCCTAGTTCAGTAGTCAGGGCACTGATAAGGGAGTCGGCCATTTTAAGGGCTTTCTCAGTCGCAGAATCCTTCCAGTGCACTGAAATGTTCACTCCCTAAAAAGTCCCATAATGCACCACAAAACCGAGGGTGCATCGATTACAGCATTATTTTATTATATTTTAGGATAAACATACAGTACATAGTTAGACAGGTAAATGAACTCAATCTAGCTAACATTAATAATTTATTTAAGTCTGAAATTTTGCACGGTAACAAGCAAAGTATTTAGCACAATGTACTTTACTTTAAGTAACATTTCAAGTAATGTCAGCAAGATATCAACTGTGCTGTTCATAAATACCATTAATTATTTTATACAATAAGGATGTTGTCACGTCACCGGAAATAGAGTCATCAGTATCCCAGTGTAGTGAGCCAATGTCCTTTACTGTCCTTTCAAGTACCCAAATTCATGTACACAATACAGTATGGAAAGTATTCAGACCCCCTTACATTTTTCACTCTTTGTTATATTGCAGCCATTTGTTATCCTTTAAGTTAATTTTTTTCTCATTAATGTACACACAGCACCCCATATTGACAGAACAACACAGAATTGTTGACATTTTAGCAGATTTATTATAAAAAAAGAAAAACTGAAATATCACATGGTCCTAAGTATTCAGACCCTTTGTTTTGACACTCATATATTTAACTCAGGTGCTGTCCATTTCTTCTGATCATCCTTGAGATGGTTCTACGCCTTCATTTGAGTCCAGCTGTGTTTGATTATACTGATTGGACTTGATTAGGAAAGCCACACACCTGTCTATATAAGACCTTACAGCTCACAGTGCATGTCAGAGCAAATGAGAAACATGAGGTCAAAGGAACTGCCTGAAAGGCTCTGAGAAAGAATTGTGGCAAGGCACAGATCTGGCCATGGTTACAAAAAAATTCTGCTGCACTTAAGGTTCCTAAGAGCACAGTGGCCTCCATAATCTTTAAATGGAAGACGTTTGGGGCAACCAGAACCCTTCCTAGAGCTGGCCGTCCAGCCAATATGAGCTATCGGGGGAGAAGAGCCTTGGTGAGAGAGGTAAAGAAGAACCCAAAGATTACTGTGGCTGAGCTCCAGAGATGCAGTCGGGAGATAGGAGAAAGTTGTAGAAAGTCAACCATCATTGCAGCCCTCCACCAGTCGGGGCTTTATGGCAGAGTGGCCTGACGGAAGCCTCTCCTCAGTGCAAGACACATGAAAGCCTGAATGGAGTTAGCTAAGATGGTGAAAAATAAGATTCTCTGGTCTGATGAGACCAAGATATAACTTTTTGTCCTTAATTCTAAGTGGGATGTGTTGAGAAAACCAGACACTGCTCATCACCTGTCCAATACAGTCCCAACAGTGAAGCATGGTGTTGGCAGCATCATGCTGTGGGGTGTTTTTCAGCTGCAGGGACAGGACGACTGGTTGCAACCGGGGGAAAGATGAATGCGGCCAAATATGCAGCCAAGACCTCATGCGGCCAAGACCTCAGACTGGGTCGAAGGTTCACCTTCCAACAAGACAATGACCCTAAGCACACAACTAAAATAACAAAGGAGTGGCTTCACAACAACTCCGGGACTGTTCTTGAATGGCCCAGCCAGAGCCCTGACTTAAACCCAATTGAGCATCTCTGGAGAGACCTAAAAATGGCTGTCCACCAACGTTTACCATCCAACCTGACAGAACTGAAGAGGATCCCCAAATCCAGGTCTGAAAAAACTTGCATCTTTCCCAAAAAGACTCGTGGCTGTATTAGATCAAAAGGGTGATTCTACTAAATACTGAGCAAAGGGTCTGAATACTTAGGACCATGTGATATTTCAGTTTTTTTTTTTATGAATCTGCAAAAATTTCAACAATTCTGTGTTTTTCTATCAATATGGGGTGCTGTGTGTACATTAATGAGAAAAAAAGAACTTAAATTATTTTAGCCAATGGCTGCAATACAACAAAGTGAAAAATTTAAGGGGTCTGAATACTTTCCATACCCACTGTATACTGATTCATGAGCTCGGGAGCTAGGGAACTGATTGAGATGCACCCATGGCCACTCTACCGCTGACTGCTGTTACTATATTAATGTGTTGATCTCCACTTTGATTTGTAACATTGTCAGAGTGTTTTCCTTTCCCTGTTGTGTTTATACATGCTCTTTTATATTTGAAGTAGGGACTACTACCATGGGACTACTACCAGTTTGTTTTCCTCAGGTTTTTTCCTTCTTGCTGTTTTCATCTTGGCAGACTTCAAACCATCTGATAGACGTTACAACGATTGAAGTCATGCGACCGTGGTTGTGTAGTTCTTTTATAGCTTTTTACTTCTGGCAATTGTATTTAGGCTTTCATAAAAGTTGTGTTCATTTGTTAAGATTATCACAATGTCCAAAATGTGTAAGAATCCAAAACATTTGTTAATCACAGAGCTTATTATCTGCCATACTTTGAAAAATCCTGATGGGTTTATGTTGAGGGAACCAGGGTGATGCTGACTTCTGTGATGGCCTACAAAAATATGTCATCCCTGGAGCACTTTATTGACAGCAGCTCATTTATCCTATTTTATCCAGGCTGAATTCTCACTCAATGTAATTCAAACTAACATTAGAGGGCAGAAATTAATTGTTTGTATATGCTCAGCACAAACCTGACAGTGTAGTAGTGATGGTGTTTCTTTTAGGCGTGGTGATGCTGTCAAATTCCTATGCAAGAAAGGAGTCACTGTTAAACTACACCCTGTGAGAATTGCCATGGAAATGATCCAGTAAGCATCAACCATGTTACATCTCACACATAACGGTCGCACAACATTTTACTGCAAAATGCATGTTTCTTAATATAAGTCAATGAGCTTATTTTTGTTTAACCTCTTACTCAACAGAGCAGTGCAGAACAGAGATTATCCTCTGCTGAATGCTTGGTTTCAATCAGGAGTTGACATGGACACTCAAGATTATAATGGACGCACTGTAATGCATGAGGCAGTTTATCTGGGAGATATATCAATGATCAGCAGACTACTGGAATATAGAGCCACACCACTGGTATGAACTACTTTCTTATTGGAGAATATTAGAGATGTATGAGGTGGTAAAGGTTTGTTATATATATATATATATATATATATATATATATATATATATATATATATATATATATATATATATATATATAAACGTTTGGTTTTACTCTTTCTTCCCATTTCTCCAGGAGAGAGATTTGTGGGGTCAGACAGCAATTGATAATGCTCAAAATGACACAGCTATCATGGCTCTTTTTGAGCCTCTTTTCACAGTCTGTTGCCCCACCAAACAGGCCTACCTGCTGATTAAGGCAAAATATTAAATCACAAAAAAAGGGATTTATTTTTTATTTTTGTCAGAAACAGTTTTAATGATTATTTTTTTGTGTGTGTGAATTTGTATTTTTCTCTCATGCTGCTGTTGTATTGTCGTATTTGTATGATGAAAAATAAATACACTACTAATAAATAATAATAAATCTATGACAATTGTCAATGTGTGTCTTGATGTTGGCTTATAGTGTACACAATAGTCTGCTATGTTTTTCCACAATTAAAGGTATGTACTTTGCTCAGATATTAAATGTTTACGTATTTTTTTTGGCATTCTACAAAAGACTAAACATGGTTGTGAGAGTTAGTATAATCGTAGTTAAGAACGGTCTTTCTCAATTCTCATATATGGGATCAATTTGTTTATCGTTTTTTTCTGAATGATGTACTGTCTCTGTAGTCACCAGTAGGCGGCAGGGCCGCTTCTCCTACCAGGAAGGAAAGAGGAAGCAGACATTTGAAACGCTTTATGGGTTAGTTTAGTGAACCTCGAGTTTATTATTGAACAGTAGAACTGGCGTGCGTCCTTTGTAAGACCACTTATCTGACTCTGATATAAAAAAGCCAATCTTTAACTTTTATCACAACTGTTGTCAATTCAGTTGTTTTCAAGTTGTTTCTTTAGCACGTCGTTTGAGAAGAAATTTTCCTCACCCATTTGAACTAATCTTGGGTGCGTCAAAGTTGTCTAAGCGTATTAAAGTGAACTTTTTAAAATGGGTCGGTGTTTCTATTTTACCACACTCATACTTTCAGTTTCATATCAGTTGATACCATTGTGTCACTCTTTCGAATGGGACAAGCAATCTAGTTCCCTGCAAAATGTGTGGTCCATCATTACAAGTTTGTTGGAGGAAGCTCACAGTTGCCTCATCTCTACAGTCGGGGAGAAGAGAGTAAACCTGGGTCTCAAGGTGAGTTTTATAACAAAATGTTCCATATACTAAATAATTTATCTATCTATCTATCTATCTATCTATCTATCTATCTATCTATCTATCTATCTATCTATCTATCTATCTATCTATCTATCTATCTATCTATCTATTATAGATAGATAGATAGATAGATAGATATATCTATCATCTATCTTATAGATAGATAGATAGATAGATAGATAGATAGACCTGTTGTTAATGTCATAGTTAAAAACCTGGGGTTACTGTGATAAACCACTTGTGTGAACCCGATGGGATCTGAAATGTCAGCGAAATGACTTTGACTCCAGCTGATGGAAGTTCAAAGTGGGTGAGAAAAGTGAGGTTAGTTCTGAGAAAAGCAGAAATTGTGTCATTTGCTTTGCAGAAATGGTTTGATATTTTGCTGAGGCAGTGAAAATCAAATAATTCTAAGGGTAGTGTCCAAATACTTTTCAGGGCCACTGTATGTTACATAATCATGCTTTTTAAATGATTTTGTGCTGTACTGTGGAGTTGTTCTTTGGAAAAACATTTACACTATTGTATTTTATTTATGGGCGTCAGTTTCTACAAAGCGGTGTGAAGTGGCTGTCCGATGCAGTGGCATCAGTCTTTAACACGGTCATCCAGTATGTTACGGAAATCTTGGAAACAGCAGGAATTGACGGTAATTGTACAATTTATGTGTAAATGTGTAAAATTTATTTAAACCAAAGCATTTGCTCACATAAATTTTTCCATTAATCTAGCTAAGATACCTTTCCAAAAAGTTACTCCGGAGGGAGTGATTTTTGTCACTCAATGGGCCCTTCTGGCTGTTTTGGCCTACTGGATAATATCCTTCATCCTGCGTTTGGTTGTCGGTGCTGTGAGGCAGGCTCTGTGGCTGCTGAAGGTCACATTTGCCGTTGGCATGTTTGGATTGATTCTAAGTGACACTGGAGCCTCTGCAGAAACCACAGCAATGAGATTAGCGGGCCTGGCGTGTGTTTGTGTCCTGTTAGGAATAGGTGCAACATCTGCAAAGCCAGATATGCACCTCGAAAACAAAATCAAGATGCTGGAGAGACGACTAAGAGAGATGGAGAAAAGCAAAATGGAATGATATGGAAACCCTCACCAGACCAGATATCTTGAATTTCCATTTCTCTTTGCCACAGTGGTAAATCCAAGGATCGAATTCAGCATGTTATTGTGACTTGAAACCCTGCAATACAACTACAAGTGCCTCTGCATTCAATCTGAACCAGATGGAGGTTTTTCTTTTTCTTTTTTACCTTAATGTATAAATCGCCTTCAACTGTATAAATCCAGTGGAATCTTTTCTGTTAATGCTGACTTTACTGAAACCTCAGCAATAAAAAAGAATCACAATTGCATTGTCTATATTTATACAATACTGGAGAGGATAAAAAATAAAATAAAAAAATCCTGAGGATGCTCAATTCTATGTGCTATGTTAAGAGCTTAGAAACGACATGAATATTTATCACGATAGTCATGTTTATTGTCATTCTTCTTCTTACAGTTTAAAGCATAACAATAAAATACAATTTTGTTTGCCGATATGTTTGCAACATATAACAAGGGATATGGCATTGGCAGTTTGCTCTAGATGTGTGACAAAATAAAACAAAAATACAGAGGACATGTAATATGATGAATATACACTATAAACAGTAAGAAACACAGTCCTGTAGGCAGGTATTGATAACAGTATTTTACTTAGGAACAATGGTAGGCCTTTTTATATTTCCTTATCCATTCTGATATGAAGGCCTTTTAAATCAAGCCAGTACAACATGAGCTGTACAATAAAACATCACTACAACATTTTACGCATATCTTCAAGATTCAAGTATAATGTTTTGTTTTTTGAGGCATTTGTTGTTTCATTTCAGCTAACAGCACTTTGAAAAATCCCTAAGCAAATGCAACTCCTGCCAGGCAATTTGTGGTAGTTGAGGCTGAGAAATCCCTAAAACAGTATGTAAATACATTTTAATTCACTTACATGCATACATAATAATGTGTACGTGTGTGTGTGTGTGTCTGTGTTTGTGTATATATATATATATATATATATATATGGCTAATTCCAAGAGTTTAAGTAGGTAAAATTACATTGTATATTTTAGTTACCTAAGGCAGTTTTGTCTTGTTGTAAATTGATATGCTTCTCAAGAGATGGGTATGTACAAAACAAAAGTTGGCAAAAATTGTAAGAATGAATAGATATATAGGTTGTACAGGGACACCTGTACAAAAACATGATCAATAAATGGCTTATTCTATGTAGTCCTACACAAAAGTTTAGAATATTGCCTTAAGGCTGACTGTTGGAGAAAATGGATTGTGAAAATGGTAGCTCAGTCACCTTCAAGAGATAATTTACCCCCCAAAAATGAAAATTCTGTCATCGGTTACTCTCTCTCATGTCATTTCAAACCTGTATGCGTTTCTTACTTCTGTGGAAGCCCGAAATATTGAATGTCGGTAGCAAAACAATATTGATGTCCAACTGCCCATTGGCTTCCATTCTATGTGGGGTGGGGAGGTAGAGTAGATGAAGACAGAACTTTCTTTTCTTTTTTATGATAAACTATCCCTTTGAAAGTGTGCATCAGAACAGGCCATAACATGCCTGCCAGTGTTTGTCTATGGATATTGCTTTGCTGCTTCAATATCCACACCTGTCAGCAGCGGGTGTCATTGGAAGCCCATTCAGAATGTAAATCCTCATACTTTCGTCCATGTAGCATGAGTACAATATGAAAACATTTTGCATTTTGCTGACAGTATGGAGGTAGCTTTGTAACTGTGAAATGTCATTGGTATTAGTCAACAGCTTCTTTCCTACTAAAGAACGACAAGAGAGTGACGAAAAGGTAAGAAAAAATACACTTCTTTGGAAGCTGTTTTTCCATTAGAAAAAAGTGTTAACCGCTATTTTTAAAAGGTATTTAAATGATGATAACCTTCTGTTGCTCTCAAGGTAGGTTAAATCTTGAAAGAATGTGTAATGATAAAAATATTAAAGTAGCAATTACTTAGCCCTATTAATTTTCCAGACAGAAATTATTATTATTATTTACAGTGAAAATGACCATCACTAACTAATCTGTTTGAGGTAATCAATAAAAAGGTTAAAATTTTTACTACAGTGTGAACTATCACTTAGAAATATGAAAGAAAGAAAAAACTATTTTTAAAGGCTTGGGTTAGGGTTAGTATGTTTGTTTAATAGTTTGTGTGAATAGCTAAGTGTTTGTTTACAGGGACAATTCAAGAAATTTCTACAGATTAAGTATCTACAGGAAGTTGCTGCCAGAAGACTTTCCTTTGTTAATGTCAAACTGGACACTAGAATCACCGGAGTTGAGCATATCCATGGAAATGCTGGCCATAGCAGACTGTTGAAAAAAAAGAGGAGTAAGAGTGAGACAATTTCATTTCTGTCCCGGCAACATTGTATGTATAAATATGCATTAATTTACTCTAAAATACATTGTATTATTAAGCAAAGTGTCCTGAACATTAATCTAACTGCTAATTTAAAATATATAATTTAAAACATTAATAAAACTACTGAGAACACCAAAAAATTGCATTTGTTACATGTCCCCGCTATCTAAACCTAAACTTTATCATGAATTATAATCATTAAAATCTTTCAGAAATAGTTTTTTTTGTATTGTTGTTAACTCCATATGCCATCTATGCTTAAAAAAATAGAAAGCCAAATGTTATATAAAATACAAATTTTAGTCGTGTCCCCAGGTTTTTACTCTGTTCTGTTACCCTGACACATTGCCCCCTCTAAAAAACTTGGAACATGCCACAAGACACATTTTCAACAGGAAATTGCACCATCTGGATCATATACACTCATTCCTGTTACCAAGTGTTCATTCATGTATACTACATTTTATGCATTAAAATAAAAAAGTTAAACCACAGTTTTTATCATTATGATTTATACAATTGTTTTTAAATGATAAACTAGAGGCTTCTTTCTTAAAAAAAAAAAAATTATTTATTAAAATACACCTTGCCCTCATATATAGTGATTTTGTTTAGTCATAAATATAAATTATTTGAACATATATAACAACCATTTCTTCACTTTCAACTTTACTTCAACACTTTCTTGAGAGGAAAACAAAATTAATTGGAAGGCTTTTAAACTTTAAATGTCACATGAGTTGGTAACAGGGCTGAGAGGTCCTAGTTACAACTAAGCGGCAACCTCCCGTGATCCCTCTTGAAGCCAATACGGAAGTGGATTAAACTGCAGTTCATCGACTGGCCACTAGGGACAGGCTCCAGAAGGGAGCAGAATCGCATTGACCCCCATGTTAAAATGTCCAACTTTACAGCAGAAAAAAACATCTTTACAGCCTGGTACAAATTCTAGTTTTGGTCTAAATGGCTGATTTTGCCCTTCATGACAACTGTGAGGGGGTAAAATTTTTCAACTCATTTGTTTACTTTATATAAAGCCTTAAATGTCTGCATAATTAAAGGCGTGGCCACTTTGAGTGGCAGGTGGGTAGCCATTTATCTGTTGTTTGTTAGTAATCGCGTCACCTCAGCTCCGCCCACGTCCGCCTCTTTGCCCATTTTCTGTGTCACTGACTTTACTGAAACCTCAGCAATAAATATGAAGGCCTTTAAATCAAAGCCAAAAAGTACAATACTGCCAGGCTGTACAAAATAAAATAAAAATCCTGCCACTACAACATTCTATCAGTCTATGGTTACAACAGGCAAATGTTACCCATTCGGTGGAATGGCTCTTCAGCAATTTTGGGTACATTTTCTACAATTTGTTTCAAAATTGCAAAAAGGCTGTAACTGAAGGAATGTACAGTTTCGGAAACATTAGAGACTATTAGAAACAACAGCAAACACTAAAAGATGGCACCAAAATGTTTACTTACAAGTAGGAGGGGAAAACAATACATTTATCATATGACCCATTTAATAATTTAGTTGGCTGTGTCAAAAAGAGTAAGCTTTACCTCAGGCTGAGGTGTGAGTAGTGGTGCGGTTGGAGGCGGTTCATTCATCTTCAACCCTGGGGCTTCAGGCCCAGGAGGAGCGCTGTACATCATTGGCGTATAGTTCTGAGGACACACATTCACTTGCTAACTTTATATCTTTATATTAAAAATAAACAAACAGAAAAGTAAGCATACAGGATGAAAGGGGAAAAAAGTGCAAAAATATTTTGAATGTACCACAGGTGCAGATGGGTTGTACTGGGTGGGAGGGGCATTAAACGGTGGAGGCTGAGCGGGGGGGACTCCAGATCCAAAGTCAGGAGGATAGACAGGGTTTTGAGGCACATATGGAGGATGAAAGCCCTTAAAAAGAGAACATGCACAAAATTTATTTTTCCAGTTTAAAGTGTACATTTAACCTCACTTTAAATAAATATACAAATAAACGCTCTGCTTCATATGCTTTTCAGCAAGGAGAGAAGTACATCTTGAATTTTGGCATTACAGTATGCATGACTTTACTGCTCCACCAACTAAACCAAAACAGAAACCACGTTCAAAAGTTACTGCTTCCTTAGGATGAACTACTTCCCAGCAAGAAGTAGCCGTCATTTCACCGTCTCAGTTAACTTTAGTCTAAAGTAGTCCGGCAATGAGTAACCCACTTTTAGCCAAAATAACCTTGGATTTGTATGATATTCCATCATGTAAGCAAAGTCAACAGTGATTACAAGGTGTTTGGTTTAATTTCTTTGGCATGTTCTATGACTAGTTTAAACCTGATGACTAGTCTATTTTTTGGGTATGGTTAGATGTCTATTACATTTTCACTGACAGCCCAAATTTTGCCTTGTTTTAGCCTAGACATCAGGGCTGTGTTTGGATGGTTATTAGACGTCTTTTAAACACAGTTTCTTGCTGTGTTGTTTTGTAACATTCCTTATATGTCACTTTGGATGAAAGGACCTTTTAAATTAATAAATGTAAACCTCTGTGTATGTGAACTCACAGGGCCAGGAGAAACAGCAGGTTGTCCGCTCCACTCTGGTGGTTGAGGATAATGAATCTGTCCTTGAGCCGGATGATGCGGATAACCAGCAATGTAGCCCTTTAGTCAGAAAACACAAACCATTAATATTAATTGTAATGTACAGCAGCTACACTAAATTATCATCATGTTGCTTGGCATGATCCTGCTTATTTCAGTTATAAGAGTTTATTACATTTATTGTCATTATTATTATTATTTTGTCTTTATTTGGGGAATGGGTGTGTGGGTTGGGAAATGAACAGGGAAGTACAGGGATAGAGAGAGAAAGAATCATCATTTATTTTACCTGGCCAGGGCCTCCAGGACCTCCAGGAACTGCAGGATCAATCACTGTGTTGTGCACTGGTACAGTATTAAGGCTGTTGGACTCCACTGTGGGCGTGTTTGATTTGGTGGACCGGCACCTGTTGCAGATTCTCTTTCTGCAGCAGATGCATATTCCACAAGGAAGGCCAAGCAGCAGCAGAGCTAAAAGACCCTTAGTTGGGACATTTGCATGTTCATCTACATGCAACATTTAAAGAGACGAGACAAGAAAAATCATCAAAAATAATAGTGGTTACTACTAATTCGTGCAACACAAGTCTTTAGAATAAACCTGCAAAACACAAACACGGGTATGCATACATTTTTATATCAATATACAGAACCATTCAAAAGTTTGGGGACATTCCTTATAATTTAATGATCCAAAAAGTGTGAAAAAATGTATTTCTTTGAATTAGAAATATTTTGTAACATTATAAATGTCGTTACTGTCAATTTAATGCATACTTGCTGAATAATAATTATAATACTAATAATTTCTTTAAAAAACACAAAAAATATCCCAAACCTTTGTATGGTAGTGTGCATTCTTCAGTTTTCCAGCATCTTTTGCATATTTGAACCCTCTCTAGCAGTGACTGTATGAGTTTGAGATCCATATTTTCACACAACTATTAAAAAAGGTTCAAACATTCACTGTATGCAAAAAATGCTGGAAAACTGAAGATTTTGCAGAACCTGCAGGATTTTTCTGAAGAACGTTGGGCAGTTTAACTGCTCAGAACAAACAAGGGACTTAAGAAACGACCATCACAAAACAAAACAAAAATAGAACGACACACAGTATTAAGAATCAATGGTACCTAAACTTTTGAATAACAGGGTAATTGTACTAAATTCAGCTTTTTTGTTTTGTGACTATATGTAATTTTTTTTGTTGTTGTTGTAAAATATCTTATTCAGGACAGCACTAATTAAAAAAGAACATGCATTTTGAATAATATAAAAAAATTCACAGATTCTGCAAGCAGTTCACACACTTTTTCTTGCAACTGTATATATACAGTGCATCCGGAAAGTATTCACAAAAGCTTCACTTTTTCCACAGCCTTATTCCAAAATGGATTAAATTCATTATTTTCCTAAAAATTCTACAAACAATACCCCATAATGACAATGTGAAACTATATATATATAGTTTGTTTGTGTGTGTGTGTTTACCTACCTATTTAATTATATTTTGGTTACCTACTTAACACAAATGTGTACCCAGAAGTGAGCTAAACCTGACAAAAATTCCCAAAACCTCCTTTTGGGGGACATCCTCATTTGTATATGGCATAAAAATTAAGTAAATTTTATTGTAAAAATGCAGTACGTTTTCTGGTAAGGTTATAGTATTTATAACTAGCTGCATATAAAAACTATGGAAGCCTATGCAATGTCCCCAAGTAAACGTGTGTGTGTACAAGTTTAAAATATACTGAAGAAAGCATTTTCTTACCTACTAGTATCATCGTATTGTTTGAGACAAGTCTGCCTTTATAATCAGTGAGCTCATATCTGCCCAAATCTGACACATTGACATTGAGAACCTGGATCACATCACCGGACAATTTAAGCCGGCTAACATAGTCTGGGTGGTTCTTGCCCACAGGAACGCCATTCTCCACCAGGGTGATAGATGAATAATTGCTGTAAAAGCGAAGTGTGGCATCACTCTGCTTGAGTCCTTGCAGTACAATTTGTTTCAAAATTGCAAAAAGGCTGTATCTGAAGGAATGTACAGTTCTCTGTTGGCTGGAAACAAACAAAAACTAAGTGAGGATATGTGGACTGCCACAGAGATATTATTCTGAGATGGAGGTTTAAATCATTACTCACAATCGATCTTCACTATATAACTGGAGATGGTTCCACCAAAGTGATTGAGCAGGGTGTAGGTTCCCTCATCATCAAATGTAACTTTATGGATTCTGAAAGTCCAGCCCTGACTAGCGCTATTCACTTGGCCTTTACTGGGTTTACCGGGCATGAGAGAGAAGCTTTTATGTTCCCAGATAGTAAAATGGTCTTTCTCATCAGCAGAAGCAAAGTCGAGCCTTGTTGTCCTTTCAGGAAGATCCAGAATCAGCTGGCGGCCGTGGATTATATGCCTCCGAGACATTGCAGAGACTGGCACTGAGGGAAAAAGTTTTGTTGGTTCATATTCCAGAGATGTTGTTTAGAATTGCAAAATAAGTTGGAGTTCTTTAGAACTGCTGGGCAATTAATCATACAGATTTTTTGTCGTTGTTGTATTGTCTTACATGATTTAACTTGTCCCATTATTCTAAAGAACTGTAAATGATATGTCCTTGCAGAAGAATCTTCAGCAAGGTTGTTAAGTGTTTAAGAAGCTAATGTTGTCATACCTGCACAAATAGCAGCTGCAAGGAGGGTCCAAACACTCAGCATCTGTTTGAGAAATTATCTATTAATATTGCAGATAGTTTCTGAAAACACAATACATTAAAACATTAACCTTAATGTTTTAACCAGAGATCTAGAAACAAGCAAGAAAGTGTAACGCCTCTCGCAGTTCAAAACGCTTAAGCTAAGACTTATTCCATTCACCGCACCAGTTATGCTTTTCCCGTAAATTGAATATTATAATGTGTTAATTATGGATTTTTTTTTATTTTACACAAATGTATCACTTCGCTTCAAAGGGCCTTTATTAACCTCCTGGAGCCATATGAAGTATTTTTATAATGGATAGATACACTTTTTTGGGCTTCAAATTTTGGGCTGCCATTCACTGCCATTTTAATGCACTGATGCTAAATTAAAATGAGCTAAAGCAACAAAGTTGCTATACATTATGTCCTAACTTAATTTAATTGCATCCAATCAACTTAAATATAAGTCAAACCGATAGTTTACTTAATCCGTTTGTGTTAAGATTGCATGAATGATTTGTGTTGCATTAACTGAAACTGGGTAAGACTTGTTAGTGTGTTTGTTTAACTTAATTGATTCACATGGGACCAATGTACACAATTAAGCATGTAAATCCAACACACTTTTTTCTTTTTTTAGCCAGGACATTTTTTTTATATAACTCTGAGTGTGTTCTTCTGAAAGAAGAATGTCATATAAAACCTAGAATGGCTGGAGGGTATGGAAACTATAATCATGGGCTAATTTTAATTTTTGGGTGAACTAACTCTTTAAGACAGCGGCATATGCCTTTAAACATTTTTTTTTTTTTTGCTGAAAAACCTGTTGTACACAATCTTCATGCCTTCCACCCTCTGAATGATAGATTATAGTTTTTAGAAAGTAAAAAGTTTTATAGTATAATTTAAAAAGTACAGGGATAGAGACAAAAATTTATTTTGCCTGACCAGGGCCTCCAGGACCTCCAGGAACTGCCCAGGATCAATCACTGTGTTGTGCACTGAGTACAGTGTGGAATGATGGACTCCACATAACAGCGTGTTCCACTGTGGGCGTGGTGGAACTTTGTGGCCGCACCTGTTGTCAGATTCTCTTTCTGGCAGCAGATGCATATTGCAGAACCCGCAGGCCAAGCAGCAGAAAGACCCTTAAAAGCAGTTGGAACATTTGCATGTTGCATCTAGCAACATTTAAAGAACACACACACACACACACACACACACACACACACACACACACACACACACACACACACACACATATATATATATATATATATAAAATATAAAATAAGTAGCCTTGATGAGCATGAGAGACTCCTTCATCCACATCTTCAATGTTAATCTTTAAGAAATCTTCAATGATTTTATAAAGTAAATGTAAAAATAACATTTAAATTGTTATTAATATTTCAGATTAGCATTTACAGGTCTGTAGCCTATTTCTTTTCTTGTTAAAATGTATGAAATTTGATACAACAAGCATTTGAAGATTCACACACTTTTTCTTGCAACTGTATATATACAGTGCATCGGAAATATCCCAAACCTTTGTATGAGTGCATTCTTCAGTTTTCCAAAATGGATTAAATTTGCATTATTTCCTAAAAATTCTACTAAACAATACCCCATAATGACAATGTGAGAACTATATATATATTGTTTTATATATATATATAATACTAAGGTTCACACACATTCACTGTATGCACACATGTCATGTATATATATATATATATATATATATACATGTATTTTATTAACTTTGTTATACCGTTTTAAACAAAACCCTCATTGTTGTACATTACAATCTATCAGAATTTCATCATATAAATAACAACATCTGTACCAAATTGAGTACATTTCCTCTGCAAGTTATACATTTACGCCCCCCCACATTTCACCTGTAACACGTTCTTTGTGTGATCTTGAGGAAACGTTTTAAACACTATTTATACGGTGTATATTAATTAAAATGCCTGGACAGAGTACAAAAGGTTTTCATTTAGTGCACTGTGTGTTAAGCGGCTGGGTCCCGTGCACAAATGGCTGCTAATGGTCTGCTTACTCTGAAGGGCGTTGGATTAAATTATTGGTCCAGACCCTCAATTACATCAACGTTACGCGCGAATGCACGAAATAGTTAATTTAGATTAAATTTTGTCGAGTTACCTAATAAATTAAACATTAAGGTGTTACTTCATAGCTGTAAGAGACGCAAATTTGTCTGCGATTTTGCTTTCATCAGAAACAGTTGCTTCGAATCAAATATAAACCAAAAGCAGCGGGAAATGTTTATAAACACAGACTACTATCGTCATCTTAGGCTCCTTGTAGGAAAAAAAACGTCTTTGTATAAGAGAAGCATCCGCGTAATGCTTGCGTTAGATTAGTTCAGAAATTGTAACGATTATAAACTACTCGGAAAAATATCAAAGCGTACTCACAATTTCATCAATATGATGGATGTTTCAGTTGTAGATGTCGGATTTAACCGTGTGCAAGGCTGGAAATGATGTTGGTGGGGTCGGTAGGTAGGTGTGTCCTGTAGTCTGGTAGAGTTTACCCCTCTGCTCTGTGGTCGTGCATACAAACCGCTCCGGGCACATTCCTGCTCCTTTGTCAAGATGTCGACGATTATGTGCGTGGGTTTGGGATGGGTAGCTATATGAATGAAGGAAATGTCAATTATGGCGTTTGTAGCATGCTCATGCATGTTTTTTAGAAATATAATCCCTAGCTTTAACGTCGAAGTGGCGAACCCAACCTTTCTTTCTGATATGTTATGTGACCTTTTCCATTTCCTTTCTTTACTGTGTTTGAATGGTTAAACTATTCGTTTTCTTGTGGAAACTGACTGAGCTTTTGCCATTTTTAACTTTATCACGTAAATTATAGCCTACATACATTTAATTTTGATTAGTATTTTTTTTTTATTAAATGCAAGGGCAACTGAGTCAGTACACCAATTTATTAATTTTATTCTTAATTTTATTTATGCTCCCAAATATGGAGAAGAAATGCGGACCTATATTAGTGCTCCAGCCTTCAGCTGTTCCTTCTAAAATGATTTGCGGAAGGGAACATGACACTGAAGACTAGATTAGTCATGCTGAATTGTTTGCATCACAGAATAAATAACACACACACACACACACACACACACACACACACACCAGTGCAGTGCTCATGAGTGCTTTGTGGAAGGGATAGCCTACACACTGGCCTTGTTGGAGTAGAATTTTATTTTATATTTTGATAGTCAAGAAAGCAGTTTAGCCTACTTGAGAAGGTAAACTACTTCTAATTTTGCTTTAAATATTTAAAGCTCTGGGCCTGTTGGAGAGAAGGTGATTATTTTGCTCTTAGGTCACTGCTGAATTTGTATTGCCATGCTATAGTCTCCCTTGCCTTTATGCATTTCTCAACAACCCTTTTTACTTTTTATTTATTTTTTTATATTTAACTTCATACAGATAAAAGTAAGACAATAACGCTCAATTAGTATTTGTTGTAGCTCATAAACTGCCTGACTGCTTTTTGGGGACTTGCTGTACTATATTTATCCAACACACCAGCTGTTATATTTTTACATTGTTTATCACTTCTAACACAGTGCAAGCATCCCTGGCATTCTCTCTCTGGACATTTGATGCCAAATCAAAATGAATGTAACATAAGTGACCAATATTGATAATGACCAAGATAATGATAATGACCAAGATTGAAGGTAAACATTTGAATAATATAATCACTCCCAGATAGGGCTGCACAGTATTGGAAAAAAATTACATTGCAATATTTTTTCCCCCAACGATATATATTGCGATATTGAGCGCCATCAATCCAGGCTCAAGTCAATAATTACCATTCCATGATATTAATAATTTCGCTAATAAGCAAGCTTAATTTCAAGTGACAAAAAAGTCACTTAATATTTTATTCCAAAATTAGAACAAAAGCAGAACACAGTGTGATATTTTCCCCCATCTAGCGGTGAAAAGGTATATGACCATCCAGTGAATATTAGTTTCTGTTCCTCTCAATTCCGATTTTGTTTTAACTCCTACGGTGGCTGATTTAGTCCAAGATTACTATGGCTTCCAGTTTAATCAAGTGATGAGGTTACTTTAGAAAACTATTATAATTTGAAGTTATTTAATTTGTCAGTTAACCTGTAGGTTATGACATCTATGTAAAATGAATAATAATTTTACCTTTTCGTTATTTTTTAGCATTTCATTGCTAACATCAGCGATCAGGTTCCCAGACGGATGCAAGCTAATCTTAGTAAAGTAACTTTTATCTGTGCTATCGTTATTCTGTATATTGTACGACATCACTAGCGTAAGGCAAAGTTTACATTGTAGGCTATATCAGTCTCAAGCAATCCCCCTCTTCACATTCGACACAGTGCCATCGAGTGTTAAAACTTTACGAACTTTTAAAAAACTTTAAAAAATTTCCGGGTATGTCCTCTTTGGCTAATGTACTTTCAAGATGGAGGGGAACATGGCGACGCGCATTCGAACCCCTCACCAGTATGTATTTTCAATGGCATATTATACACTTACGAGAATACTTTATTACTTGAAAGAAGTAAATATACATTAATGAGCACATATATTTTTGAAAGAACTAAGTGTTTTTAGCTAAGAATAAACTAAAAAAGTTAAACAGTGTAGCTTTAAATAAAACAGCAGCTTTACACCAACCCCCCTGATTGGTTTACAACAATATAACTTAAAATAAATATATTTATAATAAAACAACTTAAAAGATTGTGAACCAAAATGCTTATAAGTCAACTTTTCTTAGCCAAAATAAAACAGTGTTGGTGTTATTCATCATAATCATGGCTAAATATATTGCAAAGTACCTCTTTTTGGTCAACAGCTGCGAAAGTGCAAAATGGTTACAAATTTAACATCAGTGCAAGAACAAAATGTATGCAACTTAAATTAAATACTCAGGAGTAAGTCAGGATTAGTCTAATGCAGGAGTGCAGCATTCGGAACAGAACTGCCAGTCATGAGTTGCTCACGTGAACAGTGCGCTTAGCTTTCTTTCCATTTCGAATCGTTTCGTAAAGAGGACCTTTCAAGCTTTCTGTACACATATCTCTCATGTCTGTGCAGAAGTAACCTATACGCTCCAGTTCGTTCATGTGCAACACAAGTGCTCTCTCCCTTGCCCTCATGTCACCGATTATTGTCTGCTATAGTCGATTTGTTTCTTATTTATTAAAACCAAGCAATTGGTTGATGAAACATTGATTAAAATTAAGACACAATTTGTACAAAATGAAATTTACTTTAAAAAAAGCTTAATTAAGTATGGAAGCATATAAGACTCATTAATAATTCACGCAAAAAACACAATGCACACACGCGTAGCTCATTTCACATGCACAAAACCAAATTCACATGCACTAAAAACAATTCACGTGCATGAAAAAAATATATACATTCACAAAAAGTGATTCACGTGCGCAAAAAATATATATATTCATAAAATACATTTCACAAATGCAAAACACAATTCGTAGATCTACAGCTGTGCAAAAAAACTGTTGAGTGTTTAATATTTACGAGTTTGTCCTTGAATGTGAATATGCAAATCGTTACTCACGTGTGAATTGCCTTGGATTTGTGTGTGTGTATTTTGAGACTTCCCTGGCAGCGCTGCACTCTCATCCAGATCAGTCGTACTCTTTAGCCAATCAGATTCGAGCTTACCTTTCAACCAATCATAAGCCATTAAGTGTGCTGCACTCAATGAGCACAGCATTGCGCACCTTTTGCGCAATATGATTTAATTAGAAACGGGAATGAAGCCTCATCCTTACTCAAAGAAGTAGAAGAAGCCTCATCCAGCATGGCGAACGAAGATCGGGATGCACGTGTAAGTGATGTCTTTTGTTTTTGACAGTATTTTATTGTGACTGAAAACACATGAGAACATTGTTGTTAAAGAAGCATGCAATTTGCTGATGTTAATTTAGCCCGTTGTTTAGTATAATTAGTGGAATACACTTTTCAATTGGTCACGTTACATTTCAGTTTTTACAACCAACACAGATTTAACAGTGACTAATCAGCAGGCACGTGCAGAGGGGGCTTTGGGTGCTCGAGCCCCTGCCCTATCAAAATTAATCAAAAGTGCCCCTCTCAGACAAATATCAATGATAATTTTTGTGGTCAATAAAAAAGGACAACGTGTCAAAAGTCGGAAACCTGTTTATTTTTTCATATCAGTCGGTCTGAGGCGTTGCCATAACCCGTTGCTATGGGTTGCATGTGTTTTACTGGCTGATTTTCCTCAGTCTGTTCGGAAACGGCTCTCGAGCCATATATGGTTCTTTCAGAGAGTGTCCGTGGCTTTACGGGAGAAAAGCATTCCCCCAAACAAACCAAAACATTGTTTCATCAGTAATTAACGCTAATGTGTTGATTTAATCAAAAATCTATATTTTAGATATTTTTAAATTTTACATAAATCGTCAATGCCCGGGCCGTTTGTCATAAACACCAACCATTCGTGATCTGGCAAAGTTCAGATTCCATTGGACAATGTAAAGTGGAGCGGTAATTTTCTGTTCTAATTCATAAATCGGTTGAAAATGACATGGACAGACGAACTAACGTTTGTGGAACGATTTCCTGACGAAATGGATCATCCTGACAATCGTCCTGATGTTCCCGACAACAAACAAAGCACTGCACAAAACCACGCAGCATTAAAAGTTGCATTAATGTAAGTAGTGTTAAACTCACTTGTATTTATGTATAATGATACACGTTTACTATTTGATGAAACGATCAAAGCTAATGAAGCCAAGTCGGCACCTACAGGCCAATTATGTGAAATGGTGGCATGAAAGGACTTTATTATATTACCATTTTTGATAATTTTGCAGCATTATGAAAGAAGTCTCTTATGCTCATCAAGCCTGCATTTATTTGATCAAAAACAGCAAAATTGTGAAATGTTTTTATAATAGGCTAATGGTTTTCTATTTTAATATACTTTAAAATTGAAAGTATATGTATACCTGTGATCAAAGCTGAATTTATCATCATTACTCCAGTCTTCAGGGTCACATGACCCTTCACAAATCATAGATTTGACTACTCAAGATGAAATGTTCTTTTAACATTTTATTAATCAAAGAATATGTAATAATATCTCACAATATTAGGCTATCGTTTAGGCTTAATGAGAATAAGAGACTTCTTGCAAAAATAAAAGTTAAAATGTAGTATCTAAACATTTCCACACGCATAGCCACACACACACACACACACACACACACACACACACACACACACACACACACACACACACACACACACACACACACACACACATATTTTTTTTTGTTAATTTAGCCCTTTTTAGTATGTTGCCTTTTCAATTGGTCACGTTACATTTCAGTTTTTACAACCAACACAGATTTAACAGTGACTAATCAGTAGTATACAGTTAGATATTGTAACGGTTTCATCAGCTGAAACATTAGTAAAGTAATAAAATACAATGACAACAGCATGATATGGCATCAGCATTGTACGGTGTTCCTGTCATTAGCTATATTGACATGGACACTCTTTGCTTCAATTTGAATTAATTCATAAAAAGTTGTTCTGGACATGTCCAAATGTAATTGTAGGCACAACTATAATAAAAAAAGCATTTTAATAAAATTTTAATAAGAACTTGAGCAAGCAGTCATATATAAAATAAAAATAAACACATTGAAATTGTTTCTTTTATTAGACTGAATGGTTAACAGTGGGAAGCGACAATAATGGCAGAAGCTTTCTTTGCCTAACTTTTTAAAAGTAAATTCAGCATTACTTATTAAGTGACTAAAGCCAATATAATTTATAACACATAATTGTTGATTTAACATGAACTCATATTGTTTTTATTTTACAGCCTTTATCGTCAGAAGTTGAGTCAGCTGCAAGGGCTCTTATTGATGTGTTAGCCAGGGGCCTGGCCCCATCTTCCTCAAGTGGCTCTGATACATTAAGGAGGGTTAATACTTCAAGAGAAAATGTGCGATTGAGTGGGGCAAATGCCCTTACTCCTTTGCCCACTCTGCCAGAACCAGAGAATAGGGTGAGACAGGCAATGAAAAGGTATTTTTATTCATTTACCATATAAACATTTAGAAATAGCATTATTAAAATATTTTAAAAGATTGTAATGACACATTAAAACACCTTAGAAAAATAACCTTTTTGTCACTCTCATCGTAGGCAATTCCCAAGTATGTATAGGGCTGAAAATGATTGGCCTAGGGGGAAAAAACGTTTCTCATTGGCCAAACCTGTCAATGTGAAAAAGACTGCTCTCCGAACCAACCCTGTATACTCCAAAAGGAGATGAAGATGTAGAACTTATACATGCTGGGCTTGGGAAAAGGCTGCTAAGTGTTCCGGACACTTTTAAACACAGTGAGGTATTTTCAAACATAACATGAGTAAATGTTGAGTAATGATGCAAGTAATATTTTTTTCCATGACTTGAATGATGAATGTGGTGTTGCTTGTTTAAGATTGTCACTCAGCTTGAGGAGGAATTTCCTAAATTAAAAACTCTTCAGGGGGGCTGGATGTTTTACAAATCTACAGGTATTAAAAAAATACAGGTAAAAAAAATGGATGTGAATATCAGAAATGGCTTTTAAGTTTGATCCTCCTCTGATTTTACTCTCAGGTGGTGGTGGGAGGCGTAAGTTGAATTTAATTCCCACTGATTCTGATGGATACTCAACTCGGCTCCTGAAGTCAGTGTCAAATAATGGAATGAACATGCTCTATGTTGTTCCCCTACAAGAGCAGCTTTCCATTGAACCATTACCATTTGATTCTGTGGAGTTTGCAAAGATGCCACTGTCAAACTGTATGAAATGTGGCAGGAAAATACCATTGCCATTGTTGCGCAAAACAACTGAGACTGTAGGTTCTATTTGTATTGTTTTTATTTGTATTCATAATGATTTCTTAATGTTTCCACAGTTCAAATCTATTTATATTATTTTGTTAGGAGTTTGTAAATGATGTGACTGTGATTGATGATGATGATGGAAATGTTAGTGGAGACATTGACAAGCCAAGCCCACTTCAAACAGATTTAGAACAATCTTCCCAGGTATTTGATCAAAAATAATTTTTCTGATGAATGCAAAACATGCACCCAAGTATCTGTGGTCCCTTGCAAACTGTTCTGTGAGAATATTTCTAGATTCAATGAGATATGTAACTTTTAATACTTTCAGTATACTATTCTAGTGTAGCAAATGTGCAGTTATTCAACTAATTTATACTGATAAATGTTTATTAAGCTAGCAAATTTCTTGTGCCAAAAATAAATTAACTTATAAGGTTTTCTAAATTTGTTATTTTTACAGATTTGTCCTATTTGCCAGATTTCTTTCCCAACCGAGGTCTTGCCTTATCATGCCAGCATGTGTGGTGAAGGGTAAAGTTATCCTACTATAGAACATTTGTTCTTTAGACCCTTACTTAATACCTTAAAGAATTAGTCCACCCTTCATTCTATATCAGCTGTTGGCAACAAATATACAATAAAAATGTTTATAAAATGTGCTTCTGGGCAAAAAGGAGAATAATCCATATTGTTGAAGACATTTTTTGTTAAACACATGGAACAACAGAAAAGAAGATGAACTACAAAATCAATAGCTCAATCAACAGCTGACATGGAATGTAGGTGAAAAAGATTCGAAAAAATAAATGTTTGGGTGGACTAATCTTTTACTTCATCCAGTAGATAACAGACATATTTAGCTGTAAACTAGACTTTATTTGATGGTTTATAATGGATGTTTCTTTGTCTTAGTTTTTTTGTAATGTGCAAGAATTTCTGAATTTTTATGTGCCTTTTAGAGAGAGGGCTTTCAGTGGCAGTGATTCTCCAAGCACTTCATCAAGAGAAGAACTGCCAGGACCCTCAACTGCACAATTATCATCATCACTATCAGCAGGTTATGCACCACAATTTCTGCTTGGTTAGCGCTGTTGTACTGCTATGATACAAGTGCAAAGACAGTTTTTAGCCCTAGATTTCTTGTAAAACTACTGTATGTTTGTATAATGTTTTTTTCAAACACGTATTTGTCACGTATTTCTTTTTCAGCATGGAAATACGAAACTGACCCTCAGAAAGCATCTCGAATGTTCTGTGCGGAATTGCTTTCCCAAAATTCAGACTGTCCATCTATGTCACTAGTGATCAACCAGTTTGAGCAGGACAGTACACTGATTTCATTTTATAAAATGAACAGTGCTAATTGGTCAGCTCCATTAAAATGTAGATTGACAGTTATTGTGCAATGAAATTATTTGAAACCGTTTTTTGTATAATTTGTAAAATGTACTTTAGATTCCTATTAAGGCTTTTTCTTTTCTTTTTCTTTTTATGAATTAATTTATTTTTAGGAGATGCAGCTGTTGGCAAAGGAGTCAACCGTCATATCTTTTCAATGATTATGCAAAAACTGAAGAATGGCTTCTCTTTAAATTTGGGTATGTAATCAGTTCTATTCCATTGCACACATACTAATATACAGCTCTGGAAAATTAGCAGTTTTTTCTAGATTTTCAGTCACATTGCTGTTCAAGCAGCTTGGCTTTATTGTATGGCTCTTGCTTACATTCCAGCAATAGGGTCATGAGCCATTAAATAAAGCCAAGCTGCTTGAATTTGTTCGGCAGGAGCAGCATAGTCATAGACATTTTTGTGGAAGCAATGATACCATTCAAATAATCAATACATTTTGAGCCTCTCTATGGAGAACCTGCAATATACAAGATAATCAGATGATAGTACTAGTTTGCATCTGCAACAGTTTCAGTGTGAATTAACAATTTTGGCCACACCTTTAAAGACACAAAAGTAGCTACAATGATAATTAATCTGATGTATGTATTTCAGTGGTGTCATCATCAACTGTTACCTCCAATGTTACTTAAATTCTTGATGTGAACATCATAAAAGCAACTGAAATGGCTAATTTCCTTATCTTACTCAGGTTGGTTCAGTGTAGTGGTGGAAAATAGCTTTTGTGTGTGGATTAAATTTAGTTCAGTAAAAATTTGCCTAATGCAGCGACCATTATGAGTTTTAAAGAACTACTAAAGATAATTAATACAAAGTTTTATGTTTCCCTTAAGGTTCTACTGCCACAACCCTTTTTGAGGGGGAAAAAAACCACTGTCCCTTCTGCATCTGTTGTACTGCGTGACAGTAACCTTTTTCAAATGGCTGGCTGAATGTTAGGTCATTCTTTTGTACATGGTGGTCCTTGTCTTTCTGGACTGAGTTTACCGGTGGTAATCCTCCTAACTAGAGGTAGTGCAGACATGCGGCTTCAGCTTTGACGCTGCAGGATTGCCCTGACTTGGATCACAGAGAAACTATTAGTTTGGTGAGTACTTGCACTGTGTTGGGGTACTTTAGTATGCAATTTTTTTTTCTTTTTGTATAAATGTCCATGAATCTTTTTTTTTAATTATTAATTTGAAAGCATTTTAAATGTTATGTTCTTGCTATATTGTTGCCTTGGCTTTCTGTTTCTGAAAAAAAAAATTGTTTTACGAAATAGAAATGAATTATTTAACCTTTTATTATGCTGTATTAAAAATTAAACTGTCTTTGTACGTTTTGTTTTCAGGTACTTGGACGTGTTAAAAGCCAGATTAAGGATTTGAGAAAGGGTATCAAGGAAACTGATATCTGGCCAAAAGAAACTGATATCTATCCCAAAGACTCGATATTCACCACATTGTTTTCCCAAGGGAGTCAGTTGTGGACATTACATCACAGGTAATTATACTTGTAATTGGAAAAGGATTCATAAAAACAATACAGGAAAAAAAACATCCATCCATCCATCCATTATCTTCCGCTTATCCGGGGCCGGGTCGCGGGGGCAACAGTCTAAGCAGAGACGCCCAGACTTCCTCTCCTAGCCACTTCCTCCAGCTCTTCCGGGGAACCCGAGGCGTTCCCAGACCAGCCGGAGACGTAATCCCTCCAGCGTGTCCTAGGTCTTCCCCGGGGCCTCCTCCCGGTGGGACGTGCCTGGAACACCTCCCTGGGAAGGCGTCCAGGAGGCATCCGAAATAGATGCCCTAGCCACCTCAGCTGGCTCCTCTCGATGTGGAGGAGCAACGGCTCTACTCTGAGCTCCTCCCGAGTGACCGAGCTTCTCACCCTATCTCTAAGGAGCGCCCAGCCACCCTACGGAGAAAGCTCATTTCGGCCGCCTGTATCCGGGATCTTGTCCTTTCGGTCATGACCCACAGCTCATGACCATAGGTGAGAAGGCAATAGATCGACGGTAAATGAGAGCTTTGCCTTACAGCTCAGCTCCTTCTTCACCACGATAGACCGGTACATCGACTGCATTACTGCAGAAGCTGCACCGATCCGCCTGTCGATCTCGTTCCATCCTTCCTCACTCGTGAACAAGACCCCAAGATACCTGAACTCCTCCACTTGGGGCAGGAACTCTCCACCAACCTGAAGTGGACAATCCACCCTTTTCCGACTGAGAACCATGGCCTCGGACTTGGAGGTGCTGATTGTTTTTTTTTCTTTTTTTGTCCATAAAATTATGAACAGAATCGGTGACAAAGGCAGCCCTTGCCGGAGTCCAACATGCACCGGGAACAGGTCTGACTTACTGCCGGCAATGCGAACCAAGCTCTTGCTCCGGTCATACAGGGAACGAACAGCCCTAAGCAGGGGGCCGCCAACCCCATACTCCCAGAGCACCCTCCACAGGATGCCACGAGGAACACGGACGAATGCCTTCTCCAAATCCACAAAGCACATGTGGACTGGTTGGGCAAACTCCCATGAACCCTCCAGCACCCTGAAAAGGGTATAGAGCTGGTCCAGTGTTCCACGACCGGGACGAAAACCACACTGTTCCTCCTGAATCCGAGGTCATCATAAAACAATACGGAAAAAATTTGTCCGACATGAGCAGCATAGTCATAGACATTTTTGTGGTCGCAATGATACCATTCAAATAATCAATACATTTTGAGCCTCATATGAGAACCCAGTGGGTACAAGATAATAATCAGATGATAGTACTAGTTTGCATCTGCAACTTAGTTTCAGTTGCAGAGGCGTGTCAGCCAAGACAGCCCCACAACATCCAGAGACGTACTCAGGGCGGATCTCATCCACCCCAGTGCCTTGCCACCGAGGAGCTTTTAACCACCTCGATGACTTCAGCCCGGGTGATGGGCGAGTCCACTTCGAGTCCCCAGCCACTGCTTCCTCAATGAAGACATGTCGGTGGGATTGAGGAGATCCTCAAAGTATTTCTTCCACCGCCCGATGATATCCCCAGTTGAGGTCAACAGGTGCCCATCTCGACTGTAAACAGTGTTGGTAGGGCACTGCTTCCTCCTGAGGCGTCGAATGGTTTGCCAGAATCTCTTCGAGGCCAACCGATAGTCTTTCTCCATGGCCTCACCGAACTCCTCCCAGGCCCGATTTTTTGCCTCCACGACTACCCGGGCTGCAGCGGGCCTGCCGGTACCCGTCAGCTGCCTCAGGAGTCCCACAAGCCAGCCAGGCCCGATAGGACTCCTTCTTCAGCTTGACGGCATCCCTTACTTCCGGTGTCCACCACCGGGTTCGGGGATTGCCGCCTCGACAGGCACCGGAGACCTTACGGCCACAGCTCCGAACAGCCGCATCGACAATGGAGGTGGAGAACATGGTCCACTCGGACTCAATATCTCCAGACTCCCTCGGGATCCGGTCGAAGTTCTGCCGGAGGTGGGAGTTGAAGATCTCTCTGACAGGGGCTCGGCCAACGCGTTCCCAACAGACCCTCACAGTACGTTTGGGTCTGCCGAGTCTGTCCAGCCTCCTCCCCCTCCATCGGATCCAACTCACCACCAGGTGGTGATCAGTTGACAGCTCCGCCCCTCTCTTCACCCGAGTGTCCAAGACATATGGCCGAAGGTCTGATGACACGACCACAAAGTCGATCATCGACCTCGGTCTAGGTGTCCTGGTGCCACGTGCACTGATGGACACCCTTATGCTTGAACATGGTGTTCGTTATGGACAAACCGTGGCTAGCACAGAAATCCAATAACAGAACACCACTCGGTTCAGATCAGGGCCGTTCCTCCCAATCACGCCCCTCCAGGTGTCACTGTCACTGCCCACGTGGGCATTGAAGTCCCCCAGTAGAACGATGGAGTCTCCAGTCGGAGCACTTTCCAGCACCCCTCCCAGAGACCTCAAGAGGGCCGGGTACTCTGCACTGCCGTTTGGCCGTGAGGCACACACGACAGTGAGAGACCTATCCTGACTCGAAGCCGCAGGGAAGCGACCCTCGTTCACCGGGGTGAACTCCAACACATGGCAGCTGAGCTGGGGGGCTATAAGCAAACCCACTCCAGCTCTCCGCCTCTCACCATGGGCAACTCCAGAGTGGTAGAGAGTCCAGCCTCTCTCAAGAAGTGTGGTTCCAGAGCCCAAGCTGTGCGTGGAGGTGAGCCCGACTATCTCTAGTCGGTACCTCTCGACCTCCCGCACAAGCTCCGGCTCTTCCGCCAACGAGGTGACATTCCACGCCCCTAAAGCCAGGTTCCGTGTCCAGAGATAGGGTCGCCGGGGCCTCGCCGACTGTCGCCCGATCCACTATGCACTGGCCCCACGCTCCCTCCTGCAGGTGGTGAGCCCACAGGAGGGCGGCCCCACGTCACTTCTACGGGCTAAGCCCGGCCGAGCCCCATGGGGGGAGGCCCGGCCACCAGGTGCTCGCATGCGAGCCCCAACCCCAGGCCTGGCTCCAGGGTGGGGCCCCGGCTGCGCCATGCCGGGCGACGTCTCGGTCCTCTGTGTAGTTCTACTCATAAGGGGTTTTTTGTGAACTGTTCTTAGTCTGGCCCGTCACCAAGGACCTGTTTGCCTTGGGAGACCCTACCAGGGGCATATAGCCCCAGACAACATAGCTCCCAGGATCATTCGGATACTCAAACCTCTCCACCACGATAAGGTGACAGTTCAAGGAGAACTGTCTTGAACTATCTTATCTTAACTATCTTATGTATAGTGAGTACAGAATTATTCACATATTATATTCTGATCTTTTTTTTCCAGGCACATCTTACCAATTCCAAACCACATTAATCTTAATAAGTAATATTCATTTTGTATTTAATCATTTATAGGTGATATATAATTGTTCATGAAGGCTGGAAATGAAAAACACCTTATATTTAGGTGTGCAGAAATATTAGGCATTAGGTCTTCTTTTACATATATGAAGCCAAAAAAGAGATTTAACTCAGACTGAGAAGCCAAAAATTATTAAATGCCCATGAGAAGGATACAGTACTAATGCAGAACTAGACATTACAGTTAAGGCATGACCATTGGTCAGGAGGGTCAGACAAGGACAGGTGGTGAAGAAAAGACATGTTAACTGCAAAAGTGTGAAGAACTTTAGTCTCCAGTGCCATCATTTTCCAGAACTGAACCTACCTGGAGTCTCTAGTAGTGCAAGGTGTAAGGATCTCAGAGACTGAAGTTAGGTAAAGAATCCTAAAAAGAAATGAACCCCACTTAGTAAGAATCACAAGCTGAAGTGTTGTAAAGTACATGAACACTGTTATATATGTTACACTATATAAATAATTAAATACAAAATGATTAGTAGTTAGGATTAATGTGGTTTGGAATTGGTAAAATGTGCCTTAAAATATGCAATCAGGAAATCAACGTGCCTAATAATTCCACACACACTGTACAACAGATTATATCACTATAGATTAAACAATAAATGATTGTATATAGCAGTCATTGTTTTGCCACACACAATGAACGGGGTGGGGTCATGGATTGCAAATAAAAATTAGCTTTTATATTTTGACATATGATGTTGTTACAATATATTTAATATACAAAACTTCAGCCTTATCTATTGAATCCCTGCTGCTGAAATTACTTATTGCCTACTTTCTTGGATTTGTGACATCACATAGTTGAATGTATCAGTGCAAGAATGAATCCACAGCAATTTTCAAATAGTCACACCTGAGCCCGACTCAATTGGTGTAGAATACAAGTTATGTGAAGATGCCAGCTAATCAGAACACAAGCCTTACTGGAAGTATGCCCCCAAAACGGGTACAAAAACAAGCAGGTATAAAACCAGGATAGGAAATGGCTATGTATTTTTAAATAACCCTTTTTTGTATATATTTTTTTAATTATAAGCATATCTTGAGGAAGATGATAAAATAAAAAACTAAATAAATTCATGTCCCCATTAATATTCATATTCACACCTCCTTAGACACTCCTTCAGAAAATTGCATGGCCAAAGCCAGTAGATGATGACGACAGTGATGACTCCATTGCTGTCGAGACAATGAGCATCATCGCAAGCTATATGCGAAGTTTCATTGAGGAAGGTATGGTGCCAGAAGAGAACCTGGTTTTGGAAGTGGTGACTACCAAATACCCTGTGGCACACACATGTTTTAACACGTTGCGTCTTCCCTGTCACTATCAGAGCTATGCGGCATTCAAAATGGATATGCATTTGTGCCTACAGTCGGTAGATAGTGGATTTGGTCTCATTTAATGAGCAAATGATAACATGGGGCAGTGTGTTAGAAATTGAGTAAATGTTTAAACCCAAGTTAAACAAGAATTAAAAAAAAAACTTTTACAATGTTTTAAACGTTTGTACAACAGTTAAACCATACATAAAATATGTAAACAGACCTTGATTACCACTGATAATTTTTGGGTGACTTTTCTATTGGCATACAATTAGCATTTGTTGAAAACTTGAGTAATACCTGTTGGTATATACATACCATGTGTACGTGTTAAAAACAGTACACCTATCTTGAACGTTGATAACAAGTTTAATAATACCTGTTAGTATATACACACCACATGTATGTACAAAAAGTATACTAATGTTGAAAACACATTTGGTACCTGTTGGTATGTGTGTTTTAAAATAAAGAACTTATTTCAACTAATCACATGAATAGTCATTGGGTAAATATGCTAAATTAAATGTCCACACATACAGAGTGGTGTACAAAGTCACGAAAATGACAATGGAATTTGGATTTGCTTTACAGGTTAACTTAATCTCTTGTTGCGGCAATTTAAAAACTTACTTCAATCGCTTCATAGAATGAGAGACAAATATTATCAATGGTCTTTATAAAGATTTAATTCTTCCAAGAATGAATTCACAGTCAATACAACCAGTTAATGCCTGCATCGAGTGTGAACTGAGGAAACAAAAGAAGGTCCAAACCTTTATACTCCTCAGTGTCACAGTGTTTTTCCGTACAGAAGAAAAGAAAAACAAATGCCTTTCCCCCCACCCTTCTGTAACTAATGAAAAGAAAGCAAGGGACACAATGATCCCCCCTCCGTCTTCCCTTATCAGTGTTTGTGTCAAGGCCTCAAGTGGTTTTACGACCCTGCATGAGAATAGCAGGTGTGGTTGGCATACATTTTATGAGGTCGATGTTGGTTTGATGTGTGTGTGTGTGAAGATCTAAACAATGTGACACTGGCTGTGTGTGATTTAATCAGTGGCACCTAAGGCCCGAGAGAGTCTCTAAACTGGTGTCCCGTGACCCCATGCTAAGAGGTGTTTTTGAATAACAGAGACAGATGTTGACTTCTGTATAACCTTAAACATAAATCATTAAATTTTTCTTTAACACTCTCTACATACTCCACAGTGCTTAGATAGAGGTCCACTCCAAAAGACTATGAATGTTGCAATGGGTTGATGTTTTCTTTAAGTTGTGTCATTTCTTCATCTGTCAATGAAATGTCCAACAAAGGAACATGCACCCCAAGGTGTGGGTCATCAGAGTATCCGCTGTCCTCCCATTCAATGTTTGGAATGGCTACATTCTGAAGAAGTTTCATAGGTAATTTTACTTGGTTGTACATGTTAACATTTACCTTCATTTTACATGGATGCCAAATTTACCTCTGGATTCATAACTGGATTTTGGAACTACCCCACTTGCCACAGCTGGTTTGGTGTCAGATTTTGCTCTGTCCTTATGGGATGGTTGTCCCACCCCTCACAAAACACATCCAAGCTGGCCTGGATGCGTGGCAGGAAGACATAATGACAGCTGAATAGATGCAAGGCATTGCTGATATCCAGCAGGTGACTGTCTTCCAATGTGTAGAGAACATTATAGTAGACACTCGTCATCCCTACGAATACATCACGCCAGAGACGCTCTATTCTGTATAGATAAATCAAACAAAAAAAAGAGAGCACATATACATATACCCTAGAAGAATCAGCATTGATGTAGCACTATTTATAACTTTAAATAGGTTAAAGTCTACTGGCCTGTCATGTAACAAGCTGAAAAAAGTGTAGCTCAAACTTGTTGTAATGTAAACCTTCAGTTTCGATTGTATGAACAAAATTTACATCTCCTGATCTACAGTAAATGGTAAGACATCAATTTATTATATTATTAATATTTTATGAGTGATGACACTCCATTTTGTCAGTAACCAACCTGTCAATTTCACTCATGGTGATACATTGGTATCTGTAACTGAAAACTAGATTTTAAATGCTGCATCTAGTATACTAGGTGGCACTGGAGCTTTTAGACAACAAAAAGTTACACTTGCAACTGATGATGGATGAACCCTACTATATAGTAGGGTGGAAAACCTAGTACATGAAAAGTATGCTATGTCTGAATTCCTAAAACAGGTTAAAAGCACCCAGAAAACCTACTACTTCCGCTGAGGTTTTTAAACAGTCTATGGTTCTGAGCTGCACATTTGATGAACACTTCACAATCCCATGAGGCGACGGGTTAAGATTTATGAATTGCAGTAAAGCAGTGCAACTGACGCCATAACTCACGATAACGTGGAATGTCAATTTTATTCAAACTACACACATTTATACAATATAGCAAATTGTAATAATCATGAAGTACTTAATCAGAAAGAATGTGTTTTCAGACACAGCCTTACCAAATGCACCTTTAAAGCTGTCAAGAGCACCAACATAAAAGTGACATTACCTCTGATTATGAACACTTTTACCAGCAATGAAGCTGTTGTCATCAGTCCCACGAACTGAAAACATTAGTTCTGCAATTCCCACATTTTCACCGCCATGATCACCCCTCACTCTGCAACAAAAACATCACACATTTTGCTTGGTTTCAATTATACAAAATTAACTATTTAAATTATGTTATGGATAACTTTAGCAGATTATGCAGAAAAGTACAGAAATATGGGACAAAATAATAGAAAAAAGGCAACTTAATGGGACAGTTCACCCCAAAATGAAAATTCTGTCATCATTTAGGCACGCTCAAGATGTAAGCGTTCCTTTGCTCTGCTGACCACAAAAAATGATATTTCGAAGAATATGTGTAACCAAGCAGATAGAGCAACTATTTACTACCATAGTATTTTTTCCCCCTACTATGGTAGTCAATGGTTGCTTGGATCAGCTTGGTTACAAATAGGTTACAAGATATTCTTCAAAATATCTTCATTTGTTTTCAGCAGAGCAAAGGAACGCTTACATCTTGAGCGTGCCTAAATGACAATTTTCATTTTGGGGTGAACTATCCCTTTAATATATTACCTCTGTGGAAACCCGGTGTATTCACCGCCTCCCTGAAAAAGGCCAAATGGGTGTCTGTGCGGTTGTTGTCTGAAATCTTGAGCTACATAAACTGTAGAATATAATTTAACATATACATATGAGGATATACTGTAGTAAACAAAAGATTGTTTCGGCAACAACAGGTGACAGTACATGTACAAATAATACATTTATCGCGTCTGTGTTGTTGGGTTCTAACCAACCCGAAATACACCTATCAGGCATAACATTATAACATGATTAGGTCAAGTGATTAACACAGATTTTCTCTTCATCACGGCTCCTGTTAGTGGGTGGGATATATTAAGCAGCAAGTGAACATTTTGTGCTCAAAGTTGATTTATTAGAAGCAAGAAAAATGGGCAAGCATAAGGATTTGAGCGAGTTTGACAAGGACCAAATTGTGATGGCTAGACGACTGGGTCAGAGCATCTCCAAAACTGCAGCTCTTGTGGGGTGTTCCCGGTCTGCAGTGGTCAGAATCTATCAAAAGTGCTCCAAGGAAGGAACAGTGGAGAACCGGCCACAGGGTCATGGGCGGCCCAGGCTCATTGATGCACGTGGGGAGCGAAGGCTGGCCCGTGTGGTCCGATCAAACAGACGAGCTACTGGAACTCAAACTGCTCAAGAAGTTAATGCTAGTTCTGATAGAAAGGTGTCAGAATACACAGAGCATCGCAGTTTGTTGCGTATGGGGCACCCATGCTGTCAGGGTGCCCATGCTGACCCCTGACCCCGCCGAAAGCACCAACAGTGGCACGTGTGCATCAGAACTGGACCACGGAGCAATGGAAGAAGGCGGCGAGAGAGTCTCTAAACTGGTGTCCGTGACCCCATGCTAAGAGGTGTTTTGAATAACAGAGACAGATGTTGACTCTGGGCAATGTTCTGCTGGGAAACCTTGGGTCCTCCATCCATGTGGATGTTACTTTGACACGCTTTACCTACCTAAGCATTGTTGCAGACCATGTTCAGCCTTTCATGGAAATGGTATTCTCTGGTGGCTGTGGCTCTTCCAGCAGGATAATGTACCCTGGATCAGTGGATCAGGAATGGTTTGAGGAGCACAGCAACGAGTGTGAGGTGTTGACTTGGCCTCCAAATTCCTTAAATCACATCCAATGAGCTATAATAGCAAAATGCTTACCTGAAGTTTTCTTTATAATACAATTTCCAGGTTTCACATTATTCATAACATAAAATAATTGTAAAAATGTATAACTCGGTACAAAAGAAATACTAGAGAGTGAGCCAATAAGTTGTATTCTGCTGACATATACTGGTTTAAATTTGTAATTTCTAGTCTATCAGTGTGCCAAATTTTACAACCTTTTTAGCATGCGGTTATTTGGGCTGCCAAGAGTCAAGAGTGGAAAAAGAAGAAAACCAGATACAGCCTTCACACCTTTATTGCATGGCTCCTAATAATAATAATAACTTACAATTACAATGGTGTTTCAATGCTATGTGTGTGAACCATTAACAAACATTTAGTCTTACCTTTCTTGAATAACCATCTATTCCTCCAAAGAGTACCATGATGTACCTGATAAAAATATATATAAAAAATACAAATAAAATAAAAACACATATAAATGCATGGCAACAGCATGTGGTTATTTCAGAAGTTTCAAGTTTTCAGTATAATTTCATAGAGGTCAAGTCATGTGGCAACAAAATAGACTGAACATTAAAATCAGAACATTTATAATGACTAGTTGTTATTTTAGCAATGTTAATTAATACTAAGTTTAGAGTTGTTAAAGATAGCTTGCAAACATACCTGATGAGTTTATGGTTGGTGTCTATGTGCACCATGTACTTGGGGTGAGGAACACTATATCTTCTCCGAGCAATGCATCTCAGGTTGGTAATTCTGGAGAGAACACAGACACTGTCCACACGATGCATCGATGCACCCTGTGCCAGTAGAGCCCCTCGAACCATGCAATATCCTGCATCTGGCATGGAGTTCTTAACCTCTGTGACAAGAGCATCAAGCTCTTCATCTGTAAATGTGCTGTACAAAGCTCTCACAGATAAATTGTTTTCAGCCATCCGCCTGAACAGTGTTGCACGAGACACACCAAGTAGAGTTGCAATAGTCTTGACTGGAAGCCCAAGTTCTATTAGATGTGTGAGATTGTTCGTTGAAATTGAAATTCTTGGACGTCCACGTCCTGGCTCCAGCTCCATTGTAACAGATACCTCCTCCAATGCCTCCATATCCCTCAGATGGTGTATGAGGTTGCTTAGGTTTGTAAGGGCTAGCATGACATCTTCTGATATATGTATAATTTCAGACAGGGCACTAATAAATACTTGTTCCTGTCTGCAAATAAACTGTAGGTAATCAATTTTCAGTGGCTGTCTCTCCAAGACAGCAACTAAACGATCATGAAGTCGTTGAAGAATATACTGCTTTAGAGATACCTAAATTATTTAAAAAAGAATAGATGTATTTCAATATACAGTCAATATATTTCCATGTCAAACAAAAATGTTTCTAAATATCTGTTGTTGTATGTCTGAACTACATTGTTTCATTGTAGTGGTAGTCAATAAACTACATATTTGTTTAATGCGTTGTTACTGTAAAATCATGTTAATAATGACCTAACAAACATCAATTTATAAAATCAGATTCATTAGAATGATCATTTTACAATAGGCTACTCAAAATGGTATCACATTTTTATTTTTACATCCTGATTTCATACAGTTATTTAAAAATCAAAACTAACTGTGACAACTTTATTGACAAATGTGTAAACAATAAACGGTGTATACTCAGACTTATAGGAAATAAAGTAAACTTACACGTGCATCCCGATCTTCGTTCGCCTTGCTGGATGAGGCTTCTTCTACTTCTTTGAGTGAGGATGAGGCTTCATTCCCGTTTCTAATTAAATCATATTGCGCAAAAGGTGCGCAATGCTGTGCTCCTTGAGTGCAGCACACTTAGTGGCTTATGATTGGTTGAAAGGTAAGCTCGAATCTGATTGGCTAAAGAGTACGACTGATCTGGGTGAGAGTGCAGCGCTGCCAGGAAGTCTCAAAATTAGTGATGGGAAGTTCGGTTCTTTTCCGCGAACCGGTTCTTTCGGACAGTTCGTTTCAAAGAACCGGATCAAAAAACCGGTTCACCGGTTCTTTTACGCTCAAACGTAATGACGTAATTTCGCTATGACGTAATGACGTCAAGTCTATCGCGGTTGATAAAACACTTTACACATTAAAATATATAAAGTCAGTAATCATAATATCAATCAGATAAAATATCATCATAATCTGTTAAGTTTATTTTTACAATCAAGTTTTACATCTAAAGCATCCAAACACTTACAGGCAGTGATGTGCAAGCAAGGATGTTTTACTGTTATAAAATCAATAAATTAGTCTTCATCAGTGCAGAAACCATGATCCACTTACTATGTTTTGTAATTAAATACATACGGTTCGCCAAATTTTCCCCACATTCATGTCCTCAGAGTCGTTTCACAGACGCGCGCTCATATCAGTTGAGGTTCGTTCGGTTCAGAGAGACGCGTGCAGTCAGTCGTTTGACGCATGCTCAGTCAGTATCAGCTCATCGGTTCTCCAATCGGACATGTCCGAAATAAACAGGGTTCAGTGTTCTGATTCTGATGATCCAAAACCGCTGCAACCGGTTGCAACCGATTCTTGACTCGAGAACGAGAACGAAATTGAGATTCGAGAACCGCGAGAGATTCAAAAGTAGTCGCAATTGCTTCACTTAGCTGTAGTTTGAGGCTACATCATTTTTATATTTATATCACCTTGTTTAGAAATTAAATACACTGATCCTGAAAATAACATGGCTTTATGAAACAAATGTTTAGTTTGGTAGTTGTACAAACTAATGCTTGTTTCAATGTTTAAAAATAATTAAGTAACAAGCACAACTGCACATTTTTACTGTAATGCTTTTTAGAAAACATTCATATAGAACAATATATTTGTACAACAATTTCTGAACAGAGTTTGATCTATGTACACATACAGTGTGTGTAAGTGCACTTTTTATGTGTAGGCTATTGTGAACACTTTAATATATTTTTATCAAAACATTGTTTATTTAATACAAACCCAATTTGTGAATGTGTCATCATTAACTATAATTACTGTAGGCCTACAGGTAGCCTATTTCATAAATTATTATGATCCCTAACACATCCCGATGCGCAACAAAACTTAACATGCTTTTCGTTCTCTCTTGAAAAATGACACGCATGCTCAGTCAGTATCAGCTCATCGGTTCTCCAGTCGGACATGTCCGAAATAAACAGTTCTCGGTTCAGTGTACTGGTGATCCGATAACCGTTGCAACCGGTTGAAACCGATTCTTGACTCGAGAACGAGAACTGTGACAGGCCGTGTGCGTTCGTTCGTGTGCGCTGCGCGCATGCTCAGTATCATCAGCTTCTGCTCGCTGACGTGCTCAATCTGCTCATCATCAGTTCTCTCTTACAGTAGTGTCAGTTAAGTCAGTGTATTGTTGGAGTAACTGAATAACTCTGGCATGCTGGTTTATTTCAAGTCAGAGGGACAGTCAGACAGGTCAAAAGTGAGTGACTTTATAAATTTGTGGATTAGTGCTGCGAACTGTTTCGAACGATTCAGTCCGATTTGGTGAACTGGTTCGACCGGTTCACTAAAAAGAACCGGTTCAAAAGAACGATTCGTTCGCGAACCGGACATCACTACTCAAAATACACACACAAATCCAAGGCAATTCACACGTGAGTAACGATTTGCATATTCACATTCAAGGACAAACTCGTAAATATTAAACACTCAAAAGTTTTTTTTGCACAGCTGTAGATCTACGAATTGTGTTTTGCATTTGTGAAATGTATTTTATGAATATATATATATATTTTTTGCCCACTTGAATCACTTTTTGTGAATGTATATATTTTTTTTCATGCACGTGAATTTGGTTTTGTGCATGTGAAATGGTGTGCATTGTGTTTTTTGCGTGAATTATTAATGAGTCTTATCTGCTTCCATAGATTTCACGTTGAAGAATAAAAAAGGGTTTGTTTTTACTCTGTATTTGCATTTATGAATATGATATTTTGTGAAAAATGTTTAGACTTCACTTCAGTTGTCTCGCCAAGTCAGAAAACGAAATGAATTTATCCCTTTGGAAGATTCAGCGCGAAGGCCGGTAAGCGCCCTCTGGAGGAAGGACACCGTATCGCATCTTTGCTCGACAGATACAGAATGGCTTCTGAGCATTTGTGAATCAAGGCCACGAACGACAGTCTCAAAAGATTCCACAGGTACAAAAGCGCATATTCTAAGGCAGAACAACAATGCAAAAGACTCGTGATGAACTGTGCATTAAACTACAGGTACAGAATACAGATAAAACATTTGTGGGTTGCTTTGTGTGTGTGGATCTCTCGCGTGCATTTGTGGGTTGCTTTGTGTGTGTGGATCTCTCGCGTGCATTTGTGGATTGGTGCGCGTGTGGATCTTTCCCGTGCATTTGTGGAAGGTTTTGATACTGTTTTCACTCCATACTCATCATCGGTTCCTCATTTACTTTGAATGGGTGACATCATTCGTTGCCGGTGTTGTGCCAAATTTCGACCCCTGCCAAATTATTACCCCTCTCGTTGAAGTCGCTACCTGATTGCCTAAACCTAATCCCATTCCTAATCTAAACCCCTCCCCCACACCTACTCCTAAACCTAATAATCTGGCAGGGGGTCAGAATTCGGCACAACACCGGTCCGTGTACGTTTTGATCATTTAATTTCCTATTTGTAATGGAATAACGAGATCAGATAAATCGCTCGTTTATTCGTTATTTGTTTAGTTTAAAAAACGAAAAATTAGATTTTGGCTCGATATTTCATTTTTCGTGTGTGGTTTAGAAATCGGTTTATGGGTTCGATATTTCATTCGCACACGAAGGCGGTGCTGAAACGCAATCCGTGTATCATTCGTTCAATCGTTTTTTGATTTAATATTGAAAGTAGAAAAATGAGAAAACAGCTTGTGCTTTTTCATTATTTTCAGAAAAGCGAAAAATGAGTTTTCGGGCGTGAGTTTTCGCTGCGTTCACAAGTGGAAAATGAATAAACAGTTTGAATATTCGATTTCTACACATGGGCGGGAATTATACGCCTCTTTCTGCTGATTGGGCAGCCGAAGATCAAACTATTCCGTCATCAATTCTTCCTCAGTTCAGCACAGCAGAATAAAAGTCCTGCGCCGCAACAGCGGTATGGATTCTTAACGCGTTTATTGCAACTCCATTTGATCTTTTCCTCATCAAACAACCAGACTGGCTCGACCTCAGCCTCGACACAACCTGTACCGGGGCAGTGCTTTCTTCTGTGTAGATATAAATTAACCACTTTAATTCAAGCCTACCTTGGTTAAGTAGCTAAATAGGCCCATATATATATATATATATATATATATATATATATATATATATATATATATATATATATATATATATATATATATATATATATATATATATATGTATATATATATATATATATATATGTGTGTGTGTGTGTGTGTGTGTGTGTGTGTGTATAGAGAGAGACTATTTTTATCTATTTATTTAATAAAAAGGAAATAATAATGCGTTGCAACCAGACAACCTTGTTTTTATTTAAATGTATTATAATTGATATCTCAAAAGGGTGCTTAATTAAGGACTCGCACACAGTACTGGAACACACGATTTTCATTAAAGCCTGCAATAACTTGCAATTTCGGTTTGCTTCTCAAACTCTATTAAAACCTACCTTCAGAACGCTTGAAAAACGCACCAGTCAGGTGCAGACCAGAGCAGTGTTCAGGAAATACGCAGCAGTTATTACTTTGCGATTATTTCATATTGAGTAAATACATTTCCAATGACCCCATATAATTAGGCTGTAACAGTGATGAAGCCCAAAGTTAATGTGGGTGGGGATAAGCACAATGTATAGCCTAATGCATCATATGCATTTTGTAATAATAGCTAGCATAATTAATAATTGACAGGCTATTTGCCAGAAAAGTCGCATCAAGTGTAATTCACATGACACTGTGTCATGTTGAGCAAGAAACACGCGAACGTTGCATTGTAGTAAAACCTGTTTTTTATTATTATCCTACATTCAGAAGTAGGCTTAGTGTAAAACACCGGTAAATAAAATACAAAATTTACAACACTATAACACGCTATGCGTATTTTACTTTTCCTCAATGTATGACAAATCCTTGAATAAACGGTATTCAGAAAACAACAATAATTAAAAACAAAAGTATATAGAAGCCTAGCTTATAGGCTATATATAAAAATAGCCTATATATTGTGCTATTTATTACCTACAAACAACATTTAGTTTAAACACCAAGCCTAAATTATTTATTTTAATTGAAATCGTTGGGCTCGTCGCTCGTGCATCTTTCATTCGGTCTAAAGTTTCCATATTTGCAATGTAAGATTTGGATGCTGGAGCTGCCTATTTATGTGAAGAAGGTTTCATCCAGTCGGCTATTGGCTAAATCGGCATCTTCACATGCAGATAAGAGTTTGTAATAACAACAAGTACTGACTGGAGCAACAAATTTAATTAATTCAACCAGTCTGGTTGTTTGATGAGAAAAAGATAAAATGGAGTTGCAATAAACGCGTTAAGAATCCATACCGCTGTTGCGGCGCAGGACTTTTATTCTGCTGTGCTGAACTGAGGAAGAATTGATGACGGAATAGTTTGATCTTCGGCTGGCCAATCAGCAGAAAGAGGCGTATAATTCCCGCCCACGTGTAGAAATCGAATATTCAAACTGTTTATTCATTTTTCCACTTGTGAACGAAAAACGAAAACTCACGCCGAATACTTGTTTTTCGTTTTTCTGAAAATAATGAAAAAACGAAAAACAAGCTGTTTTCTCATTTTTCTAGTTTCAATATTAAATCAAAAAAGGATTGAACGAATGATACACGGATTAAACGTCCCTTTCCTCTGATTGGTCAGATTGCTCCGCCTTCAGTACCAGCTTTTCTGTCTGTCAGGCAGAATAAGAGCCAGTGCGAGTGCGGCACTGACAAATGTACTTCAATAAATACTGTCTGACCACCACTCACTGTTAACTAATATTTGAAACAGAAATATGTTGCTGGTCACGTAATTCGTGCTGCTGCAACTACTGTGAACCACAGTATAGGCTATATGACAGATTATAGCATGATGATGTATTTACCATTGATAAATAAAGGGCAAATAGTTCCGTCTGTTTGGATAAAAGGGAAATGGGAATACAAATCAATAATAGGCTGAACTGTACCATGATAATATGTCCGTAACAGTTACCGCTAAATATAGCTACACACACAGATTTCCAGTAGTATATTCCTGCACAACTTGAGGCTGCAGTTTCAGGACCCCAGTTTCAGAACCGCAGTTCTAGGACCCTAGTTTTTTGTGCCATCGCCATCTACAGAACTGGATGATATAGCGGCGGCTGCAATTTTAGGACCCAATTTTAATGTGATTTTTTTTTAAATTAAAATTAAAATGCATCAGAGGTTAATTACAAAGTGTTTAATACCTGGTTTGAGTCACAATTTTAAATTTAAACAAATTAATTTACTCAAAATATAAATTAAAAAATGTATATCAATCTTTAAACAACTGAAAAAGTGGAGTACCTTAAAAATCGTAGTTTCTTGAATTATATTGTATATTGATTAACCTCCTTAAGTTTAACTAATTAGCTCATTATCAGGTAAAATAAAGATGGAATCAGCATATGCATTCAATAAATTACAGCCAGATATTTTAAAGGTTGTAGAGAGGGAAGACAAGACTCAAGAATGATTCAAGAATGTATATTTTTGTCATTTTTGCAATAACAACAGCACCAAAAATACTTTTTTCATCAGTTGCTGCGCAGACGGAATAGACTTCAACTCTGAGGAGAGAGAGAGAGAGAGAGAGAGAGAGAGAGAGAGAGAGAGAGAGAGAGAGAGAGAATTAAATAAGAAACATTTGTTTAACATGTTCAACTGAAAAAAAAATATATATATATATATATATATATATATATATATATATATATATTCAGAATATGGATATAATCATATTTGTTTGGAGTAGCTAAATATGCATTTATTAATCACCTTAATATCATGCCCAATCTTTTCAGTCCAGCTCCTAGGATAATTTTTATACAGACACAAATTAATTAAAAAATGTAAAGGATAAAAACGCAATCAAAATATATCAGTGCAGGCTATAAGAAAGTAGCCAAAGTATAAATTGCTGAACATGTCAAACAGTATGCCTCATTTAGACAGCGCAGTTATGAAAGATATTTTATACTTAACTAATATGGTAAAACAAGTTTTAATTTACAGTTTTAATACAGTAAGCTACAGGTAAATCTTAAACACCCTTACATCAACATGCTTTTGTCATCTTTTTAAGTTTAATTAATGTGCTGGCTAGATTTATTATAGTCATTAAAAATCAATAAGGATTTATTAAATCATGAATTAAGAATGTTGTAGTAATTAACAAAACTAGCACACAAATTCTTAATTCGTGGGAATTAATTATTAATTCATAGCTAGCAGCTCTCACTTTGGCAATGTAAGCTTTGTTTCGTTTAAACGTTATAAAATAAAACTTTATTGAATATCGGTACTCACAATCTGATCTGTGTCCATATCGTCCATCTTGTTGTGGTGATCTAATTCGTTAGGTGGTGCTTGACCGGACATCACTATTACCTGAGACGAGCGGAGAAGAAGGAGCGGAGTGCATGTAGTGACATCATGTCAGAATCACATGTAATAAAAAATCTAACTTTATCAGTATGAATATAAACAAATAAGATGTATTTTAGTACTCACTATCAAGCTAGAATAGCCTACCAATTTTTGTTTGATTCGGTAACGAGCTAGTTATATTTATAAGGCAAAGCTAAAAACGGGTAGCATTGATACATGATTTTCCAATAACACCAGTTATACTGTGATGAAGATGAATTTCGTGAAAGATTCATAACATAGGTATACGGGGTTTTGCATGTAAGAGTTTCCATGATGCAAGCATTGCTGACTCTGATAAGGACTACACTCCGGAGACAAGTAGCCTACCGCATCGTCGGCTCGAGGTCAAGGCCGGGGTCGAGGGCGAAGCAGAAGAGGTCGTGCAAGAGCAAGGGCAACAGGTTGTACAATGTACAATCTTACAGACTAGGATGAAGTCTTTATGTACATTAACATGGATGTGGGATGATTATAATGCATTCTAACCATATTCTGTAAACCAATTTATGCCCCTAGCAAAGTATTCAATGATAATGATACAAGATGAGAACATGAGAGACAGTGGAAAGATCCAGTGTTGAGTTGACATGACCTCACAATATTCATATATCAGAGTTCATTTTGATATCCAAAAACATCAACAGCTTATGTTAACTCATTGTCTTACCGGCTCATGAGTCTGTGGAGTCAGCAGAGGAAATATCAGAAAGAAGGAGAGGAAATCATGGTAAAAATAAACATTGTGTTTATTGAATAATCTTAATCTTACTCAGTGTGTTACGATGAAAAGTCAATGACAACATGGTTCCATGACATTGAAGACTTAAAAAAATTAAGCCTCTTTATCTTCTAACTTTTAACTCTTAACAATAACACACAATATAAAATTAATCTGCTTGACAAATAATAAAATAATTTTAAAAAAAAAACAAGCAAATGATTACATAAAATGACAAAGCTTCGCATACATGTAAATGAAATATGGGGGGGGGAAACTAAGACATTAGTTAACAGTAGCCTACTACTGTATGTATGTAACCTAAAATTAAAATAGGTGAGTCTGGTGTTTGAAAGTATCAAACATAAGCTCCTTCTGTCATGGATACAAGTCATGATAGGTGATAGCTTTTTCAGTTCATCACTCAGAAAGACCACAGAAGGCTTGTTCAGGTAAGTACTTCAGGATGCAGGAAATGGTTGAGTTATTATTTTAGGTATAGGGTGAATTTAGGGTGATTGGGACACTTTTTGTCATTGAGATGCCTTGGAAAAAGTGTCCCAATCACCCTAAATTCACCCTATCTCTGTATTTAGTGCCTGCAATGTCAATTTATAGTCTTTACATATCAGCTTGGATACTTACATGGTAAAAACATAATACCAAGACGCTTGACGTAACGCCAGGTCGCCATGTGGGTCATCCGCTCATTCAGACGTTCAGAGAACAAGACGCTCGGATAGACGTGCGGTCGGTCGGTTGGATGTTTAATTTTGGCCCGGAGTGCGCGCCATAGTGGGTCTATCCAATTGAGGTCTTTCCTGGTTTGGTTGAAACACGCCCCATAATCAAAGCCCAATGGAGCAAGTTTATGTCTCTGCAGGTTAGTGATAGGAGTTACCTCATCAGTGGGTGTGGCCATAAAGAGAGGGACGGTTTCAACTGTGTTACCTGATTTGCCCACGTCACAGTGTGGGTAGGGTTTAGGGGTGGGGTCGGGAGAAGGGAATCATTTTCATTGTGTGATTAATAAACACCCATCAGTTTGAAAACACCCACTAATTTAGAAACACCCACTCTTGTTCCGCAGAGACCTCATACTCCAATGGAGCAGTATCAGACTCATATTCTGACTAGAATTGAGTATGACCACGTCAGGCTAGTTAAATCCCCTAAAAATACAAAATTGGAAACTAAAATATCGGAACTAAATATAGCACAATCATTTAATTGAAATAAAATTGGAAAAAAAAAAAAAAAAAACCCAAAAAAAAAAATTTTCCCTGAAAGTTTGAGTTAGTATATTTTTACAAGAGTGTGATTATAAACACTTGTGTACTTGTGTATATGAGTTTACCTGTTCGCCTGTTATGATGTTTAATGTCCCTGATGGCTATCAGTCACTTGTTAGCAACTGTCTTTTCTAAGACAAGTAAAAGTAAATACCGATAAGTTCCACTTTATTGAAAGACTGATTGAAAAGACAGATGATTGTCCATCTTATATATATATATATATATATATATATATATATATATATATATATATATATATATATATATATATATATATATATATAAATGTATATTGTTTATTATTATTATGTTATAAACACTAATATAAAGAATATAACCCATAGTTAGATTAAGGTTAGTGAGTTTAAAGCAATCTTTTACTTTATTGAATTTTACAAAATTCTTATACATATATAATCAGACAAACAATAAATAAATAAAACCAACTGATCAATTTGATTGCAAAAGTTCTTTATTTTTATTTTATTTTTTTGATGCAGAGAAAATCATTTTATTCAGAAAGTTTTATGGGATGATAATCAGATAAAACTGCTCCATCTACTCCAGGTCTACTTCCAGCATGTCACGACGTTTGAAGGCGCAGATGTAGTTTTTCTTGTCATAACAACTGGCGTCGTTCCACCTGCCAACCTCTGAAAATGTGACGGACAGTGAAATGAAGAGATTGTTACCTTCATCCATCGGTGTGTTTTACCAAACATCTATTGTCCTCACAGCATCAATCTCACTATAATACATCATTTAGCCAAACTTCAAGTTAAAATGTTTCCTCTGTCTTTCCATCCTTACCTTTCCAGTTCATCTCCACGCATTCCTCCGTGTTGGTGTACATGTGGTTGGGCTCACCAGGTGTCCAAATTTTATAATCCCAGAAAGAACCATCAAGCCAAAAAAATTGACCAGACTGAGAAATAAAGAAAGAGGATTTAAAACAAATAAAGTAAGTCAGAAGGTGTTAGTGAGAAAATAGTGGATGCATGTCAATGAAGAATAGAAAATAAAACAACAACTGAATTATTTCTCTTTGCTTTTCCCATTTGTGAACCTTATCACACTTCTGCCTTTTTTACCTTAAAGAATTCAAAGCCTCCGAGCCAGAAGCGCAGGTTGTTTGGGTTAAATTTTTCCACAATGCAGAGCAAGTGTTTATTGTCCTTTTCATTATGTACTGACACCAGATGTGCACCAGGGGCTTTGCTTCTGCAGCTCAACTGGATATGAAACAGGAAGAATATTTAATGACTGCAAATGGATTTTTTTGATGGAGGTAACAATGTGAAGAATAATAGAAATGAAATCTCTTTACAATGTTACAATCTTTAAAAAAAAAAAAAAAGACTGCTACAATCTACCTCGGCTTCTGTAAAGTTGGCAGGGATGTTGAAGTATTTGACACAGTGGTCGCCCACTTTGAACCAATCATCGAAGCCATGCACATCACACGCTCCAGGCATACAGCAGGCCTCAGTGACATTAGTATGGCCAAAACCTAAATGGCAGAATCACACCCAGGACTGTTTTACTTTAAAAATATAGGTAGATAATTTTTCTTGTTTGTTTGTTATATACTAATGCTGTCAAGGTCAGAGGTGGACAGTAGTAAAGTATTTTTACTTTCTACTCAAGTACATTTTTCAAGTATATGTACTTTATCAATGTTTTTCTTTGGAAAACTTTTACTTTACACCATTCCAAAGTGTGATGTCGTACTTTTTCATAATTAATATGATTTAATACTTAATTACATTTAAAATGTAGTACTTTCTTACTTTTACTACTTTTAAAAGTAATTCAAAGTGTTACTTGAGTATACAAGTAAGAAAGTACTACATTTTTAATGTAATTAAGTATTAAAGGTAAAAAAAACAACCAAAAAAAACTTTTATTTATGAAACGTAGTGCAGTAAAAAGTACGACTTTACACTTTGGAATGTTGGAAAGAAAAACACTGATAAAGTACATATAGCCTACTTGAAAAATGTACTTATTTACTTCTGTCCGCCTCCGGTCAAATCAGTGAGCACAGAAAATAATCCACATACACAAAATATATATTGGTCGCTTGTTTTGTGTTAACAATTACAGTTTATTATTATTGGGGTACATTAAAAAAATGGGGCTTACTATAGGTGCACTCAATGGAGTTGAATTTAAAGCACTCTTTATGATAAAAAGGTTCTGTATAAGGTGAAATGACTGCATAATACACTATTCTAGGTTCTATATATGAAGCACCTGACAGAACCTTTTTCTATTACATTTCAAAATAAATATAATGTTGAATTAAACATTACCTCTCTCCATTGGTAGGAAGTTGCCACTCTCAAAGAGAAAAGTCAGCAACAGAACAAATCCTAAAGATCCTGATTTCCACTGTGGAAAACAAAACAAAACCCATAAAGAATATATAAAATAGATACAAAGAGTGTTTTCATTCAAGATCATCACTTACCATTGCAGTTCTTGCACTTTTGTCTTCTATCTGTCCTCACAGTAACTGTTATCTCCTTGTTTTATTCCATTCCATTCATTCAACTCCTCCCCTTCTCTCAATCTTACCGTCTTCAGTTTTTTTAATTCTTCATCGTACAGGAAAGCGTTTCACACACCTACAGTGCCTGAATTTCTAATACATTTACAGTGCATTGCTACTAAATTAACATTAATACTTCCATTACATCTTAATGTTAATCTTGAACAATAACACTGTCTATTATGTAAAATATAATAATTAAGTTAGCACAATCAAAAGATTTAGAAGTCTGTAAAATAGGGCACAATACTGTGTTAATATTAGGGAATTTTCTATAATTTTTAAAAGGTTTTTTTGTACCTGTATTTTGAATTATACGCATTGTGTTGTCTTTTAGGGTTAAAGAAAAATATCCATAAACGGATAATGTCCTGACAGAAAATGACCTTTTCCATTTCTCTTTTGATTTTGTAAATTAAATTTAAGTGGATAAACATAATAAAGGTAATGAGAAGATTCCCGAAGGATTTAAACATGGTTACAAAGTTTTGCTAAGGCTATCATTCACACAGAGAAAAAGGGTGTCAAAATTGTACCTTTAGGGGTACAATAGGGTACTAATATGCAGTGTTGGGGAAAGTTACTTTGAAAAGTAATGCATTACAATATTGCATTTACTCCCTTAAAAAGTAACTTATTGAGTTACTTAGTTACTTTTTAAGAAAAGTAATGCGTTACTTTACTTTTGCGTTACTTTTTCTCACCTGGACTGGGCTTGTTTTTTTGTTTTTGTTTTTTTATGACAAAAAGATTCTATTTTTGTGCAAATGTAAAGACCTCTTCATACCAAAATTGAAATAATAAGCCTCAGGCTGAGGTAAAAATACAAATTCACACGCTCTGCTGTGTGTGCTGTCATTCTGGGTAATGGAAGAATAGGACGCAGGAGAAAAAAAGTTTTACCAATAAATACAAAAATCTAGTAATTTTTGCTCATGATTTAACTGAATCATTAAAGGTCAGCAGCAAATTGGTCAATAAAGGTAGATTAAATGCATTAAAATATTTGTTTTATTTAACATTTAATTATTGGAGGTTTGCATATTTTGCATTTGACTGATTTTATTATTTTTGAGGAATACTCAATCTTTATGCAAGTGAGATGAATAAATGCTCAAATTTATTCTTGAACTACAATAACTATTATGTTCACACACAACGCCTCTGTAATTACTCTCGATTTCATGGGGACAGGAAAGCAGTCAGTCAAATAAATGTGAAAAAGTAACTCAGATATTTTGTTGTAAATTTGAAAAGTAATGCGTTACTTTACTAGTTACTTGAAAAAGTAATATTATTACGTAACTCAAGTTACTTGTAATACGATACCCCCAACACTGCTAATATGCACCTTTTAGGAGTAAAAAAAGGTACAAAGATGATCTTTTAAGCCAGGGTACTGCCTCAGCGACAAGCTCTAGTACAGTACAATTCTGACACCTTCTTTCTCTGTAATCTGCAATCTAGGTCGTAATGCACTTTTGACTACTAGCTTTTGCACTAATGGTTCAAACCTAACAAGACAATACTGCAACTTATTCTGTACATTTCCATGACCCTTCTGCGATATTTCATTTCTAACCCATATCGCCATTGTGCTTGCTTGCCAAGCGAAAACTATTTTTGTAGACAGTACATTTGTCGGACAGAGGCTTCTGGTAAACAACAAGCATCTGAAAGGTTACTTCTTTACCACGCTATAAAAACGCTAGATCTTGTGGAAGATCAGGGAGTTGTGATCTCTCAGTGTGATCCTCCACTTGACACTACCAGTTGCTGCATCTCACAGTCTGAGTGGCTTTTTGTCACTTTGATCTAATCATTAGGTTGCATGAAAAAGTTGTAAAATAAGTATTCTGTACAGACATTCATTATATCTTAACTTTTAATGTAAACGTCGCCATCAAATTCACTGTGTTAGACGTAATCCAAGACTTTTTTCTATAAACTTCACTTTAGCATGATCCATTTACACTTGTCACCTTATGTCAGTCCCTTTGTATCGCTCTCATTTTTACAACCCCTCCATTTTCTCTCACATCTCATTCTCAGTTATTCATCACACATCAAAACCTCTTGAAACAACTGCGGCCTGATGATAAAATGCTTGTATTAGAATGTAAATGCATTATTCTGCAAGAAGCATTAGTTCTTATAATTTCTTTAATCAGGCAAAAAATAAATAAATAATAATCATCTGGTCATTTTGATTTTTCCAGATAAAACCGCTAGATCTTGTGTGTTTGATAAGAGTTGTTATCTCTCGTGATCCTCCACTTGACACTGCTAGCCAAAGTTGCTGCATCTCACAGTCTGAGTGGCTTTTTGTCACTTTGATCATAAATTTGCATGATAAAGTTTGAAAATATTTATCCTGTACAGACATTCAGTATTTCTTAATTTTTAATGTAAACGTTGCCATCTGACTCAAGACTCCTTTTTCATGAAAGACTATAACTTCACCTTAGCATGATGCATTTACATTTGTCACCTTATGTCAGTCGCTTTCATTTTTGCAACCCCTTCATTTTCTCTCACATCAGTTATTCAATGCGGCCTGTTCTTCTAATTTCATGAACCAGGCAAAAAAAATAAATCATCTGGTCATTTTGATTGCAAAAATGATTAGCATTTAAAGTTTGAATTTGAAGAATTTTTTTATTTTTTGAAAATGTCAGGGACAGTGAGATGAAGGGATTTTTGCAATGTATCTGTGTATTAAAAAAGAATTACATGTCATTTTTCTTGTCAAATATATATTTTAGATTATATAACATTAATAAAATAAAATGAAACACATGTTAACTGATTGTTAACACTTAACGGGATAGTTCACCCAAAAGTGAAAATTAGCCCATGATTTACTCACCCTCAAGCCATAGCTGTATATGACATTCTGGACAAAGTACTGGCTCTTCCAAGCATTATAATGGCAGTGAATTGTTGGGTCATTTTTTGAAGTCAATAAAAGTGCATCTATCCATCATATAGATGGAGCTCCACACAGCTCCACACTTAATAAAGGCCTAATGAAGCGAAGTTGCGCGTTTGTGTAAGAAAAATATCTTTATAGAAAACTTTAATAACTAGCTTCCGGCAGTCAGTGGTAGCATGTTGAGTTATGGCGAAAGAGACTTCAAATTTGTCCTTTTTTCCTGTCATGTTTCTGTCTGAATTAACCCTCCATACTTCCTCATCTATGTAAGTTGACCTTAAATTCACTTGACTTCCAGGAAGAGCCGAAAGCTTTTTTTACAAACTCACAGCCTCAGTGTCACTAGTTGGTTAAAACTGAATGTAACCATCTTTTCACCAGTTCCCTCTGCCCTTACATTTCCAGTTCATCGCCACACATTCCACCTTAGTGAAGATCAGAGGTGTAAAGAGTACCTGAAAACCACACTTGAGTGAAAGTACAGATTCCTTACAGAGAAAACGACTCCATTACAGGTTACAAGCCACTAATTCCACTACAACATAAATAAAAGTCCTTGAACATCTGATTTTAACAGTACTTACGTATTTTACTCGTTCTGGATATAGGTTCAACGATGCACTAGTGCTTGACACCTGAGACATCCTAGTGAAAATAAGAAACAATTGATTTGTAAAATGAGAAATCATGTTAATTTTCTCAAATCAAAATTAAACTAAACACCTCAATATTGCAATAAATCAAGGTCAACACAACAGCCTCTTAAACGTCTACAAACTCTCAAGTCTCAGTTAAGCTGAAAACAATATCCTTCAAAAAGGTCTCGTCAGTATAGTGGACAAATTAAATAATGTTAAGTAACATTAATGTAAAATATCCTTGTTGACATGCTTGGATGAGTACAGGCAAAAGATAATAGTACCTTCAATCCCCTTAGATGGCGACATCACTTCTTTATAGCAGAAATAAACTGCTGCAGAAAAAGTTAGGTGCCATACAAAATGTTATGTGTAACGGCGTTAATCAACACAAATGTTTTGGAGTAAAAAGTTAAATTACTTGTTTAAAAATACAGTCAAGTAGAGAGTAAAAGTTGCTAATATCTTTGATACTCAGTACAACTACAAAGTAGCCAAAAAGATACTTAAGTACTGTAACTAATTATATTTACTCAAATTCTTTACACCACTGGTGAAGATGTGTTTGGGTTCACCAGGTTCACAAACTCAATAATCCCAGAAGGAACCATCAAGCCAAATTTACCAGTCTGAGTGAGAAAGAGATTTTTTTTTTAAAAAGAAGAAAGATAAAAAAAAGAAAATATGTTTGGATAGTGAGAAACGTCTCGGTTACGTATGTAACCCTCGTTCCCTGAGGAGGGAACGGAGACGTAACGTCAGTGACTGACGAATGGGGTTTCGCTTAGAAGCCTATCAACTTCGAGATCTAGAAAGCGCCCAATGGCAGTGCCAATGCCATGGGCTTGCGGATTTTGCATAGCGGACTCCGCCCCACTGCGTGGGTATATCAGGAAGAACTCTGGCATGATTGCATTATGTTACCTGCTGAGGAGCCAAGGCTGAACTCCCGGCCGTTTCAGCGGTACAGCGGATGTGGCAGAGGGACGGAGTCAGGGAACGAGGGTTACATACGTAACCGAGACATTCCCTTTTGTTCAGTCACTCCGAGTAACGTCAGTGACTGACGAATGGGGTCCCAATATAATCACGCCACTCGGCTGTCTTCCAGTGCCCTGCGTAAGAGCGAGTTCCCTGTCGTAAGACTAGTTCGGACGAAGGACTCCCATTTAGCACAGGAATACCAAGGTACACTGGGAAGCATATTCCAGGTGGAAGTATGCACCAAGCTGCCCACCCATAGGGAGGACTTAAGAATACACATAAGGCCGGAAGGGGCTGCATATGGAAGAACTCTGGGGTACCAGCCAAAGGTGGACAAGCTGCCTCAGCAACAAGCTCTAGTACAGTACAATTCTGACACCTTCTTTCTCTGTAATCTGCAATCTAGGTCGTAATGCACTTTTGACTACTAGCTTTTGCACTAATGGTTCAAACCTAACAAGACAATACTGCAACTTATTCTGTACATTTCCATGACCCTTCTGCGATATTTCATTTCTAACCCATATCGCCATTGTGCTTGCTTGCCAAGCGAAAACTATTTTTGTAGACAGTACATTTGTCAGACAGAGGCTTCTGGTAAACAACAATCTGAAAGGTTACTTCTTTACCACGCTATAAAACCGCAAGATCTTGTGGAAGATCAGGGAGTTGTGATCTCTCAGTGTGATCCTCCACTTGACACTACCAGTTGCTGCATCTCACAGTCTGAGTGGCTTTTTGTCACTTTGATCTAATCATTAGGTTGCATGAAAAAGTTGTAAAATAAGTATTCTGTACAGACATTCATTATATCTTAACTTTTAATATAAACGTTGCCATCAAATTCACTGTGTTAGACGTAATCCAAGACTTTTTTCTATAAACTTCACTTTAGCATGATCCATTTACACTTGTCACCTTATGTCAGTCCCTTTGTATCGCTCTCATTTTTACAACCCCTCCATTTTCTCTCACATCTCATTCTCAGTTATTCATCACTCTTCATCACACATCAAAACCCCTTGAAACAACTGCTTTTGTTCAGTCACTCCAAGTAACGTCAGTGACTGATGAATGGGCTCCCAATATAATCACGCCACTCGGCTGTCTTCCAGTGCCCTGCGTAAGAGCGAGTTCCCTGTCGTAAGACTAGTTCGGACGAAGGACTCCCATTTAGCACAGGAATACCAAGGTACACTGGGAAGCATATTCCAGGTGGAAGTATGCACCAAGCTGCCCACCCATAGGGAGGACTTAAGAATACACATAAGGCCGGATGGGGCTGCATATGGAAGAAATCTGGGGTACCAGCCAAAGGTGGACAAGCTGCCTCAGCGACAAGCTCTAGTACAGTACAATTCTGACACCTTCTTTCTCTGTAATCTGCAATCTAGGTCGTAATGCACTTTTGACTACTAGCTTTTGCACTAATGGTTCAAACCTAACAAGACAATACTGCAACTTATTCTGTACATTTCCATGACCCTTCTGCGATATTTCATTTCTAACCCATATCGCCATTGTGCTTGCTTGCCAAGCGAAAACTATTTTTGTAGACAGTACATTTGTCAGACAGAGGCTTCTGGTAAACAACAATCTGAAAGGTTACTTCTTTACCACGCTATAAAACCGCAAGATCTTGTGGAAGATCAGGGGGAGTTGTGATCTCTCAGTGTGATCCTCCACTTGACACTACCAGTTGCTGCATCTCACAGTCTGAGTGGCTTTTTGTCACTTTGATCTAATCATTAGGTTGCATGAAAAAGTTGTAAAATAAGTATTCTGTACAGACATTCATTATATCTTAACTTTTAATGTAAACGTCGCCATCAAATTCACTGTGTTAGACGTAATCCAAGACTTTTTTCTATAAACTTCACTTTAGCATGATCCATTTACACTTGTCACCTTATGTCAGTCCCTTTGTATCGCTCTCATTTTTACAACCCTCCATTTTCTCTCACATCTCATTCTCAGTTATTCATCACTCTTCATCACACATCAAAACCCCTTGAAACAACTGCTTTTGTTCAGTCACTCCGAGTAACGTCAGTGACTGACGAATGGGGTCCCAATATAATCACGCCACTCGGCTGTCTTCCAGTGCCCTGCGTAAGAGCGAGTTCCCTGTCGTAAGACTAGTTCGGACGAAGGACTCCCATTTAGCACAGGAATACCAAGGTACACTGGGAAGCATATTCCAGGTACCTTGTCTCACCTGGGACTTTTAACCCCAGGTGAGGCAAGGCTTGCCAAGCCTGTCAAGGGAAAGACACCCGCTCAGGGAGGCTTACGGTGGAAATACACATGTGGGGGTCGCTCGGAGCGAGAACCATGCACACGGAGGCACCTGGCCTGACACGAGGGTCTGGGCTTAAGGGCAGACTTACTGGTGTCGGCGTCGACAGTGCTGGAGGAGCTCAGGATTTCCGGGAAGCTCACCTGAGAAAATATTGCGCTTATCCAGTCTGTGGAGTGGAATGGCGAGCAAGCGAAGACACCTGAGCCTAGTCCTTACCGGCCACTTGTAGAGGCGAGAACATAGTCGGACACAGGCTCCACTCAGAGATTGTAGAATCTGGTGAATGTGTTCGGTGTCACCCAGCCTGCAGCGCTGCAGATGTCTGTTAGCGGTGCGCCATGCGCTAGAGCCCAAGAGGAGGCCACACTCCGGGTGGAGTGAGCCCTGACCCCAAGGGGGCATGGGCGCCCCTGCTGCTGGTACGCCAAAACAATGGTGTCCACTATCTAGTGAGACAGCCTTTGTTTTGAGAGATTAGGGTGGATTTAGGAGGATTTAGTCTCCTTGAGGAGGATTTAGTCTCCTTGTTCCCCTCAGGAACCTGATGATCAGGTTGTGCTGACCTACCTTTTTGTTGTCCAGGAGATTGTGGTGGGCAGATATGGCGGCCACATATACTTTAAGGGTGGATGGAGACAGCCTTCTATGCAACCCCTCTTGGAGAAATGAGAGCACGGACCTGAATGGAATTTCCAGGGGTCTTCTTGACGAGAAGAGCACCAGGTGACGAAGAGGTTCCACTTCAATGCATAGGCATGTCTGGTAGACTCTGCCCTAGCGGAAGTGATGGTAGCCACCACCGCAGGTGGCAGCATACTCAAACCTGCCGCATCCCATCCAGGAGCCACACATGGCGGTTCCACAGATCGGGACGCGGGTGCCAAAGGGATAGGAGGTCCTTCCTCAGAGGAATCGGCCAGGGAGGGGCTGTCGCAAGGAGTAAGAGTTCCGGGAACCAGAAGGGGACCTGCTCCTTGTCCTTCCTGATCTTGCACAGTAGCTGTGCGAGAAGGCTCACTGGGGGAACGCATATTTGCATAGGCCCCGCGGCCAGCTGTGCGCCAGAGCATCCGTGCCGAGTGTGCCCTCGGTCAGGGAGTAAAACAGGCGGCAGTGGGAAGAGTCGTGGGAGGCAAACAGATCTACCTGCACATCGCCGAACTGTTCCCAAATCAGCTGGACTGTCTGGGGATGGAGTCCCCATTCCCCAGGGAGTGGCTGACGTCGGCTGCACGGTTCAGTTCTCCCGGGATATGGACGGCACGAAGGGACCTCAGATGCTTCTGACTCCATAGGACGAGATGGCGGGCGAGTTGAGACATCCGGCGGGAGCGTAGACCCCCCTGGTGGTTGATGTACGCTACTGTGGCTGTGTTGTCTGTCCTGACTAGCACATGTTGACCCTTGAGCTACGCTCGGAAGCGGTGCAGGGCAAACCGTACTGCCAGCAACTTGAGGCAATTGACATGCAGGGCGCGCTGGGGTCCTGTCCAGGAGCCCGCGGCCACATGTCCATTGCACAAGGACCCCCAGCCCGTGGCGGATGCATCTGTTGACAAGCACATGTATGGAAACTTGTTCTAAGGGCACTCCGGCCCGTAGAAAACTTGACCACGGGGTGAAGATTTGAAGGCAGGCTCGAGTCACTTGGACCTGTAGTGTGCCTGTCTGCCCATCTCGGGACTTGATCGCGAAGCCAATGCTGAAGCGGTCTCATATAAAGCAATCCGAGCGGCTGCAGATGCCATATGCCCCAGGAGCCTCTGAAATAGTTTCAGTGGAACCGTGCTCTTGCTCTCGATTTGACGGAGGCAAGTCAGCAGTGACTGCGCGCGCTCACTCGTAAGCTGCTTGTACGTGGCGACCGAGTCGAACTCCATACCCAGAAAAGAGATCCTCTGCGCAGGGAAGAGTTTGCTCTTCTCCCAGTTGACCCGAAGGCCCAGACGGGCTAGATACTGGAGAACAAGATCTGTGTTCGCACACCTGTTCTCGAGAGTGGCCCAGTATAAGCCAGTCGTCGAGGTAGTTCAGGATGCCTGAGTGGCGCAAGGGCTGCCTAGACGACCTTCGTGAAGACGCGAGGGGACAGAGATAGCCCGAATGGGAGAACCGCGTACTGATATGCCCGCCCCTCGAAAGCAAACCGTAGGAACGGTCTGTGTCGAGGTAGGATGGAGACATGGAAGTAGGCGTCCTTCAGGTCGATCGCTGCAAACCAATCGGCTGGACAAACGCATTTCGCTGTCAACATCCTGAACAGAAGCCTGTGAAGGGATCAGTTCAGGACGCGCAGGTCCAGGATTGCCCGTTACCCGCCCGTTTTCTTGGGTACAATGAAGTAGGGTCTGTAGAAGCCGGACTCCATCTCAGCTGGAGGGACAGGCTCGATCGCACCCTTCGCCGGCAGAGTGTAAACCTCCGCATGCATGACTGGGGCATTGGAGCCGAAAGCGGGGAGGAGCCTGCGCGAACTGAATCGCGTAGCCGAACCTGATGGTCCTCGCGACCCAGCAGGACAGACCCGGAAGCTGAAGCCAGGCTCCCAGGTACTGCACCAGCGTGGTCATACGGACGACAGGCGTACCCCGGGTGGGGCAGCGAGGCAGCGCATCGCCCGGACGTGGGAGGCGTAGAGTCCCGATGTGGGGGCACGGTTAACAGCTGCGCCCTGACAGAGGAGACCAGGGAAGGCCGCGCATTCCACGGGGGTCTGCTCTGCCCGGGGGCTGGCGACAGAGAGGGATGCGAGTGGCGGGACCCGTGGGTGGCGCACACTGTCATGGCCGGTCTCTGGCTGCTCAGGGATGGGTTCGTCAGTTCTTTCTGGTTGCTGCTGACCCGAGGGCCAACAGCTGAACAAAAGATTCTCCCCCAGCCCTCCACCAGGGGAAGGAGTGGCCCTGCCCCGGTGAAGGCTGCTGCTGGGGTGGTGCACGAGGGGTGGGAGCAGCTGGAAGGCGCCCTCGGCGGCAAGCAGACTGGGACTGCGCGGGTGGCTGGGTGGAGGCAGCAGCTGGCCGCCGGGGCAGTAAGTGCTTGATAGCCTCAGTCTGCTCTTGGGCCGCTGAGAACTGTTGGGCGAAGCTCTCAACCACACCGCTGAATAGCCCAGTCTGGGATATGGTAGGGTCGAAGAACCGGGTCCGCTCGTCGTCACGCATATCGGCCAGACTGAGCCACAGGTGTCTCTCCTGGACCACAGCTGTGGACATCACCTGACCCAGGAGCGCGGTCACCTTTGTCGCCCGGAGAGCGAGGTCGGCGGCGGCCCGCAACTCATTTCTGAGTCCTGGGTCAGCCCCACCCTTGTGCATGTTGCACAGCAACTTGGCCTGGTAGGCCTGAAGAGCCGCCATGGCATGCAAAGAGGTGGCAGCCTGCCCTACAGCTCTGTAGGATTTCGCCACCAAGGTTGATGTGAATCTACAGGCTTTGGAGGGTGCTTAGGGTCACCACACCAAGTCGAAGCACTCTGCGGGCACAGTTGCATCGCAACAGTGGGCTCGACAGGGGGAACCCCAGTGTACCCTTTGGCCACGGCCCCATCGAGGGTAGTGAAGGCGGAGTGGTCACAGGAAGCCCACGGGGACTCCCAGGACCGTGCAAGCTTCTCATGCACCTCTGGGAAGAAAGGTATCGGGGATGGATGGACGGGTGTCCGCACGTGCCGCCCCCAAAAACCAATCGTCCAGCCTTAAGCGCTCAGGTCGGGGCGGAGGGTTTCACTCCAACCCAAGACTCGCGGCTGCCCGGGAAAGCATGGCTGTCAACTCTGGGTCCGACACGGGCAACGCTGCGCCACCCGGAGGCGGCCGCACAGCCTCGTCATCATCCTCAGAGGACTCCAGCCCACCTTGTGATGCGGCGATCGACATCTCGTCTTCCCCGCCCCCAAGCGAGACAATCGGGATGGCCGCGGCCAGCCACGATGTACCCGCTTGAAAGGACGGCGGGTCCGGTTCATGAGAGGCGGGTGTGGGCCGAGGCATGAGCGTCGGAGCTTTATTCCACACCATCACCCTCAGATCACCCTGGCCACCAGCCAAAGTGCTGCCTCTCGCGGAGACCGCAGATTGGGGTGTGGCAGAGGGGACTCTCACCCCGGCGGCTGCACGGAGATCGCTGAGTCTCTACAGTAACACCGAGATGGGCATGTTCCCTGTTGCGGCAAAAATACGTTAACTCCATTGCATTTCTGAATAAGAGACAAACCTTAGCCAATTGAGTCTTTATAAAGATTTAATTCTTGCAAGAATGAATCCACAGTTGGAGCAACCATGCTCATGGTGACCACAAGTGTGAACTGCTAAAACAAGGGAAAGCACAAACTTTTATACCCTCAATGTTTTAATTTATACCCTCAATTTTCCATACATCTGGTGAAGGTCGCCTTAAGCAAGAGGTGAGACAAAATACACAAATGATCCCCTTACTGACTTGGAACTCATTTGAATTAAAAGCAAGAAACACAATGGTCCTAATCTGTAAAAAGCATGTTAATTCAATATGCAGGTTTTGGAACCCGCCCAGACAGAGTATCACCTACTCCTAATCAGCATAACTATTCAAACGCATTGATGCTAGTCAGGAACTCCAATTCCAAGAGCCATAAAAGACAAAAGGGACAGCGTCTGGGCTCCCAAAGGTGGGGCCTCATTGATCTGACTCATTTAAAACATAATAGACAAAAACAGGTCTGGAAGATTAAATCTTCTGTGATTAAATTTTTCCCCAACATCCCGCAATGGAAACATGACTCATCCACGAGTGCTGCCTGCGCGTGCTGTAAGCCCAAGCACGTCAGACAGTGCTCGTGCCCATCAGAAGGTAGCAGAGACCGACCGCACCCAGAAGCACACGGGCGAGACATCCTGACAAGGACGCACCGCGTGTGAGCTCTTTTAGTGAGAGGAAAACCTCGCAGTCGATGCCTAAGCGCCCAGGGAAACACACACCAGCTGGATGCAGACCACTGCACAGATCAGCAGGCAGGAAGTGTGCGATCGCTGGACCGTGCCGTAACACCAACACCGACTGGAAGGCTGCTCATCTTGAAGAAGCTGACAATAATCTCAGAAGGCTTGAGGAGTGAAGAGTGTATGTGCTCTTGGCTCCGAAGCAGAAACATAAGGCGATCATGCCAGTGTTCTTCCTGATATACCTACGCAGTGAGGCGGAGTCCGCTATGCAAAATCCGCATGCCCATGGCATTGGCACTGCCACTGGGCGCTTTCTAGATCTCGAAGTTGATAGGCTTCTAAGCGAAACCCCATTTGTCAGTCACTGACGTTACTCGGAGTGACTGAACGAAAGGGAACTACAGTGTATGCATGTCATTGAAAAAACACAAAAGAAAAAAAAACTCAATTTATCTCTTCACTCCCCCGATTTCTAGGCCTATTTTGGGGTTTATTGCGTCTCACATCATTGCACTGAATTTTTTTAATATATTAATTTAAGATCATATTGTGCATCACTGTAACTCTTTTTTATTTTTTTAAACGCCAGTGCTACATCCTAACTCGGCTTCAGTGAAGTTGGCGAGTAACCCCAGAGTGCAGTCTGGACGATGGGGCGGGGCGACACATCAAGGCGGGGCGACACGTGTCGCTCCGCCTACACCCAATTTCATTGGTTTATAACACAGCAAATCTTATTGGCATAGACGCTTGAGGCATGAGCATGCACATTCCTTTATGTAACGTTATGTCTTTAGAAATGATCAATGCTTCTGTATCTGTGTGTGGGAAACAACAAACAAGCAGCAAAACTCTGTCTCGCTGTTGTTTTCGCTGTTTTCAGGTGAGTTTAGTCCATGAAATCAGACAAGTAATACACACTACTGTTCCTGACACTTTTCTTACCTGTTCTTGACACGATTGTGTTGAATATTTACTTTATAGAAAGGTTTTAGTGTCTTCGAAGAAGTAGAAAAAATCTCAAACATTTTTAGAAGAGGTAGGCTAACTCTTGTTTATGAACGTTTGGGCGTTTAATCACATTTTATGTTTAGATGAGAGGTTTTGATAGTTTTATAAAGGTATGCTGATAAATTTGTCAATGGATGATTGGATGTAAGAACATTTATTTAACCTAACGTTAAATTTATGCGCTGTAGGTTACTGTAAATTGTTACTGTAAATCGGTGACGTCACAGAAAATCTAAATAGTTTAAACATGTTCTGTTCTCTCATGGTAAATAAATATTGATCAAATGTTCTGTGATTTCAGGAGCGACAGATACGAATACAATTTGTACACACAGTAGATCATGCTGTACATGTAGCATTTATATTGCATCTATCTATAAACTGTACGGTTTATTAGCCTTCCAGAAATACAGGTAGACTGAAAAAGCTAATTAAATAAATTCATATAATTTTTTCACAATATATTGACCTATATCACTATGCATCTGTACATTTCTTTTGAAAATGATATATATTTTATTAGTCATTTAAAGAAGGCTTTGACATCCAAATGTCAAACAGTATGTACAGTGACACTGTATGAGCAATACTATTAGTCAATTAGTCAACCTAAAAAACATAACTTCTGCTAATTATGTTTTGTATATTCTGTACATTATTATTTATTTTTTCTGCATTTCACCTCTGCTCTAGCATGTTTTCTTCTGATGAACCTGACATTTTATACTAAATATTTTTGGCACTTTGACAAATTGTTTATTTTTATCTAGATTGTTTCATGCTGATGGACTGCTGGTCCTATCTCCAAGATCCTATGAAGCATATAACTAGTATGTAAAATCTCAAACATGCTCTAGTATCATTCAAAAGTTTGGGGTTACGTTTTTTCAATTAGCAATCAACCCTTTCTGGGTTTCTCCTCCACCACTAATGTGCAGCATCCACCTTGATGATGTGACGGCAGCCATATTGTGCCAGAACGCCCCAGCTTATTGGTGGAGAGGAGATAAAATAGTATTTATTGATGTCTTGCTCTGGAAGCAGTCTCATGCAAACATAGTCATAGATCCTGCAACATCCATTTTTGGATTAAATCAATGCTTTGTTTATTATGAGGTGAATGTTTTAAGCTATGAAACTTGCAGAATGTTTTAATGGTACAGATACCTTGTATGTCAAAAGATCAAGACAAATTTGATTTATCATGTCATGACTTCTTTAACGCTAATTCAATTTGCATTACAGGGCATTAAAAAAAGACATTTACTGAAGTTCAAATAACTTAACCAGAACCACCTCAAGTGACCACTGTCTAATCCAAACGTTTTTATCTTCTTTCTTGTTTCAGATGCTGCCATAGAACGGCATGAGAAGGCAACAGTTTGGTAGAACTGAGGTTCCAATATAAGAGTATGCACATGATGTCACAGCAGACGGCATGTTACTGTATTACACCAACTGAGTGACAAAAACGCTGAGTGGCAGTATTGTGTTCAGCGTGAATGCTGCAAAAAAACAAAAACACACCCAAAACACATCTAAAATGGGAAAGGGTTTGGTACAAATAGATACAGTCGATTGCACATTCAACAAGAAATCAGAGCTATCTTTGTACAACCTTCCCAAAGCTACAGAAAAGAAAAGCAAATACGTTGCTGCTATTTGCAGAAACAACCTGAATCCAGGCAGCAAAACATTTTATGTCAGATATGTTGAAATTTGGGCAAAAATCATACTAGGTCATATATTGTATTGGCAACTCATTAATTAAATATTAATATTTTTGTGTTTATTAAAAAACATCCATTGTAATGATCCTTGTGTTCAATAAAGGTGGATGGTTAAATAGACAAACCCAGTTGTCCTTACAAAGCAAATGTATATAGGTTGGAGCACCATTACAGTGCAGAACTCTGTATTGTCTGCCTCACAGTAATAGCTGACAGTTATCTAGGTAACTTTAAAAATCTCTACAAAATATAATGAAACAACCAGATTATAAAATGATGCCCTCAGCACTTTAATTTCACCAACAAATCCCATCTCGAAGTACGACGACGCATCAAGTCAGATGTTATGTCTGAAATAACTTATTTCAGCAAATTATTTCTGCATTTCTGCAATTTCTCTTATTAAGCCAGTCCTGCTCCAGGATGTTTTGCCACTCAGTCCGGCTGAGGGGTCGTGTTCCAGAGGGAAAGTCACATCAGTGCACACCCTCTATTAAAAAAAGAGACATAGGCCTGCTGCAAAATTTACATTAAAGCTTTGTATTTTGACTTAAAGTCTAATATTTGTGTCTGGATTTATATACAGTTTATTTTGTGCAGTTACGTTTATGCTCTCTGTAATTTTTGTTAACATCAATAAAAATCACAAATTATTGTTGTTGTAGCATGTGTTCCCTACAAACTATTTGGATTATATCCATTGGGGCAACATTTTTGAAGTGAAATTATTTTCATCCCGTTTATACAAGGATTATAGAATCCACAATGCGAGGGTGGATAAATAAATAAATAGATAGATTTTTAATATCGGATGTCACAGAACAATAAAATGGGGACCTTTAAAACTATAATAGACCTATAGGCCTACATATTTTATTAACAGGGGAAGTCTTTATACCACTTTAGCGCTTTATATCAAGTAGGCTAATGTAGGCATTGAACAACAATCTCTTTTAAATGGTCATGCTTTAAACTAAAATCCGGATTTGTGTTGATCCACCGATCCTGATGAAGAAGTAAAATGTAAAACAGCTCTATTAGCCTGAATTACACCGGAGGTGCCGTCACCAAGCGCTCGTTTTAAAACAATAACTTAATTTATTCTGTGTCTTTAGTTCATTCATAAAAACGTACATAAAGGAATGCGCATGCGCAGGCTTGAAGCGTCTACGCCAATAATATCTGTTGTGTTGTAAACCAATGAAATCGCATGTGGGCGGAGCGACACGTGTCACCCCGTGTGGCAGGGTCATTGAAGTATTTGACACAGTAGTGGCCTAGTTTGAACCAGTCAGTGAAGCCATGCACATCACGTGGTTTAGTCATAAAGCAGGGCTCATTGACATTAGTATGGTCAACAGCAAAACCAAAATGACAGATTCACATCCATGTATATTTGGGGAGACCGGGGGAGTGTTGTAACACAGGGTTAGATGTAACACTGTAAGTTTGTAGGTCAGAAAAGAGCAGTGGTAACGTCATCAATACCATACACCCCCCTTTTCTTTTTGAGCTCACGGAAGAAATTGCATGTGACTGTAAGGAAATTTGTAGAATGAAGTGGCTATTTCTCGTTTAATTTGTATTTATGCTAACTTCAAACCCACATGCTAAAACAGTTAGCCTTGTTTTGGGTGGGGATTGTTGTAACAGTTTATTAAAAAAACTCAAACAAAAAGTGTTACAACCATCCCCGGTCTCCACCTAAGTGTTTTAAACATGATATGTGGATAGTTTTTCCATTTGAATGTTAAAGGGTTAATTCAATAAATTCTGTCAGTAATTACTAACCCCCATGTCGTTCCAAACCCATAAAACCTCGGAAAACAAATTAAGATATTTTTAATGAAATCCAGCTGAAATCCAGCCCTCTCCTCCATAGAAAACTATTTGATTAACACTTTCAAGGCCCAGAAAGGTAGTAAAACAGTCCATGTGACTGTTAAAATAGTCCATGTGACTACAGTGGTTCAACCTTTAATGTTAAGAAGCGTTGAGAATACTTTTTGTGAGCAGAAAAAAAGAGAAATTTCTTCTCTTATGTGTCATTCTCCTATGCTGTTTACGTTGTAACCACAGTGCAGCGCTTTCGAGAACTACGTCAGAACATTAATATACTATTGTTGATGTCTACTCAAGGCAGGTATAGTATAGGAAATGCTCCATATGCTACATTTTTTGGCCAACTGAAATGGTCAGGTTTATTCTGTCAACAATATCTGCTTTTAAGTTAGCCTAATTATTCTGCCCTATAAAGTGAAATACCTTAAATTGCTAGAGTGTGGAGCTGAGAAAAATTACTATAAAGATGTTTAGCTAAATAGGACACTGGAAATCTAGCAATGAGATATTTTAGTAATGGAAATTATCTTCACAAAAAAATATTGAGCTCAAACTTGACTTCTGACACCTATTTTGAAAAAGTGAGAAGTCACACCAAGGCAAATGGCAGTAACTTCTTTATCAATATTTGGTTCCTGATCACCATTTACAAAATCATTATATTAAGACCTGTATAAAATCTAGTGATCATGGCATTTATTTAGGATAATTTACAATTGTTTTTTTTATATGGAGCAGTTTGGTAGCTTATTCATTGGATAGCTGACCAGCCTATGTATGCTATTTAGGCTCTAAACGAAGTAGATTGTGATCTATCTAATTTATTAGTCTAATGCATTTTTGTTACACAATTTCTTACCTTGACCTTGATGTCTACATTTCAAAGCCATCTCAACCATCCTTAAAGGCTATTAGTTAAAACAACCACTCAACTATATATTTTACCTACACTTTTATTCAGGTATTGTGTGTGTCAGAAGTGCTTTAGTGACATATGTATGACACAGGCTACACCGTGATTTAAACACAGCAAACTTTAATGGACAGTAAAACAAAGGCAGAATATCGTAACTCCAGGCAGACACAGTAACTTCTAAACAACGGCTAAACAATATAGCAGAGAAACTCAATTTAAGCTTTCTAAAACAAAGGCATAGACCAGTAACTGGTGCTACTGGTGTTCTGCCTTGGCTTCTCATGGGCTTTTGGAAGTAACTGTTAAGATACTTATCTACATGATAAAGGAGGTCTTGAAAAATATACACTCATTTTTGACCAAAAATTAAGTTACTTCCTTTTGCCTTTGTAGGGCAGTATTACCGAGGTACTATAAACAATTGTGCTTAGGTAATGAGGATAATTTTGAAATCTCATACATAATGAATTGCAAAGTAAATATTACCTCTCTCCATTAAGAAGTTGCCACAGCCCAAAACAAGAGTCATCAACAGAACAATAATATATCCTGATTTCCACCTTGAAATATGACCTACTCCTCATTATGCCCTTAATAATAGGTCTATACACACATTGGGATACATTGGGTTCCTTGCTTTTGGTTTGCTTAGTTGGGGACACAAAAGCTGCACGAAGATTTAGTTAATCTCACTTCTCAGTTTGTGTCTTTTTTTAGAATGTATAATCATGTATTTAGGTGAAGCAAAGTTAAAGTTAAAACAGAAAGTAACATTCTTTGACCATGCTGTTTCCTTGGTCTACATTACAGGATGGTAAAAAAACATCCAGAAATTTCTTAGCCGGCCCTTGAAAAACTTGCTAAAGTAGGCAAAGCAAGTTTATTTATATAGCACATTTCATACACAATGGCAATTCAAAGTGCTTTACATGGAAAATGAAATTAAAATAGTGATAAGAATTAAGAATACCACGTGTAAGACTTAAAAATAAAAACAGGATAATTAAAACAGTTGTAAAGAGAATTTTTAAAATAAGAAGACAATAGAAATATATAGTTGTAAAGATATTTAAAAAGAATAAAATTATTACAGTATATATAGATAAAAAATAAAATAAAAATAAAAATTAAGATGATGCATAGATTAGAATAGGTGCAATCAGTGGGACGTACAGTGGCACAGTGCTCATTCAGTAAAGGCACAGCTGAACAGATGTGTTTTGAGTCTAGATTTGAATGTGGCTACTGTTGGAGCACATCTGATCTCTTCTGGAAGCTGGTTCCAGCTACGGCTGGCACAATAGCTGAACGCAGACTCTCCTTGCTTTGAGTGAACTCTTGGTATTTCTAGCTGACTTGATCCTGATGATCTGAGTGATCTGATGGGTTTGTATTTAATCAGCATATCTGCAATGTATTGAGGTCCTAGGTCATTGAGTGATTTATAAACAAGTAATAATACTTTAAAATTGATCCTAAATGTAACTGGAAGCCAGTGTAAAGACCTGAGGACTGGCGTGATATTGTCATATTTTCTTGTTCTGCTCAGAATCCTGGCCGCAGCATTCTGTATGAGCTGCAGCTGTCTAATGGTCTTTTTGGGAAGGCCGGTTAGAAGACCATTACAATAGTCCACCCTGCTGGTGATGAAAGCGTGAACGAGTTTCTCTAAGTCTTGCCTGGAAACAAAGCATCTAATTCTTGCAATATTTTTCAGATGATAGTAAGCTGATTTAGTTATTGCTTTGACATGACTATTGAAACTCAGGTCTGACTCCAAAATCACACCAAGATTCCTGACTTGATTTTTTGTTATTAGACCTTTGTCTCAAGATATGCTCACCTTGAGAATTTCATCTTTGTTTCCAAATGTAATGATTTCAGTTTTGTTTTTGTTTAACTGGAGATAGTTTTGGCTCATCCAACTGTTAACTTCATCAATGCATTTGCACAGGGAGTCAATGGGGCTATAGTCATTAGGTGATAGTGCTAAGTAGATCTGGGTGTCGTCAGCATAGCTGTGGTAAGCCATTTGGTTCTCTCTCATTATTTGGCTCAGTGGCAGCATGTACAGGTTGAATAGGAGTGGTGCTAGAATTGACCCTTGTGGGACTCCAAGTCATGGATGTCCAGTCAGACTTATGGTCACCTATACTCACATAATAACCTCTTCCTACTAAGTACCACCTGAACCATTTAAGGACCATCCCAGAAAGTCCGACCCAGTTTTCCAGCCTGTCAAGAAGTATGTTATGGTCAACAGTGTCGAATGCGGCACTGAGGTCGAGTAGCACCAGAATTGATGTTTTGCCTGTATCTGTATTGAGGCGAATATCATTTATGATCTTTATGAGCGCTGTTTCTGTGCTGTGATGTGGTCGGAAACCAGATTGAAAATTGTCAAAGTATCCGCTTTGAGCTTAAGAATTTGTTCAGCTGACTGAAGACAACTTTTTCAATGATCTTGCCTATGAAGGGAGATTTGAGATTGGTCGGTAGTTGTTCAATATGGAGTTATCCAGATTTCTCTTTTCAGAAGAGGCTTAACTACTGCGGTTTTAAGGGAGTTTGGAAAATTCCCATTGAGAAGTGATGAGTTTACCACTTCTAGCAGATCTGCTTCTAAACAGTTAAACACACTTTTGAAAAAGAAGTGGGGTCAAGGAGGCAGGTTGATGTTTTAAGGTGCTGCACCGTTTCTTCTAAAATTTTATAATCAATTGCTTCAAAGTCAGACATAGTAACTTTCCGAGGTTGTGGTCTGATCTGACTGACCCCAAAGCAACTCACGGATGTGCTGATCGCCTTCCTGATATTATTTATTTTCTCTGAGAAGAAGGAAGCAAACTCACTGCATTTGCTGTCAGAGAGCATTTCACTGGGAATGTGACTCGGGGTTTGTCAGTCTCTACAGTAGCAAAAAGAGTGCGTGTTGTTTATGTTTCTGTTTATAATATTTGAGAAGAAGGTCTGTCTAGCCTTGCCTAGTTCCACATTGAAATCATGAAGGCTGTCTTTATAGATGTTATAATGGATTATAAGTTTTGTCTTCCGCCACATGCTCAGATTTCCTGCATTGTCTTTTCATTATTTGCACTGCCGTTGAGTTTCTCCAAGGTGCTTTCTGTCTGCCACTCTTTTTCTTGACTTTCTCAGGAGCAATATCATCAATTATACTCTTAACTTTTGAGTTAAAGGAGTCAAGGAGAGAATCAACAGAGTCTGCAGATATGCTTGGTGTTAGAGATATAGCCTTCATAAATAGCTCACTAGTGTTCTCATTTAAGCTTCTCTTTTTGACAGTGACAGATCTAGCTTCAATGGCAGGAGAGATTGAAATATCAAAGAAAATACAGAAATGATCAGACAATGCTACATCTTTAACAACAATTGATGAAATGTTTAGACCCTTGCTGATAAGTAAGTCTAGTGTGTCCACGATTGTGTGTGGGACCATGTACATGCTGTGTCAAATCAAAAGTGTTAAGAACAGTCATGAGCTCTTTTGTTGTACTGGATTCAGCATTGTCTATGTGAACGTTAAAATCCCCAGCAATGGCAAAACAATCAAACTCTGAGGAGATTATTGATAACAGCTCTGTAAAGTCCTCAGTAAAGGATGGAGAGTATTTTGGAGGCCTGTAAACAATGATAAGCAGGATGCGTGGAGCACCTTTTAACACAATACCCAGATATTCAAAAGACAGATAGTCACCAAATGACACTTGCTTACATTGATAGACATCTTTAAAAGAGCAGCAATACCCCACCTCTTCTAAACGCTCTGGACATACTCATAAAAGTAAAGTTAGGAGGGGCTGTTTCATTGAGGACTGTTGCACTGCAGTTTTCTTCAAGCCAAGTTTCATTTAGAAGCAAAAATCTAGGTTGTTTGTGGTTATTAAGTCATTGACTAGAAATGATTTGTTCTTAAGTGAACGGATATTTAAAAGTGCTAACTTAACAGTATTAATTTTTTCCCCCACAGTAATCTTAGTTTGACATGTAATAGGCAGCAGATTAGATGGGTTTGCTATACGGTCTGAGAAGGTCTTACACTTTCTATCACGTAACAGAACAGAAATAGAGAGAGAGACAGGCACACTGGGTTCCCGCTCGTTCTGTAAACATTTGATAAAGTTACTGTTATCATGGCGGGACCCAACACACATCACTGAGAGCTGGTATCAGTTGTTTTTGGTTCACCTACAACAGATGGAGGAGGGTGTTAGCCCTGGCGTTGTGACCAAGAAATCTCACAGGAGGAGGCTGAGAGCGAGCTGGGCCCACAGGCTTTGATGGTTGTGGGGCTCGACGCTCTTGGTTGATATCTGGGGCTCGCAGAAATCGAGTGTGATAGTCTGGTTCCAGCATAGACCATTTGCTCCATTCTCTCTGAGAAGCTCAGAAGCGGGATGCTTGAGAGAGGAATAACATGTCTGGTGAGGGTGGCTGTTGTTCTGGTGTTATCGGAGGCTGAATTATGTTATCATCCATTTCATGGAGTGACTTAGACATTTCATGCAGTTTCCTGTTCAGACTAGTCATAAAGCGTAACAGTTCACTAGTCTGACCCCCCTTAGAGCCCACCCTTTCGTGCACCTCCACAGTATGGGCAGAGATGTTACTGTTCAGTCCTCAATCTGTGTTAGTTCTAATACGTCACAGTCTGTCTGTGGTGAGCACTGTGGACGGGACTCAGCTGGGAGTGTGTCCGTGAGCAGTCGCTGTTGTGGCTGCGTGATGTTATCAGTGTCCTTGTGGAGTGTGTCAGCTGCATGTCCATTCAGATGCTGAAATGAAGTCCTGTAGTCGTCCATAGTCTGTTCAGGTGTGTGTGTGCCATTCAGGTCGAGTGGGTTAGCACACACAGCTGAGGGATGGCGTAGGGAAAAGTGAATATTGTCCTTTAACACTCTTGCACCAAGTTTGTTTGGGTGAAGGCCATTTGATGTAAACAATTGTCTCTGGCTCCAGAATAGGTTAAAGTTGTCGATGAAGTTCACTCCTTTATGTTGCAGGTTTTTGCAGCCATGTATTAAGCCCAAGTAACCGTGAGAACCTATTTGTTCCTCTTGCTGGAAGTGGTCCACTGATGAACAGTTGAACTTTTAGTTTTCAAGTGTTTCAAAAGTACATTGAAATCCCTCTTAATGAGTTCTGACTGCTCTCTCTGAATATCGTTTTCCCACATGAATGACAAGTCGATTTGCAGTCTTATGTTTCATCAGAATGTTCTGAATTTCCTGTTTACGTCAGAAACTGTAGCTTGTGGAAGGCAGCATGTATTTGTATCCCTGCTGCTAATGTTTCTGACTGTGGAGTCCCCCACTATCAGAGTCCTGGGCTCGGCTGCGCTCTGAGCTGAGTGCCGCTGTCTGCTCGACCTTGAGCGCCTGTTGGTATCAGTGTTAGCTGCGGGCTGATACGATCTGTGTTCGTTTACATTCATCACGTTTGGGGATTCATCACCCACATTCATTTATACTTCAAATCTGTTTTCAAGTTGTATAGTTGGTGGTAGAAATCAGCGTTTGCAATCCTTGTGTCCTGGGTAGAGCATGCTAATGTTGCAGTATGTGACGCTCGTGACAATCTGATGTCTCGGGTCCCTTTGGGTCTTGCTCCCTGTTTGTGCCATCGATTAGTGTGTTGATCAGTTATTTGTTTCTCCTGTTGAGTAGCACTATGTTTATGGGACTCACCGGCAGTGTGCTGAGGGCGTTCATTTTGAAGCTCTGTGTGATTCGTCTGGTTCGGTGGTTCCGCAAATAACTTTGTTTCAAGAACTGCAATCCTCTGAAAAAGTCTGTGGCAGTTTGTGCAGCTAGTAGATTCTAGAGGAGGCATTTTCTTATCCTTTTGAATGTAGGCAGCTGTGTTTTCCCTTCTCCGGAATGTAAGCTGATGGCAGTGGGAGGCTGGTTGGATGAAATATTCCGCTTTTTTGTAGTAATCCAGTCACCAGAGTTTCAAATTTTATCATTGAAGTCAAGCTTTGTTGTTTGAGCACTGTGCTGATTTACAGAAGTTGAAATTACGAGATAAAATATAGAAGCGATAGAGCAAAGCGCGGAGCAGTAAGCAAGAGCGTCCGAACAGTAGCAAAGCAGGAAGTGCACTAAGAGTACTTTGGCCTATGTTGGTATTACGGTTGCGTCATCTTCTGTGCAGATGTCACAGTAAGTGGATCCTCTTACTCAAATAGGACATATGTCAAGGTTTCGGAAACTGAGGACCCAGATGCAGAGTGAAACAACGAAGACTTTAATAACAAGACTCTAGACAGGGCACAACAAGGAAGTGACAAGGTGTGAGTTTAAACAGCAGGGCAGGGGACAGACACCACGATGACAGGCAGGGAGGATGACCACTGAGAACAGTCCAGGTAGACCAAGAACTCGAGGATGGCTTGGGAGGCAACACCAGGCAGATGGTGGGAAAACCCAGACAGGAACACCAGGAACCAGAGACTTGATGTCCTCTCCCAGAGACAGCTCCAGTCTTGACGGTCAGGGATATAGAGATCGAGGCCAAGGAAGACTCAGGACACAGGGCAGGAACCAACACAAGACACACACGACAAGACAATGAGAAATAAACAAGAGCAAACCTAAAACCTAAGAATAGGGAAACTGAAACTAACTATTAGAATTCTAAAAGAAAACAAAAGAGGAAAAATAAAAAAACTAAATTGCAACCTTGCAGGAAACTAGAGAGAAACCAAAATCAAAAGTTAGAGAAAAGCAAAAAACAAGGCGAAGAACTATAACTTGGCTAGATATCAACAGCATTAACTATAGGTCAAGGAAAGCCAGACAATGAATGCACACAAACGCAACGAACCAGCAAGGACATGAGGGAATGTCGCACAATATAAAGGGACCAGAGCACATGAGGATCAGGTGAGCACAATTAGTGAAATGAGGACTAGACAAGGGGGCGTGGTAAAGGGAAACAAGGAGGCAGGACAAGAGGAACACAACCAAAGACACAGCCATGTGCTCAAGCACAAGACAAACAAAGAAACACTAAACAAGGGGCCTATTGCACAAAACTAGGATAAAGGATAAAGCCAGGATAACTTGATGATCTTGTCATCTGTATGCAAAATTAAGTACACCGCCGTCATGTAAACTTACCCTGAAGGCACACTCACACCAAGAATGATAACGAAAAATATATTAAACTGTATATTAGCGGATAAATTGAGCCAGGATCATCAAGATATCCCGGCTTAATCCCTTATCCTAGTTTTGTGCAATAGGCCCAAGGACAAAACAGACAAAACTGTCAGGGCAGGATCCTGACAACATAAACTCTAAAAAAAAACAACAACAAAGAGATGCCTGTCCAAACATGATAGATAGTTTTGGGGTTATTGTCTGATCCATTTGACAAGGTCCATAAATGAAAGTGTTTTTTGAAATACCAAATTGGTACTCCTTGGACACATCATAATCACTGATGGCTTCTCCAAAGAGCAGCAGTTGGTGTTTCAATAAATACTTATATTTTAGTTGTTTGGCTTTATATAAAAGGCACAATAGTTTTTCGCTGCTAAAGGTCACCTATTCAAAACAAAGGCGTAGATGATGACCCCAAGATTGAGCGCGGATTCATTGGAGTTGTTGTCCTCACCACTTCTTCTGGTCAAATGTATGTGGGGTAATTACATTTGCAGCGCTGTTGAAAATATTAGATATAGTTGAGCATGTTGAAAATTATGTACTAATGTTACTATGTGTGTTTGCTCCGCGGCTACTATGAAACACTTGTTGCACACTGCAAAGCTAGATCGATATTAGTCATGGTAAAATGTACTCGCTGTAAATCAAGAAAACGAGATTCAAAAAATAAGACTTAACATGTTGAGCTATAAAACAATGATTAGTTTTCTGTTTTTAAATGTATCCAAACAGTTGTTCCTTTATCTAATAAAACATTTTATATATTAAAGCGTCCATGTCCTGGTAAAAAAAAAAAGCTTTATTTCTCTGTATTTGGGATAATGTACAACTCACCAAACACTGTTTTAGTGTTTTTTGGATATTTTAATCTGAAAATCTTACATATTGTGCCTTTAACTTCATACTGTTGAGTATCTTGGTGAATAATAATGATAGAAATGCAATAATGTAGCCTATAAGGATTCATATTTTCTTCTAGGACTATTTTGTGGTTGGGTATACATTTGCCATGGCAAATGTTATTTTTATGATCTTGAACTTTTGAATTTAATTTCTCACATTATTGCATTCCCATTTTTCAAGTTTATTCAATTCATCTGCATCAAAAGTAACTCTAATGTGAAAACAAATAAACATTAGGAGATCATTTGTTACTTCCACTATCTAATCATCATCTAAACATGCTTATTTCCATCATTATTTAGCTTCTCATTGTGTTTTAGAGGTAAAATGGTGCATTTGCTCTTGTCTTGTGTGCTGTGGCAGATCTAATTCATTGACTGAATCACATGGCTATGACTGGAGCTGAAGTAATGAGCGGCCACGAGCTCAAAGATACGGTGTTTACATCGCAGAGCCTCAGAATAGAACCGACCATGATATCAAATTGTGGATAATTAATTTTCCCAACATCGATCATCTCGGATTTATCGATCCGTCTCTCATATACGGTAAGATCGGCAGTTTATGCGTAACGTTATTTGAATTGAACTAATGTTATGTATAAAACAGAGCTCCTCATTGAAACCATACATTGTAAATACTGCATATTATATAAATCTATTCAAAGGCAAATTAATCGTTTGTTCAGTCACAGTAACGTTACGTTAATGTCTTATTTCTGCTGGCGGGTTTTGTTTATGTTGTTACGCCATGTTGTTGCTGCAGTAACGGGACACTGCCGCTATTTTACTCTGCCCAACAAGACTGCATTACGTTAAAAGCCTAATGATTATTCTACAGACTCGAATAATTATCATAAAGACACAATTTCGATTAAATATGTTAAATGATAACTGTAAATACTTTCACCACTGTTTACACGGTCCTGGAAGACAAGGGTCTCGTACAGCTTTACTTGTCTGGTAAAATCGAGAAAATGCCTTGCTGCAATGCCGTTGTGTAGCTACTTGTTTATAAAGGGTTTGTAACTGTTTGAACAAATTATCATTCAATGCTAAAATCTTTATGAGCATTCATATTTTTATAGCATTTAGTATAGTTTTACAAAGTTTCACATAGTACAGAAATATTTTTTTAATAGGACCCTGCTCTTATCAATAATCAATACAGATCCATATCATTCTCTTATAATGTGTTATGAAGTACCGATCATCACAGCTACAGGTCTTATCTCAGATGAGTTTCAGATGACTCTAATTAAGGTTCTGTTTCTCTTTCATGAGCGTATTCATCACATGGGCATGGGTGAATCTATGAAATCTATGAAATTAGATTACCAACTAACCACTGTCATATGCAGCCCTTCAGTGTACAATCCTTTTTTTGCATCAAAATTAGGAAAAGCACAATCTACCCTATTGCACTATGCCCAATAATGGCCTTTAATTTAATTGTCACACTGTATAAGCACACTTATCATTTGCTCTTAAATTTGCAAGATATATATATGCTTATCTCTCAATTACTTACATTTTTGTACTGTTTACATGGTATTGTTTATTGTTGAGATTTGTACACATTATTTCAGGCTACCATGGGAAGCCTCTTCCGAAGTGAAGAGATGTGTCTGGTCCAGCTTTTCCTCCAGGCAGGTTCGGCTTACAACTGTGTTAGTGAGCTTGGGGAGTTGGGCTTAGTCGAATTCAGAGACGTGAGTTAGTTTAATGGATACACTATTCCACTGAAAAAAGTTTAAGGTCTTTTAATCAGCAGTTATGAATTTTACATGGTTAAAAAAGATTTCTATTTGAAATAAATGCTGTTCTTTTGAATCCTTAAAAAAGGATTAACTGAGTCACTATTTTCACAAAAATATTAAACTGTACAACTGTTAGCATTTTACAATATTACAGTTTTTACTGTATAAGTGATCAAATAAATGCAGCCTTTAAATCTCACCAACCCCAAACTTTTGAACAGTAGTGCCAACAAGAAGAACAAAGAGCCTAGACATTGGCCGACCTTTCAAAAATGAAGTTTACAGATAAAAATGTGTGCTCTAATCTGTACATTTACACTTTCTTGCTCCTTATCCCTCTTGTTCTGTCTCTCTTAAACTCAATTTTCTCAGTTGAATCCAAATGTGAATGCCTTTCAAAGGAAGTTTGTTTCAGAAGTGAGAAGATGCGAGGAGCTGGAGAAAACCTTTAGTAAGTCTGGCTTTTAAACCAACCCCTTTTATTATGTAACCAGTAAATATTTAACTTTCAGTGACCAGCTATCCCTTATTATTTCAGGGACTTTTTTAAATTTTCAGGCACTATTTGACGCTCATAATCTGTCAAAGAGTTGTAGCATAATCACTGTAGCTTGACTGTGCACATCCTCAACATGTTTCCCCTCCCCTTATTCCTTAGAATATCTGGAGCAAGAGATCAGTCGTTCTCTCTATCCTCCTCTGAAAGCGCTTCTACCCACAGCCACGCCAATCCCATCAGCCCCACTGCCAAGAGAGCTGCTCTCCATTGAGGAGGAGAGTGAGAGACTTGCCAGAGAACTCAAAGAGGTGAGAGGAGGAAAGGCTTAAAAATAATAACTATCTTCAAGAAAGAGTAATATCAGGTGTTCCAGAAATGAGATCATGATAAACATGTAGTGCAAGTGGTGATCTTGACCCAGTTTGCATTTAGGTGTCAATGAACAGGGATAGTCTACGTAACCAGCTGATCCAGCTCAGCCAATACAGAGGGGTCTTGAAGCAGAGCATTTTACTACCAATCTCACAGGTAAAAAAAAAAAATCCAGTTCTTATCATGCTTACCTCCAAGACATGTCTCATAGACGTTCACTAAACCTTCTCATAATGTCTTTAAAGCTTCCTCCTCCAACTCTTGAGACCACAGCACTATTGGACAGCGGGCAAGATATGCGTTTGAGGTGAGGACAATATTCGTCTAAAGGTGCAGTCACAATTACTGTTGCTCAGTGAAATCCAGTAATTTCAATAGGAATCCGCATGTTTGGGAATTTCACACAAGGGTGAAAATTTCCCTATTCAAATTTCACTCATGTTCAAGAACTCGCCGTGTTGGCCAGCAGAAAGCTGCTCGGTTTAAAAGTGACTTCTGTGTGAGCTGTGCTTCATACAACTTTACACAAAGGACAATGGACCGTTTATATAAATATCACTAATGTGACCACGCCTCAAAAGAGAGAGGCAGCTACCATTATAATAGTGATGCCATCTGATCTAGTGAAAGATGAATATGTGAATGTTAACCCTTAAATGCATGAACATTTTGCCAATCATTATTACATAAACCGGATCTAGATCTAATACAGATGGATCTCTACCTGTCGTGATAATATAAAACTCTCCTGATTTTAGAGTAACAATACAGAAGAATAAAATAAATCATAATTTGTTACCTTTTGGAGCTTGGAAGGCTTCAGTTTGAGCAGATGTTTTACACCATCATCACTGTCCTCGTTTCCCAGTACCTTCAGCATCTGGCTCATATTCATATTCTCAAATATAGTCTCAAAACTATAATATTCAATATTTTGTTCGCTGACAGCTTCTTCACCAGATTCGCCATCAATCAAGTAACACTGACACTAATATTTGATTTGCGGACAATATTTGCTCTGCAGTAAGTCGCTAAACCATTTCAAGTTTTGGTGATGATACTTCCTATTCTTTTGTTTTCTGCCCGGTAACTATGAGTGTACAGTCACGTCATAATTGTGTATCAGACATTGCCACCTTGTGGAATAAAGGTGAATTGCACTAATTCAGTCATCAAAGATTAAATTATTGTTGTGCAGAAAAAACACTTACACTGTTACACCCATATATTTCTGGTCTTGGAGTCTCTTTTAATGAGCTGATGAGTTAAATCAGATGCGTTTGATTAGGAAAATTGGGCAGCATGGCGAAGTTCCAACTTGAACATGAGTTAAATCTGCGTGGGGAACTTTTTCGCCCTCAAGAAACTCCCAAACACATGAATTGCTATTGGAATTACTGAAGACTGGAATGACTGGAGTAAAGAAGACATGACATTGTTGAAATTTTGTGGGCAAAAAAGGTCCGTCGTCAGTAATGTATGAAGCACAGCTTTCAAAACAAGTAGCTTTCTGTTGGTCAGTGTGGCAAATTTGTGTGAACCTGGTCGAAATCTGCAGAGGGCCATTTTTCTACTCTTGCGTGAAACTCCCGATTGCATGGAATTCCAATTGAAATGAATAGAATTTGCCAGCAAAATTTTGCAGATCATCGAAAATGTGAGTGCACATTTTGGCAATAAGTTGTAATATTATTTTCACATTTCAAATGTGAACACTATGTAGCAAGACACTAATAATGTTACTGACATCTTTCCTGCAAAGCTTTGTCGCTGGTGTGGTTCATCCATGGAAGGTTCCATCGTTTGAGAGGCTGCTATGGCGGGCCTGTCGTGGTTATATCATTGTAGACTTCTGGGAGATGGAGGAGAGGCTGGAAGTGCCAGACACAGTAAGAGGGTGTTACATTAAAATGAATCAGAAACTCATTTTGATGAAAATGTCAATTGGCCATAAACATGTTTTTCTACTCACAGGGAGAGATGATTCAGTGGACTGTCTTTCTGATCTCTTTTTGGGGAGAGCAGATTGGGCAGAAAGTAAAGAAGATCTGTGATTGGTACATTCATAGATTATTTAAATTGAATTATAGCTTACTATAGCACACTTTCATGATATAGAATTATTACATTAATTTATACGAGTAATATATTCTGTATCTCTCTATTCATAGTTTCCACACTCACACCTTTGTGTATCCAGAGGTCTTGGAGGAGAGAGAAGTAATACTTCAGGGGCTGGAAAGCAGGATAGTAGATATCAAAACGGTGACCGAAATGTTCCCTTTATCCTTTTATTTCGGATAATTGCATTCTCTTTGAAATAAGAGCACACAGTGTAAAGTCTTTAGATAGTTCAGACATACTTAAAATGTATGAACTTCATTACATTAGATGAGAATATCATCTAGAGACTTCCTTCACAAACATTCAATAAAACTTTTGAATGGTAGTGTATATTATTTGGAATAATGTGCACAGTATGTGCATAAATGTTTTTAAATTATATTATTTTGACTTTAAAATGTTTCAGGTCCACTCTCAAACTTCCCTCTCGTCTGTCTGCAGGTGCTGTCTCAGACGGAGCAGTATATGCAGCAGTTGCTGTCTCGCTGCGTGTGTCAGATGCCACAGTGGAAGATACGTGTGCAGAAGTGTAAAGCTGTGCAGATGGTCCTTAACCTCTGCAGCCCTTCAGTCACAGACAAGTGTCTCATCGCAGAGGCCTGGTGCCCTGTGGCCAAACTGCTTCTGCTCCAGAGCGCTCTGATAGAAGGAACGGTGAGAAAAGGCTATTTAGAAAATACATCACACAGATGTCAAATTATGTTTTTTAAGTATTAAAGAAGAATTGTGGAGCACACATTTGTCATACTTTTTTAGATGACTAAGTAATATAATAGTGGACCGAAGGTCACTCATTTAAAGCAGGATTCAAAACAGTCCGTCTCACAATAGCGTATTGTCTTTACTTTTCTTTTTTCTATTTCTTAGAGGAAAAGCGGTAGCAGCGTAGACTCCTTCTACAACCATTTACCTGCACCAACATCTCCTCCAACACTCTTTAACACCAACACATTCACTTCCAGCTTCCAGAACATTGTGGATGCTTATGGTGTGGCCAGCTACAGAGAGGTGAATCCAGGTAACACACACACCGTCATATGGAAATAGTTACCTAAAGTTGCATTTAAAGGGATAGTTTAAAAAAATGAAGATTCTATCATCATTTACTCACCCTCATGTTATGAACTTTTGAAGCATCAAAGTGGTAGTTGTCACCAGAAGGACAAAAATCTCTCAGATTTCATCAAAAAAGATCTTCATTTGTGTTACGAAGATGAACAAACGTCTTGCGGGTTTGGAACGACATGAGGGTGAGTAAATGATGACTGAATTATTGTTGGTAGAAATGTCCATATGAGAGGGTGTTGCTTGAGATAAACAACCTATAAAAACATGTAAACTTCTCATGGTAAATGTCTTATGTGTGTATTCCCTTCTCAGCCGTGTACACCATCATTACTTTCCCCTTCCTGTTTGCGGTGATGTTTGGAGATGTTGGTCACGGTTTACTCATGACATTGGCTGCCCTATGGATGGTTCTGGAGGAGAGAGACCCTAAACTGAGGAATAGCACTAATGAGGTTTCTAATTTAATGCATCCTTGCTGTACAAAAGTCTTAATTTATTAAAAAAACAAAAAAAATCTTACTGACCCCCAAATTTAAACAGTACTGTATCTGTCTATTTTTCTCAATCACTTTCTGTAATGTACTTTAGGTTTGTACATAATTAGTTAGTTATTCTGTGCGGTTCTTTTTTAGATTTGGCGTATGCTGTTTGGTGGGAGGTATCTGATCCTTCTGATGGGGTTGTTCTCCATCTATACTGGGGCTGTTTATAATGAGTGCTTCAGTAAGGGACTCAGTCCTCTTTCCTCTGGCTGGCACCTCAAACCAATGATGCAGCACTATAACTGGAGGTACACACACACACACACACACACACTATCACATCCAAGGCAAAGGTTAAATATAAGTGTGGCAGCAGGACCATAGGAGAACAGGGCGAGGCTGGTTGCGTGATTGATAATGAGCGTTACCTGTGCTACACGGGCCTCGTCCTGCTTCCCACAATAAGGTAGATTTAACTAAAATGTAACTTTGCTCTAAGGACAAGGGTATCTTTCCTGGGAAATAATGGTGGATATGGTCAATCATTTTTTGTAGAGAAATTAAAGGGTTAGATCAACCAAAAATGTATGTAATTCCAAATTCCAAACATTTTGGTTGTAGTCTAATGTGACCAATTTCACTAATGTGACCACCTTGCTAATGTGTTGACTTTTGACTATTTGACCTCAACAATTATCCACCATTTCAGCTTGTCTATGTGCCCTCAATTTACATTCAATTTTTTCTTCTTTCATCTGGGCTGGTTCAGTGATGAAACTCTGAGGAGCAACCAGTACCTCACTTTGGATCCAAACGTAACTGGAGTATTCCAGGGACCGTATCCATTCGGCATTGACCCGGTAACCAGGCCTTTAATCAAATGCCGCTTGTGTCAGCAGCTAGCTCACTTTGAGGCTTAGGTTTGACTGGATCTCCCCTGGTTCTTAGATCTGGAGCCTTGCCAGTAACCACCTCACCTTCCTCAACTCCTATAAGATGAAGATGTCCATCATCATCGGGGTCATCCATATGACTTTTGGAGTCTGCTTATCCTTCTTCAACTACATGTGAGTCATAAAGTATGATTAATATTGGTCTTCTATTACTTGATTTATATTTCTGATCTGTTCTGGTTTTATATCGATTAAAACATATATTACTTTTATTTTTAGCCTTTTAATATTACACTTTCTCCTCAGGTACACAGGGGATGTGAGCAGCATGTTTCTGGTGTTGATGCCAGAGCTAGTGTTCATGCTGTGTCTTTTTGGGTACCTTGTCTTCATGGTGGTGTTTAAATGGATTGCGTTTGGACCTCAGGATTCAGACCGCGCTCCCAGCATCCTGATCCACTTCATTGACATGTTTGTGTTTGGTGAGAACCCAGACAACCCTCCACTTTATCCAGGACAGGTGAGAGACTCAAACCTGGGTTTGCTTGTAAAAATAAATAAAAAATGAAATACAAATTGACAATACCAGCACAGCTCCAGGATTATCCCCGCTCCTCCTTGATAACATTCAGAAGCAATCAGTATGGGTGGCCTATCAAGTCATTATATGGGATAGTTTTGTAAGAAATTCAGTCCAGGCCTCTATGTTTTTGGTTTGGCTTTGTTCATTCTCGCTGTAGTGAGTTCTAACAGGGCTATGTATTTGAGTTCTAAGAGCCACAGTTTGGGTGCTGGAATTGTAGGCTCGTGCCAAATCTTGAAGATTATTTTTTTGGCCGCAGTTAGAGCAGTGTGAAGAATCCTGCGCTGGCTAACATTCAATTCATTCATTCATTCATTTTTCATTTATTCCAGGCAATGGCACAAAAAGTACAAGGTAGACAAGTGATAATTTAAGTCATATAGTGCAAGGAAAACAAAAAACAAAACAAAAACAGAATATAAAGTATTCAAATATGACGATCGAATTCTGCCTGAAAGGGAGTGGGAAGAAGACTACTTATTTAATCCCACCCCAGTTAAACATTAAGTGATGAATAATTAATCCTTCATTGTTATATTTCTCACGGATTACTTACAAATGTTATATCATGGTGGCGTTTCCACAAGTAACAAGTAATTTTTATAACAACAATTTATACTAACAATGTAATCGGAATAAGCAATAGCAACAATCGTAATGGACAATATACCAACAATGGTAAAGGACAATATACCAACGATTGTAAGAAAACACTGAGCACATGTTAACACTATGAGACAGAGTACAACATCACTTTAACTATAATGTAATATAAATAAAATGCCACAATTTTAATGGACAATATACCAACGATGGTAATGGACATATACCAACGATGGTAAGGAAACACTGAGCACATGTTCACACTATGAGACAGGATACAACAGCAATTTACATTAAAGACCCTCATTAAATACCCTCATCTCTATATTTTAACCAGATCCAATGTTTATATAACAGTTTAAATTGATGAATAGTTCGGCATTGCTTTTGTCGCAAGTCCAATTTGTTCCAGAGTTCCAGTCAATAAACAGAGACTGGAATGTTTAAGGATAACCTTATCACATAGTTCTGTCACAACTTGGATACATCCCAGAAGTTACCAATATGTTGGCACTCATAAAACATGTGCATATAGGTACCGACAGTATTTAAATTACAGAGTTAGCAGAAGGGTGTAGGCAAGCGCTTCATTTTGTGCAAGATATTTGAAGTAGCATAGGCCTTATGAAGCAGTTTACTGATGAGCAAGATTTTTTGACATTGTCGGAATAGTTTCCTTTAAGTGTGCATAGGGCTTCTCAACCTTGAATGTCCAGAAAGATTATAACACTCTTTCAGAGTATTCTCTGATTCTTGATAACTTTCTTTGTTATTCATGGATTCTTTAATAACTTGTTTTATATGAATAATACATTAATATCCTGTCACTCTCTTTAGGTGATAGTGCAGAGAGTATTATTGTGTTTGGCGCTGCTAGCAGTTCCGGTGCTGTTACTTGGAAAACCACTTTACCTGTATTTCAAGCACAGGAATAACAGGAGAACGGTAAGCAGGGGTGAAATTAGGCTGTTATGGAATCTTTGATTTAAGAAAAATATATATATTTTAAAGAATTGACTTTGGCTTTACAGAGTAACTTAGTTGACAGGTAACATAGGTGACAATTCCACCATTTTGACTTAATTTTAATGGCAGGCTTTGCTTGGCCAATCATGTATCGCAACCTATAAATAATATACCATAAAATGTAACAGTTGATAGTCCATTATAAATGACAAAATATGTTTGTTTGTTTTTTTAAATGGAAGTGCTTTTACAATATTGTGTTCAAAATGTCCAATACAAAAGAAAATAACCATATGATTTTGGTGGCATTTTTAGTTTCAGGGTTGTTCAGGTAGATGTTCGGTTAACAAGATAATTAACAGAACTTTTGCAGCCAATTGTTTTTTTTCTTTGAATTCTTAATTTAAATTGACATTTTTAACTCTTTTTTTTCTTAAGTATTTAGATTTCAGAACTACATTTATTACTTTAACAGTTTGTTTCATTTTGAGCTCAAAAACAGACCCCGCAAAAACTGTAATCAAGGCAAATTCAAATAAACTGAAACATAGGGTGCATAAAATATTTGTGCGATTATGCTTTCCAATAATTGATAAAATATGATTTTTTGTTATTATCAGTGGATGTGAAAAGTAGAATGAATCATATTAGAAAGATTTCTGAAGGATCATGTGAGACTGAAGAATGGAGTAATAGCTTCTGAAAATTCAGTTTTGCCACACACACACATCACAGGAATACATTACATTTTAAAATATATTAATAGAAAACATTTATTTGAAATCATATTTGACTGTGTTTTTGATCAAATGCAGAAAAAATTCTTACCAACTCAACTTTCAACTGAGATGTGTGGCTCTTTTTTTCTGAAATGTGAGTGTTCTTGCAGTTTCTCCCATACTGTGTGCGATTAAAAAAGGTCTTTTTTCAGTTACAGGAAGAGCAGCAACCCCTAGTCACAGACACCAGCTCTATAAATGCTCAACTGGGAGACCTAGAGGGAGGAAGGGGAACAGAGGAACAGGTGAGAACAAGAAAAGATCATAACACCATTCCTCAAATGAAGTAAAACATTAGAAGAGTCAAAGGGAGAGGAGAAAGGGTAACACTCTGGTAGATTCAGAGTTCATTTTCCATTCCTCTATAGCAGTATTACTGAAATACTGTGGGCTTGTCTTTTTGACCTTTACAGGTGTTTGATTGGACAGAGGTTTTCATGCACCAGGCCATCCACACCATAGAGTACTGCCTGGGCTGCATCTCCAACACTGCATCGTACCTTCGACTGTGGGCCCTCAGCCTCGCGCATGCACGTATGCAAATACTCACAAGTATTACATGTTCACTTTTAGGTGAAATTGTCTGTTGTAGGTGCTTAGTTAGTTTTGTATTTGTGTGTGTTAGAGCTGTCTGAGGTTCTCTGGGTGATGGTGATGAGAATTTCACTCTCGTGGCAAGGCTATGTGGGATCTGTGGTGCTGTCGATCATCTTTTCCATCTTCGCCATGCTCACTGTCTCTATCTTGCTCGTCATGGAGGGGCTGTCAGCCTTCCTGCATGCCCTGCGTCTGCACTGGTGAGAAAAAGTGGCTCTTCGAGTTAGGGCACCCTGCAGGGATACAGTGGGTGGGTAGCAGGGAGAGAACCTGTAGTTTTGGGTTCTCTTTAATTAATTGAACCTTACTGGTTAATAGCAACCCACCCCGACCTCCGCTTAATAGTAGTTAATCACCATTAACACCTGCTATAAACATTTATTATGCCAAATGAGTCCATCTTAGTTATGAAAACAAACATATAAGGTTACTTTTATGTGGGCTGCCAACTCTATTGAACTCGTGCAGTTGCACAGTTCTCACGCCACACATTCATTTTCTTAGCCTGACAAGCCAGACCCACATCAAGATGTTGGGTCTGGGAACACACCGTTGGCAGGGCTCAATCCGAGGGGTGGGATAAGTGGTTGTCTTTCAAATTCTCTCTGCACGCAATAGGATAGCGCTACAACCAACCAGAGCCGTATCTGGTCGGGATGAATGACTTTTGTGCCATTCTTTGTTCTTTCCTCAAAGAAAAGCTCAACCCCTAGTCTTCCAGAGTCACAGCCAAAGCCAATTTGAAAGACCATCATGTTCTTTGATTTCAAGTAGCAGGGAATTCATGCAGAACCGTCGCAACTCTGCCGTCATTATGTTAAGCCCGCCCCCAGACGCTATACACGATGTGATTGGCCTGACTAGAGTCTGTTTTTTCAAGCTCGCAAGCCAACGGAGAGTTGTTAGACAACCCTGGCTGCGAATTATTTTTTCTGCCACTAGGGTGCGTCTAGATTTCTGGGCTACCATTTTGTCACTGTGGAAAAAAAAAACATTCGCAAAGCAAAGAGGACACTGACAGACAAGATGTATGAAACAAAGTCTCAGTTTTCCTGTTTACAGCTCGTAAACAGGAAAGCTAACAGCAAGTTGATTAGCTATATGGGAGTATTTTGCTAAATATATGCACTATTTTACTTATATTTTTACTCATAATAAATTCGAACGAGACAAATTCTTGATTTGTTGTTTTGATTTAAACATTTCAAATGATAAACTCTGGTGTCTGCTATGCTAATATGAGAGAGAGAATTCATTAGGAGTAAAAATTTTACTTTGTTGCAGGGTGGAGTTTCAGAACAAATTCTACAGTGGATCTGGATACAAGTTCAACCCTTTCTCCTTTGCATCCATTCAGCATCTAGAGGAAATGTAAATGTTCCCAGCTACTTTGGAGCTTTAGGTGTTATCACCCAAGTAATAAAAGAGTGATTTGATCACCCTAAAATTTAAATTGATGTTACAAATTTGTATGCTTTTTTTTTTGGAAAACAAGTTTTGAAGAATATTCACTGGACTGGCAGCATGTCGGGCAGACAAGCTCCAAAATAAATGCTGTTTTCCCTTTTGAGCACTTTTGTCTCAGGGTTTGCAGAGGTCTTAATGATTAGCACATGATGTATGAATTACACAATACACAATACTAATAAAGGTTTTTGTAACTACGAAATGATAATGTGCATTTCTCAAGGTCATGGATATTCACACCCCATTCACTAGCTTTTTTGTCTAAATGCAACAAAAAAACTTGACTCTTACCTGGACGGTGCTGTGCAGAGTTAATATTAAGACATTAGGATGTTCCTACGGAGGATGCTCACTGAGAAAAGAACGATTAAATAGCCAAGAGCTATAAAATATTAGCCATATATCAACTGATATTGTGAGATAAAGGTTTATACATCGAATTCAAAGTATTGGATAAAAGGCACAGATATAAATATAACATTTTGTGTACATCATTGTTATCATTCATTTGTGCATACAGGTGTTGGTCATATAATTAGAATTAGAATATCTGTAAAAAGTTGATTTATTTCACAAATTCCATTCAAAAAGTGAAACTTGTATTTTATATTCATGCATTACACACAGACAGATATATTTAAAATGTTTATTTTAATTTTGATGATAACTGACAACTAAGGAAAATCTCAAATTCAGTATCTCAGAAAATTAGAATATTACTTAAGACCAATACAAAGAAAAGATTTTTAGAAATCTTTAAGAAAATTTACTTTCATCAGAGGACATAACTTTGGACCACTCGGCAGCAGTCCAGTCCTTTTTGTCTTTAGCCCAGGCGAAACGCTTCTGATGCTGTCTGTTGTTCAAGTGTGGCTTGACACAAGGAATGCGACAGCTGAAACCCATGTCTTGCTTACGTCTGTGCGTAGTGGTTCTTGATGAACTGACTCCAGCTGCAGTCCACTCTTTGTGAATCTCCCTCACATTTTTGAATGGGTTTTGTTTCACAATCCTTTCCAGGGTGCGGTTATCCCTATTGCTTGTACACTTTTTTCTACCACATCTTTTCCTTCCCTTCACCTCTCTATTAATGTGCTTGGACACAGCTCTGTGAACAGCCAGCCTCTTTTGCAATGAACTTTTGTGTCTTGCCCTCCTTGTGCAAGGTGTCAATGGTCGTCTTTTGGACAACTGTCAAGTCAGCAGTCTTCTAGACTAGACTGAGAGACCATTTAAAGGCATTTACAGATGTTTTGAGTTAATTAGTTGATAAGAGTGGCACCAGGTGTCTTCAATATTGAACCTTTTCACAATATTAAAATTTGAGATTTTCCTTAGTTGTCAGTTATAATCATCAAAATTAAAATAAATAAATATTTGAAATATATCAGTCTGTGTGTAATGAATTAATATAATAAACAAGTTTAATGAATTAATATAATAAACATTTTTGAATGGAATTAGTTAAATATATCAACTTTGAAGGGGGGAGTCTGAAATCCCCAGCCGCCTCAATATACCTGTATATACCTTAATCAGATTCATAATCGAAGCCTTAATTAAAATGTATCCTCCTATTTCTAATGATTAATTCCAGTTGATTTTACTAAATAGAACTACTGTTTGTTCTTCTTTTATGTTTTCTAAAGTTTGTATTTGGTCTTTGAGTGGCTTCTGGCTTAAGCCCCTAACATGCTGGGAGTGCAGTAACAGTGTTTGCTCACTTACCCCGGCTTCCAGAGATTACATATGGATTTGTCTTTCATTTTTATTATATTTTATTCCTATTATATTTCCTTTTACTGGAACACTAAAGAATCAAGATGAATATTGCCTGTACCTCTCACTGAGAGAAAGCACATGCTATCAGTATGTTTTGGTTAAGTGCTTTGTTGATATGTAGTTAAGACTCTCCAACCTTGAGATGGCTGTGATGCTAGGGAGCTTTTGTGTGTGTGTGTTGCATGATCTGTGCAGGACCAATATTGAAGATGGATATTTTCTGCACACAACACCAGACGTGAAGACGCCTTTCTGCAACCTCTGAGGTCAACAATGATCTAAATCTAGTCATGGGGCGACAACTAGTCAACCTAGTTTAGTGATATGCTCTGCTATCTATCCTTGTGTGGAAATTTACCATGACTGTGCATTTTCTCTGAGCCAATCAGAATCATAAAACTTGCAATAATGACGTGGCTAGACCACTGTTGGGACAATTGTATGTACAGTACGACAAGACTGGTAGAGAGGAGCGTGGCCTACGAACTCTTTGTGAGACTTGAAGCTGGCTTCTGCTGATGAAACTGCAAACTATTCTTCAGTAAAAACATTTATTTAATTAATTGCACTCCTGACTCTTTGTCTTCATTCTTCACTACTGGTCTCTGGGTCTGAACTGTTAAACCCCTAACAACTTTTTGATGATATTCTAATTATATGACCAGCACCTGTATATGTACAGAAGTATCCAAAAGTCTAAGAGGACCAGTGAAAAATGCTTTCATATACTTTCCTTAATACTAAATCTATTATGCTACAAATGGAGGAAAGGAAATTCCACCTTAAGTACAAAGGAGGTCACATGGTCAATTTGACAAATTTACTTATTTGATTAGTGAATCAAGAAATTACACTACACATTTTATATCATAGATAAATATTTTACATTTATCTAAACCCCAAGAGTAAATTTCCAGGAATAAAATACCAGATTTTCAACATGGTTTCAGACTTTTGGTTCCCATTGTAGACCACCCTGTTCTATGGCCATTAAAAACCCATCATTTGACCAATACTCATCTTGAAAAGAAAAGAAACTCCATGAATCTATCGAGCTTCGACATACTTTTCACTGATTCGTAAGGTAAATAATGCATTCTGATGAAAGGCAGTATAAAAGAAAAAGAAATCAAACACCTGGTTTGCTTTCCACTCTTTATTTTTCCAGCTTTTTCATGAAAAAAAAACAAAACAAAAAAAACGACCTAAATGAACACCAATTACAAAAAAGTTATCTGAAAATAATTGCTATTGTGTTGCATTACATTATACACATTGTTTGCACATTTTACTTATATATATATATTTTATGTTAACCAGTTAGTTATTTATTTTATCTTTTACTTGATTACTTATAATTCTATGTTGAGTACTTTTTATTCTATTTCTATTTTTAATTTCCTCCTTGTGTTTCTTGTAACTGTTATTTGCACTGTCTATGGAGCGGACCGGTTTACATTTCACTGCCAGTTATATATTCTGTATATAATTGTGTATGTGACAAATAAAACTCTTGAATCTTGCTACAAATTGCACTTAAATTATCACTTTCCAAGGGTAAATGAACAATTTAGCCTAAACTGTCAGCAACCCTTCCCAAGACAGGAGAATACATGTGAATCGGCCATTTGAGATGACAGCAAGCAGAAGTACAAACCATCAGATGAAAGAAAAAGTTTGGTACGTGTGAGTAAAAACTTAGTGTGGTGGGTTAAGTGTCAAACATCCAGGCAGCAAAACCTTCAAAGAGGTTGAACAAACAAAATATACGTTCAGACGTAAAGTCACTAAGAAAGCATGAGTGAACGATCAGGATCAATATGCTGAAGTCTTTATGATTCAGATTAATCCTGTGCTGCCACTACATTCTTTGATCAACAAGTTGTGGCAGATGAGAACTATCAGGTTGTGCCATGTCTTGTCATTTTCTTCCTCCTTGCAGCTCATCATTGACAAACAGATCGTCTGGCAAAACATCAGTGGTCACACCTGGACAGAATCCTCTGATCAAACCTTCACTTCCTCATTCACCAAATCCAACTCGGACTGGATTATGAAGTTCAGTTTCAAGCATATCAGCAACATCTTCTGAAGAAGTCACTTTGGATAAGGCTGAATGCCCAGAGAAGAAGAAAAAGCCACACACTGGATGTGCCTGGATCGGTCTCATGGGTTGTGGGAGTAAAATCCTCCACTTTACTCACTGAAAATGACCTCTTCCCTGTCAGCCTGTTTTTACCCTTCTTGTAAAACAGCGGCCATATCCTTCCACCCATCTCTTGTCTTCAGCCTCATCCTCCTGTTCAGGCTAGATCAGCCTGTATTGAGTGGGATGGAGCACTCGTGAGCTCACTAAGCAGAGCTGTGCGGAGACTGTGTGTGTATGTATGTGCGTGTGTGTGTGTGTATGTGTGTGCAGGTTACGATATTCTCTGAATGAGTTTGTCCTCTGTCAAACAGAATAAGGTGCAGTAGGACAGGTCAGAGATGAAGTTTTCACAGCCGTGCCGAGTCACGTTCCTACAGCCTCGGAGATCCAACAGAGCCAGTGCAGATAATCGCTTCATATAAGACAGACACGCATCTGTCAACTTATTACAACCTAGAGACAGAGAAAAGTGAAACCACCAATCAGTGAGTGCCAGACTGATCAAGACTTAAGTGCAATATGTGTATGTCATTTCTGTGTAATTAGTGTTTGCAGGGTCTTCTAAAGATCAAATCAAATGAACACAGGTAAAAATGATTCATATAGAACAAACCCATAAAATCGTCCTTTAAATGTCATTATATAACATAAAGGTTTGTTTATGTTCAGACAATATGCATTGAATTATGGAAAATATTCTGGTCAGACTGAAAATAATGTCCTATTGTCAGCGCCGGGTGACCTGAGTTCGAGCTTCAGCTTGTGGACCTTTCCCGACCCAGTCCCCCCTCTTCTCTCTCCCACTTTGCTTCCTTTTTACACACTGTATCTTAGAATTTGGCCCAATGTGGAATCAAATATCAAGGGTATTTTCAGAAGATCAGGGGTACCTGAAAGATTGAGCTGTCGGAGTGTGTTGCGAGTGTTGCAGCCAGTAGCGGTGAGCAGGTTGATGGACTGGTCTGTGAGCCCCTGGCAGTGGGACAAATCCATCCGGCGCAGTGAAGGCATATGTCTGACGATCATCTTAAGGGCAGAGTCACTCATGTCCAGACCAGACAAGCGCAGAGTAAGCAAACCTCTCAGTCGACTGCTACTTTCACTACCTGCATGACAGGATAAAGACAAAAGTGAACGAGTCACTTCAACTCGCACTGTGCAGTCCCAGTAATAATAAATATGAATGCCTCACCTGGCAGCACAATAAGGTCTTTTATTTGTGAATATTTGACGACTACGGCCCAACACAAGTCAAGTGTTCGCAAACCCGGACAGCTCTGCGAACTTAACGCTGACACGCATAATGAAGAACAACCTGACATTATTAGATCTTTTAAACCTGCGAGAAACAGAGAGAGAAAATTCTTAGTGCACTTTTTCTTTTTTGTACATATTAAAACATTTAGACCGTAAAAGGCTGAGATTTGGGTAAACCGTACTTGGGAGGTGATGAATGAGCCAGGCAATCTGTTTCTTTGATACAGGTGTCCAGGAGAGGTCAAGTGTCACAGGTTGTCGTTTAATGACAGCTGACAGAGCCTGAGGGCTGAGTGCCCGACAACGACTCAGATCTATTCGGGTCCATAAGCGCTTATCACAACACCTGCAGGAGGAGAGGAGCTTAAAAGCTTCTTATTCGTTGACAACAGATTTATAACCTATTCTCACTTCATACTTGGTTAGACGGTTCCCACATTACATTTTCAAAAGCACTATATAAGCAACCCAAGCTAACTCACAGCACTTGCAGAGATTGGTTTGTGTGGAGCAGCATTTACTGCAAACCATTCAGACGGGAGACACTGAAAACACTTGCTTGTGTGCAAAAGGACACAGTACACATATTTATTTAAATTGCAGCCTTTGCGAGTTGATAAATCACACTAAGCCATTATCTAAGCATAACTAAGCAGTTCAATGAACCCCCCACCCCACCCCACAAAATTAAAAGAAAACCGTGCACTACACTTACCACTTGTACCAAACCTTGCAGACTCTCATACACACAGCCAAGTCTGTCCGACCCAAGTAGCAGAACACTGATACCCAAATGTCACAGCCACGCTCATTTCCTACATCACGGAATGAGGGATTTGAGTCGGGTCCTGGGTAGCGTTTTGCGCTGGATGAAGCCAGCACCGCTAGGTGTGCGGGGAGACATTGCCGCCTCGAGTTTGGGTACAATGGAGCCCGGGTCACGTTTGGCCTTTGGAGGACGCTGGAGCGTCACAGTCAGATAGGAATCATTTAGCAGATCATCATTCAAGTCTGAGACAAGTAAGACGGGTGGATCAGGATCAGAGTCTGATTGGTTCTCTCCATCCTCATCATCTTCCTCGCCTCCATCATCTAAGTCTTCCATCTCATCATCCTCTCCATCAAAGTCCTGCTCCTCGCTGTCTTCCTCATCATCATCCTCATCATCATCATCATCATAGTCATCACCTCTCTGTCTCCGTTTCCTTGAGCGATGCTCCTTTTCTGACCGCCCATGATGCCTCTCATCATCACTGTCATCATCATCGTCGTCGTCGTCATCATCATCGTCGTCGTCATCATCATCGTCGTCATCGTCATCCATTTCATAGCGTCGTCGCCTCATCTGGGATCCTCATCGTAACCTAACCCGACCCCCTCTCTCCCCTCTTGCCCCTAGTCCTCGCCTCATTTTCAGCGAACTTGTTGCCAAGCTGCCTCCCCCTTGACTCCCTCGATGCGAGGAGCCTCTCCAAACACCTCGCCTATTAGATCCATAACCTCGGCGTGATGAAGAGACCCCACCCCGGACTGATGGCATCTTGCCACTATCTCCATCATCATCACTGCCTGAATCATCATCGTGTTCCATTCCATGTCGCCGGTAGATCTTAGCCACGCGAGGATCAAGTGATGAAGATTTGCGTTTCTAAACGAGAGAAAAGACTATGTAAGAGACACAATAAATAAAAGAAAGAAGAAAAAACCCACGCACTAAAGCCACCTCTAATCTCTAATAAACAACAGACAGGAATGTCTGTCCTGTCTTCCTGGCTCCCATACTCTCTCCATTGGAAATTAATGACTTCCTGCCGGTCTTATACATGTCTATATATAAACACACACACATGTTGTGTTTCCATGTTTTATGGGGACATTCCATAGGCGTAATGCATTTTATACTGTACAAACCGTATTTTCTAGCCCTCTACACTGCCCCTTACCCTAAACCTACCCATCACAGGAGACATGCTGCATTTTTACTTTTTCAAAAAACATCACTTAGTGTGATTTATAAGATGTTTTCCTCATGGGGACCAAAAAATGTCCACACAAGGACAAGGATTTTGGATATTGCCATCTTTGTGGGGACATTTTGTCCCCATACCGTAGGGATTACCAGTCCACCCACACCCACACACACACACACACACACACACACACACACTTAATTCAACTAAAATGTCATGCAGTGACGTATCAATTTTCTATTGGTCACACAAATTAGTTAGCAAACTGTGGAAATTACATGAGCTTGCATTTCCTGTCTCCCACATGAATGGAAGTCAATGTAACAAAAAGTGTGAGAATTGCCTATATTTATGCAATAACATTTTATTCTTTTTTTAAAGACCGCTTCTGTAAAATAGGCATTTATAAATAATTATGCACGAAATAATTATTTGATATTTATTTAATTGATCCGCCCTATAAAACCTATCAGGTTTTTTTCTTTCAGATATGGTGAATAAGCAGAGGGTGAGAGCTGCTTCACGACCATTATGAAAGTTTTTGCAATTGCAAAAATCGTACGAGAATGATGGTGGGAAGGTGGCTTATTGGACCATTTCACACAAAAATGTATCTTAAAATATTTTTCTAATGCTAGGCACCTACCATCCAGAAATTGGGCCAAAAACGTGCAAAACAAGCTAAAAGATAGCCCATAATTATAATGTTTATCACAACAAAAGCCTGCTATTTGTCATACAAGCAACATGTCAGTATAAAATTATTTAAATGTTAAAAGTTAAACAATTTGCATTTTAATTTTACTTTCATATAAAAATCTGAAAATCATTCAAGCACTGATAAATAAAATCTTTCAAAAAAACTCAAATAACTTACATGGGTTTTACTGCCCTCCAATTTTATCTGCAAAACAGAATAACATCATACTGTGGTTAATTTGAATTTGAAAAGAAAGAACAGTGATGAACACATCAGGATCACTGAATGGAATCACACAAGCTGCAAACACAAAGCTTATTCTGAAACCCTCAGTCAGTCAAAGCAATGATTGGGCATGATGATGATGAACAGGGCAGGGTGGGCCAAAGAGAGAGCGAGAGGAGACAAAAAAGGTGGAACAAATTAGAGGGAATTTACTGCAAGAGGAAGAGAGAGCAGAGAAGAGAATACAGAATAAATGCAGATCGAAGCGGCTGTGCATGCGGCAGCAGTGGCGTGAGTAAGGCGGAGCCTCTCACCCTCTTCCTAAGCCGCTGCTCAGGGGCTGCTGCCCGCTTCTGGAGCGACCCGTGAGAGAGAGAAGAGGGGGGCCGCCCGACCCTGTGCCATGTATGCAGGCTTGCATAAGCTAGTAGCATTAGAACAAACACTCAAGCCCTCATTTAAAAAAAAGAAAAAAAAAAGTACATCTGGGTGTGGGTGAATGTGCTAAAAATGTGTTACCTCAGAATCTGTGTCTTTGCCGAACACACATTTGGGACAGCAGCTCGGTAGGTCTTTGTTCACCACTCCCTCCGCAGATGTCTACGGAAACAGAAGAAAATTAATTATTTCATGAGAATCCAAAAAGTGTGAGAATTGCCTATATTTATGCAATAACATTTTATTCTTTTTTTAAAGACCGCTTCTGTAAAATAGGCATTTATAAATAATTATGCAAAAAATAATTATTTGATATTTATTTAATTGATCCGCCCAGAGAGACAGTGTAAATAAATCAGAATACATGAAATAATATTAGTGAAGACTAAGCAGTTTTTTATTTTTTATTTCTTGACTTGCTATACTGTTAAATAGACCTATAGCTGAAAAATAAAGCACTGTTTTTGTCATATTGTTTGTAATTTGCATTTTTAGCTTATTTTTAAAAACAAAGATAAAATTAAAAAAATGCAATAAGAAGAAATGGTCAAAAACCTGGGCAGGAACACGTAGGCCTGTTATTTATCTATAACATGCCATGTACAAATCAGTGGGCGGGCTACAGAATCAGGCGTTCTTCTTCGATTAAGGCAGTGTTTCACCACACTCTGACGTCACAGGTTGGCACAATCCTAGATCTCTCGTTTGCTGAGCCAGCTGTCAATAAAAGCTTTTCTTTGACTAACAAGGACGTTTTCAGCTCTGAAACTTACAGGATATTCTTATATTACCATGGCACGGGTAAGTTGCTTCATGACCCCTTTAAATCAGGCTTGATTCGTTTAAAATCAACCTATTTAGGTAGTCACAATTGTCAGAGCAACAAAGAAAATGTTATGGTCATATTGAAAAATCACTCTCAGGACAATGATTTGGATCCAGCATATATTAAATTAAAATCAAGATAAAATTAATTAAAACAAATACAATAAGAAATTTTCTAATTTTAACCAAATTCATTATTACAATTATTTAATGTATCTCATAAAATAAACCAAATAACAAAAACTAGAAAAAAAATAATTAAAGTTTACTTAACGTGTTTTCTGTAGTCAATAAAAATACTTAAAGAAACTAATTCTGTGATCTTACCCTCTTTGGCCATCTGACAATGGGTTTTCCAGTGTAAGAGAGTTTAGGGATGTCATTGGCATGTTCTTTTAATAATGCCTGAAAGGGAGAGAAGAAAAAAAACAAAACATTTGTCATCATATTTCAATATGATTTCTTATGTGGTGTTCACACTGCCATCGACACACAGCGTCAAAGTGACATGATTCCATTTATTTTCAATGGAAAGCTGGTGATATTGGGCAACACAACATGATGTCCAGCAACACAACAAGGCTGATTTGTTTAACTTTATGCAAATTAATTGCGATTTTTCAACAACAATAGGAATGAATCCATCACTACATCCTGTAGTGGTGTCAACGGCAAGATGGAAAAGTTTTTTATTTATTACATTTTTTTTTACTTAAATTGGTTATTATATTATTATATTTTGAAGTTTAATTTAATAAGATTTTTTTTAAACTTTATTTAAATCCCCTTATTATAAGAAAAAAACATGTTAACATTTTACTAAAATTTTGAATTATATTCCTTTGCTGTTTAACTGTACCCGAGTCCTAGATTCCTCTGGTCCATGGAGCCGCATTCCATGTGTTAGCAAACAAAGGGACAGGCGGTGCTTCAGTCTCCTGTTCCAGAGGAAAATGTACCATCATGATCAGATTCGCAGGGGGGATCTTATTTTATTCAGTTGATCTTTTTGTTTTGTTTGTTGGAGTGGATTCTTACGCCAGCTTCACAACGCACGCGCTAGCAGTGCGTTGGCAGGGCAGAAGCAGTGCGTATGGAGAGCGGGAGCCGCGCACGTCAGGTGTGCTTTCACACTGACAGCGTTTGTCTCGCGCAGCTGAACCACGGCTCGTATATTGCAAATACAGACGAATATCGTCCATTCTGTCACTTTCCCGGTGTTCTCCTCCAACTGCTTTGATTTATGATGGGCGGCATATATCTGCTGCAAATGCGACTGTGTTCCCCTCTGTCCTAAACACATGCATATAACATGCTGTATAAAGGTAATTTACGTGATAAAAGTAAGAAAAATAACTATGTAAAATAAACATGTAAAATAACTAATTTCAACTTGAAATCATGTAGTCAAGAGTTCTGTGTGTTTCACAAACACCATATGACATCCGGCGCTGTGATTTTTAAAAATAAAATACTCGAAAACACAACACTGCCCGTTTTTGCTCAAACTTCAAAGGCCTGTTTAAATGGTTTAAACTAGAGGCTTATTTTAACCCGGCGCCAAAACGATCGCGGCACTGACGGCGCGTAGCAGGAGCAGAGCAGAAGCGTCAGTGCCACGCATCGCTTCGCGCCAGGTCTATTTTTGATGCGCTGCTCACGCTGAATTAAAGCCACAGTGCATTGTTCTGATCAAAACTGACCTGATTAACATGAAAAATAGCTAATTTCACCATGAGATCATGTAGTGAAGTGTTCCGTGTGTTTCACAAACACCATATGACATCCGGCGCTGTAAAAAAAAAAAAAAACTCGAGAACATCATTGCCAGAAGTTTTTGCTCAAACTTCAAAGGCCTGTTTAAATTATTAAAACTAAAGGCTTATTTTAACATTAAGAGTACTATTATCATGTAAACTACCTTTATACAGCATGTTATATGCATATGTGTTTGGGACAGAGGGGAACACGGTTGCATTTGCTGCAGATATATGCTGCCCATCATAAATCAAAGCACGAGACAGAAGGGGGTCCGAGGAGAACACCGGGAAAGTGACAGAATGGACGATATTCGTCTGTATTTGCAATATACGAGCCACGGTTCAGCTGCGCGAGACAAACGCAGCCAGTGTGAATGCACAACTCAAGCGCCCGGCTCCTGCTTTCCATACGCACTGCTTCTGCCCTGCCAACGCACTGCTAGCGCGTGCGGTGTGAAGCCGGCGTTAAGTCGTTGTAATTTTAAATTTTTTATAGAGACTAAATTATATATCTAGCATTGGTGAAAATATTAGAGTTAGTCAGTGCTGTTCAGACATAACATCATGACCAGCTGACCTTAGTTAGGGTTGTTTTGTTTTGTTGTTACTTTGTTAACAGGGGAGATTTATTTATTTATCTTTTCGGCCCGTTTAATTTTTGTTAGTTTCAGTTCACTTCCAACTTTTCGTATGGACCTTGGAAATTACTTTCATTACATGAAAGTTTTCTACCACATGGAATAACATCCATGGTGACTCTCATTCATAAACTTTACTAAGTAACCAGTAGTGGGAATGCCCACTAGCGACTTAACTGCCAGTCACTGGCAACATGCAATGACAAAGTGGCACATTGACAACATACCACCACATGACAAAACACCAGAAAGTGCATCAGAATAACCATTTCCAAAAGCATAATACACAATAAGCATGAGTTCTGACCCGTATGTCGTGTAGCAGGGCAGCAGCATTGTGTATTCCTGAAGGCACACACTTCTTATTTGAGGGCAGTGCCTCCAACTTCCCTATCAGGTTCCACAACCCCTCCAGCTCAAAGGGAGTCAAGTGAAGTTTCACCCCTGGCCCACTAGGTGGAGAGGGAGCACTGTTGTCATCTCTTTCCTCTTTAGTGTGGCCATTTAGTACCTCACAGCCAGAGCTTTCCTGCTTCAAGCCTGTGTATTAGTATCAGAGAGAAAGGGTTTAACTTATCTGTCCTTATTTTAAGCAAATCTATGTGGATGTGAATGTGTTGTCAATGTACTGACCGATGCCAAGAGAGTATTTCTGAAACTCAGGGATGAGGTATGACGTGTTGGTCATGCTGTACAGATAACGCTCCAACACGTACCAGCCCATCTCATAATAGAACGGATACCGGAACTTCGCAGGCACCTGAGGACAACCAGAGACCATTACGATTTTCAGTTACATTATTTTCAGATACAAACATATTTTCCTACCAAATTTCCAATAATTATGAGAAAAACATCACATTCTCATTACCGTAAAGGAGTAAGGAAAATCATCCTGTCCAGACACAAAGGTTTTGTTTTTATTAAAATCAGAAAAAAAATCAGTACAAGTAATACTGCCATGAGTGTTTGTAGCATTAAAATGTATATATTTATTGGATTGAAGTAACAAAATGATACATTTCCCCTCTTTATTATGATGAGAATTGAGGTGTGATTATTGTTATCAAGATAATGTGCATCAAGACAAAGCAAAATGGTGCAAAAAGTTAGCAAAAATTCTGTTTTTTAGTAACGCAATTTTTTCTTCTTATTAACCTTTCTAAAAAAATGACAACCACTGCAGTGAAATGTTTGGCTCACCCTTGTCCTGTCCTCAATGCTGGAGATGTTCAGTTGCATGGGGATGTTAAAACTATGAAGAAAATTCCCACCAAATACAAGCGCGTCCTCTGGTGTGTACACCGCATGAATCCAACCTAAAACAAAACATGTAATTAAGAAAACTTAAAAGTACACTATGTAGGATTTTTGCAGTCAAATATCCAAAAAAACACCAGGCCAGTGTTATATATTTTGTTCAGTTGAGTACAATATCCCAAATATTTCCAACTATTTGTAAATTGTGAGAAAAAGTGCTATTTTTACCAATGAACCGGGACGTGTGAGCATAGCGTGTGAGGGAGTCGTCTGTCAATTGCGTCATATCTGCGCACTCGTTTCACAGCACTGGGCTTGCAAGTGTCACAGCAGCCGCCAAGCGAACGCACAGAGTAACATCATAACAATTTTAAACATACTTAAATGTATCTAATATAATAAACAGAGCTGCATTACCTCATACTCATAACTGGAAAAGCGGAGATTGCGCCGGCGACTGTGTCCCGTCATAATAAAAGTCACGTTGCTCACGAGCTGAGTGTTTTGCGTAACAATCTCTCCAGCGGCCTCGCTCAGCTCCACAAAACTCGCCCCTGCTCTGCTTCATACTACAGTAACGTTAATAATCGCATCCATGAAAATGATTTCTGCCCGAGTCCTATCCCGATTCTTTTCCACCGGCTGTGAGGTGAAGACCTCATGTCCCAAGATTCTGAGCTCAAACTTGGCATCATCAAACCACGCCTTTGCTTTGAATAGGCGCCCTCTAGTGGACGTAAAAGTTGCATAGTGTACCTTTAAACTATACAACTTTTCTAACTTCAAAAATATATATATTTTAAGGGTGTAACGATACATCTATGCCACAGTTCGGTTCATGTCACGGTTTTGGAGCCACAGTTCGGTTCATGTCACGGTTTTGAGCCACGGTTAGGTTTGGTACGGTTCGTTGTGGAGGCAGGGTTCATAGCAGGGCACCAGCAATAATAACAATAGATTAACTTTTAACTTCATAATAACAACATATAATTTAACTTTTTATAACTTAATAGGCTAATTTAACTTATTAGCTTTATATTAATTAACTTTATACATTGGCTTCACATTTTCTTTAGAGCAGTTAGCATACCCAATTAAACTAAAATTAAATAAATGCCTCCACTGTAGACTATAAAAAAATATATAATTTTACCATTTACTATAATGTTTAAAAAAATAAGTTATTTATTTCATAAAAATTGATGACAAGTAATTTCCCACTTTAGCCGTATTAACAAACACTTCAAGTGTACGAATAGGACTAATATTGATAAATAATTAGGCCTAGAAATTTAATATCAGTTTTTTGTTAATACAATAACATTCACCACACTAATTAAAAAATAAACAAATAACAAATTGAAAATAAAGTGGCATTTTGGCGTTATGAAAACAACCATGGTGAATACACAATACATCTTGAACTGTTAATGAAACATGAAAACTGCTCCTAATGAGCAGAATGAACACCTGCATGCAAATCATTCCCAACTAACACATGTCGAACCAGTTACGTGATTTATTGGTACTTTACTTTTATTTCATGACTTACGAATTGACATCATAACGGTGCATGCTCATTCTCTTGCGCTTTATGAAGAGATACATGGCAGCGCGCCTCATGCGCACGTGAAACTAAAGAGTGTCTGCTACGAGCACAGTATAACGGCTGACAGGAAACGAAAGCAGTTTTCTGAGGTGAGAGATTATTTCGTAACAAGGCACAAGCTATGAAAATAACGATGTTGCTGGGACTCCAAGGTATAATTGTACCTATACCTGTCCTCCTGACTAAATGGGGAAACTTGCTCTCTGTCCTTCCACCATGCAGCTTGATCACCCAAGTCACGTGACATACACAAGACAAAAGTTAGTGTATATTTAGTAAATATTATTATTATTATTATTATTATTATTATTATTATTATTATTATATTTAGTAACAATACAGCTCTTATTAGTTGTTAAAAATGCACTAATTACAATTTAATGAAATGTCAAAGAAGAAGAATTATTTTTTGACAAAGTGAAGTGAGAGCTGGGCTGGGGCAGCAGGGGCGGAGCTCGTTCGGTATGGAGGACCAAATTACTCAAAATTAAATAATTAAATAAATAATGAATTCAATAAAACAACAATTAAATGTACCAGTTTATTATGAAATAATTAAATAATTACTTAAATAATTAATTTAATAGTTTAATAATTAATTTAATTAAATATTAATTAAATAAACAAATGTATCTATTTATTTTGTAAAATTACATGAAATTATTTAATATATTTCACAATCACCTCTTCCACACACACTATTGTTATGTTTAAAAATAATTTTTTAATTATTAAATGTGCTTTTTCAAAAAGCCGTTTTTCATAATAATATGCTGCATTTACGAATGGGGCCTATTTGACGAATCATGCATTTCCAAAGCACGATTTTCCCAAAGATTTTTTTCATAATAAAAGAGGACATTTCACAAATGCCAATCAACAGGTAGTGGGCGGTGCTTGGCGCTGATTGGTTTGAAGTTAAAGAGTCGACAGACATGACCGATCGATCTGTGTGTGCTGTGGTGACATCACGGAACACCAAGGGTGCTTCTCATTTCGTATTTGTGACTGAAAATGTATTTTGACTCTATTGAATTTTCTAAAAACCTGTAAATGATGAGAAATGTGGCTGTGTTTAAGTAAGTGTGTTTTTATCTTGATCAATTCCTACCGCCATATTCATTTACAATCAATTCCCCTATTTCCCCTTGCAACTTGCCAGACCCAGAGAGGAAAAAGTAATAAATCTGAAAGGATTATCCAATCAGCGCCAAGCCCCGCCAACTGCCAGTAGATTGGCATTTGTGAAATGTCCTCCATTATTATGAAAAAAATCTTTGGAAAAGTGTTGCTTTGGTAATGCATGATTCCTCAAAATAGGCATCATTCGTAAATGCAGCATATTATTATGAAAAACATATTTTTGAAAAAGCACATTAAATAATAAAAAAATAGGTTTGTATCTATTTGGAAGAGTGTGGTAATTGTGAAATATATTAAATAATTTCATGTAATTTTACAAAATAAATAGATACATTTATTTATTTAATTATTTAATTAATATTTAATCAAATAAATTATTTAATTATTAAATTAATAAATAAATTATTTAATTAATTATTTAATTATTTCAGAATAAACTTGTACATTTAATTGTTGTTTAATTGAATTCATAATTTATTTAATTATTTAATTTTGAGTAATTTGGTCCTCCATAGTTCGGTTCGACATGAGAGAATCGCAGTTTGAACCGTGGGTGGTTTATCGCAGTGTTTCGTTCGGTTTGAAAATCGTTATACTAATATATATATATATATATATATATATATATATATATATATATATATATATATATATATATATATATATATATAAAATACTGAAAGTGCCGCTTGCATGGACAATCGAGGTGTCGAAATTAATCGTTTCTTCGTATCGCGATGCAGATGAGGATGATTCGGTATCGCTTCAGTAATAAATCATAACCAATTATAATGTATTGATTATTTTCTGACGTCATTTGTAGCGGTAGAACGCAATGACAGAGCGAGGCGAGTAATTAAAATGCTCCAACTACTTTAAAAGCCGACATCTGACCACATTTTGGCTTTTATTAATATTCTGGTAAGCATGACCTGGAGAGCACAGGCGCTGTGTGTAAATCACAGCTGTCTGATTTATCAAAACTATTTAATTTACACTTCATCAATGTATCTCCGCAAAACGAATATAAATCCGGGGCTGTATTCACAAAACATCTTAAGGCTTAAAGTAGCTCCGAATTTGCCCATTTAGGAGAAACTCTTAAAAATAATGGGCGTGTCAGTCCTAATTAGGACTCCTAAATTTGACTTAAATTTGAGAGTATTTCACAAAGCATTTTAGCACTAAAACTAAATCCATGAAAAGCTAGGAGTAGTCAAGAGGACTCCTAAGTCACTAAGACCAAATCACTAACAATCCTAATGGATGTTGCCGCAATCCGCCTAAAGACATACAACATTGAGGCAATAGTTATAATTAATGCATCTTTAATGAAGAAAAAATACAATACAATAATGTCAGATTACCTGTGGTAGTTGTTTTTAAAAGTTGACATTTACAAATGATTGAATAGAGTAAAAAAATATACGCATATTAGGTGCATTGTCCGAGGGGATCAGCCCAAACCCAGAGTTCTGCCCCGTATTGCAGACCGAGAGTGAGGAACGGGCTGGCGGAGGGAGGCAGAAAACTGTGGAGGTAACTAGGTGAGTTGGCTCTCGGCTGTGTATATACCTCCTCTCGCGCTGATTAAATAGACAGCTTGAACGTGCTCTTCATGAACTTTGTTTATAAAACATTTTTCGTTTGAATTCTGCAAATCTCTCGAGATGAAATGTTAGCAAAGTCTGACAATAGGCCTAGCTGAACAAATACTAGTTTAATTAGTGAAACTTAGTCTACTTTTTAAAATCTTTCTTTGAATATGGCAACATTCTTATTTTAAACATTTTATTTGAATATAGCAACATGAAACCTTGTTCAACAAAATATTTCTAAAATTAAATTATTGACAGAGATCCGTCCCCTATCAGCCAATCACTATGGTCATAGTTAGGAAGCGTGATGACATCATCCATAGCAACGAGGTCAACCCTGCCCTTAAGCTTGGAACATACTCTGCAAGTTCGTTCTGGCCAGGACAATACACACTTCACGAGAACAGCAAGTGCCGAACATCTCCGTTTCTCCGTTAAACCCCGCCCACTTTAAATCTCTGACCAATCACACAATAGTTCTCGGACACCCACAAGAAAAAAGTTCTGATAAGACGATGTGTCGAGAACGAGCTGCGAGATGTTTAAAATGCGTCATTTTGCTGCGTGCTGATTGGCTGTGCCGCTGCAACTGCAGCAACCTATGGCGAGACCGCTGGGCGGGACGGACCATTTGGGTCCTTCTAAATTCCTGCCACAAGGGGCAACAGAATTTGCATAGCCAAGGGTACATAACTCCCTGTCTCGCCAGGTTAGTCAGATTAATTCTTCTTCAGCGACTCACCTCGCTGAGCTCTGGATCGAAGCCTGCCGTCGACACGCACCCAGTGGAACTCTGCAGCCTGAGGACATTGGATTCTCCACCTTCAGCCTGCCTTCCAGCTGCGCCATCCGGCATATATCCTTTTATTACCATTGTACTATGTCTCGTTCTTGCGCCTCGTGCAGAGGCTTTACCGCGGACGAGGATCGACATCATCTGCGCATCATGTCTCGGACGAGACCACGCGCAGGCTGCACTCAACCAGGGCGGCTGCACGGAGTGCGACGAACTAGTGCTGCAGACCCTTCGGGCTCGGCTCGCCAGTTTCGGACCGAATCCCGCCCCTTGCTCTCAGCCTCTCGAGCCACGGAAGAAAGCGTCGCGACCAGAGGCCCCCGGAGTGCTCTGGCGAGCACACGCCGGTCATTTCCCCGCGTGCCTCACCATCACCTGTCATGTTCGTCGAGGAACAGCACAGCTCCCCTCGTTGGCGGCTGCTGTTTCCTTCCGGCGGACCGGAGGAGGATGACAGTCTTTCTCTTGCTGCATCCGAAAGCTGGTGGTCGGATACTGTCTCGGAGCACGGCACTTCGACGCGGACTGCCAGCGGCGGCAAAACCTCAGTGGACGCTGAGCTTATACGCCTGCTCACCAAGGCCGTGGACGACCTCGGCATTGACTGGTCTCAACCCGAGGAGCCCACGAGAAGCAGACTTGACGAGTGTTTTTTCGAGAACCGTCGCCAACCGACCGCTCAAAAACCCGCTCCCTTCTTCCCAGAAGTCCACGAGGAACTAACCAAAACGTGGAAGGCGCCATTTTCTTCTTGCGCCAAATCCTCCTTTTCTTCAGCGCTCTCGGTGGTCGATGGCGCTCAGAAAAGAGGATACCAAGCCCTTCCTCCCCTCGAGGAAGCCGTCGCCGCACACCTTTGCCCGCCCTCCACCAGAGGATGGCAGTCTAAGGCTCCGCCGGCCAGGCGGCTTCAGCGCTACACTCTATGGCGGTGCTTCAAGTCTTCCAGGCCAAACTCCTCCGTTCCTTGGATGAGTCTGTCCCGGATAACGAGGCTCTGAGGGATCTGCGCGGCGCCACTGACTTGGCCCTGCGTGCCACCAAGGCCAACAACCAGGCTATCGGCAGATGTATGGCCAACTTGACGGTATTGGAGCGCCATTTGTGGCTTAACCTAACCGAGATGAAAGACTCGGACAAGACTGCTTTCCTGGACGCGCCCATGTCGCCTTCAGGACTATTCGGTCCCTCCGTGGTTGAATTCACGGGACGCTTCACTGAGGCACAAAAGGCTTCACAGGCAATGCAACATTTCCTGCCCAAGCGTTCCAGCTCCTCTACTAGCCGCCACGCTAAAGCTGGACCAGCCCAGCCCACCAAGGCGGCGCAGCCATCTCAACAGCCTCGCGCGGGCTTCAAGCCCGGACAGCGTTCCCGCTCTACGAGCCGCAGCAAACCTCCGGAGCGTCGAGGTCCCCGACCCAGCAATGTGTCGAAACCTGAGCCGCCGAAGCCGCCCCAGCCAGAGGCACAAAGAGAGGTATGGATAATACCCGCCCGGCCGGTTTACCACCTCGCTCTCTTCCAAAACGTTCCCTAGCTCCCTTCAATCAGGTGGCTGGGAACATCACATACACAGCCAACGAGCCCGCAAGCAAACACGCCGCCTGTACACAAACGCTGTTTTTACGGCACCACATGGGTCACGAAAGAGTTTTTCTCTGTAGGCAGTGTGCCAGCAGTAAAGCATGTACCCCTACACTCAATCACTCCCCCATGTTCCCCAGCTCCCTGCACTCAGGTGGCTGGAAACACTATCCTCACAGACAACGAGCCCGTGCTCAAACGCGCTCGCCTGTACACAAGCACCTATATTCTATGTCCCCCAGCCCCCTGTACTCAGGCGGCGGGAAACAATTCCCTCATAAGTGCCACTCTAACGCAACATTATCGGCCATCGAGTCCCTGTTACTCAGCGACTCGACCCACAAATTAATTCAGCCCCTGGCTTGAAGGCGAGGCCTGGCAGGCCATCCCGGCATTTCAAAATGGGTGTTGAACATAATAAAACAAGGTTACTCGCTACAGTTTGCTGCCAAGAGACCACCGCGCTTTCGCGCCGTGGAAGAGACAACGGTGAGAAGCGACACAAGTCACGTGCTTCGAACCGAGATATCAAAACTGTTAATAAAAGAAGCGGTGGAGATTCGCCTTGAGGCAAATACCAATACAGGGTGCTGCCCTTGGTCTGCCTGGCTCCCGCATTTACGAACATGGAAGTGGCGCTAACTCGCTGAGGCCGGGAATGAGAATTCTCAACTATCTTGACGACTGGCTCATAATAAGCTCCAGTCAGAGATACAGTTATTAAACCACAGATCTTGGCTTCTCAACCATTTGAAATGCTTGGGCCTCAGAATCAACTTGGCAGCAAGAGGCTCATTGTCTCACATTTCAGAACATGGGAACAGTATTGGGACTGGTTGGACTCACGCAGATGAGCAGGCGAGTGGTTTCAATTTTGTCAGTTTTTCTCAGGTCCGTTGCCTCACCCCTCTCAACACTTTCAGAGGATGTTGGCGGCCCCAGTTCTCAGACTAGGTCTGTTAGACATGCGCCCATTACAGCGCTGGCTGAATCGCCGCGTTCCAGCTCACGCATGATCACAGCTGTGTTTTGGCTCTGGCTCCTTGGAAAAATCCCGTCTGGTATCAGACGAGAGTGAGCTTGGGCACTGTTACGAAGTGGAAGGTTATCTCGACAGATGCATCCAACCTAGGTTGGGAGCCCTTCACGAGGCAGGCCAGTCTCCGGTCTCTGGTCAGACTCGGAAAAGAGCCTCCACATAAACTGTCTAGAGATGAAAGCGGTCACGTTATCGCTAAGAGCTTTCCTTCCGTACATAAAGCACCACCATGTCCTAGTCCGAGCGGACAGCAGGTCGGTGGTAGCTTATATAAATCGCCAGGGCGGTCTAAGATCTTTCAATCTGCACAATGGCGGAAAAACTCCTAATATGGGCAGAGCGCAACCTGAGTTCGCTGAGGCGACTCATGTGCCAGGCATTCTGAATTTGGGTCCGGACATGCTGTCCAGGGACAAAGTGTCCCCAGCAGAGTGGTCTCTTCACCCACACACAATTCAGACAATTTGGGGCAGGTTTGGAGAGGCAAAAGTGGATCTTTTCGCCTCACAAGACAATGCTCAATGCCTAACATATTTCTCCAAGCACAAGGATGCGTTGGCCCACGAATGGCCCAACTTCCTCTTTATGCTTTTCCCCCAGTCTCAATGTTACCTCAGGTTATAGAGAGGATCAGGGAGAGCAACTGCGCTGTGCTTTTAATAGCCCGCTTTGGAGAAATCAACCATGGTTCTCACTGCTAAGTCAGATGTCAGATACTGCTCCGTGGCGATTCCGCTGAGAAGAGACCTCCTCATGCAGGCGAAACGGCAGATCTGGCATCCCCGTCCCGATCTATTGGCGCTTCATGTCTGGCCCATCAACGGGTACATGAGAACCTCTCTGAAAATGTATTAAACACTATTTCTGAAGCTAGAGCCCCCGCGACCAGGCGGCTCTATTCAGGCAAATGGGCAGTCTTTTCAGACTGGTGTAAAACACGGATCCTGACCCCACACAATTGTGAAGTGTCAGAGGTGCTCATTTTTTTACAAGAGCTGTTGGACGCGGGTCGTTCCCCCTTCATGCTCAAAGTTTATGTGGCTGCTATAGCAATGCACCACATTCAAGTGAACGGACTGTCACTGGGAAAGAACGATCTTATCGTGCGCTTCCTTAAAGGGGCTAGAAGGCTTCACCCACCTCGCCCCCCTTCAGTTCCTATATGGGACTTGTCTACAGTCCTGGATGCCATGAAAGGTTCTACATTCGAGCCTCTGCATTCGGTGAGCTTAAAGCTCCTGTCACTAAAGACCGCTTTTCTGCTGGCGATTGCATCAGTTAAGCGGGTGGGTGATCTGCACGCGCTCTCTGTGAGCGCCTCTTGTCTGGAATTTGGGTCAAACGATTCTAAAGTCGTCCTCAAACCAAGGCATGGATACGTACCTAAAGTGCTTTCAACTCCGTTCAGAGCACAGGTCATTTCACTTTCAGCACTTTCATCATCGTTAGATGAAGAGGATGCTAATTTGCTCTGTCCTGTCAGGCGCTGAGAATTTACATAGAGCGTTCTGCTGTTTTCAGGCACACTGAACAGCTCTTTGTGTGCTTTGGCGGCCACCGCTGGTGCGCGGTTTCAATGCACAGACCTTGTCACGTTGGATAGTGGATGCTATCTCACTGGCTTATGAGTCTAAAAATCTCAGCTGCCCTATAGGCGTCAAAGCCCATTCGACTAGAGGCATGGCCTCTTCGTGGGCTTGGTCTACTGGCATTTCTCTGAATGATATCTGTGGGGCGGCAGGCTGGGCCTCACCGTCCACTTTTATCAGGTTTTATAATTTAGAGGTTCCTGCCCTACAGGCTGGGCTTCTTGCTGTGTAAATACATCTGACCCATTAAGGCTCGATATTCTGGCCTGGGTAAAGTATTTGTATAAGTCATAAGCACTCCTTATATGACTCAGTTATCTGGTCATTCACTATTCATGGCCTGACTACGTCTGGTCTACTCATATATATATATATATATATATATATATATATATATATATATATATATATATCGTATCTTATGTGTTATTTCATTAGATGGCTCGACTCAGGTCTGGCTCATATTGGGACTTCATGATACCATGTTACGGCCCACTTAGGTCGGCTTGGGTATGGTGTCTCCGGGCTTCAGAGCCGTTAAGCAAGCACGGCGTTTTGCATTGGTTCCCCGTAGCATTAGCAAACGCAATACGAGAGTACTCTCGAAAGGGAACGCTTCGGTTACTAACGTAACCTCGGTTCCCTGAGAAGAGGGAACGAGTATTGCGTTTGCTTGCCGTGCTTCGCTTTCTCAGGAGTCGCTTCAGTCGATTAACCTGACTAACCTGGCGAGACAGGGAGTTATGTATGGGATGATTTTAGACTCAAAATGATTAATACATGCACACACAATTATCCATGAACTTTTCACTATCCACAAACAAATGCCTTTCAACTTGTATGTGCAAAACACAGAATTGCATGAATGTGCTGCAGTTTGTACAAATAGAGACATTTTTTTGAATACAAATGTTTTATTTTGCATTAGTGTATCATAATTTGCACATGCAACAAATAAGATGTGCATTTCTGGATCATGTGACGCATGTGCATTTATTGACGTCTTTTCTGCATTGATCTCATTTTATTCATTTGGATTTTGAGACTTTCATTTCGCGTTTTCAAGCATTTTACGTTTTCAAGCATTTCACAAACCACACACAAACAACTACCAGTGAATGCGCCTGGTGCTGATTATTAATGTATGCACAACTACCAAATGTGCATTTCTACATTAAAACTTTACAACTTGTATGTGCAAAATCCAGATTTACATGAATGTGCAGTATTTTGTACAAACAGAGACATATTTGTGAATACAAAAATTCTTGGTCAGAATTTGTGAGTGCACCGAGTACGATGTACATTTGTGGATCCGGTGACGCGTGTGCATTCATTGACTCGTTTGTGAGTCGATCCTATTTGATTCATTTGGATTTTGAGACTTTCATTTCGCCAGTTTGGCCTTGCACGATCCACACACACAGCTGTCTAAGAAAACCTGCTACCACTAGATGGCAGTATTCTGCCGAAACAGACAACGGCACCGGAAGCGTTTGTCTGCCTATAAAACAATAGGTTACTTGCGTAACCCCGGTTCTCTGATAGCATTAAGTGAGGTGTCTCACTATGGGATACGCCCCTTCCGCGTATTCCTCAGAAGCCCTATTACATTACGCCAGCCCCAATTGGCTGGCAGACGTGACGTTGAGTCTGGGAGTGGCCTCCCCTCCCTAGTATAAAAGGGGCGACACAACGTCACTACGACATTCAAAACAAGCACACCTCTTCCTCGCTTCACACAGCAAGGAGGGTGATCTGGTGAGACACCTCACTTAATGCTATCAGAGAACCGGGGTTACGCAAGTAACCTATTGTTCTCTTTCAAGCATACGTTTCGGTGTCTCACTATGGGATATCCTAACTCCCGTATTGCCAGATAGCCTGCCTTCGAAGTCTCCTGCCAACCAAACACTGTATCCAGGGCTGAACGAGTTAAGAGTGATGAGATGACTCACAACTCACATTCCTACGCTCAATACAGCATGTGCTAAAGTCTGAGCGGTAACATCCAGTTTATAGAATCTTGCAAATGTATGCGGTGAAGACCAGCTCGCCGCTTCGCAAATATCCTGTATCGTGACTCCTTTGAATAAAGCCCACGACGTTGACATTCCCCTCGTTGAGTGTGCACGTAAACCAGATGGGGGTACAAGACCCTTACTGGAATATGCCAACGAAATCGCCTCCACTATCCAGTGCGATAAACGCTGTTTAGTAATCGGCTTCCCCGTACGTGGTTTTGCCCAAGACACGAACAGCTGATCATTTTCCCTAAACCCTCTGGTTCTCTCCACGTAAATGCGTAAAGCGCGCACCGGGCATAAGCGCATTTAACTTTGCTGTTCCACTGAAGCAAAGGCGGTGGGAGAAAGCTCTCAACTCAAGAGGGATGATAGCATTAATTATTTTGGGCATAAATGCAGGATTAGGTTTCAGAATTACCCCTGCATCCCCAGGCATGAATTGCATACACGCTGAATGCACAGAAAGTGCATGAATCTCGCTTCGCGCCGCTGAAGCCAGAGCTAACAGCGCTGTCTTGAGCGACAATATTCTAAAATCAACCTCGTCAATGGTTCGAATGGGGACATTGAAATAGCATCAAGCACTAATCCCAAGTCCCATGAAGGGAGAGCGGTTTTGAAACTGGCAAACGCGCGCGCGCCCTTCATAAATCTGCATACTAGAGGATGCTGCCCAACAGTTTTGTTATCAAAACCTATGTGACAAGCGGAAATAGCGGCCAGAAAAACTTTTATGGTTGGAAAACGCTTTCCCTTGGTCTATCAAATCCTGCAGAAATGACAGAACAACTGCCACTGAGCACTGAAAGGAATTTCGATTTTGGTCGCACACCAGCGTTCAAACACGCCCACTTGCACTCATAAAGAGACCTCGTGCGAGGCTCTAGCATTTTGTATGGTCTTGATAACACTGTCAGACAGACCGGTTGTGCTCAGATTGAACCACTCACTGGCCAGGCCCACAGCGCCAAGTGTTCTGGATGAGGATGAAATATCTCCCCCTCTGCCTGAGACAGTAGATCTCTGCGCACCGGGAGGCCACGGATCTTCGTATAGCATACGTATGATCTCCGCCAGCCAATGTTTCCCTTGCCACCTCGGAGCTATTAATATAAGCTTCAGTCCCCCTTCCCTCACTCTGTAGAGTGTTGGGGATATTAACGCATCGGTGGGAGCACGCGTAAAGGAGAGTGCGAGGCCAATCTTGCGCCAACGCATCTATCCCCAGGGCGCGCTCTGGTCTTTCAGAGAAAAACAGAGGACACTGAGCATTGTCGTGAGACGCGAACAGATCCACTGTCGCTCTGCCGTATATGCTCCAAATCTGTTCGACCACTACCTTGTTTAATTTCCACTCCCCGTATAGAGGATTGCCCCTGGACAGCAGATCCGCCCTGATTCATAACGCCCTGTCGTGCGTCGCTCTCAGGGATAGAAGATTTGCACTGCCCCATAAAATCAGTTTGCGTGCTAACATGTGCAAGGGAAGCGATCTGAGACCCCCCTGTCGATTTATGTAAGCCACAACTGTAGTGTTGTCTGTTCTCACAAGGACATGATTTCCCCTCAGAAGAGGAAGAAAATGCTTCAGCGTCAGAAAAACAGCTAGCATTTCCAGATAGTTTATGTGATGATTGGCCAGATGATGACCCCATCTCCCATTCACTATCCTGCCCTCGTGAATGCCCCCCCAACCTGACAACGACGCGTCCGTTGTTATGACTTTCCTGGCTCGAACCACGCCCATGGGTACCCCTTGAACCAGAAAGGTCGGGAGTCTCCATTGGCGCAGTGCCAAGACCGCCTCTGACGTCACTCGCACTCTCCTCCGGGAGTGCCGTAGTGAATCCAGCCTCAGAGAGCGCTACCCAGCGTTGAAATTCTCTCATGAACAATCTGCCTAAAGGAATGACTATCAGGGCTGAGGCCATCAGTCCCAGTAGCCTGAGGCATGTGCGGAAAGAGACATTTTTTCCCACCTGAAATTCGGCCAGGCACCGAGTAAATTTTTCCACCCTGTCCTTCGACAGCCGTGCTCTGAATGTCACGAGTCCAGTGACAGTCCCAGATATGTTATAGACTGCTTGGGGATTAGAACACTCTTTTCTGTATTCAGCTTTAAGCCCAGTTTCTGTATGTGTTCCAGAAGCATGGCTGTGTGTTCTCTCGCTTCCTGCTCCGACTGAGCTGTCACCAGCCAGTCGTCTATGTAAGTAGCGAGACGAACACCCTTCTCCCTGAGAGGAGTCAGAGCCGCTTCTGTGCATTTTACAAATACTCTTGGGCTGAGAGACAGACCAAACGGGAGAACCAGATACTCGTATGCCACGCCACGGAAGGCAAACCTCAGGAATTTCCTGTGTGGCGGGTATATCTTTATGTGAAAATAAGCATCCTTCAGGTCGATCGATGTAAACCAATCGCCCTGACGCACTATTTTTAGGAGTGTAGAGTGGGTGAGCATTCTGAACTTGTACTTTCTTAAGTATTTGTTCAGTGCACGCAGATCTAATATGGGGCGAAGTGCTTGAGTTCCTTTCTTTGAACGAAAGTATCTCGAATAAAACCCACTGTGGCTTTGCTCGGGTGGGACTATTCTTATCGCCTTCTTGTTCAGCAGAGAGGAAATTTCTTCCTGAAGAACGTGCTTTAATTCTCCCCGCACCTGAGAATGAATTATCCCTCTGAACTGCGGGGGAGAAGTGACAAACTGTATTCTGTACCCGAACTGTATTGTTCTCAATACCCAGCGGGACTGTGTGCACTCTCGCCACTTGTTTATTTGCAGTGTTCTGGTGCCATCGTGTGGCTGAGTCATGAACGAGTTTGTGGTCTGTACTACGCATGCGCAGGTACTTAGCGTTTGGACAGAGTTTAAGTGTCTCATCACCTCTAAGGGGGCGATAACCCCCCGAGGAGATATTATACTGTGTTCTGTTAATGTGTTTTGCAACATTTTTTGTGGCATTATGTTTTTCAACATGTTTTGGGGGTACAGTGAAAACTTTATTGAGTTTTGAACATAGAAAGTGCTTGTGACTAGTGGGTGGGTGTGCACCACTACACCGCTGCTCTTTTCACCGCTTTGTTTCCCCTGGCCCGGCCGGGCTCTGTTTTCCACACAGAACATCTGGTAGTGGGAACTTCTAAACTCGTTCCTTGTCGAACACTGAACCTTAGAGGGTCGGGAGCTAGCGAACTTAATATGAAATATAGCGCATAAAGTTTAGCCTACTCAATATCATTGAGTTTTAATATCATCGTCTAACTGCATTAAGCCACATTAAGCATTTTCTTTTATAATAGGCTGATTAGGCTCTATGGGAGAAAACGCTTAGTCCCCACATGGAAAAATACTATAGTATATTATAGTAAAATTACTCTAGTAAATACTATAGTGTTTTTGAATCATTCTATAGTAAATGTACTACAGTAAATTAACGAAGTGTAGTAAATACTATATAATATACTACAATTTACTGTAATATCGTTACCATAGTATGGTTCAAAAATACTATAGTAGGCCTTTACTAATTTATTGTAATTTTACTATAATATACTATTTTTCCATGTGGGGACTAAGCGTTTTCTCCCATAGAGCCTAATCAGACTATTATAAAAGAAAGCGCTTAATGTGGCTTAATGCAGTAAGACGATGATATTAAAACTGAGTAGGCTACACTTAATGCGCTATATTTCATTTTAAGCATTTTATAATGGTTTTCTATAGGAGAAACATATTGAGATAAATGTTGTGTTCATAACTTAATCTGCTTGCCTATACTGTTAAGCATTTTTCTCGTCTTTATAATGAGGAAACATTAAGTGTTTTATAGGTAGAAGAACGCTTCCGGTGCCGTTGTCTGTTTCGGCAGAATACTGCCATCTAGTGGTAGCAGGTTTTCTTAGACAGCTGTGTGTGTGGATCGTGCAAGGCCAAACTGGCGAAATGAAAGTCTCAAAATCCAAATGAATCAAATAGGATCGACTCACAAACGAGTCAATGAATGCACACGCGTCACCGGATCCACAAATGTACATCGTACTCGGTGCACTCACAAATTCTGACCAACATCGAATTTTTGTATTCACAAATATGTCTCTGTTTGTACAAAATACTGCACATTCATGTCAATCTGGATTTTGCACATACAAGTTGTAAAGTTTTAATGTATAAATGCACATTTGGTAGTTATGCATACTCAGCACCAGGCGCATTCACTGGTAGTTGTTTGTGTGTGGTTTGTGAAATGCTTGAAAACGTGAAATGCTTGAAAACGCGAAATGAAAGTCTCAAAATCCAAAAGAATAAAATGAGATCAATGCAGAAAAGACGTCAATAAATGCACATGCGTCACATGATCCACAAATGCACATCTTATTTGTTGCATGTGCAAATTATGATACACTAATGCAAAATAAAACATTTGTATTAAAAAAATGTCTCTATTTGTACAAACTGCAGCACATTCATGCAATTCTGTGTTTTGCACATACAAGTTGAAAGGCATTTGTTTGTGGATAGTGAAAAGTTCATGGATAATTGTGTGTGCATGTATTAATCATTTTGAGTCTAAAATCATCCCATATATTTTAGTGTATTTTTGATCGAATACATGCAACCTTTTTTTTTCTCCAAAAATATTTTACAAATCTTACAAACCCCAAACTTTTAAACAGTAGTGTATATGCACATAGTTTTCTGACCTTGCAGCCCCGCAGTATGTGGTACCACACAGATGTGCCTCCAAAGTCTATGTGGAAATCTGTGTAACAGCCCTGCACACTCATTAGGCAGTACCTGCACACAGAACAAGCTCATTTAAAATGGGGGAAGAGGACGGTTTTGTTAAAATATAACAATAGAGAGCTGTGTGAGAAACGGGACATGAAGATAATAAGGATAGAAAATGGAACAAAATCAGAGGATTTATTTCCTGGTAATAATGGAATTACCTTTGTGTCTTTTTTTATGCAATCAAACTAAATTATTTTGAGAGCAAAAATAGCTATATTGCAATTAAAACAAAACTGAAGATTGCAAATAAAGAGTTAGTTCATCCAGTCACCATTTACTCACCCTCATGACGTTGCAAACCTGTAAGACTTTCATTCATCTTCTGTACACAAATGAAGATTTTTTTGATGAAATCTACTTCAAAGATTTTTGTCCCTCCATTGACAGCTATGCACCTACCACTTAGACGCTTCATAAAGTTCATAAAGAGATCATAAAACTAATCCATATGAATTGAGCAGTTTATAGGTAATAAGAAGCTCAACCGAACCCGCTTGACATGCGAGAACAAGCTTCTAGCAGGAGATCAAATGTGCGGTGTAACACAGGAATAAACCTCATTGGTTGAGCTTCTGATTACCACAACTGATGTTTGAGTCGATGAAAGTATATATGTGAATAAACACCTAAATTCAATCTATTTATATAAAACGAATGCGTCTCTTCAGACATTTTTAGACTAAACCAATCGATTCATATGGATATTTTTTTCAATCTCTTTGTGAACTTTTTGAAGCATCATTCTCAGTTGGTGAGCCGTAAATGGAAGGACAGAAAACTCTTAGATTTCATCAAAAAGATCTTAATATGAATGAAAGTCTTCGGGTTTGGAACGACATTAGGGTGAGGAATTAAATTTTTTTGGTGAACTATCCCTTTAAAAAGTAATCGATAACAAAACTCTTTGTGGCTCAGTTTATCATCATCACACACAAATGTGCTGTCTGTTCTGCGAGTCTAAAGGCTTTGTTTTATGTTTTGAATTGAAGTGAATCTGCATTCCAGTGGGTGGTATCTAACCAGAATGATATGCCTGTTTCTATTGCACTCTGAGTGTGACATGGAGCAGGGTTGTGGCATGGAGAACAATTCATTGTCTAATGCCATAAACCATGTAAGAACACTCTAAAGTGCATGTAGCTAGATAACCAGTTTCATTTAAAAGATCTCTAGCTGCCCAGGTGGTTGTTGCTGTTGTTCATATTTACTGCCGGCTATTACTATGACAGTCTTATTTAAACTTGACCCATTTATCATTAGAAGAATTTAGAACTTATCTTTAGATTTGATATTGACCTCTGTTTATGATAAAAACGGATACAATGACAGTAATTTTATTCTCTACACGTCAAACATGGAAAACCAAACAAAACCAGTGGTTATTGATACTTTGAAGGAAATAATGAAACATACATTTTCAATTGTGTCTGCTCCATTTTATTTGTGATCGCACTAAACAACACCCATTAGGGCATTTAGTCCAAAAGTCCACACATTTGGGGAAAAATACTGATGTATTCCCATGTTTCCTTAATATTTCTTTAGAATTTTTTTTTATTTCGATTAAATTTTCACTAAATTTCACTAACATTTTTCTCTTGAAGCCAACACAGAGGTGACTTAAACTGTAATTCATTTTAGAGACAGGCTCCAAAAGGGAGCAGAATCTCATTGAGCCCCGTGTTAAAATACCAAATTTTACAGCAGAAAGAAATTTAGGTTTTGGTCTTTACAGCTAATTTTGCCCTTCATGACAACTGTGAGGGGGTAATTTTTTTATTATAAATTATATTAATGAATTATTATAATATATAACGACTGCATAAATAAGGGCATGGCCACTTTGAGTGACAGGTGAATTTCCACAGCTGTCACTACTAGCTGTTTGTCTGCTAGTCATCACGCCACCTCAGCTCTAGCCACATCCCGCCTCATCGCCCATTTTCTGTTATCCAGGAGTGATGCTCTGCCAAAATGGCAACGGCTTACTTTAGACTTCAAGGATGCTCTTCAGAAACATTCAGGTGACATCCATATTTTTTTACAGTCTATGGTTTGTGGAGTCAAATATAATAAAACTTTGGATTAGAGTATAGGTCTGGGCGATATATCAAATATTAGCGATAATATCGCAATAATTTGGACAACGATGTAAAATTTGAAAATATCGTGGATTTCGAATATTTCAAATTCAACATGCATACTTTGCTAAAAACATTACCATATAACCCAGAGGTCTGCTTCCACCGTTCACTTAACATTGGAAGCAGAATATTTAAATATATACGCGCAGCGCATGACAAAGAAAGCAACAGAAACATGCGCGCATGAGAGAAATAATAGCGCGAGACGTGCTCGTGCTGCCGGACTCTGACCTGAAGCACGCGCGCACACACCTTTCAGACACGATCGGGATTCAGTACTTTCTTGGATTATTGAGTTTTAATGGTCAAACAAATGTAAAATGCACGTCCTGGCGAGTATTCAGGTAAACACAGTAGTGTATGTCTTTAGCGAACGTACACAGAGTTGAGTCGTGTGTTACAATGAATTTGGTCCGTGGAGCTCTTAAAGGGCCGGACCTCATATTCTGTGTGATTTAATGTTAATCAAACAACAATGAAAAATAGAAAACCACCCCATGCTTGGCTAAACAACTTTAATATATTTATTAAGAATCAGTGTAACCTACAGTTCATTTATAAAGTGAAGACTGAGCAGTTGTTTTAATATATATTTGATTTTTGATTTATTTCTTGACTTGCTACTGTTAAATAGACCCACTGTAGCTGAAAATAAAGCACAGTTTTTGTCATATTCTTTGTAATTAGCCTGTTTTGCTTATTTAAAACAAAAATCTTTATTGTGATTATAAAAGTACATTTAAGTGAGTGAGTGAAGTGAAAGTAAATAGCGCAGTTGCTGACACACTGCACTGAGCCGTGTTGAGTGCGTGTTATAATACGTGTTAGCAGAATTTTGTTTTTATAACTTCACTGCTACACGTGAATGACGCGTAACGTCTGAGTGGACGCTTCACTGCCACACGTGATTTACGTGACGTCTGCGTCCCGTCTACGCCTCGTCTGCGTCTTAAAATTGAATGGAATAAATAGGAGAATAAAAAAAAAGTTAAGACGTTGAGTGAGACGTTTGTTGAGACGAGTACATGTAGCAAAGTCACTTTAATGAGCCCGATGGGACGCCATAGACGCATAATAAAAAATATACTTTCTTACATACGTCGCCGCCATCGCCGATGCGCACTTTGAACGCAGCTCCAACACGTGACCGTGACGTCTAACGTCTCAAATCTCAAAATACTATGGGATTTTGGCCAGACGGCTGGCGAGCGTATACACGTTAGTTCTCCTCTCTGTTTGCTTAGCAATCATCACATTTTATAGAAATCACACCTCATAACGGGACGCCATATGCGTCTGGATTACGTACGTGTGTATAAACGTCTGGATAACGTACGTAAACGTCTGGATTATGGCGCGCACTCCGGGCCAAAATTAAACATCCGAACGACCGATCGATCGATCGAACGTCTTACCGAACGCCTATCCGAACGCCTTGTTCTCTGAACGCCTGACTGAGCGGTGACCCACGTGACGACCTGACGTGACGTCAACGTCTTGGAATTAGTTTTTTTTTAACCTGCAAGTATCCAAGCTGATGTGTAAAGACTATAAATTGACATTGCAGGCACTAAATACAGCGATAGGGTGAATTTTATACCCTAAATAATAACTCAACCATTTCCTGCATCATGCAGTACTTCCCTGAACAAGCCTTTAAAGATGTTGTAGGCTATTCTGTAGTCTTTCTGAGCGATGAACTGAAAAAGCTATCACCTATCATGACTTTCTCTATTCCCTTACAGAAGGAGCTAATGTTTAAAACTTTCAAACACCAGACTCACCTATTTTAACTGTAGGCTATACTGTTAACTAGTGTTTTTTTTCTTCCATATTTGATTTACATGTAGGCTAAGCTTTATCATTTTATGTAATCATTTGCTTGTTTGTTTTTTTAATTTATTTGATTATTATTTGTCAAACAGATTAATTTTATATTGTGTGTTATTGTTAAGAGAGTTAAAAGTTAGAAGATAAAGAGTTTTATTTTCTAAGTCTTCAATGTCATGGAACCATGTTGTCATTGACTTTTCATAGAAACACATTGAGTAAGATTAAGATTATTCAATAAGCACAATGTTTATTTTTACCATGATTTTGTCTCCTTCTTTCTGATATTTCCTCTGCTGACTCCACTGACTCATGGGCTGGTAAGACAATGAGTTAACATAAGCTGTTGATGTTTTTGGATATCAAAATTAACTCTGATTTATGAATACTGTGAGGTCATGTCAACTCAACACTGGATCTAGCATTTCCACTGTCTCTCATGTTCTCATCTTGTATTATTATCATTGAATACTGTGCTAGGGGCATAAAGTGGTTTGCAGAATATGGTTAGAATGCATTATAATCATCCCACAGCCTTGTTAATGTACATAAAGACTGCATCCTAGTCTGTAAGATTGTACATTTTAATATTTGAAACAGTAATAATAGTATAGTCTAGATGCCAGATATTTTAGAAAATATTTTTAAGATACTTTTGTTGTTGTTGTTTGTTTCTGGATAATATAAAACAAATGTTCATGGTTATCCAATGATTCTGAAAACAAAACATTAGACAACTAAACAAAATAACATGTAGGCCTAATTTACTTGAGGTTCTACTAAACATGGTGTCTATTAAAACATATTCATTTAAATTAATTAATAACAAAATTTAAATTTATGAATAAATACTTTTTAAAAGTTTTGTCCTGAGTTTTTGAAGGATCTCTTGAATGAGTGATATCAGTCACTGGTGAGTAGTGACACCTAGTGGAATAAAATTGTAATAGAATCTTTATTTAACCCTCTATGATATGCAATATATCAATGAGGAAAAACAATATTTGTGGTGTTTTTCCTGGTTAAAATTGAATACTATAACAATATCAATAATATATATATATATATATATATATATATATATATATATATATATATATATATATATATATATATATATATATATATATATATATGCTATAACATTGTACCACAAAGGACAAATTGAAACATTTAACATTTTCATGTAGAAAAATAAATATATTGATTGAAAACATCAATTTGTTTAACCAAACACTTTCACAAAGAACAAACATATTTATCCAGCTTTTAATATATTAAAAATGTCGATATAATAAAAAGTAACATTTGAAATTAAGCTGTTGCTCTCAGGCAACATTGTACCATCGTGGAACACAAGTAGCCTATTACCAAACCATCATAGCTTAGGCTACATTAGGCTACTTTCAACGGTCATATAGGCCTACTCATTTTGATCACGGCTGCCGCAACATCAGTGTTAATATTTCCGGATCATAAACTTTTTATTCCAATACTTTCATTATTATTTGTTATTATTTGATGATTGCAAAATAGAAATGATAGAGAAAATTATAGAGAAATTAGCAATATATATTAGAAATAGCCATCTTTTAATGAATATTAGTTCAAACAAGCCTTAAAATACATATGTTTGTATATTTCCATTTTTGTACCAACCTCAAAATTAGTAAACCAGCCCCAGCTTCTTTTTAAGGTGAAGAAATTAGTCTTATGATATTCAGAACTTATAAGTTGCTTTAATAGGCTAAAGCCTACAAAATAGGCTAAAAAGTGGAAAAGTATAAGCTTTTATTTCAAGAACTAAAGAGAAATGTCATACTGACTTAATCTTAATAAAATTACCTAACTAAATTATCATAATCTTTCACAAATAAACATCATAATGTGAAAAAGTGGAAAGGTTTATTAAAAACATATGTTTTGTGTTCTAGTTTTACATGTAGGCATTCAGCTGATTCTGTTCAAATAAACTGTAATCAGGGTTCGTTGATTTCAATGTCTTCCACATATATGAACAATGAGCTCAAACTAAATTAGTGATCAGTTTCATTAAATCGCATGTAACACGTTCCTAAATGTGCTTACGTGTTGTTAACGCGTACCCATGGCGACCGGTCGCGAGTCCGGTAACCGATCGTCTTCCCAACGTGTTGTCTTCGTGTTAAGACACGGTGTAACACGTTTGTCTTTCTTATCCTAATTTAAGGTTCTTATACTTCGATTTTGTCCTTTATAGTCCCCATTTGTTTACAGCAATTGCTGATTTATAAAGTTATGTGCAGTGTATTAATTAAGTTTATTACAGAGGCTATTATTAACAAAACAGGCAAGCTCTGACGGCTAATTCAGAAAAGCACGAGATATATCACAAATTTTATCCATTGCTCATTAAAACGGAAGGTTCAGGAATAGATCTAGATCTAATTTCGTCTTATTTAATAGAAATATCCTGTAGCTGCACATTTAAATGCAGGGAAAACTGCAGTCCATATATTGATTATTTCTCTTTAGTTCTTGAAATAAAAGCTTAGATTTGACATACATTGTATTAGTTTGTTATTTAGCCTAATTTGTTTGCATATTTTTAATATATTGCAACTTAATTATGAATATTGCAAGACCTTGAAAAAGATTATTCACCTTAAAAGAAGCTGGGGCTGGTTTACTTATTTTGAGGTCTGACACAAATATGATAATATACAAAAATATGTATTTCAAGGCTTGTTTGAACTGTTATTCATTAAAAGATGGCTATTTCTGTTTCAAAACATCAAATAATAACGAAAGTATTGGAATACATTTTTTATTTATTTTATTTTAGAATGTAAGTTAGGCTACAAACATTCAGCCATTACAGTCCGTGAATAAAGATCAAATAATTACAAATAACAACATAAAAATCAAGTATGAAATTAATTAATAAATTCAAAAAATTTAATAAAAGTTTATGGTCGGAAATATAAACACAGAAGTTGCGGCTGTGATCAAAATGAGAAAATGACATTTGAAAGTAATTTTAGGCTTTAAATAAAGATTCTATTACAATTTTATTCCACTAGGTGTTGACCAGTGACTGATAAAACGTATTTGATGTAGCCTATCATTATATCATTCATTCAAGAGATCCCTTCAAAAACTCAGGATGACAAAGGACTCTGGTCTTTATTCATAAATGTATAAATACATTTTTTAATAGACACCATTTATACTAGAACCTCAAGTAAATTAGGCCCACGTGTTATTTTGTTTAGATGTCTAATGTTTTGTTTTCAGAATCATTGGATTACAGTGAAAAAAATCCCTATTATCCAGAAACAACAAAAAAAAGTATCTTAAAAGATTTTCTAATATATCTGGCATCTAGACTATACTATTATTACTGTTTCGAATATTAAAATGTACAATCTTACAGACTAGGATGAAGTCTTTATCTTCTAACTTTTAACTCTCTTAACAATAACACACCATATAAAATTAATCTGTTTGACAAATAATAATAAAATAAATAAATAAAAAAACAAGCAAATGATTACATAAAATGATAAAGCTTGGCCTACATGTAAATGAAATATGGAAAAAAACAAAAACACTAGTTAACAGTATAGCCTACAGTTAAAATAGGTGAGTCTGGTGTTTGAAAGTTTTAAACATTAGCTCCTTCTGTAAGGGAATAGAGAAAGTCATGATAGATGATAGCTTATTCAGTTCATCGCTCAGAAAGACTACAGAATAGCCTACAACATCTTTAAAGGCTTGTTCAGGGAAGTACTGCATGATGCAGGAAATGGTTGAGTTATTATTTTGGGTATAAAATTCACCCTATGTCACGTGGGTCACCCGCTCAGTCAGACGTTCAGAGAACAAGACGTTCGGATAGACGTTCGGTAAGACGTTCGATCGATCGATCGGTCGTTCGGATGTTTAATTTTGGCCCGGAGTGCGCGCCATATGGATAACGTGCGTGTGGATAAACGTCTGGATAACGTACGTAAACGTCTGGATAACGTGCGTGTGGATAAACGTCTGGATAACGTACGTGTGGATAAACGCCTTGATAACGTTTGTGTGGATAAACGTCTGGATAACGTGCGTGTGGATAAACGTCTGGATAATACAAGTATATATTTAAGCTGCTGTCTGTGACTTTGTGTTCAATATTTACAAAAAATATATATAATGAGAATGTACAACATGAATCCATGTTCAAAACCGTGTTTCTATCTTACCCTGAATCATTATGGCACACTTATAATAAGTGTTTATATTGGGACTATTTAAGTCGGTCTGGTAGGTACCGCTGCGGAGGAGCACAGTCTCTGTGTGTTCATAAACAGAGAGAAGTAGCTCCGGGTACAATGTTCTTCCGCAAGATGCATGCAGTTCTGTTTATTAACCGCTAGAGCGCAAAGTTACCACAGCTTTAAGCTTGAGATATATTTGATCTAAAATGTTAATAGTAACAAAAATAAGCACTAGGTATAATTTTTCTTAGGTAGTGAATTATAAGAAAAGCACTAGTATCTAATAAATGAGTTCTAGTATATAATGATTAAGTACTAGTTTTTTTCAAAAGGTAGGCCTATAGTAGGCTTACTAAAGAATGAGCACTAGTAATAATGGAATAGACACTAGTATCTAAAAAAAATAAGTACTACTAGCATGAAAATAAATACTAGTATGTTTTAAGGATTAAATGTTAAAACAGCGTGCAATAGGAGAGAACTTTAGAAATACAAACCAGAATGCAGCCAAGAGCCCCGCTTATTTTTATATAGAGATATACAGGCATTTAGTGGCTACATATTGGTATTATCATGGGTAGTTTACCTTTCCAACAAACTGGTCGTTCACAAATCATTGCAGTTTTTAAATAAACAAAAAACGTACTGCCTTTATGTCTGCTCTGACCCAGGCAAAAATATTAAAAAAGCCCACACCTTGTTCATAAATTGATTGACAGCCTGCCTATAATAAAGAAATCACCACTCTAGTAACATTTTAAATCGTTTTCTAGAAATTAGTGTTTTGTTTTTCTTTTGCTGCCCATCATGTCCACGGTAGAAGACATACTGTATCTCAAAGGGTCCTTCCAGGTTACATAAATTGAAGACTAAGAAAAAAACTTTGAGTATTAAAAACCCCACCTATCAACTTTCCTGCGATTTCATATTCAGATACTTGCACTCAAACCTTCATTACACGACACAGGTTGTGTGTTAAAACTGGCACAACATGTGTTGTCCCTGAGCACACACACACTACATGTGTTAAAACTGACACAACATGTGTTGTCCCTGAGCACACACACACTACATGTGTTAAAACTGACACAACATGTGTTGTCCCTGAGCACACACACACTACATGTGTTAAAATCTACACAACATGTGTTGTCCCTGAGCACACACACACTACATGTGTTAAAATCTACACAACATGTGTTGTCCCTGAGCACACACACTACATGTGTTAAAATCTACACAACACGTGTTGTCCCTGAGCACACACACTACATGTGTTAAAATCTACACAACATGTGTTGTCCCTGAGCACACACACTACATGTGTTAAAATCTACACTACACGTGTTGTCCCTGAGCACACACACTACATGTGTTAAAATCTACACAACACGTGTTGTCCCTGAGCACACACACTACATGTATTAAAATCTACACAACACATGTTGTCCCTGAGCACACACACACACTACATGTATTAAAATCTACACAACACATGTTGTCCCTGAGCACACACACTACATGTGTTAAAATCTACACAACATGTGTTGTCCATGAGCACACACACACTACATGTGTTAAAATCTACAAAACTTGTGTAAATTTTACACGTATCTCGTTGTGTTGTTTTCAACACATTATGTTAAAAAGCGCTCGACACACACCATCATTGTGCAGTGTATGCAGTGTTTATGTTCTCAAACAAACAGGCCTATGCAAATAAAAGTTATTAATATACATTGTTTTATCAGTTGCTACATTTTAATTTAATTCAAAGTGCAAACTCTGTTAACTGTTCTCTCTTCATGACCTTATCTCATAAGCAGAATTATCGGTGTGGTGTTAAATTGTGAACAACTGAGTTGATAAAGTCATAGTTTGAAACATTGTATTTTGTGTGCACATGCGTTCTGGACTACTGATTAACTGATTAATAACTTAGTTTCACTTTATGTTTAAAGTTACATCTGAATATGTAAATACCTGAAACAATTTCTGCGTTAAATGACACATTTAGTGTGTCAAATTTGACACAACATGTGTTGTCCCTGAGCACACTCACTACATGTGTTAAAAATCTCTTTTAGAGTGTAGCAAAAGTAAATGTCTTTCTTACGTTTATTTTCCATCTGTTTTTTGTCTTTATTTAAAATAAGACAAATCTGATATTATTATAATCTTCTAGGCCTATCTGTTATTTAACAGTTGAGATTGTTCTTTAATGATGATCTAAACAGCAGAAGACAGAAGTGGAGCAGGTGGGGTGCGTGGTTGTAACATTGCATTGCAATGAGCCCTATTAGAAATATGATATTATATTCTATATATTTTTTAATTCTTTTGAGAAAACCATGAAAAAAGGGTGAATAAAGACTGGGAGTCAATGTTCTGAAATTATTCCCTATTGTTATATTTTTAACGATGCTGTGCTGTATTAAGTGATGTGTTTGTTGTCAAACTCAAAAATGTGTACATTTTTAATGATTAAAAAATGCCTTTTTATTTAAAAAAAATAATAATTGTATTTTATTAACAAAATATTTTAGTTTGTCTTTTTTATTTGATAACATTTTAAGCTGTTATTTGGACATACTACCCCACCTATGGGGCATGTTGTCACATTTCACTTCCATTCTTTCGGGGTATATCAAGAAAAAAGCATACACTTATGAAACAATTGTATTAGACGTGTGCAATTAATGTAGGGGAAAAAAAATACTCTGAACCCCAAGTGGATTCACACAAACTGAAATAGTTAAAAAATCGTTAGGTTGTGCCCTGCTCTCCCCTATATAAATAATCTAATGTGGATAATTGCATATTTTGTATTTTCTCTTAAGGACGTGTTTAACTGGGTTAGCTTCTGGCTGATTTTAAACACACCTTTATAAATGGGCATTTCATTTAAATGCTTACTAACTGTATAGTTTAACATATTGATGTAGCCTACTAAAATCTTTCAAATGTACAATTTAATACATTTATTTACCTTTTTTTCTAACTGGCTGAATTAAGTAATGAGGAGCTCTTTTCCAAAATGCTATAAATCCATTTTAATAGTTTTCATGAAAAGATCATTTTTTTACCTACACCCATACATTTTTTTTATATTCGATTTATCCTGTTAAAATGGTCTATTGGCTCAGTCTGAATATGTTAAACAATGATTGTTAAATGAAAAAACAATATTGTTGATTATAAATTCAATTCAGGTTGGGTGTCATATATTGCCGGTAAGAATCGCGTTCCGGTGGGGAGGGGTGTCGTAGATTGCGAATCGTGTTCCGGTGGACAGGGGTGTCGTAGATTGCCGGTAAGAGTTGCGTTCCAGACGGGATTTTGTTCGCCGGAACGCGCTATGGAACACCGCAGCGCGATCGAAAAGGGCACTTTCACTTTCAAAGGGGCAGTGGATTGAGATGGGACGAGAGGATATATCGCGTTTAGGCTAAAAACAGGCATCTTGCAGTACATTTAAACAAGGAAATATAACGATTTGGCATTTAAGATTGATGGAGCAGAGAATAGGTTCAGTACACAGCTCGATGGCATGACAAACTCATTTTCTTTTAATTTGGCGTTTATCGCGTTTTGGAAAAGAGCTCTTCAAATATAGGCTAACTCCTTTCGCGATCCAGTATAAGAGTCCTACTATATTACATGTTGTAAATAAATATACTTTTCTTTTGGAATTTAAAGGGATTAACTGGCAAAAACACAAGTCCATCATCAGTCCTCCTCACTGAACGAATTGTTAACGCACAGAGCTTACTGAAATTATGTCAATTTAGAACATTGAAGGTTTTTTTCGTTAACTGGCAAAACTGCGCGTCACGTATCTTCTCAGGCGAGTATGTGGGCGACGAAAGTGTAACGCTGCTTATCACACGTCATTGGTCACGGCAAGGTTAGTTAGCAAAGTAAATATATAAATCACACCCCATAAGTGCGCGCCATAGTGGGTCTATCCAATTGAGGTCTTTCCTGGTTTGGTTGAAACACGCCCCATAATCAAAGCCCAATGGAGCAGTATCAGACTCATATTCTGACTAGAATTGAGTATGACCACGTCAGGCTAGTTAAATCCCCTAAAAATACAAAATCGGAAACTAAAATATAGCGCAATCATTTAATTGAAATAAAATTAGAAAAAATCTGATTGTGTAAAAAAAAAAAAAAAAACATTTTCCCTGAAAGTTTGAGTTAGTATATTTTTACAAGAGTGTGATTATAAACACTTGTAGACTTGTGTATATGAGTTTACCTGTTCGCCTGTTATGATGTTTAATGTCCCTGATGGCTATCAGTCACTTGTTAGCAACTGTCTTTTCTAAGACAAGTAAAAGTACAAGTGGACCCACTTTATATTAGGTGTCCTTAACTACTATGTACTAACATTTTAATTAATAATTTGATACATTGCACTTTGTGTACATACATGTTTTTACATTGTACTTACATTTGAAAAAATACCTGCTTATAATTACATCTGTAATTAATTTCTGTTACATTTGTAATTACACAGTTGACACTTCCCTTTCACCTAACCCTACCCTTAAACTTACCTATCCCACCACACCTGTCCCTAACCCTACCCGTATCCCACCTCAATATCAGCAAAGGTGTTTTGCAACACAATATGAACACAGTAAGTACATTGTACTTATTTTTTATGTAAGTACATAGTTAAGGCCACCTAATATAAAGTGGGGCCGTACAAGTAAATACCGGTAAGTTCCACTTTATTGAAAGACTGATTGAAAAGACAGATGATTGTCCATCTTTATATATATATATATATATATATATATATATATATATATATATATATATATATATATATATATATATATATATATATATATATATATAAAATGTATATTGTATATTATTATGTTATAAACTTATTATGTTATAAACTATGTTTATGTTATAAACACTAATATAAAGAATATAACCCATAGTTAGATTAAGGTTAGTGAGTTAAAAGCAATATTTTACTTTAATGAATTTTACAAAATTCTTATACATATATAATCAGACAAACAATAAATAAATAAAACCAACTGATCAATTTGATTGCAAAAGTTCTTTATTTTTATTTTATTTTTTTGATGCAGAGAAAATCATTTTATTCAGAAAGTTTTATGGGATGATAATCAGATAAAACTGCTCCATCTACTCCAGGTCTACTTCCAGCATGTCACGACGTTTGAAGGCGCAGATGTAGTTTTTCTTGACATAACAACTGGCGTCGTTCCACTTGCCAACCTCTGAAAATGTGACAGACAGTGAAATGAAGAGATTGTTACCTTCATCCATCGGTGTGTTTTACCAAACATCTATTGTCCTCACAGCATCAATCTCACTATAATACATCATTTAGCCAAACTTCAAGTTAAAATGTTTCCTCTGTCTTTCCATCCTTACCTTTCCAGTTCATCTCCACGCATTCCTCCGTGTTGGTGTACATGTGGTTGGGCTCACCACGTGTCCAAATTTGATAATCCCAGAAAGAACCATCAAGCCAAAAAAATTTACCAGACTGAGAAATTAAGAAAGAGGATTTAAAACAAATAAAGTAAGTCAGAAGGTGTTAGTGAGAAAATAGTGGATGCATGTCAATGAAGAATAGAAAGTAAAACAACAACTGACTTATTTCTCTTTGCTTTTCCCATTTGTGAACCTTATCACATTTCTGCCTTTTTTACCTTAAAGAATTCAAAGCCTCCGAGCCAGAAGCGCAGGTTGTTTGGGTTAAATTTTTTCACAATGCAGAGCAAGTATTTATTGTCCTTTGCTCTATGTACTGACACCAGGTGTGCACCAGGGGCTTTGCTTCTGCAGCTCAACTGGATATGAAACAGAAAGAATATTTAATGACTGCAAATGGATTTTTTTGATGGAGGTAACAATGTGAAGAATAATAGAAATGAAATCTCTTTACAATGTTACAATCTTTAAAAAAAAAGACTGCTACAATCTACCTCGGCTTCAGTGTAAAGTTGGCAGGCTTCTTGAAGTATTTGACACAGTGGTCGCCCACTTTGAACCAATCAGTGAAGCCATGCACATCACACACTCCAGGCATACAGCAGGCCTCAGTGACATTAGTATGGCCAACAGCAAAGCCTAAATGGCAGAATCACACCCAGGACTGTTTACTTTAAAAATATAGGTAGATAATTTCTCTTGTTTGTTTGTTATATACTAATGCTGTCAAGGTCAGAGGTGGACAGTAGTAAAGTATTTTTACTTTCTACTCAAGTACATTTTTCAAGTATATGTACTTTATCAATGTTTTTCTTTGGAAAACTTTTACTTTACACCATTCCAAAGTGTGATGTCATACTTTTTCATAATTAATATGATTTAATACTTAATTACATTTAAAATGTAGTACTTTCTTACTTTTACTTACTTTTAAAAGTAATTCAAAGTATTACTTGAGTATACAAGTAAGAAAGTACTACATTTTTAATGTAATTAAGTATTAAAGGTAAAAAAAACAACCAAAAAAAACTTTTATTTATGAAACGTAGTGCAGTAAAAAGTACGACTTTACACTTTGGAATGTTGGAAAGAAAAACACTGATAAAGTACATATAGCCTACTTGAAAAATGTACTTATTTACTACTGTCCGCCTCCGGTCAAATCAGTGAGCACAGAAAATAATCCACATACACAAAATATATATTGGTCGCTTGTTTTGTGTTAACAATTACAGTTTATTATTATTGGGGTACATTAAAAAAATGGGGCTTACTATAGGTGCACTCAATGGAGTTGAATTTAAAGCACTCTTTATGATAAAAAGGTTCTGTATAAGGTGAAATGACTGCATAATACACTATTCTAGGTTCTATATATGAAGCACCTGACAGAACCTTTTCTATTACATTTCAAAATAACCTTACATTTCAAAATAAATATAATGTTAAATTAAACATTACCTCTCTCCATTGGTAGGAAGTTGCCACTCTCAAAGAGAAAAGTCAGCAACAGAACAAATCCTAAAGATCCTGATTTCCACTGTGGAAATCAAAACAAAACCCATAAATAATATATAAAATAGATACAAAGAGTGTTTTCATTCAAGATCATCACTTACCATTGTAGTTCTTGCACTTTTGTCTTCTATCTGTCCTCACAGTAACTGTTATCTCCTTGTTTTATTCCATTCCATTCATTTTCACAACTCCTCCCCTTCTCTCAATCTTACCGTCTTCAGTTTTTTTAATTCTTCATCGTACAGGAAAGCGTTTCACACACCTACAGTGCCTGAATTTCTAATACATTTAGAGTGCATTGCTACTAAATCTTAATGTTAATCTTGAACAATAATAGCACTGTCTATTATGTAAAATATAATAATTAAGTTAGCACAATCAAAAGATTTAGAAGTCTGTAAAATAGGGCACAATACTCTGTTAATATTAGGGAATTTTCTATAATTTTCACAGGGTTTTTTTTTTGTAGCTGTATTTTGAATTATACGCATTGTGTTGTTTTTTTAGGATAATGTCCTGGCAGAAAATGACCTTTTCCATTTCTCTATTGATTTTTTTAAATTAAATTTAAGTTGATAAACATAATACAGGTAATGAGAAGATTCCTGAAGGATTTAAACATGGTTACAAAGTTTTGCTAAGCCTATCATTCACACAGAGAAAAAGGGTTTCAAAATTGTACCTTTAGGGGTACAATAGGGTACTAATATGCAGTGTTGGGGAAAGTTACTTTGAAAAGTAATGCATTACAATATTGCGTTACTCTCTTAAAAAGTAACTTATTGAGTTACTTAGTTACTTTTTAAGAAAAGTAATGCGTTACTTTACTTTTGCGTTACTTTTTCTCACCTGGACTGGGCTTGTTTTTTTGTTTTTGTTTTTTTATGACAAAAAGATTCTATTTTTGTGCAAATGTAAAGACCTCTTCATACCAAAATTGAAATAATAAGCCTCAGGCTGAGGTAAAAATACAAATTCACACGCTCTGCTGTGTGTGCTGTCATTCTGGGTAATGGAAGAATAGGACGCAGGAGAAAAAAAGTTTTACCAATAAATACAAAAATCTAGTAATTTTTGCTCATGATTTAACTGAATCATTAAAGGTCAGCAGCAAATTGGTCAATAAAGGTAGATTAAATGCATTAAAATATTTGTTTTATTTAACATTTAATTATTGGAGGTTTGCATATTTTGCATTTGACTGATTTTATTATTTTTGCGGAATACTCAATCTTTATGCAAGTGAGATGAATAAATGCTCAAATTTATTCTTGAACTACAATAACTATTATGTTCACACACAACGCCTCTGTAATTACTCTCGATTTCTTTGGGACAGGAAAGCTGTCAGTCAAATAAATGTGAAAAAGTAACTTGCGTTACTTTTTTGAAAAAGTAACTCAGATATTTTGTTGTAAATTTGAAATGTAATGCGTTACTTTACTAGTTACTTGAAAAAGTAATATTATTACGTAACTCAAGTTACTTGTAATACGATACCCCCAACACTGCTAATATGCACCTTTTAGGAGTAAAAAAAGGTACAAAGATGATCTTTTAAGCCAGGGTACTGCCTCAGCGACAAGCTCTAGTACAGTACAATTCTGACACCTTCTTTCTCTGTAATCTGCAATCTAGGTCGTAATGCACTTTTGACTACTAGCTTTTGCACTAATGGTTCAAACCTAACAAGACAATACTGCAACTTATTCTGTACATTTCCATGACCCTTCTGCGATATTTCATTTCTAACCCATATCACCATTGTGCTTGCTTGCCAAGCGAAAACTATTTTTGTAGACAGTACATTTGTCGGACAGAGGCTTCTGGTAAACAATAAGCATCTGAAAGGTTACTTATTTACCACACTATAAAACCGCTAGATCTTGTGGTTGATAAGAGTTGTGATCTCTCAGTGTGATCCTCCACTTGACACTACCAGTTGCTGCATCTCACAGTCTGAGTGGCTTTTTGTCACTTTGATCTAATCATTAGGTTGCATGAAAAAGTTGTAAAATAAGTTTTCTGTACAGACATTCATTATATCTTAACTTTTAATGTAAACGTCACCATCAAATTCACTGTGTTAGACGTAATCCCACTCAAGACTTTTTTCTATAAACTTCACTTTAGCATGATCCATTTACACTTGTCACCTTATGTCAGTCACTTTGTATCGCTCTCATTTTTACAACCCCTCCATTTTCTCTCACATCTCATTCTCAGTTATTCATCACACATCAAAACCTCTTGAAACAACTGCGGCCTGATGATAAAATGCTTGTATTAGAATGTAAATGCATTATTCTGCAAGAAGCATTAGTTCTTATAATTTCTTTAATCAGGCAAAAAATAAATAAATAATAATAATAATCATCTGGTCATTTTGATTTTTCCAGATAAAACCGCTAGATCTTGTGTGTTTGATTAGAGTTGTTAACTCTCGTGATCCTCCACTTGACACTGCTAGCCAAAGTTGCTGCATCTCACAGTCTGAGTGGCTTTTTGTCACTTTGATCATAAATTTGCATGATAAAGTTTGAAAATATTTATCCTGTACAGAAATTCAGTATTTCTTAATTTTTAATGTAAGCGTTGCCATCTGACTCAAGACTCCTTTTTCATGAAAGACTATAACTTCACCTTAGCATGATGCATTTACATTTGTCACCTTATGTCAGTCGCTTTCATTTTTGCAACCCCTCCATTTTCTCTCACATCATTTATTCAATGCGGCCTGTTCTTCTAATTTCATGAACCAGGCAAAAAAAAAAATCATCTGGTCATTTTGATTGCAAAAATGATTAACATTTAAAGTTTGAATTTGAAGAATTGTTTTTATTTTTTGAAAATGTCAGGGACAGTGAGATGAAGGGATTTTTGCAATGTATCTGTGTATTAAAAAATAATTACATGTCATTTTTCTTGTCAAATATATATTTTACATGATATAACATTAATAAAATAAAATGAAACACATGTTAACTGATTGTTAACACTTAACTGGATAGTTCACCCAAAAGTGAAAATTAGCCCATGATTTACTCACCCTCAAGCCATAGCTGTATATGACATTCTGGACAAAGTACTGGCTCTTCCAAGCATTATAATGGCAGTGAATTGTTGGGTCATTTTTTGAAGTCAATAAAAGTGCATCTATCCATCATATAGATGGAGCTCCACACAGCTCCACACTTAATAAAGGCCTAATGAAGCGAAGTTGCGCGTTTGTGTAAGAAAAATATCTATATAGAAAACTTAAAATATCTAGCTTCCGGCAGTCAGTGGTAGCCTGTTGAGTTATGGCGAAAGAGACTTTAAATTTGTCCTTTTTTCCTGTCATGTTTCTATCTGAATTAACCCTCCATACTTCCTCATCTATGTAAGTTGACCTTAAATTCACTTGACTTCCAGGAAGAGCCGAAAGCTTTTTTTTACAAACTCACAGCCTCAGTGTCACTATAATAAACCTTTTAGCTGAACAGTTGGTTAAAACTGAATGTAACTATCTTTTCACCAGTTCCCTCTGCCCTTACATTTCCAGTTCATCGCCACACATTCCACCTTAGTGAAGATCAGAGGTGTAAAGAGTACCTGAAAACCACACTTGAGTGAAAGTACAGATTCCTTACAGAGAAAACGACTCCATTACAGGTTACAAGCCACTAATTCCACTACAACATGAATAAAAGTCTTTGAACATCTGATTTTAACAGTACTTACGTATTTTACTCGTTCTGGATATAGGTTCAACGATGCACTAGTACTCGACACCTGAGACATCCTAGTGAAAATAAGAAACAATTGATTTGTAAAATGAGAAATCATGTTAATTTTCTCAAATCAAAATTAAACTAAACACCTCAATATTGCAATAAATCAAGGTCAACACAACAGCCTCTTAAACGTCTACAAACTCTCAAGTCTCAGTTAAGCTGAGAACAATATCCTTCAAAAAGGTCTCGTCAGTATAGTGGACAAATTAAATAATGTTAAGTAACATTAATGTAAAATATCCTTGTTGACATGCTTGGATGAGTACAGGCAAAAGATTATAGTACCTTTAAATGCCCTTAGATGGCGACATCACTTCTTTATAGCAGAAATAAACTGCTGCAGAAAAAGTTAGGTGCCATTAAAAATGTAATGTGTAACGGCGTTAATCAACACAAATGTTTTGGAGTAAAAAGTTAATTTACTTGTTTAAAAATGCAGTCAAGTAGAGAGTAAAAGTTGCTAATATCTTTGATACTCAGTACAACTACAAAGTAGCCAAAAAGATACTTAAGTACTGTAACTAATTTTATTTACTCAAATACTTTACACCACTGGTGAAGATGTGTTTGGGTTCACCAGGTTCACAAACTCAATAATCCCAGAAGGAACCATCAAGCCAAATTTACCAGTCTGAGTGAGAAAGAGATTTTTTTTAAAAAGAAGAAAGATTAAAAAAAGAAAATATGTTTGGATAGTGAGAAATGTCTCGGTTACGTATGTAACCCTCGTTCCCTGAGGAGGGAACGGAGACGTAACGTCAGTGACTGACGAATGGGGTTTCGCTTAGAAGCCATTTAACTTCGAGATCTAGAAAGCGCCCAATGGCAGTGCCAATGCCATGGGCTTGCGGATTTTGCATAGCGGACTCCGCTCCACTGCATGGGTATATCAGGAAGAACTCTGACATGATCGCATTATGTTACCTGCTGAGGAGCCAAGGCTGAACTCCCGGCCGTTTCAGCGGTACAGCGGATGTGGCAGAGGGACGGAGTCAGGGAACGAGGGTTACATACGTAACCGAGACGTTCCCTTTTGTTCAGTCACTCCGAGTAACGTCAGTGACTGACAAATGGGGTCCCAATATAATCACGCCACTCGGCTGTCTTCCAGTGCCCTGCGTAAGAGCGAGTTCCCTGTCGTAAGACTAGTTCGGACGAAGGACTCCCATTTACCACAGGAATACCAAGGTACACTGTGAAGCATATTCCAGGTACCTTGCCTCACCTGGGACTTTTAACCCCAGGTGAGGCAAGGCTTGCCAAGCCTGTCAAGGGAAAGACACCCGCTCAGGGAGGCTTACGGTGGAAATACACATGTGGGGGTCGCTCGGAGCGAGAACCATGCACACGGAGGCACCTGGCCTGACACGAGGGTCTGAGCTTAAGGGCAGACTTACTGGTGTCAGCGTCGACAGTGCTGGAGGAGCTCAGGGCTTCCGGGAAGCTCACCTGAGAAAATATTGCGCTTATCCAGTCCGTGGAGTGGAATGGCGAGCAAGCGATGACACCTGAGCCTAATCCTTACGGGCCACTTGTAGAGGCGAGAACATAGTCGGACACAGGCTCCACTCGGAGATTGTAGAATCTGGTGAATGTGTTCGGTGTCACCCAGCCTGCAGCTCTGCAGATGTCTGTTAGCGGTGCGCCATGTGCTAGAGCCCAAGAGGAGGTCACACTCCGGTTGGAGTGAGCCCTGACCCCAAGGGGGCATGGGCGCCCCTGCTGCTGGTACGCCAAAACAATGGTGTCCACTATCCAGTGAGACAGCCTTTGTTTTGAGAGGTTAGGGTGGATTTAGGAGGATTTAGTCTCTTTGAGGAGGATTTAGTCTCCTTGCTCCCCTCAGGAACCTGATGATCAGGTTGTGCTGACCTACCTTTTTGTTGTCCAGGAGATTGTGGTGGGAAGATATGGCGGCCACATATACTTTAAGGGTGGAAGGAGACAGCCTTCGATCCAACCCCTCTTGGAGAAATGAGAGCACGGACCTGATCGGGCATTTCCAGGGGTCTTCTTGGCGAGAAGAGCACCAGGTGACGAAGAGGTTCCACTTCAATGCATAGGCATGTCTGGTAGACTCTGCCCTAGCGGAAGTGATGGTAGCCACCACCGCAGGTGGCAGCATACTCAAACCTGCCGCATCCCATCCAGGAGCCACACGTGGAGGTTCCACAGATCGGGACGCGGGCGCCAAAGGGTGCCCCGTCTCTGAGATAAGAGGTCCTTCCTCAGAGGAATCGGCCAGTGAGGGGCTGTCGCAAGGAGTAAGAGTTCCGGGAACCAGGTCCGGCCGTGCCAATAGGGGGCGACCAGAAAGACCTGCTCCTTGTCCTCCCTGATCTTGCACAGTAGCTGTGCGAGAAGGCTCACTGGGGGAAACGCATATTTGCGTAGGCCCCGCGGCCAGCTGTGCGCCAGAGCATCCGTGCCGAGTGTTCCCACGGTCAGGGAGTAAAACAGGCGGCACTGGGTCGTGGGAGGCAAACAGATCTACCTGCACGTCGCCGAACTGTTGCCAAATCAGCTGGACAGTCTGGGGATGGAGTCGCCATTCCCCAGGGAGTGGCTGACGTCGGCTGCACGGTTCAGTTCTCCCGGGATATGGACGGCACGAAGGGGCCTCAGATGCTTCTGACTCCATAGGACGAGATGGCGGGCGAGTTGAGACATCCGGCGGGAGCGTAGACCCCCCTGGTGGTTGATGTACGCTACTGTGGCCGTGTTGTCTGTCCTGACTAGCACATGTTGACCCTTGAGCAACGCTCGGAAGCGGTGCAGGGCGAACCGTACTGCCAGCAACTTGAGGCAATTGACATGCAGGGCGCACTGGGGTCCTGTCCAGGAGCCCACGGCCGCATGTCCATTGCACAAGGACCCCCAGCCCGTGGCGGATGCATCTGTTGACAAGCACATGTATGGAAACTTGTTCTAAGGGCACTCCGGCTCGTAGAAAACTCGACCACGGGGTGAAGATTTGAAGGCAGGCTCGAGTCACTTGGACCTGTAGTGTGCCTGTCTGCCATGCCCATCTCGGGACTTGATCGCGAAGCCAATGCTGAAGCGGTCTCATATGAAGCAATCCAAGCGGCTGCAGATGCCATATGCCCCAGGAGCCTCTGAAATAGTTTCCGTGGAACCATGCTCTTGCTCTCGATTTGACGGAGGCAAGTCAGCAGTGAATGCGCTTGCTCGCTCGTAAGCTGCTTGTACATGGCGACAGAGTTGAACTCCATACCGAGAAAAGAGATCCTCTGCGCAGGGAAGAGTTTGCTCTTCTCCCAGTTGACCCGAAGGCCCAGACGGGCTAGATGCTGGAGAACAAGATCTGTGTTCGCACACCTGTTCTCGAGAGTGGCCCAGTATAAGCCAGTCGTCGAGGTAGTTCAGGATGCCTGAGTGGCGCAAGGACTGCCTTGACGACCTTCGTGAAGACGCGAGGGGACAGAGATAGCCCGAATGGGAGAACCGCGTACTGATATGCCCGCCCCTCGAAAGCAAACCGTAGGAACGGTCTGTGTCGAGGTAGGATGGAGACATGGAAGTAGGCGTCCTTCAGGTCGATCGCTGCAAACCAATTGGCTGGACAAACGCATTTCACTGTCAACATCCTGAACAGAAGCCTGTGAAGGGATCGGTTCAGGACGCGCAGGTCCAGGATTGAACGTAACCCGCCCGTTTTCTTGGGTAAAATGAAGTAGGGGCTGTAGAAGCCGGACTCTATCTCAGCTGGAGGGACAGGCTCGATCGCACCCTTCGCCAGCAGAGTGGCAACCTTCTGCATGCATGACTGGGGCATTGGAGCCGAAAGCGGGGAGGAGCCTGGGCGAACTGAATCGCGTAGCCGAACCTGATGGTCCTCGCGACCCAGTGGGACAGACCCGGAAGCTCAAGCCAGGGTCCCAGGTACTGCACCAGCGTGCTCATACGCACGACAGGCGTACCCCGGGTGGGGCAGCGAGGCAGCGTTACCGGCCCGGACGTGGGAGGCACGGTTAACAGCTGCGCCCTGACAGAGGACAGCTGCGCCCAGCTGCGCATTCCACGGGGGTCTGCTCTGCCCGGGGGCTGGCGACAGAGAGGGATGCGAGTGGCGGGACCCAGGGGTGGCGCACACTGTCATGGCCGGTCTCTGGCTGCTCAGGGATGGGTTCGTCAGTTCTTTCTGGTTGCTGCTGACCCGAGGGCCAACAGCTGAACAAAAGATTCTCCCCCAGCCCTCCACCAGGGGAAGGAGTGGCCCTGCCGCCATCTCCTGGAAAGAACTGGCCATCCCTGAGCTGTCCGCGTCAGGCTGCTTAGCCTGACGTTTGTTCGCGGGCTGCGGGGCTGTAGCGGACTGGGGCGCCTTCCTGCGGCTACCTCGGCGGGCCCCGGTGAAGGCTGCTGCTGGGGTGGTGCACGAGAGGTGGGAGCAGCTGGAAGGCGCCCTCTGCGGCAAGCAGACTGAGACCTCAGTCTGCTCTTGGGCGGCTGAGAACTGTTGGGCGAAGCTCTCAACCACGCCGCCGAATAACCCAGTCTGGGATATGGTAGCGTCGAGGAACCGGGTCCGCTCGTCGTCACGCATATCGGCCAGACTGAGCCACAGGTGTCTCTCCTGGACCACAGCTGTGGACATCACTTGACCCAGGGAGCATGCGGTCACCTTTGTCGGCCGGAGAGCGAGGTCGGCGGCGGCCCGAAACTCATTTCTGAGTCCTGGGTCAGCCCCAACCTTGTGCATGTTGCACAGCAACTTGGCCTGGTAGGCCTGAAGAGCCGCCATGGCATGCACCCCAGTGGCACCCCAGTGTACCCTTTGGCCACGGCCCCATTGAGGGTAGTGAAGGCGGAGGAGATCGCGAAATGGTCACGGGAAGCCCACGGGGACTCCCAGGACCGTGCAAGCTCCTCATGCACCTCTGGGAAGAAAGGTATCGGGGGAACGGATGGACGGGTGTCCGCACGTGCCGCCCCAAAAAACGAATCGTCCAGCCTTGAGCGCTCAGGTCGAGGCGGAGGGTTCCACTCCAACCCAAGACTCGCAGGCTGCCCGGGAAAGCATGGCTGTCAACTCTGGGTCCGACACGGGCAATGCTGCGCCACCCGGAGGCGGCCGCACAGCCGCGTCATCATCCTCAGAGGACTCCAGCCCACCTTGTGATGCGGCGATCGACATCTCGTCTTCCCCGCCCCCAAGCGAGACAATCGGGCCGGCCGCGGCCGGCCGCGATGTACCCGCTTGAAAGGATGGCGGGTCCGGTGCATGAGAGGTGGGTGTGGGCCGAGGCATGAGCGTCGGAGCTTTTTTCCACACCATCACCCTCAGATCACCCTGGCCACCAGCCAAAGTGCTGCCTCTCGCGGAGACCACAGATTGGGGTGTGGCAGAGGGGACTCTCACCCCGGCGGCTGCACGGAGATCGCTGAGTCTCTATCGTAACACCGAGATGGGCATGTTCCCGCAATGGAAACATGACTCATCCACAAGCGCTGCCTGCGCGTGCTGTAAGCCCAAGCACGTCAGACAGTGCTCGTGCCCATCAGAAGGCAGCAGAGACCGACCGCACCCAGAAGCACACGAGCGAGACATTCTGACAAGGACGCACCGCGTGTGAGCTCTTTTAGTGAGAGGAAAACCTTGCAGTCGATGCCGAAGCACCCAGGGAAACACACACCAGCTGGATGCAGACCACTGCACAGATCAGCAGGCAGGAAGTGTGCGATCGCTGGAACGCGCCGTAACACCAACACCGACTGGAAGGCTGATCATCTCGAAGAAGCTGACAATAATCTCAGAAGGCTTGAGGAGTGAAGAGTGTATGTGCTCTTGGCTCCGAAGCAGAAACATAAGGCGATCATGCCAGCGTTCTTCCTGATATACCCACGCAGTGGGGCGGAGTCCGCTATGCAAAATCCGCATGCCCATGGCATTGGCACTGCCATTGGGCGCTTTCTAGATCTCGAAGTTGATAGGCTTCTAAGCGAAACCCCATTTGTCAGTCACTGACGTTACTCGGAGTGACTGAATGAAAGGGAACTACAGTGTATGCATGTCATTGAAAAAACACAAAAGAAAAAAAACTCAATTTATCTCTTCACTCTCCCGATTTCTGGGCCTATTTTTGGGTTTATTGTGTCTCACATCATTGCACTGAATTTTTTTTATATATTAATTTAATATTATATTGTGCATCACTGTAACTCTTTTTTATTTTTTTAAACGCCAGTGCTACATCCTAACTCGGCTTCAGTGAAGTTGGCGAGTAACCCCAGAGTCCAGTCTGGACGATGGGGCGGGGCGACACATTAAGGCGGGGCGACACGTGTCGCTCCGCCTACACCCAATTTCATTGGTTTATAACACAGCAAATCGTATTGGCGTAGACGCTTGAGGCATGAGCATGCGCATTCCTTTATGTAACGTTATGTCTTTAGAAATGATCAACCTACGGGCTACGCTTCTGTATCTGTGTGTGGGAAACAACAAACAAGCAGCAAAACTCTGTCTCGCTGTTGTTTTCGCTGTTTTCAGGTGAGTTTAGTTCATGAAATCAGTTCATGAAGTAATACACTCTACTGTTCCTGACACTTTTCTTGTTTACCTGTTCTTGACACGATTATGTTGAATATTTACTTTATAGAAAGGTTTTAGTGTCTTCGAAGAAGTAGAAAAAATCTCAAACATTTTTATAAGAGGTAGGCTAACTCTTGTTTATGAACGTTTGGGCGTTTAATCACATTTTATGTTTAGATGAGAGGTTTTGATAGTTTTATAAAGGTATGCTGATAAATTTGTCAATGGATGATTGGATGTAAGAACATTTATTTAACCTAACGTTAAAATTATGCGCTGTAGGTTACTGTAAATCGTTACTGTAAATCGGTGACGTCACAGAAAATCAAAATAGTTTAAACATGTTCTGTTCTCGCATGGTAAATAAATATTGATCAAATGTTCTGTGATTTCAGGAGCGTCAGATACGAATACAGTTTGTACACACTACAAGTAGATCATGCTGTACATGTAGCATTTATATTGCATCTATCTATAAACTGTACGGTTTATTAGCCTTCCAGAAATACAGGTAGACTGAAAAAGCTAATTAAATAAATTCATATAATTTTTTCACAATATATTGACCTATATCACTATGCATCTGTAAATTTCTTATGAAAATGATATATATTTTATTAGTCATTTAAAGAAGGCTTTGACATCCAAATGTCAAACAGTATGTACAGTGACACTGTATGAGCAATTCTATTAGTCAATTAGTCAGCCTAAAAAACATAAATTCTGCTAATTATGTTTTGTATATTCTGTACATTATTATTTATTTTTTCTGCATTTCACCTCTGCTCTAGCATGTTTTCTTCTGATGAACCTGACATTTTATACTAAATATTTTTGGCACTTTGACAAATTGTTTATTTTTATTTTTTTCTAGATTATTTCATGCTGATGGACTGCTGGTCCTATCTCCAAGATCCTATGAAGCATATAACTAGTATGTAAAACCTCAAACATGCTCTAGTATCATTCAAAAGTTTGGGGTTATGTTTTTTTCAATGAGTAGCGCCTTTCTGGGTTTCTCCTCCACCACTAATGTGCAGCATCCACCTTGATGATGTGACGGCAGCCATATTGTGCCAGAACGCCCCAGCTTATTGGTGGAGAGGAAATAAAATAGTATTTATTGATGTCTTGCTCTGGAAGCAGTCTCATGCAAACATAGTCATAGATCCTGCATCATCCATTTTTGGATTAAATCAATGCTTTGTTTATTATGAGGTGAATGTTTTAAGCTATGAAACTTGCAGAATGTTTTAATGGTACAAATACCTTGTATGTCAAAAGATCAAGACAAATTTGATTTATCATGTCATGACTTCTTTAACGCTAATTCAATTTGCATTACAGGGCATTAAAAAAAGACATTTACTGAAGTTCAACTAACTTAACCAGAACCACCTCAAGTGACCACTGTCTAATCCAAACGTTTTTATCTTCTTTCTTGTTTCAGATGCTGCCATAGAACGACATGAGAAGGCAACAGTTTGGTAGAACTGAGGTTCCAATATAAGAGTTTGCACATGATGTCACAGCAGACGGCGTGTTACTGTATTACACCAACTGAGTGGCAAAAACACTGAGTGGCAGTATTGGTGTTCAGCATGAATGCTGCAAAAAAACACCCAAAACACATCTAAAATGGGAAAGGGTTAGGTACAAATAGATACAGTCGATTGCACATTCAACAAGAATTCAGAGCTATCTTTGTACAACCTTCCCAAAGCTACAGAAAAGACAAGCAAATACATTGCTGCTATTCGCAGAAACAACCGGAATCCAGGCAGCAAAACATTTTATGTCAGATATGTTGAAATTTGGGAAAAAATCATATACTAGGTCATATATTGTATTGGCAACTCATTAATTAAATATTAATATTTTTGTGTATATTAAAAAACATCCATTGTAATGATCCTTGTGTTCAATAAAGGTGGATGGTTAAATAGACAAACCCAGTTAGCACTTTATATCAAGTAGGCTAATGCAGGCATTGAACAACAATCTCTTTTAAATGGTCATGCTTTAAACTAAAATAAGCTGTTTGCGTTCGGGGGTGTCCGATGCAATACTACAGTTAATTATAATTTGCGTAAAATCCGGATTTGTGTTGATCCACCGATCCTGATGAAGAAGTAAAATGTAAAACAGCTCTATTAGCCTGAATTACACCGGAGGTGCTGTCACCAAGCGCTCGTTTTAAAACAATAACTTAATTTATTCTGTGTCTTTAGTTCATTCATAAAAACGTACATAAAGGAATGCGCATGTGCAGGCTTGAAGCGTCTACGCCAATAATATCTGTTGTGTTGTAAACCAATGAAATTGCATGTGGGCGGAGCGACACGTGTCACCCCGCGTGGCAGGGTCGATGAAGTATTTGACACAGTAGTGGCCTAGTTTGAACCAGTCAGTGAAGCCACATCACACGGTTTAGTCATAAAGCAGGGCTCAGTGACATTAGTAGGGTCAACAGCAAAACCAAAATGACAGATTCACATCCATGTATATTTGGGGAGACTGGGGAGTGTTGTAACACAGGGTTAGATGTAACACTGTAAGTTTGTAGGTCAGAAAAGAGCAGTGGTAACGTCATCAATACCATACACCCCCCTTTTCTTTTTGAGCTCACGGAAGAAATTGCATGTGACTGTAAGGAAACTTGTAGAAAGAAGTGGCTATTTCTCTTGTTTAATTTGTATTTATGCTAACTTCAAACCCACATGCTAAAACAGTTAGCCTTGTTTTGGGTGGGGATTGTTGTAACAGTTTATTAAAAAACTCAAACAAAAAGTGTTACAACCATCCCCGGTCTCCACCTAAGTGTTTTAAACATGATATGTGGATAGTTTTTCCATTTGAATGTTAAAGGGTTAATTCAATAAATTCTGTCAGTAATTACTAACCCCCATGTCGTTCCAAACCCATAAAACCTCGGAAAACAAATTAAGATATTTTTAATGAAATCCAGCTGAAATCCAGCCCTCTCCCTCCATAGAAAACTATTTGATTAACACCTTCAAGGCCCAGAAAGGTAGTAAAACAGTCCATGTGACTGTTACAATAGTCCATGTGACTACAGTGGTTCAACCTTTAATGTTAAGAAGCGTTGAGAATACTTTTTGTGAGCAGAAAAAAGAGAAATTTCTTCTCTTATGTGTCATTCTCCTATGCTGTTTACGTTGTAACCACAGTGCAGCGCTTTCGAGAACTACGTCAGAACGTTAATAAACTATTGTGGTGATGACCCACAAAAAATACTAAGGAGACATTCACCCAGCCTACTGACTGAGTTCCCTGACATCACTACGCCCACGTTCTCATCGGAGGTGGCTAAGCATGGCGTGGAGCACTACATCACTACGGTGGGCCCCCCAGTCTATGCACGGGCCCGACGCCTCGATTCGGCCAAGCTTGCAATCGCCAGAGAGGAGTTCGCCATCATGGAGCACCTCGGCATCGTGCGACGGTCCAACAGCCCGTGGGCTTCCCCTCTGCACATGGTGACTAAAACTGATGGCGGTTGGCGTCCCTGTGACGATTTCCGTCGCCTGAACAATGCCACCACCCCCGATCGGTACCCAGTGCCGCATATACAGGACTTCTCCGCCCACCTAGCCGGCGCCACCATCTTTTCAAAGGTGGACCTGGTTCGCGGCTACCACCAGGTGCCGGTCCACCCGCAGGATGTCCCCAAGACAGCAGTCATCACACCCTTTGGCCTTTTCGAGTTTCTACGGATGCCTTTCGGCCTCAAGGGGGCGGCGCAGACGTTTCAGCGCCTCATGGACTCTGTACTGCGGGACATGCCTTTCCTGTTTGTTTATCTGGACGACATTCTCGTGGCCAGTGCGTCCGCATACGACCACCTGACACATCTCCGGCAGTTGTTTGGCCGGCTCAGTGAGCATGGTCTCATTATTAACCCGGCCAAGTGTGAGTTTGGCCGGTCGTCCATCACCTTCCTCGGCCACCACATCACCCCGCAAGGGGCGGTCCCCCTCCCCGCCAAGGTGGACGCTGTAGCCAGTTTCCCACGCCCAAGTCCCTGCAGGAGTTTCTCGGCATGGTAAAAAAATACTGCTCTGCTGACGCACCCGTCTCCGACTGCCCCAGTTGCTCTTACCACGGACGCCTCTGATTATGCTGTGGGGGCTGTGTGTGAGCAGTGGGTGGGCGGAGGCTGGCAGCCGCTGGCCTTTTTCAGCAGGAAACTCCGTGACAATGAGAGGAACTACAGCACCTTCGACAGGGAGCTCTTGGGTCTTTTCCTCACTACCCGTTATTTCCGTTTTCTGTTGGAGGGCCGGCAGTTCACGGCTTTCATTGACCACAAGCCGCTGACGTTTGCCATGGCCAAGTCTTCGGAGCCATGGTCTGGTCGACAGCAGCGCCAGCTCTCTGCCATCTCTGAGTACACCACTGACATTCAGCACGTGGCAGGCAAAGATAATTTTGTCGCCGACTGCCTCTCCCGGGCGGTCACTGGGTCCGTACACTTGGGCCTGGACTACGCAGCCATGGCTGAGGATCAGACCGCGGACTCTGAGATACAAGCCTACAGGACGGCCCCCACGGAGGTGCTCATGAAAGATGTGGCGTTTGACTCGGCCGACGCTACACTCCTCTGCGACGTCTCCACTGGCCAACCGCGCCCTATGGTACCTGCTGGCTGGAGGAGAAAGGTTTTTGACGCCATCCACAGCCTTTCCCACCCTGGGGTGAAGGCCTCTACCAAGCTGGTAGGGGCAAAGTTTGTCTGACCAGGTCTGCGGAGGGACGTCAGGGCCTGGGCTGCTGCCTGTGTGGCGTGCCAGCGCGCAAAGGTGAATCGTCATACCAAGGCACCTTTGGCCCCCTTCAAAGTGCCAGAGAGACGTTTTGACCATGTGAATGTGGACCTTGTGGGCCCACTTCCCCCCTCCCGTGGTTATACTTACCTCCTCACCATGGTGGACAGGACCACTAGGTGGCCAGAAGTGGTTCCCCTGTCCTCCATTACATCAGCTGAGGTGGCCAGGGCGTTCATTATGGCTTGGGTGGCCCGTTTCGGCACACCATCCGACCTCTCCTCGGACCGGGGTCCGCAATTTTCATCAGAGCTTTGGACGGCAGTCGCCGAGATCCTGGGGGTGAAGCTCCACCGAACCACAGCCTACAACCCACAGAGCAACGGACTTTGTGAACGGTTTCACAGAGACATGAAAGCTGCTCTCAGGCCTGGCCTTACGGACAACAACTGGGCTGACCGCCTCCCATGGGTTATGCTGGGCCTGCGCTCTGCCCCAAAGGAAGATCTTCAGGCCTCATCGGCCGAGCTGGTGTATGGCCAGCCCCTGCGCGTTCCGGGGGAGTTTCTTCCAGGTGCCACTGCCCCGTGGTCGATTGCCTCACATCATGCGGAGTCCAGTAACATTGCAGACGCTATTGTTCACATCCCGACGTCTCACCATGGCCTCACCCGGTCCTACGTGCCCAAGGATTTACCGTCAGCCAAGTTTGTTTTTATCTGCCACGATGGCCATCGTACCCCATTGCAGCCCCCCTACGATGGGCCCTTTCGTGTCCTGGCAGGAGGGTCTAAGAACTTTGTGGTAGATATGGGGGGTAGGCCTGAGCGGGTGGCTATAGATCGTCTTAAGCCTGTTCATGTAGATGTTGGCGAACCATTTCAGCTGGCCCAGCCCCCACGGAGAGGGCGACCACCGGCGGCAGCCTCGGGCCTTGCCCCTGCCCTTGCCTTTGCCCCTGCTCCGCCCCTTGCCCTTTGCCCATCTCCTGTTAAGCGGAGCCGGTATGGCCGCCTGGTCCGTCCCCCTACACGTTGACTCTTAGGAAGTTACAAAATTATCTGTTCTGTTTTACACTAATGAATAGTGTCCTTGTTCTGTTTGAAGTACCCATCGGGTCTAGGTCTGTTATTATGGGTGAATTCTGGGGGGGCCTGTGTGGTGACCCACAAAAAATACTAAGGAGACATTCACCCAGAGACTGTACCTTTAAGGGAGCGGGGTTCCGGTGAGTGAAGTTCCGGGTTGACGCTGTGTGACTATTGTTTACATCTCTCGCTGTACAGTTCAGTGAATTATTGAAGTGGAGAGTAAAGTTGACTCGACGCATCTCTGTCTCCTGTCTCCTCACTTTATACACTCCACAATATTGTTGATGTCTACTCAAGGCAGGTATAGTATAGGAAATGCTCCATATGCTACATTTTTTGGCCAACTGAAATGGTCAGGTTTATTCTGTCAACAATATCTGCTTTTAAGTTAGCCTAATTATTCTGCCCTATAAGGCAAAATACCTTAAATTGCTAGAGTGTGGAGCTGAGAAAAATTACTATAAAGATGTTTAGCTAAATTATAGGACACTGGAAATCTAGCAATGAGATATTTTAGTAATGGAAATTATCTTCACAAAAATTTTTGAGCTCAAACTTGACTTCTGACACCTATTTTGAAGTTACTGTTCTCTGCAAAAAGTGAGAAGTCACACCAAGGCAAATGGCAGGAACTTCTTTATCAATATTTGGTTCCTGATCACCATTTACAAAATCATTATATTAAGACCTGTATAAAATCTAGTGATCATGGCATTTATTTAGGATAATTTACTATATATATATATGGAGCAGTTTGGTAGCTTATTCATTGGATAGCTGACCAGCCTATGTATGCTATTTAGGCTCTAAACGAAGTAGATTGTGATCTATCTAATTTATTAGTCTAATGCATTTTTTGTTACACAATTTCTTACCTTGACCTTGATGTCTACATTTCAAAGCCATCTCAACCATCCTTAAAGGCTATTAGTTAAAACAACCACTCAACTATATATTTTACCTACACTTTTATTCAGGTATTGTGTGTGTCAGAAGTGCTTTAGTGACATATGTATGACACAGGCTACACCGTGATTTAAACACAGCAAACTTTAATGGACAGTAAAACAAAGGCAGAATATCGTAACTCCAGGCAGACACAGTAACTTCTAGACATTGGCTAAACAATATAGCAGAGAAACTCAATTTAAGCTTTCTAAAACAAAGGCATAGACCAGTAACTGGTGCTACTGGTGTTCTGCCTTGGCTTCTCATGGGCTTTTGGAAGTAACTGTTAAGATACTTATCTACATAATAAAGGAGGTCTTGAAAAATATCAACTCATTTTTGACCAAAAATTAAGTTACTTTCTTTTGCCTTTGTAGGGCAGTATTATCGAGGTACTATAAGCAATTGTGCTTAGGTAATGAGGATAATTTTGAAATCTAATACATAATGAATTGCAAAGTAAATATTACCTCTCTCCATTAAGAAGTTGCCACAGCCCAAAACAAGAGTCATCAACAGAACAATAATATATCCTGATTTCCACCTTGAAATATGACCCACTCCTCATTATGCCCTTAATAATAGGTCTATACACACATTGGGATACATTGGGTTCCTTGCTTTTGGTTTGCTTAGTTGGGGACACAAAAGCTGCACAAAGATTTAGTTAATCTCACTTCTCAGTTTATGTCCTTTTTTAGAATGTATAATCATGTAACATTCTTTGACCATGCTGTTTCCTTGGTCTACATTACAGGATGGTAAAAAAACATCCAGAAATTTCTTAGCCGGCCCTTGAAAAACTTGCTAAAGTAAGAGTACTTTGGCCTATGTTGGTATTACGGTTGCGTCATCTTCTGTGCAGATGTCACAGTCAGTGGATCCTCTTACTCAAATAGGACATAAACTCTAAAAAAAACAACAACACAGAGATGCCTGTACAAACATGATAGATAGTTTTGGGGTTATTGTCTGATCCATTTGACAAGGTCCATAAATGAAAGTGTTTTTTTTTAAATACCAAATTGGTACTCCTTGGACACATCATAATCACTGATGGCTTCTCCAAAGAGCAGCAGTTGGTGTTCCAATAAATACTTTTATTTATGGACCTTATATTTTAGTTGTTTGGCTTTATATAAAAGGCACAATAGTTTTTCGCTGCTAAAGGTCACCTATTCAAAACAAAGGCGTAGATGATGACCCCAAGATTGAGCGTGGATTCATTGGAGTTGTTGTCCTCACCACTTCTTCTGGTCAAACGTATGTGGGGTAATTACATTTGCAGTGCTGTTGAAAATATTAGATATAGTTGAGCGTGTTGAAAATTATGTACTAATGTTACTATGTGTGTTTGCTCCGCGGCTACTATGAGACACTTGTTGCACACTGCAAAGCTAGATCGATATTGGTCATGGTAAAACGTACTCGCTGTAAATCAAGAAAACAAGATTCAAAAAATAAGACTTAACATGTTGAGCTATAAAACAATGATTAGTTTTCTGTTTATAAATGTATCCAAACAGTTGTTCCTTTATCTAATAAAACATTTAATATATTAAAGCGTCCATGTCCTGGTAAAAAAAAAAAAAAAAAGCCTTATTTCTCTGTATTTGGGATAATGTACAACTCACCAAACACTGTTTTAGTGTTTTTTGGATATTTTAATCTGAAAATCTTACATATTGTGCCTTTAACTTCGTACTGTTGAGTATCTTGGTGAATAATAATAATAGAAATGCAATGTAGCCTATAAGGATTCATATTTTCTTCTAGGACTATTTTGTGGTTGGCTATACATTTGCCATGGTAAATGTTATTTTTATGATCTTGAACTTTTGAATTTAATTTCTCACATTATTGCATTCACATTTTTCAAGTTTTGTTCAATTCATCAAAAGTAACTCTAATGTGAAAACAAATAAACATTAGGAGATCATTTGTTACTTCCACTATCTAATCATCATCTAAACATGCTTATTTCCATCATTATTTAGCTTCTCATTGTGTTTTAGAGGTAAAATGGTGCATTTGCTTTTGTCTTGTGTGCTGTGGCAGATCTAATTCATTGACTGAATCACATATGGCTATGACTGGAGCTGAAGTAATGAGCGGCCACGAGCTCAAAGATACGGTGTTTACATCGCAGAGCCTCAGAATAGAACCGACCATGAGATCAAATTGTGGATAATTAATTTTCCCAACATCGATCATCTGTAATTTATCGATCCGTCTCATATACGGTAAGATCGGCAGTTTATGCGTAAAGTTATTTGAATTGAACTAATGTTATGTATAAAACAGAGCTCCCCATTGAAAGCATACATTGTAAATACTGCATATTATATAAATCTATTCAAATGCAAATTAATCGTTTGTTCAGTCACAGTAACGTTACGTTAATGTCGTATTTCTGCTGGCGGGTTTTGTTGTTACGCCATGTTGTTGCTGCAGTAACGGGACACTGCCGCTATTTTACTCTGCCCAACAAGACTGCGTTACGTTAAAAGCCTAATGATTATTCTACAGACTCGAATAATTATCATAAAGACACACAATTTCGATTAAATATGTTAAATGATAACTGTAAATACTTTCACCACTGTTTACACGGTCCTGGAAGACAATTAAGGGGTCTCGAACAGCTTTACTTGTCTGGTAAAATCGAGAAAATACCTTTCTGCAATGCCGTTGTCTACTTGTTTATAAAGGGTTTGTAACTGTTTGAACAAATTATCATTCGATGCTAAAATCTTTATGAGCATTCATATTTTCATAGCATTTAGTATAGTTTTACAAAGTTTCACATAGTACAGAAATATTTTTTTAATAGGACCCTGCTCTTATAATCAATACAGATCCATATCATTCTCTTATAATGTGTTATGAAGTACCGATCATCACAGCTACAGGTCTTATCTCAGATGAGTTTCAGATGACTCTAATTAAGGTTCTGTTTCTCTTTCATGAGCGTATTCATCACATGGGCATGGGTGAATCCCCTATGAAATCTTAATTAGATTACCAACTAACCACTGTCATATGCAGCCCTTCAGTGTACAATCCTTTTTTTTGCATCAAAATTAGGAAAAGCACAATCTACCCTATTGCACTATGCCCAATAATGGCCTTTAATTTAATTGTCACACTGTATAAGCACACTTATCATTTGCTCTTAAATTTGCAAGATATATATATATGCTTATCTCTCAATTACTTACATTTTTGTACTGTTTACATTGTATTGTTTATTGTTGAGATTTGTACACATTATTTCAGGCTACCATGGGAAGCCTCTTCCGAAGTGAAGAGATGTGCCTGGTCCAGCTTTTCCTCCAGGCAGGTTCGGCTTACAACTGTGTTAGTGAGCTTGGGGATTTGGGCTTAGTCGAATTCAGAGACGTGAGTTAGTTTAATGGATACACTATTCCACTGAAAAAAGTTTAAGGTCTTTTAATCAGCAGTTATGAATTTTACATGGTTAAAAAAAGATTTCTATTTGAAATAAATGCTGTTCTTTTGAGCTTTCATTCCATAAAAGAATCCTAAAAAAAGGATTAACTGAGTCACTATTTTCACAAAAATATTAAACTGTACAACTGTTAGCATTTTACAATATTACAGTTTTTACTGTATAAGTGATCAAATAAATGCAGCCTTTAAATCTCACCAACCCCAAACTTTTGAACAGTAGTGCCAACAAGAAGAACAAAGAGCCTAGACATTGGCCGACCTTTCAAAAATGAAGTTTACAGATAAAAATGTGTGCTCTAATCTGTACATTTACACTTTCTTGCTCCTTATCCCTCTTGTTCTGTCTCTCTTAAACTCAATTTTCTCAGTTGTATCCAAATGTGAATGCCTTTCAAAGGAAGTTTGTTTCAGAAGTGAGAAGATGCGAGGAGCTGGAGAAAACTTTTAGTAAGTCTGGCTTTTAAACCAACCCCTTTTATTATGTAACCAGTAAATATTTAACTTTCAGTGACCAGCTATCCCTTATTATTTCAGGGACTTTTTTAAATTTTCAGGCACTATTTGACGCTAATCATCTGTCAAAGAGTTGTAGCATAATCACTGTAGCTTGACTGTGCACATCCTCAACATGTTTCCCCTCCCCTTATTCCTTAGAATATCTGGAGCAAGAGATCAGTCGTTCTCTCTATCCTCCTCTGAAAGCGCTTCTACCCACAGCCACGCCAATCCCATCAGCCCCACTGCCAAGAGAGCTGCTCTCCATTGAGGAGGAGAGTGAGAGACTTGCCAGAGAACTCAAAGAGGTGAGAGGAGGAAAGATAAATAGGCTTAAAAATAATAACTATCTTCAAGAAAGAGTAATATCAGGTGTTCCAGAATTGAGATCATGATAAACATGTAGTGCAAGTGGTGATCTTGACCCAGTTTGCATTTAGGTGTCAATGAACAGGGATAGTCTACGTAACCAGCTGATCCAGCTCAGCCAATACAGAGGGGTCCTGAAGCAGAGCATTTTACTACCAATCTCACAGGTAAAAAAAAAAATCTCCAACCTACAAACCTCCAAGCCATGTCTCATAGACGTTCACTAAACCTTCTCATAATGTCTTTAAAGCTTCCTCCTCCAACTCTTGAGACCACAGCACTATTGGACAGCGGGCAAGATATGCGTTTGAGGTGAGGACAATATTCGTCTAAAGGTGCAGTCACAATTACTGTTGCTCAGTGAAATCCAGTAATTTCAATAGGAATCCGCATGTTTGGGAATTTCACACAAGGGTGAAAATTTCCCTATTCAAATTTCACTCATGTTCAAGAACTCGCCATGTTGGGCAGCAGAAAGCTGCTCGGTTTAAAAGTGACTTCTGTGTGAGCTGTGCTTCATACAACTTTACACAAAGGACAATGGACCATTTATATAAATATCACTAATGTGACCACGCCTCAAAAGAGAGAGGCAGCTACCATTATAATAGTGATGCCATCTGATCTAGTGAAAGATGAATATGTGAATGTTAACCCTTAAATGCATGAACATTTTGCCAATCATTATTACATAAACCGGATCTAGATCTAATACAGATGGATCTCTACCTGTCGTGATAATCTAAAACTCTCCTGATATTAGAGTAACAATACAGAAGAATAAAATAAATCATAATTTGTTACCTTTTGGAGCTTGGAAGGCTTCAGTTTGAGCAGATGTTTTACACCATCATCACTGTCCTCGTTTCCCAGTACATTCAGCATCTGGCTCATATTCATATTCTCAAATATAGTCTCAAAACTATCATATTCAACATATTCAATATTTTGTTCCAGATTCGCCAATATCTTCACCAGATTCGCCATCAATCAAGTAACACTGACACTAATATTTGATTTGCGGACAATATTTACTCTGCAGTAAATCGCTAAACCATTTCAAGTTTTGGTGATGATACTTCCTATTCTTTTGTTTTCTGCCTGCGGTAACTATGAGTGTACAGTCACGTCATAATTGTGTATCAGACATTGCCACCTTGTGGAATAAAGGTGAATTGCACTAATTCATCAAAGATTAAATTATTGTTGTGCAGAAAAAACACTTACACTGTTACACACCTCTGGTCTTTAGTGACCCTATACAATTATTTACAAAAAATGAATGAAAGCAGTGTTTCCCAACCCTATTCCTGGAGGCATACTAACAGTATACATTTTGGATGTCCCTTATCTGACCCATATATTTCTGGTCTTGGAGTCTCTTTTAATGAGCTGATGAGTTAAATCAGATGCGTTTGATTAGGAAAATTGGGCAGCATGGCGAAGTTCCAACTTGAACATGAGTTAAATCTGCGTGGGGAACTTTTCGCCCTCAAGAAACTCCCAAACACATGAATTGCTATTGGAATTACTGAAGACTGGAATGACTGGAGTAAAGAAGACATGACATTGTTGAAATTTTGTGGGCAAAAAAGGTCCGTCGTCAGTAATGTATGAAGCACAGCTTTCAAAACAAGTAGCTTTCTGTTGGTCAGTGTGGCAAATTTGTGTGAACCTGGGCGAAATCTGCACACGGCCAATTTTTTACTCTTGCGTGAAACTCGATTGCATGGAATTCCAATTGAAATGAATAGAATTTGCCAGCAAAATTTTGCAGATCATCGTAAATGTGAGTGCACATTTTGGCAATAAGTTGTAATATTATTTTCACATTTCAAATGTGAACACTATGTAGCAAGACACTAATAATGTTACTGACATCTTTCCTGCAAAGCTTTGTCGCTGGTGTGGTTCATCCATGGAAGGTTCCATCGTTTGAGAGGCTGCTATGGCGGGCCTGTCGTGGTTATATCATTGTAGACTTCTGGGAGATGGAGGAGAGGCTGGAAGTGCCAGACACAGTAAGAGGGTGTTACATTAAAATGAATCAGAAACTCATTTAGATGAAAACGTAAATTGGCCATAAACATGTTTTTCTACTCACAGGGAGAGATGATTCAGTGGACTGTCTTTCTGATCTCTTTTTGGGGAGAGCAGATTGGGCAGAAAGTAAAGAAGATCTGTGATTGGTACATTCATAGATTATTTAAATTGAATTATAGCTTACTATAGCACACTTTCAATATATAGAATTATTCCATTAATTTATACGAGTAATATATTCTGTATCTCTCTATTAATAGTTTCCACACTCACACCTTTGTGTATCCAGAGGTCTTGGAGGAGAGAGAAGTAATACTTCAGGGGCTGGAAAGCAGGATAGTAGATATCAAAACGGTGACCGAAATGTTCCCTTTATCCTTTTATTTAGGATAATTGCATTCTCTTTGAAATAAGAGCACACAGTGTAAAGTCTTTAGATAGTTCAGACATACTTAAAATGTATGAACTTCATTACATTAGATGAGAATATCATCCTTCACAAACATTCAATAAAACTTTTAAATGGTAGTGTATATTATTTGGAATAATGTGCACAGTATGTGCATACATTTTTTTAAAATTATATTATTTTGAGGTCCACTCTCAAACTTCCCTCTCGTCTGTCTGCAGGTGCTGTCTCAGACGGAGCAGTATATGCAGCAGTTGCTGTCTCGCTGCGTGTGTCAGATGCCACAGTGGAAGATACGTGTGCAGAAGTGTAAAGCTGTGCAGATGGTCCTTAACCTCTGCAGCCCTTCGGTCACAGACAAGTGTCTCATCGCAGAGGCCTGGTGCCCTGTGGCCAAACTGCTTCTGCTCCAGAGCGCTCTGATAGAAGGAACGGTGAGAAAAGGCTATTTAGAAAATACATCACACAGATGTCAAATTATGCTTTTTAAGTATTAAAGAAGAATTGTGGAGCACACATTTGTCATACTTTTTTAGATGACTAAGTAATATAATAGTGGACCGAAGGTCACTCATTTAAAGCAGGATTCAAAACAGTCCGTCTCACAATAGCGTATTGTCTTTACTTTTCTTTTTTCTATTTCTTAGAGAAAAAGCGGTAGCAGCGTAGACTCCTTCTACAACCGTTTACCTGCACCCACATCTCCTCCAACACTCTTTAACACCAACACATTCACTTCCAGCTTCCAGAACATTGTGGATGCTTATGTTGTGGCCAGCTACAGAGAGGTGAATCCAGGTAACACACACACCGTCATATGGAAATAGTTACCTAAAGTTGCATTTAAAGGGATAGTTTAAAAAAATGAAGATTCTATCATCATTTACTCACCCTCATGTTATGAACTTTTGAAGCATCAAAGTGGTAGTTGTCACCAGAAGGACAAAAATCTCTCAGATTTCATCAAAAAAGATCTTCATTTGTGTTACGAAGATGAACGAACGTCTTGCGGGTTTGGAACGACATGAGGGTGAGTAAATGATGACTGAATTATTGTTGGTAGAAATGTCCATATGAGAGGGTGTTGCTTGAGATAAACAACCTATAAAAACATGTAAACTTCTCATGGTAAATGTCTTCTGTGTGTATTCCCTTCTCAGCCGTGTACACCATCATTACTTTCCCCTTCCTGTTTGCGGTGATGTTTGGAGATGTTGGTCACGGTTTACTCATGACATTGGCTGCCCTATGGATGGTTCTGGAGGAGAGAGACCCTAAAATGAGGAATAGCACTAATGAGGTTTCTAATTTAATGCATCCTTGCTGTACAAAAGTCTTAATTTATTAAAAAAACAAACAAAATCTTACTGACCCCCAAATTTAAACAGTATTGTATCTGTCTATTTTTCTCAATCACTTTCTGTAATGCACTTTAGGTTTGTACATAATTAGTTAGTTATTCTGTGCGGTTCTTTTTTAGATTTGGCGTATGCTGTTTGGTGGGAGGTATCTGATCCTTCTGATGGGGTTGTTCTCCATCTATACTGGGGCTGTTTATAATGAGTGCTTCAGTAAGGGACTCAGTCCTCTTTCCTCTGGCTGGCACGTCAAACCAATGATGCAGCACTATAACTGGAGGTACACACACACACACACACACACACACACACACTATCACATCCAAGGCAAAGGTTAAATATAAGTGTGGCAGCAGGACGAGGCTGAAGGGCCATGAGAACAGGGCGAGGCTGGTTGCGTGATTGATAATGAGCGTTACCTGTGCTACACGGGCCTCGTCCTGCTTCCCACAATAAGGTAGATTTAACTAAAATGTAACTTTGCTCTAAGGACAAGGGTATCTTTCCTGGGAAATAATGGTGGATATGGTCAATCATTTTTTGTAGAGAAATGAAAGGTTTAGATCAACCAAAAATGTATGTCATTCCAAATTCCAAACATTTTGGTTGTAGTCTAATGTGACCAATTTCACTAATGTGACCACCTTGCTAATGTGTTGACTTTTGACTATTTGACCTCAACAATTATCCACCATTTCAGCTTGTCTATGTGCCCTCAATTTACATTCACTTTTTTCTTCTTTCATCTGGGCTGGTTCAGTGATGAAACTCTGAGGAGCAACCAGTACCTCACTTTGGATCCAAACGTAACTGGAGTATTCCAGGGACCGTATCCATTCGGCATTGACCCGGTAACCAGGCCTTTAATCAAATGCCGCTTGTGTCTAGCAGCTAGCTCACTTTGAGGCTTAGGTTTGACTGGATCTCGTTCCCTGGTTCTTAGATCTGGAGCCTTGCCAGTAACCACCTCACCTTCCTCAACTCCTATAAGATGAAGATGTCCATCATCATCGGGGTCATCCATATGACTTTTGGAGTCTGCTTATCCTTCTTCAACTACATGTGAGTCATAAAGTATGATTAATATTGGTCTTCTATTACTTGATTTATATTTCTGATCTGTTCTGGTTTTATATCGATTAAAACATATATTACTTTTATTTTTAGCCTTTTAATATTACACTTTCTCCTCAGGTACACAGGGGATGTGAGCAGCATGTTTCTGGTGTTGATGCCAGAGCTAGTGTTCATGCTGTGTCTTTTTGGGTACCTTGTCTTCATGGTGGTGTTTAAATGGATTGCGTTTGGACCTCAGGATTCAGACCGCGCTCCCAGCATCCTGATCCACTTCATTGACATGTTTGTGTTTGGTGAAAACCCAGACAACCCTCCACTTTATCCAGGACAGGTGAGAGACTCAAACCTGGGGTGGCTTGTAAAAAAATTAATTAAAAATGAAATACAAATTGACAATACCAGCACAGCTCCAGGATTATCCCCGCTCCTCCTTGATAACATTCAGAAGCAATCAGTATGGGTGGCCTATCAAGTCATTATATGGGATAGTTTTGTAAGAAATTCAGTCCAGGTCTCTATGTTTTTGGTTTGGCTTTGTTAATTCTCGCTGTAGTGAGTTCTAACAGGGCTATGTATTTGAGTTCTAAGAGCCACAGTTCGGCTGCTGGAATTGTAGGCTCGTGCCAAATCTTGAAGATTATCTTTTTGGCCGCAGTTAGAGCAGTGTGAAGAATCCTGCGCTGGCTAACATTCAATAAACAGAGACTGGAATGTTTAAGGATAACCTTATCACATAGTTCTGTCACAACTTGGATACATCCCAGAAGTTACCAATATGTTGGCACTCATAAAACATGTGCATATAGGTACCCACAGTATTTAAATTACAGAGTTAGCAGAAGGGTAAAGGCAAGCGCTTCATTTTGTGCAAGATATTTGAAGTAGCATAGGCCTTATGAAGCAGTTTACTGATGAGCAAGATTTTTTGACATTGTCGGAATACTTTCCTTTAAGCGTGCATAGGGCTTCTCAACCTTGAATGTCCAGAAAGATTATAACACTCTTTCAGAGTATTCTCTGATCCTTGATAACTTTCTTTGTTATTCATGGATTCTTTAATAACTTGTTTTATATGAATAATACATTAATATCCTGTCACTCTCTTTAGGTGATAGTGCAGAGAGTATTATTGTGTTTGGCGCTGCTAGCAGTTCCGGTGCTGTCACTTGGAAAACCACTTTACCTGTATTTCAAGCACAGGAATAACAGGAGAACGGTAAGCAGGGGTAAAATTAGGCTGTTCTGGAATCTTTGATTTAAGAAAAATATATATATTTTAAAGAATTGACTTTGGCTTTACAGAGTAACTTAGTTGACAGGTAACATAGGTGACAATTCCACCATTTTGACTTAATTTTAATGGCAGGCTTTGCTTGGCCAATCATGTATCGCAACCTATAATAATATACTATAAAATGTAACAGTTAATAGTCCATTATAAATGACAAAATATGTTTGTTTGTTTTTTTAAATGGAAGTGCTTTTACAATATTGTGTTCAAAATGTCCAATACAAAAGAAAATAACCATATGATTTTGGTCATGGTGATAAACAATTTTTAGTTTCAGGGTTGTTCAGGTAGATGTTCGGTTAACAAGATAATTAACAGAACTTTTGCAGCCAATTGTTTTTTTTTCTTTGAATTCTTAATTTAAATTGACATTTTTAACTCTTTTTTTTCTGAAGTATTTAGATTTCAGAACTACATTTATTACTTTAACAGTTTGTTTCATTTTGAGCTCAAAAACAGACCCCGCAAAAACTGTAATCAAGGCAAATTCAAATAAACTGAAACATAGGGTGCATAAAATATTTGTGCGATTATGCTTTCCAATAATGGATAAAATATGATTTTTTGTTATTATCAGTGGATGTGAAAAGTAGCCTAAATTGTAGAATGAATCATATTAGAAAGATTTCTGAAGGATCATGTGAGACTGAAGAATGGAGTAATAGCTGCTGAAAATTCAGTTTTGCCACACACACACATCACAGGAATACATTACATTTTAAAATATGAATAGAAAACATTTATTTGAAATCATATTTGACTGTGTTTTTGATCAAATGCAGCCTAGGTGAGCATAAAAGACTTCTTTCAGAAAAAATTCTTACCAACTCAACTTTCAACTGAGATGTGTGGCTCTTTTTTCTGAAATGTGAGTGTTCTTGCAGTTTCTCCCATACTGTGTGCGATTAAAAAAGGTCTTTTTTCAGTTACAGGAAGAGCAGCAACCCCTAGTCACAGACACCAGCTCTATAAATGCTCAACTGGGAGACCTAGAGGGAGGAAGGGGAACAGAGGAACAGGTGAGAACAAGAAAAGATCATAACACCATTCCTCAAATGAAGTAAAACATTAGAAGAGTCAAATGGAGAGGAGAAAGGTTAACACTCTGGTAGATTCAGAGTTCATTTTCCATTCCTCTATAGCAGTATTACTGAAATACTGTGCGCTTGTCTTTTTGACCTTTACAGGTGTTTGATTGGACAGAGGTTTTCATGCACCAGGCCATCCACACCATAGAGTACTGCCTGGGCTGCATCTCCAACACTGCATCGTACCTTCGACTGTGGGCCCTCAGCCTCGCGCATGCATGTATGCAAATACTCACAAGTATTACATGTTCACTTTTAGGTGAAATTGTCTGTTGTAGGTGCTTAGTAAGTTCTGTATTTGTGTGTGTTAGAGCTGTCTGAGGTTCTCTGGGTGATGGTGATGAGAATTTCACTCTCGTGGCAAGGCTATGTGGGATCTGTGGTGCTGTCGATCATCTTTTCCATCTTCGCCATGCTCACTGTCTCTATCTTGCTCGTCATGGAGGGGCTGTCAGCCTTCCTGCATGCCCTGCGTCTGCACTGGTGAGAAAAAGTGGCTCTTCGAGTTAGGGCACCCTGCAGGGATACAGTGGGTGGGTAGCAGGGAGAGAACCTGTAGTTTTGGGTTCTCTTTAATTAATTGAACCTTACTGGTTAATAGCAACCCACCCCGACCTCCGCTTAATAGTAGTTAATCACCGTTAACACCTGCATAAACATTTATTATGCCAAATGAGTCCATCTTAGTTATGAAAACAAACATATAAGGTTACTTTTATGTAGGCTGCCAACTCTATTGAACTCGTGCAGTTGCACAGTTCTCACGCCACGCATTCATTTTCTTAGCCTGACAAGCCAGACCCACATCAAGATGTTGGGTCTGGGAACACACCGTTGGCAGGGCTCAATCCGAGGGGTGGGATAAGCGGTTGTCTTTCAAATTCTCTCTGCACGCAATAGGATAGCGCTACAACCAAACAGAGCCGTATCTGGTCGGGATGAATGACTTTTGTGCCATTCATTGTTCTTTCCTCAAAGAAAAGCTCAACTCCTAGTCTTCCAGAGTCACAGCCAAAGCCGATTTGAAAGACCATCATGTTCTTTGATTTCAAGTAGCAGGGAATTCATGCAGAACCGTCGCAACTCTGCCGTCATTATGTTAAGCCCGCCCCCAGACGCTATACACGATGTGATTGGCCTGACTAGAGTCTGTTTTTTCAAGCTCGCAAGCCAACGGAGAGTTGTTAGACAACCCTGGCTGCGAATTATTTTTTCTGCCACTAGGGTGCGTCTAGATTTCTGGGCTACCATTTTGTCACTGTGGGAAAAAAACGTTAAAGCAAAGAGGACACTGACAGACAAGATGTATGAAACAAAGTCTCAGTTTTCCTGTTTAACAGCTCGTAAACAGGAAAGCAACACCAAGTTGATTAGCTATATGGGAGTATTTTGCTAAATATATGCACTATTTTACATATTTATATTTTTACTCATAATATATTTGAACGAGACAAATTCTTGATTTGTTGTTTTGATTTAAACATTTCAAATGATAAACTCTGGTGTCTGCTATGCTAATATGAGAGAGAGAATTCTAACTAAATTCATTAGGAGTAAAAATTTTACTTTGTTGCAGGGTGGAGTTTCAGAACAAATTCTACAGTGGATCTGGATACAAGTTCAACCCTTTCTCCTTTGCATCCATTCAGCATCTAGAGGAAATGTAAATGTTCCCTGTAAAAAAATATATATATACTTTGGAGCTTTAGGTGTTATCACCCAAGTAATAAGAGTGATTTGATCACCCTAAAATTTAAATTCTGTCATCTACTCGCCCCCATGATGTTACAAATTTGTATGATTTTTTTTTTGGAAAAAAAGTTTTGAAGAATATTCACTGGACTGGCAGCATGTCGGGCAGACAAGCTCCAAAATGTTCATTCTTAGGTGAACTATCAATTTAAAATAAATGCTGTTTTCCCTTTTGAGCACTTTTGTCTCAGGGTTTGCAGAGGTCTTAATGATGAGCACATGATGTATGAATTACAAAATACACAATACTAATAAAGGTTTTTGTAACTACGAAATGAGAATGTGCATTTCTCAAGGTCATGGATATTCACACCCCATTCACTAGCTTTTTTGTCTAAATGCAACAAAAAAACTTGACTCTTACCTGGACGGTGCTGTGCAGAGTTAATATTAAGACATTAGGATGTTCGTACGGAGGATGCTCACTGAGAAAAGAACGATTAAATAGCCAAGAGCTATAAAATATTAGCCATATATCAACTGATATTGTGAGATAAAGGTTTATACATTGAATTAAATTTATTGGATAAAAGGCACACATATAAATATAAAATTGTGTGTACATCATTGTGATCATTCATTTGTGCATACAGGTGTTGTTCATATAATTAGAATTAGAATATCATCAAAAAGTTGATTTATTTCTCAAATTCCATTCAAAAAGTGAAACTTGTATATTATATTCATGCATTACACACAGACAGATATATTTAAAATGTTTATTTATTTTAATTTTGATGATAACTGACAACTAAGGAAAATCTCAAATTCAGTATCTCAGAAAATTAGAATATTACTTAAGACCAATACAAAGAAAAGATTTTTAGAAATCTTTAAGAAAATTTAGTTTCATCAGAGGACATAACTTTGGACCACTCAGCAGCAGTCCAGTCCTTTTTGTCTTTAGCCCAGGCGAAACGCTTCTGATGCTGTCTGTTGTTCAAGAGTGGCTTGACACAAGGAATGCGACAGCTGAAACCCATGTCTTGCTTACGTCTGTGCGTAGTGGTTCTTGATGAACTGACTCCAGCTGCAGTCCACTCTTTGTGAATCTCCCTCACATTTTTGAATGGGTTTTGTTTCACAATCCTTTCCAGGATGTGGTTATCCCTATTGCTTGTACACTTTTTGGTACCACATCTTTTCCTTCCCTTCACCTCTCTATTAATGTGCTTGGACACAGCTCTGTAAACAGCCAGCCTCTTTTGCAATGACCTTTTGTGTCTTGCGCTCCTTGTGCAAGGTGTCAATGGTCGTCTTTTGGACAACTGTCAAGTCAGACTGAGAGACCATTTAAAGGCATTTACAGATGTTTTGAGTTAATTACTTGATAAGAGTGGCAACAGGTGTCTTCAATATTGAACCTTTTCACAATATTCAAATTTGAGATTTTCCTTAGTTGTCAGTTATAATCATCAAAATTAAAATAAATATTTGAAATATATCAGTCTGAGTGTAATTAATTAATATAATATACAAGTTTCACTTTTTGAATGGAATTAGTTAAATCAACTTTGAAGGGGGGAGTCTGAAATCCCCAGCCGCTTCAATATACCTGTAAATATCTTAATCAGATTCATAATCGAAGCCTTAATTAATATTTATCCTCCTATTTCTAATGATTAATTCCAGTTGATTTTACTCAATAGAACTACTGTTTGTTCTTCTTTTATGTTTTCTAAAGTTTGTATTTGGTCTTTGAGTGGCATCTGGCCTATGTGTAACACAGCCCCTAACATGCTGGGAGTGCAGTAACAGTGTTTGCTCACTTAGCCCGGCTTCCAGAGATTACATATGGATTTGTCTTTCATTTTGATTATATTTTATTCCTTTTATATTTCCTTTTACTGAAACACTAAAGAATCAAGATGAATATTGCCTGTACTACTGTCTGTACCTCTCACTGAGAGAAAGCACATGCTATCATTATGTTTTGGTTAAGTGCTTTGTTGATATGTAGTTAAGACTCTCCAACCTTGAGATGGCTGTGATGCTAGGGAGCTTTTGTGTGTGTGCGTTGCATGGTCTGTGCAGGACCAATATTGAAGATGGACATTTTCTGCACACAACACCAGACATGAAGACGCCTTTCTGCAACCTCCAAGGTCAACAATGATCTAAATCTAGTCATGGGGCGACAACTAGTCAACCTAGTTTAGTGATATGCTATTCTATTCTTGTGTGGAAATTTACCATGACTGTGCATTTTCTCTGAGCCAATCAGAATCATTCACCTTGCAATAATGACGTGGCTAGACCTTGAAAACAGTATAACTGTTGGGACAATTGTATGTACGGTACGACAAGACTGGTAGAGAGGAGCACGGCCTACGAACTCTTTGTGAGACTTGAAGCTGGCTTCTGCTGATAAAACTGCAAACTATTGTAACAACTGGCAGTTGTAATGAAGAGCATGGGTTGACCGGAGCTAAGCTAAGCTACTGTACTGTTGCTAAACTAACGGCTAGCAGGGCGCTAGCACCTAAACGATGCGTTTACTTTGGCTAACAGCAAAAAGAAACAAACACTCGCATACACCGCACGACCACGAATGTCTCAGTGAACAGAAGCACCAACACATTAAACCAGCAGGAGGCAGCACTATCTGCTTTTTAACTGTTTATTCTGAACACAGAATTCCCCCCCACAGGCAAGGCCATATCAGAAGTCACTCCCCTCTTTCTCATGACGGTGTAACATCTTTCTCCATGACGGTGACAGACACTCTTTTTCTTTATAACAGGGCAGTAAAGTAACGAAATCAACCAACTAACTTGAACATAAACACATAACTTTGCTAACTCAAAAACCCAACCATCTTGCTGTAATAACACATCATAAATCAACTCTAAACAAATACCCATAATTCACCTGGCTGCTAGTGATGACTGCCAGGTCATTACACAACCCCCCCCTCAAGAGGGTTAGTGTCCCCACAACCCTAGTCTCCCACAACAAAATCCAACAAATGTCCTGGCCGGCGTTGAACACGCTTCGGCCTCCCTGATATTTCACCCCCAGCATCAGGTTCAGCCCTGAGTCCATTATTGTCCGTCTCGGCTCTGGGAGTGGATGGTGGGGAGCCGCCCTGGCTTCCACCATTCCCTTGTTCTGGGGCCAGTGGGTGGTACGGTGCCAACCGATCCTTGTGAAGCACCACCCGTCTACCCCGTCCAGGCATTCGAACCCGGAAGACCACCTCCAAAATTTGATCCAGAATCTCCCCGGGTCCCTGCCAATGATGAGTCAGTTTGGGTGACAACCCCCGCTTTCTCTGGGGGCAGAACACCCATACTCTGTCCCCTGGCCTAAGGATAGGCCCGTGGGCCCGGGCATCGTAAGCCCGCTTCTGGCGGGCTCCAGCCTCCTCTAGAGCTTCCCTGGCCAGTTGATGGACCGTGCTCAGTCGCTCCTTTAATCGCCGGAAATAGTCCAGTTCTGGTCCACCCGCAATCTCCGGCTCGGGGGGCGACCCGAACACCAACTCCACCGGCGTGCGGAGCTCCCTCCCAAACATCAGCGCCGCTGGTGTGCACTGGCTCGACTCCTGCACTGCTGTCCTATATGCCCACAGGACCAGGGGCAGATGCTGGTCCCAGTCTCTCTGGTGCTGACTGGTCAAAATGGCAAGTTGGGTGGCCAGGTACGGTTGAACCGCTCAACTAGTCCATCGCTTTGAGGGTGTAGGGGAGTGGTTCTTGTCTTCTTCAACCCCAGCCGCTGGCACACCTCAATGAACAACCGACTTTCAAAGTTCCGCCCCTGATCACTATGAAGTTCGTTCGGCACCCCGAAACGGGCAAACATCTCGTCCACTAGTCGCTGTGCCGACGTGGTAGCACTCTGATCCGGAACAGCATACGCTTCTGGCCACTTCGTAAAATAGTCCATAGCGACCAGGACAAACCGGTTGCCGGCCTCTGTAATGGGGAATGGACCTAAGATATCAACCCCAATCCTCTCCATGGGCGCCCCGACTAGGTACTGCTGCAACAGCGCGTGCGAGTGTCGGCTAGGTCCCTTCTGTGCTGTGCAGACGTCGCAGCAGTGAACATGCAGCTCTGCATCCTGCCGGCACCCTGGCCAGTAGAACCGCTGCCGCAGCCGCCGCACTGTTTTAGAGTTCCCGAAATGGCCAGCTCCAGCTGCCCCATGAACCCAATGGAGGACTTCTGACCGTAGAGCGTGGGGAACCAGGAGTTGCAGGCGGTCAGCGTTGGCATGCTGCCGCCCTGGTCGGTGCTGAACCTCAAAGTCGTACTCTTGGAGAATCTCCAGCCACCTTGCCACCTGACCCTCTGGTTGGCGGAAGTTCAGCATCCAGGTGAGGCTAGCATGGTCGGTCCTCAGTGTGAACCTGGTGCCCAGGAGGTAGGCCCTAAAGTGACGGACCGCCAGGACCACAGCTAGCAACTCCCGCCGGGTGACACAGTAATTTCTTTCAGGACGACTGAGGCTGCAGCTATATTAGGCCACCACTTGCTCTTCATTCTCCCCCTTCTGGGAGAGTACAGCGCCGACCCCCACATTACTGGCATCCGTGTCCACAAGGAAAGGTTGGTTGGGATCAGGGTAGGCCAGGACAGGGGCATCTATGAGAGCGGCTTTTAGCTGGCAGAAGGCTGCCACACAGTCTTCAGACCACCCGAATCGCCGACCCTTGTTTGTCAGCTGATGTAAGGGGCTGGCGATGGTGGCAAAGTCTCTGATGTACTTCCGATAATAGGAGGCCAGACCCAGAAAGCTCCGCAGCTCAGTGATGTTGGTTGGTGTGGGCCAGTCCTTCACTGTGGCCACCTTTGTTGGGTCGGTGGCCACCCCACTCGCGCTAACCACGTGCCCCAGGAACTGCGTCTGGCGAGTGAGCAGGTTACACTTGGCCGGGTTCAACCGCAACGCGGCGCTACGGATGGCTGTCAGGACCTCCCGTAAGTTGTGGACAGCCTGGTCAAAGTCTCTGGCATGGACCAATAGATCGTCCAAATAGACCACACAGCGGGTACGGGGAATGTCTTTAAGGACCCGCTCCATCAGCCTCTCAAAGGTTGCCGGGGCATTACACAGCCCAAAGGGCATCACCTTAAACTGCCACAGTCCTTGCCCTATGGTAAACGCAGTTTTGGGCCGGGCATCTGATGCCAGCTCCACTTGCCAATACCCGCTGCGCAAATCCAAACCAGCTGGATCCAGCTACATAATCGTCATCAATACGCGGAAGCGGGTATGAGTCCTTGCGGGTGACCGCATTTAGCCTCAAAAGGCCACGCAGGGGCGCCAGTCCACGCAGGGGCGCCACCCCCCCCGTTTTTTCCGCACCATGACCATAGGTGCAGCCCACGGACTGTCTGAGGGTTCTATAATGCCGTTAGCCGTCTCTGGGAGCACGCTCTAATTCGCTTATGCTTCGCTCCATAACGGCGTCTTCTGAACAGTCTAAATCCCACTTCTGACACCACTGTAACAACTGGCAGTTGTAATGAAGAGCATGGGTTGACCGGAGCTAAGCTAAGCTACTGTACTGTTGCTAAACTAACGGCTAGCAGGGCGCTAGCACCTAAACGACGCGTTTACTTAGGCTAGCAGTAAAAAGAAACAAACACTCGCGTCCCATACACCGCACGACCACGAATGTCTCAGTGAACAGAAGCACCAACACATTAAACCAGCAGGAGGCAGCACTATCTGCTGTTTATTCTGAACACAGAATTCCCCCCCACAGGCAAGGCCATATCAGAAGTCACTCCCCTAAACATCTTTCTCCATGACGGTGACAGACACTCTTTTTCTTTATAACAGGGCAGTTAAGTAACCAAATCAACCAACTAACTTGAACATAAACACACATAACTTTGCTAACTCAAAAACCCAACCATCTTGCTGTAATAACACATCATAAATCAACTCTAAACAAATACCCATAATGCACCTGGCTGCTAGTGCTGACTGCCAGGTCATTACACTATTCTTCAGTAAAAACATTTATTTAACTAATTGCACTCCTGACTCTTTGTCTTCATTCTTCACTACTGGTCTCTGGGTCTGAACTGTTAAACCCCTAACAACTTTTTGATGATATTCTAATTATATGACCAGCACCTGTATATGTACAGAAGTATCCAAAAGTCTAAGAGGACCAGTGAAAATGCTTTCATATACTTTCCTTAATACTAAATCTATTATGCTACAAATGGAGGAAAGGAAATTCCACCTTAAGTACAAAGGAGGTCACATGGTCAATTTGACAAATTTACTTATTTGATTAGTGAATCAAGAAATTACACTACACATTTTATATCATAGATAAATATTTTACATTTATCTAAACCCCAAGAGAAAATTTCCAGGAATAAAATACCAGATTTTCAACATGGTTTCAGACTTTTGGTTCCCATTGTAGACCACCCTGTTCTATGGCCATTAAAAACCCATCATTTGACCAATATTCATCTTGAAAAGAAAAGAAACTCCATGAATCTATCGAGCTTCGACATACTTTTCACTGATTCGTAAGGTAAATAATGCATTCTGATGAAAGGCAGTATAAAAGAAAAAGAAATCAAACACCTGGTTTGCTTTCCACTCTTTATTTTTCCAGCTTTTTCATGAAAAAAAAACAAAAACAAAAAAAACGACCTAAATGAACACCAATTACAAAAAAGTTATCTGAAAATAATTGCTATTGTGTTGCTACAAATTGCACTTAAATTATCGCTTTCCAAGGGTAAATGAACAATTTAGCCTAAACTGTGAGCAACCCTTCCCAAGACAGGAGAATGCATGTGAATCGGCCATTTGAGATGACAGCAAGCAGAAGTACAAACCATCAGATGAAAGAAAAAGTTTGGTACGTGTGAGTAAAAACTTAGTGTGGTGGGTTAAGTGTCAAACATCCAGGCAGCAAAACCTTCAAAGAGGTTGAACAAACAAAATATACGTTCAGACGTAAAGTCACTAAGAAAGCATGAGTGAACGATCAGGATCAATATGCTGAAGTCTTTATGATTCAGATTAATCCTGTGCTGCCACTACATTCTTTGATCAACAAGTTGTGGCAGATGAGAACTATCAGGTTGTGCCATGTCTTGTCATTTTCTTCCTCCTTGCAGCTCATCATTGACAAACAGATCGTCTGGCAAAACATCAGTGGTCACACCTGGACAGAATCCTCTGATCAAACCTTCACTTCCTCATTCACCAAATCCAACTCGGACTGGATTATGAAGTTCAGTTTCAAGCATATCAGCAACATCTTCTGAAGAAGTCACTTTGGATAAGGCTGAATGCCCAGAGAAGAAGAAAAAGCCACACACTGGATGTGCCTGGATCGGTCTCATGGGTTGTGGGAGTAAAATCCTCCACTTTACTCACTGAAAATGACCTCTTCCCTGTCAGCCTGTTTTTACCCTTCTTGTAAAGCAGCGGCCATATCCTTCCACCCAGCTCTTGTCTTCAGCCTCATCCTCCTGTTCAGGCTAGATCAGCCTGTATTGAGTGGGATGGAGCACTCGTGAGCTCACTAAGCAGAGCTGTGCGGAGACTGTGTGTGTATGTATGTGCGTGTGTGTGTGTATGTGTGTGCAGGTTACGATATTCTCTGAATGAGTTTGTCCTCTGTCAAACAGAATAAGGTGCAGTAGGACAGGTCAGAGATGAAGTTTTCACAGCCGTGCAGTCACGTTCCTACAGCCTCGGAGATCCAACAGAGCCAGTGCAGATAATCGCTTCATATAAGACAGACACGCATCTGTCAACTTATTACAACCTAGAGACAGAGAAAAGTGAAACCACCAATCAGTGAGTGCCAGACTGATCAAGACTTAAGTGCAATATGTGTATGTCATTTCTGTGTAATTAGTGTTTGCAGGGTCTTCTAAAGATCAAATCAAATGAACACAGGTAAAAATGATTCATATAGAACAAACCCATAAAATCGTCCTTTAAATGTCATTATATAACATAAAGGTTTGTTTATGTTCAGACAATATGCATTGAATTATGGAAAATATTCTGGTCAGACTGAAAATAATGTCCTATTGTCAGCGCCGGGTGACCTGAGTTCGAGCTTCAGCTTGTGGACCTTTCCCGACCCAGTCCCCCCTCTTCTCTCTCCCACTTTGCTTCCTTTTTACACACTGTATCTTAGAATTTGGCCCAATGTGGAATCAAATATCAAGGGTATTTTCAGAAGATCAGGGGTACCTGAAAGATTGAGCTGTCGGAGTGTGTTGCGAGTGTTGCAGCCAGTAGCGGTGAGCAGGTTGATGGACTGGTCTGTGAGCCCCTGGCAGTGGGACAAATCTAACCGGCGCAGTGAAGGCATATGTCTGACGATCATCTTAAGGGCAGAGTCACTCATGTCCAGACCAGACAAGCGCAGAGTAAGCAAACCTCTCAGTCGACTGCGACTTTCACTACCTGCATGACAGGATAAAGACAAAAGTGAACGAGTCACTTCAACTCACACTGTGCAGTCCCAGTAATAATAAATATGAATGCCTCACCTGGCAGCACAATAAGGTCTTTTATTTGTGAATCTTTGACGCCTACGGCCCAACACAAGTCAAGTGTTCGCAAACCCGGACAGCTCTGCGAACTTAACGCTGACACGCATAATGAAGAACAACCTGACATTATTAGATCTTTTAAACCTGCGAGAAACAGAGAGAGAAAATTCTTAGTGCACTTTTTCATTTTTGTACATATTAAAACATTTAGACCGTAAAAGGCTGAGATTTGGGTAAACCGTACTTGGGAGGTGATGAATGAGCCAGGCAATCTGTTTCTTTGATACAGGTGTCCAGGAGAGGTCAAGTGTCACAGGTTGTCGTTTAATGACAGCTGACAGAGCCTGAGGGCTGAGTGCCCGACAACGACTCAGATCTATTCGGGTCCATAAGCGCTTATCACAACACCTGCAGGAGGAGAGGAGCTTAAAAGCTTCTTATTCGTTGACAACAGATTTATAACCTATTCTCACTTCATATTTGGTTAGACGGTTGCCACATTACATTTTCAAAAGCACTATATAAGCAACCCAAGCTAACTCACAGCACTTGCAGAGATTGGTTTGTGTGGAGCAGCATTTACTGCAAACCATTCAGACGGGAGACACTGAAAACACTTGCTTGTGTGCAAAAGGACACAGTACACATACTTATTTAAATTGTAGCCTTTGCGAGTTGATAAATCACACTAAGCCATTATCTAAGCATAACTAAGCAGTTCAATGAACCCCCCACCCCACCCCACAAAATTAAAAGAAAAACGTGCACTACACTTACCACTTGTACCAAGCCTTGCAGACTCTCATACACACAGCCAAGTCTGTCCGACCCAAGTAGCGGAACACTGATACCCAAATGTCTTTTTCACAGCCACGCTCATTTCCTACATCACGGAATGAGGGATGAGAGAGGAGAGAAGGAGGAGAAGAAGTGGTGGCGGCTGGAGGAGGAGGTGGTGGAGAAACAGAGGAACGAGAAGACATAGAGGAAGGTGATGCTGTGTCTCTGTCCCGACCATCTTGGTTGGAGTTCCGCCTCGTGTGGCGGCCGGAAGTGTGGGTGCTTTTGGACTGAGAAAGGCCATTCCCGGCAGGTGTTGAGGTGCTGTTCCTGAGTCGGGTCCTGGGTAGCATTTTGCGCTGGATGAAGCCAGCACCGCTAGGTGTGCGGGGAGACATTGCCGCCTCGAGTTTGGGTACAATGGAGCCTGGGTCACGTTTGGCCTTTGGAGGACGCTGGAGCGTCACAGTCAGATAGGAATCATTTAGCAGATCATCGTTCAAGTCTGAGACAAGTAAGACGGGTGGATCAGGATCAGAGTCTGATTGGTTCTCTCCATCCTCATCATCTTCCTCGCCTCCATCATCTAAGTCTTCCATCTCATCATCCTCTCCATCAAAGTCCTGCTCCTCGCTGTCTTCCTCATCATCATCCTCATCATCATCATCATCATAGTCATCACCTCTCTGTCTCCGTCTCCTTGAGCGATGCTCCTTTTCTGACCGGCCATGATGCCTCTCATCATCACTGTCGTCATCATCGTCGTCGTCGTCATCATCATCGTCGTCGTCGTCATCATCGTCGTCGTCATCATCATCTGTTTCATAGCGTCGTCGCCTCATCTGGGATCCTCCTCGTAACCTAACCCGACCCCCTCTCTCCCCTCTTGCCCCTAGTCCTCGCCTCATTTTCAGCGAACTTGTTGCCAAGCTGCCTCCCCCTCGACTCCCTCGATGTGAGGAGCCTCTCCAAACACCTCGCCTATTGGATCCATAACCTCGGCGTGATGAAGAGACCCCACCCCGGACTGATGGCATCTTGCCACTATCTCCATCATCATCACTGCCTGAATCATCATCGTGTTCCATTCCATGTCGCCGGTAGATCTTAGCCACGCGAGGATCAAGTGATGAAGATTTGCGTTTCTAAACGAGAGAAAAGACTATGTAAGAGACACAATAAATAAAAGAAAGAAGAAAAAAAAACACGCACTAAAGCCACCTCTAATCTCTAATAAACAACAGACAGGAATGTCTGTCCTGTCTTCCTGGCTCCCATACTCTCTCCATTGGAAATTAATGACTTCCTGCCGGTCTTATACATGTCTATATATAAACACACACACACATGTTGTGTTTCCATGTTTTATGGGGACATTCCATAGGCATAATGCATTTTATACTGTACAAACCGTATTTTCTACCCCTCTACACCCCTTACCCTAAACCTACCCATCACAGGAGACATGCTGCATTTTTACTTTTTCAAAAAACATCACTTAGTGTGATTTATAAGATGTTTTCCTCATGGGGACCAAAAAATGTCCCCACAAGGACAAGGATTTTGGATATTGCCATCACACACACACACACACTTAATTCAACTAAGATGTCATGCAGTGATGTATCAATTTTCTATTGGTCACACAAATTAGTTAGCAAACTGTGGAAATTACATGAGCTTGCATTTCCTGTCTCCCACATGAATGGAAGTCAATGTAACAAAAAGTGTGAGAATTGCCTATATTTATGCAATAACATTTTATTCTTTTTTTAAAGACCGTTTCTGTAAAATAGGCATTTATAAATAATTATGCCCGAAATAATTATATGATATTTATTTAATTGATCCGCCGTATAAAACCTGTCAGGTTTTTTTCTTTCAGATATGGTGAATAAGCAGAGGGTGAGAGCTGCTTCACGACCATTATGAAAGTTTTTGCAATTGCAAAAATCGTACGAGAATGATGGTGGGAAGGTGGCTTATTGGACCATTTCACACAAAAATGTATCTTAAAATATTTTTCTAATGCTAGGCACCTACCATCCAGAAATTGGGCAAAAAAACGTGCAAAACAAGCTAAAAGATAGCCCATAATTATAATGTTTATCACAACAAAAGCCTGCTATTTGTCATACAAGCAACATGTCAGTATAAAATTATTTAAATGTTAAAAGTTAAACAATTTGCATTTTAATTTTACTTTCATATAAAAATCTGAAAATCATTCAAGCACTGATAAATAAAATCTTTCAAAAAAACTCAAATAACTTACATGGGTTTTACTGCCCTCCAATTTTATCTGCAAAACAGAATAACATCATACTGTGGTTAATTTGAATTTGAAAAGAAAGAACAGTGATGAACACATCAGGATCACTGAATGGAATCACACAAGCTGCAAACACAAAGCTTATTCTGAAACCCTCAGTCAGTCAAAGCAATGATTGGGCATGATGATGATGAACAGGGCAGGGTGGGCCAAAGAGAGAGCGAGAGGAGACAAAAAAGGTGGAACAAATTAGAGGGAATTTACTGCAAGAGGAAGAGAGAGCAGAGAAGAGAATACAGAATAAATGCAGATCGAAGCGGCTGTGCATGCGGCAGCAGTGGCGTGAGTAAGGCGGAGCCTCTCACCCTCTTCCTAAGCCGCTGCTCAGGGGCTGCTGCCCGCTTCTGGAGCGACCCGTGAGAGAGAGAAGAGGGGGGCCGCCCGACCCTGTGCCATGCCCCGCCCTCACCCCCTCGCCCCCCTGACCCATCCTGTGCCGTGATGTCATCACCGCTGCCTGACGACTGGCACACAGGAAAACAGCCGTTACTGTTACACACGCACATTGGAGTGTGTACAACACAGTAAGCTCTCGGCATGCATTTTTCTAAATGATGTGAATGACTGTATGTATGCAGGCTTGCATAAGCTAGTAGCATTAGAACAAACACTCAAACCCTCATAAAAAAAAAAAGAAAAAAAAAGTACATCTGGTAGTGGGTGAATGTGCTAAAAATGTGTTACCTCAGAATCTGTGTCTTTGCCGAACACACATTTGGGACACTCCCAGCAGCTCGGTAGGTCTTTGTTCACCACTCCCTCCCCAGATGTCTACGGAAACAGAAGAAAACAGATTATTTCATGAGAATCCAACTCTCTAACAGTGTAAATAAATCAGAATACATGAAATAATATTAGTGAAGACTAAGCAGTTTTTTTTATTTTTTATTTCTTGACTTGCTATACTGTTAAATAGACCTATACCTGAAAAAAAGCACTGTTTTTGTCATATTGTTTGTAATTTGCATTTTTAGCTTATTTTTAAAAACAAAGATAAAATAAAAAAATGCAATAAGAAGAAATGGTCAAAAACCTGGGCAGGAACACGTAGGCCTGTTATTTATCTATAACATGCCATGTACAAATCAGTGGGCGGGGCTACAGAATCAGGCGTTCTTCTTCGATTAAGGCGGTGTTTCACCACACTCTGACGTCACAGGTTGGCACAATCCTAGATCTCTCGTTTGCTGAGCCAGCTGTCAATAAAAGCTTTTCTTTGACTAACAAGGACGTTTTCAGCTCTGAAACTTACAGGATATTCTTATATTACCATGACATGGGTAAAACAATGAATAATAAGTTCTGTTGTCATATTATTCAGTTACTTTTACTGGGTGGTATTTTGACCATGGTATCGATTTAGTATCGGTATCGAGGTATTTTAATCTGGTATCGTATCGTATAAGTCATAATTTTGGTATCGTGACAACACTAGTATGAGCACATGCGCACATCAACCATAGTGAGAGCAAGAACTTCGTTCAGGTTATGGAAGCCGTCGGCAGCGCTGTCATTTTGTTTTTACACCACAAAAATTGATAAAGTCATTAAAGAAGTGTGTTTCTGGATGTTTAGCTTCCCAAGAATCCAGCGTAAGGAAGCGTTTTTTTGGAGCATTACCAGTTTTTCCCGGAGCAGTAGTTGTGCAAGTGTGTTTGTTCCTGGCATTTCGGTGATGAATGTTTTATAAACAAGGCCCAGTTTGACGATGGATTTGCAGATTGTTTGAAACTGAAAGATGGAGCGCTCCCAGCAAGAAAAGATCCCGGTCATGAGTCGAAACTGGAAGTGTTAATTTTGACAGTAAATTTTGATTTAGTTTTAGTCAGTCTTTTGACTAAAATGCCATTTAATTGCAGTCATATTTTAGTCACCTGAATTGTTTTAGTTTTAGACTATTTTAAGTCAACTAAATATCTTAAGATTTCAGTAAAATGAAACTACAGTAGATTAAAGATGGGTTCAGACTAGAGTTTTTAAATCCTAACTGGTTATGAAATCTGGGTGCATCACAAATAAGGAGAATCTAAATAGATTTTTTTTCTCTCAAATCTCAAAAATGGACACACTACAATATTTAAAAAAAATTGCATATCACACACCTCGCGTGATCTTATGGGGAAGCAGATGTAAACAGGTAGCAGATCGTCATTGATGTCTCACAACAGGTAATGTTTACATTTACTAGCAGTTTTCTACACTCACCTAGTATGTTCAAAACTAAGGTGATTCTCCTCAGCTCTTCTCTTCGTCTGTACGGTTGTCATGTTATCAAAGACACGTTATACAAAGAGACGTGTTGTTGCAACACTCCACACGCTGTGCAACGGACCCGCATACAGCAGCTTGCTTCGTGGTCGCCATTTCAAAAGTGCTCTCATTCACGTCAATCATTGGCTATTATGAAAGAACTGACTAAATCATACTAATTTAAAATCCTAAATATTAAACATGTTTGATATAATTGTGCGATTTATAAATCCTCAATTTGTTCGAGAGCAGATCGGGAAGTGGAAGATTCGATCTGTAAATGCCTCACATCTGGGGGGATGGGGTGGGGGGTGTACAGCACAGTGTTCAACTGTGATAATAATTAGAAATGTTCCTCGAGCAGCAAATCAGCATATGAGAATGATTTCTGAAGGATCATGTGACACTGAAGACTTGAGTAATAGGAATAAATTAGATTTTAATATATTTTAAAACAGATATTTAAATTGTAACGACATTATATTGTTACAAAAGATTTCTATTTAAAATAAATGCTGTTTTTTTTACCATTACATTTATCAAAGAATCCAGAAAATATATATTCACGAACGTATTCATGAAATGTATTCATGTTTCCACAAAAACCTTAATTAAAATTAAGTTAAAATGATTTTCAACATTGATTAAAAAAATATATATATTTTTAACTGATAATAATTGAGCACAAAATCTGCATTTTACTATGTTTTCTGAAGGATAATGTGACATTGAAGTAATGATGCAGAAAATTCAGCTTTGACAAGAATAAGTTACATACTATATTAAAACCAAAAGCAGCTATTTCAAAGTGTAATAACGTTTCACAATATTACTGTTTTTAAATCTGAATTTTTCCAAACTTTTGACTGGTACTATACAGTGGGTATAGAAAGTATTCAGACTCCCTTACATTTTTCACTCTTTATTATATTGCAGCCATTTGCTAAAATAATTTATGTTCATTTTTTTTCTTCTCATTAATGTACACAAAAATTTGTTGCATCTTTCCCACAAAGACTCATGGCTGTGTTAGATCAAAAGGGTGCTTCTACTAAATACTGAGCAAAGGGTCTGAATACTTAGGACCATGTGATATTTCAGTTTTTCTTTTTTAATAAATCTGCAAAAATGTCAACATTTCTGTGTTTTTCTGTCAATATGGCGTGCTGTGTACATTAATAAGAAAAAAAAAAAGATTTTAGCAAATGGCTGCAATATAACAGTGAAAAATGTAAAGGGGTCTGAATACTTTCCGTACCCACTGTATGTTGTTTTTTTAAGATTACATTTAATTAATCAATACATTGTAACACTTATGTCGCTTCATAAAATTGAGGTTCAACCACTGGGGTCACATGATTTACTTAATGATGCCTTTACTACCTTTCTGGGGCTTGAAAGTGGTAGTTGCATAGACAGTCAGTAGAGAGGGACCTTAAGCTCTCAGATTTCATCAAAATGATCTTCCATATTGAGGCAGGTTTCACTGGCCGTGAAATAATGGGTGTGGTTGCCAGCTTGGGACGAATGACAGGTGGAGGGGGAGGAGGGGGCTGGTACCAAGGGGGCTTGGGAGAGACAAAAAGAAATGAGGTAAGCACTGCGGTGTGGCGTGTTTATAATGGAATATTCAAACAGAACTAAAGAGTGAAACTGCAGATTTTATGGTTTGTTTTAAACATCACTATGCATTAAAAGTGACAACAGTTAAAGGGGTCATGAACTGGCTTTTTAAACATTTTTATACTGTTGTCATGTGGTTCTCATTCAAAAACATAACGAATAGGTAATAGGCTATTTTCCACCCTGGTTGAGAGCCTCTCTCATGGAACACTCAGTTTTCACTGAGGACTTGGAAGTAAACGCGCACTGCTATGATTGGATAAGCTTTGTATATTATAATGAGTACACGTGAAGAATTGTTTTGAAAGTGTGTGGGAAAACGGCAACCGGAATGATTCGCCCACAGAGCTAGCAAAATGTCTTTATCAAACAAACACAATGATTTCTCTCATCCACCCGCAATTAATTAGAATGTTATTTTTTTTATTACTTGGTCCACCCGATCGGTGGATATAAGCGCGAACCGTGCATTACTAACACACACACGCGCACAAGGAGTTAGACAAATCAGCATGATCAAAACTTTCATGATTGTATTTTTCCTTCAAATTTCAAGTCAAGAGAGTGAATAACACATATCAAGAAAGGAATGTTATTTCACTATTTAAGATGATGATACGATGATACGTTTTTTGGTAGTCCACCTGGAAAACGCATAGGGCTTTGCAAGCCCTGGCCCAGACATGTCCGAGTCTGATCACGAATCGCAGCAAAATGAACCAACAACACCTAAAATAAAGGATTCTTCAGCCTGTGACAGCGTTTTTAGTTATGTTCAGACACATCCACATAATCAATAGATAACAAACCATCTGTAACAATGCAATACTGTCACATATAAAAAACATTTTTTACTCACATAAGTGTATTGCTTCATTCATTCATGTAATCTCATCCTGTCTGCAAATCCAGTCTCATTTACAAACAAATCCGTGGTGAAATGAGCTGATTATTCATTTAAAAATAAAGTTCATCCATGCATTTATGATATTGGAATACGAATAAAGCTTATGCAGCATATGTTTATTGCTTGGAAGATCGATCCGGTTTAGCTCCACGTAGGCCTGTTATTTATCTATAACATGCCATGTACAAAACAGTGGGCGGAGCTACAGAATCAGGCGTTCTTCTTCGATTAAGGCGGTGTTTCACCACACTCTGACGTCACAGGTTGGCACAATCCTAGATCTCTCGTTTGCTGAGCCAGCTGTCAATAAAAGCTTTTCTTTGACTAACAAGGACGTTTTCAGCTCTGAAACTTACAGGATATTCTTATATTACCATGACACGGGTAAGTTGCTTCATGACCCCTTTAAATCAGGCTTGATTCGTTTAAAATCAACCTATTTAGGTAGTCACAATTGTCAGAGCAACAAAGAAAATGTTATGGTCATATTGAAAAATCACTCTCAGGACAATGATTTGGATCCAGCATATATTAAATTAAAATCAAGATAAAATTAATTAAAACAAATACAATAAGAAATTCCTAATTTTAATCAAATTCATTAATACAATTATTTAATGTATCTCATAAAATAAACCAAATAACAAAAACTAGAAAAAAAAGAATTACGTGTTTTCTGTAGTCAATAAAAATACTTAAAGAAACTAATTCTGTGATCTTACCCTCTTTGGCCATCTGACAATGGGTTTTCCAGTGTAAGAGAGTTTAGGGATGTCATTGGCATGTTCTTTTAATAATGCCTGAAAGGGAGAAAAAAAAAAACATTTGTCATCATATTTTGTCATCAATATGATTTCTTATGTGGTGTTCACACTGCCATCGACACGCAGCGTCAAAGTGACATGATTCCATTTATTTTCAATGGAAAGCTGGTGATATTGGGCAACACAACATGATGTCCAGCAACACAACAAGGCTGATATGTTTAACTTTATGCAAATTAATTGCGATTTTTCAACAACAATAGGAATGAATCCATCACTACATCCTGTAGTGGTGTCAACGGCAAGATGGAAACGTTTTTTATTTATTAATTTTTTTTTAACTTAAATTGGTTATTATATTATTATATTTTGAAGTTTAATTTAATAAGTTTTCTTATTTTTAACTTTATTTAAATCCCCTTATTATAAGAAAAAAGCATGTTAACATTTTACTAAAATTTTGAATTATATTCCTTTGCTGTTTAACTGTACCCGAGTCCTAGATTCCTCTGGTCCATGGAGCCGCATTCCATGTGTTAGCAAACAAAGGGAGAGGCGGTGCTTCAGTCTCCTGTTCCAGAGGAAAATGTACCATCATGATCAGATTCGCAGGGGGGATCTTATTTTATTCAGTTTATCTTTTTGTTTTGTTTGGGGCAAGTGGATTCTTATATTGTGCTTTAAGTCGTTGAATGTATTAGGTTAGTTATGAAAAAGGTATATATTTTTGTTGCAAGTATTATTGTTGTTTGGGATTTATTTGGTAAATTATTATTTGATATTTACCTTTATAATTTTTAGATAGAGACTAAATTAATATATCTAGCATTGGTGAAAATATTAGAGTTAGTCAGTGCTGTTCAGACATAACATCATGACCAGCTGACCTTAGTTAGGGTTGTTTTGTTTTGTTGTTACTTTGTTAACAGGGGAGATTTATTTATTTATCTTTTCGGCCCGTTTAATTTTTGTTAGTTTCAGTTCACTTCCAACTTTTCGTATGGACCTTGGAAATTACTTTCATTACATGAAAGTTTTCTACCACATGGAATAACATCCATGATGACTCTCATTCATAAACTTTACTAAGTAACCAGTAGTGGGAATGCCCACTAGCGACTTAACTGCCAGTCACTGGCAACATGCAATGACAAAGTGGCACATTGACAACATACCACCACATGACAAAACACCAGAAAGTGCATCAGAATAACCATTTCCAAAAGCATAATACACAATAAGCATGAGTTCTGACCCGTATGTCGTGTAGCAGGGCAGCAGCATTGTGTATTCCTGAAGGCACACACTTCTTATTTGAGGGCAGTGCCTCCAACTTCCCTATCAGGTTCCACAACCCCTCCAGCTCAAAGGGAGTCAAGTGAAGTTTCACCCCTGGCCCACTAGGTGGTGAGGAGCACTGTTATCATCTCTTTCCTCTTTAGTGTGGCCATTTAGTACCTCACAGCCCGAACTTTCCTGCTTCAAGCCTGTGTATTAGTATCAGAGAGAAAGGGTTTAACTTATCTGTCCTTATTTTAAGCAAATTTATGTGGATGTGAATGTGTTGTCAATGTACTGACCGATGCCAAGAGAGTATTTTTGAAACTCAGGGATGAGGTATGACGTGTTGGTCATGCTGTACAGATAACGCTCCAACACGTACCAGCCCATCTCATAATAGAACGGATACCGGAACTTCGTGAGGCACCTGAGGACAACCAGAGACTATTACAATTTTCAGTTACATTATTTTCAGATACAAACATATTTTCCTACCAAATTTCCAATAATTATGAGAAAAACATCACATTCTCATTACCGTAAAGGAGTAAGGAAAATCATCCTGTCCAGACACAAAGGTTTTGTTTTTATTAAAATCAGAAGAAAAAAAATCAGTACAAGTAATACTGCCATGAGTGTTTGTAGCATTAAAATGTATATATTTATTGGATTGAAGTAACAAATGATACATTTCTCTTTATTATGATGAGAATTGAGGTATGATTATTGTTATCAAGATAATGTGCATCAAGACAAAGCAAAATGGTGCAAAAAGTTAGCAAAAATTCTGTTTTTTAGTAACGCAATTTTTTTTTTCTTATTAACCTTTCTAAAAAAATGACAACCACTGCAGTGAAATGTTTGGCTCACCCTTGTCCTGTCCTCAATGCTGGAGATGTTCAGTTGCATGGGGATGTTAAAACTATGAAGAAAATTCCCACCAAATACAAGCGCGTCCTCTGGTGTGTACACCGCATGAATCCAACCTAAAACAAAACATGTAATTAAGAAAACTTAAAAGTACACTATGTAGGATTTTTGCAGTCAAATATCCAAAAACACCAGGCCAGAGTTATATATTTTGTTCAGTTGAGTACAATATCCCAAATATTTCCAACTATTTGTAAATTGTGAGACAAAGCGCTATTTTTACCAATGACCGGGATGTGTGAGCATAGCGTGTGAGGGAGTCGTCTGTCAATTGCGTCATATCTGCGTTACCCTCGTTTCCGGTTTTATTTAGCAGAAAAGCTTTACTCTCACTGGAGTGTGAACAAGTGTCACAGCAGCCGCCAAGCGAACGCACAGAGTAACATCATAACAATTTTAAACGTACTTAAATGTATCTAATATTATAAACAGAGCTGCGTTACCTCATACTCATAACTGGAAAAGCGGAGATTGCGCCGGTGACTGTGTCCCGTCATAATAAAAGTCACGTTGCTCACGAGCTGAGTGTTTTGCGTAACAATCTCTCCAGCGGCCTTGCTCAGCTCCACAAAACTTGCCCCTGCTCTGCTTCATACTACAGTAACGTTAATAATCGCATCCATGAACAGGATTTCTGCCCGCGTCCTATCCCGATTCTTTTCCACCGGCTGTGAGGTGAAGACCTCATGTCCCAAGATTCTGAGCTCAAACTTGGCATCATCAAACCACGCCCTTGTTTTGAATAGGCGCCCTCCAGCGGACGGAAAAGTTGCATAGTGTACCTTTAAACGATACAACTTTTCTAATTTCAAAAATATATATATTTTAGGGGTGTAACGATACACCTATGCCACAGTTCGGTTCATGTCACGGTTTTGAGCCACGGTTAGGTTTGGTACAGTTCGTTGTGGAGGCAGGGTTCATAGCAGGGCACCAGCAATAAGAACACTAGATTAACTTTTAACTTCATAATAACAACATTTAATTTAACTTTTTATAACTTAATAGGCTAATTTAACTTATTAGCTTTATATTAATTAACTTTATACATTGGCTTCACATTTTCTTTAGAGCAGTTAGCATACCCAATTAAACTAAAGTTAAATAAATGCCTCCACTGTAGACTATAAAAAAATCTAATTTTACCATTTATTATAATGTTTACAAAAATAAGTTATTTATTTCATAAAAATTGATGACAAGTAATTTCCCACTTTAGCCGTATTAACAAACACTTAAAGTGTACGAATATGACTAATATTGATAAATAATCAGGCCTAGAAATTAATTATCAGTTTTTTGTTAATACAATAACATACACCACACTAATTAAAAAATAAACAAATAACAAATTGAAAATAAAGTGGCATTTTGGCGTTATGAAAACAACCATGGTAAATACACAATACATCGTGAACTGTTAATGAAACATGAAAACTGCTCCTAATGAGCAGAATGAACACCTGCATGCAAATCATTCCCAACTAACACATGTCGAACCAGTTACGTGACTTATTGGTACTTTACTTTTATTTCATGACTTACGAATTGACATCATAACGGTGCATGCTCATTCTCTTGCGCTTTATGAAGAGATACATGGCGGCGCGCCTCATGCGCACGTGAAACTAAAGAGTGTGTGCTACGAGCACAGTATAACAGCTGACAGGAAACGAAAGCGGTTTTCAAGTCAAGAGGACTTTTAAGTCACTAAGACCAAATCACTAAACAATCCTAATGGATGTTGCCGCAATCCGCCTAAAGACATACAACATTGAGGCAATAGTTATAATTAATGCATCTTTAATGAAGAAAAAATACAATACAATAATGTCAGATTACCTGTGGTAGTTGTTTTTAAAAGTTGACATTTACAAATGATTGAATAGAGTAAAAAAATATACGCATATTAGGTGCATTGTCCGAGGGGATCAGCCCAAACCCAGAGTTCTGCCCCGTATTGCAGACCGAGAGTGAGGAACGAGCTGGCGGAGGGAGGCAGAAAACTGTGGAGGTAACTAGGCGAGTTGGCTCTCGTATGTGTATATACCTCCTCTCGCGCTGATTAAATAGACAGCTTGAACGTGCTCTTCATGAACTTTGTTTATAAAACATTTTTCGCTTGACTTCTGCAAATCTCTCGATATGAAATGTTAGCAAAGTCTGACAATAGCTGAACAAATACTAGTTTAATTAGTGACACTTAGCCTACTTTTTAAAATCTTTCTTTGAATATGGCAACATTCTTATTTTAAACATTTTATTTGAATATAGCAACATGAAACCTTGTTCAACAAAATATTTCTATAATTAAATTATTGACAGAGATCCGTCCCCTATCAGCCAATCACTATGGTCATAGTTAGGAAGCGTGATGACATCATCCATAGCAACGAGGTCAACCCTGCCCTTAAGCTTGGAACATACTCTGCAAGTTCGTTCTGGCCAGGACAATACACACTTCACGAGAACAGCAAGTGCCGAACATCTCCTTTTCTCCGTTAAACCCCGCCCACTTTAAATCTCTGACCAATCACACAATAGTTCTCGGACACCCACAAGAAAAAAGTTCTGCTAAGACGATGTGTCAAGAACGAGCTGCGAGATGTTTAAAATGCGTCATTTTGTTCTCGTAGCCCTGGGAACAAGAACTTTTGGTTCTTGCAGTGTATGTTGCGGCCTTTACTCTTAGCTTAAGACTTCTCTCTGTTCCTTAGTAAAAGTTGCTCTCAGCAGCTTTGTGAATAGGTTTTAAGAGAAAATAGCACGAGAGGATAACATGAGCTGGAAGTTCCTTCTGATATGTTGCAAGCTTGTTGAACATTACTGACATATCATATGGTATACTCAGAGTCAGATATGCAGATTATTTGACGAAATGTTTTGACATCACTACAGGTAAATAATCTGATTTATTAATAAAGTCAGGTTATTGACTAACTATCACGCTTCCTAACTATGACCATAGTAATTGGCTGATAGGGGACGGATCTCTGTCAATAATTTAATTATAGAAATATTTTGTGCATGTAAACGGGGAAAGCTGTTTATTTCAATAAACTGATATTTGTGAGTTATCAGCTTGTTGGTGTGCATGTAAACATGCTCACTGTTATTATGTGTATATTTTAAGTAATTTTAAAGGCTATTGTTCACTTAGGTCTATTTGTATTACCATATAAATGATCATATTACTTGTTTACCAAAATAATCATTAGTGACAGCCCTAACTTAAACCAATCATTCAAAACTCAAACCATGAAAACACACGATAATCTCAGATATTCCAAGTAAACATGCACACAAAACAATCTAGTTTCCTCTTCATATAAATGGATGTGTGTACCCGCATATGCTTACCCGATGGAATAATGAACGTGTAGCCTTGCTTGAGCTCAATCCTCTGGCAATCAGTGGCCTTGTCACCAAGGAAGATGTCGCCTTGTTTTCCTGACAACACCCAGTTCTCATAAAGCTCCAGGTTTTGTGCCGTGGGTGGGATTAACCAAAACACCTGTAGCAGACACAGGCAATCAGGCTCATCTAGTCCAAAAACATTTTGGGCATTTTGACAGCAAACTGATTATCAGATATAAAGCATAACACTTCCTTTGGCATCATCAATGTGCTCAAGTGTCTATGCTAAACTCGTATCACAACGATTTCAGCATGCACACTACTGTTAGAGTCAGTAACTCAACCCTCTACAATGCGAGTAAAACCCTCACATGTCATGTCACAGTCATGTGTGCAGATACTTTTCGTACACGAGAAGCTTGTTCATCCCAGACATGCAATAAATTGCCGTGATAACGGACAACAATACCTTAACGTGCTGGCTTATGTGGACTAACTTTTATTTGAGGAAATCCGTTTATAATACAGGCTATTAGGTTTGACTTATTTGTCCTGTGCTGTCTATTGACTATTGATTTGAATCAATATGTCTATAATGGCTAACGCTATTTCAGTGAATGCTCAAGTTTAATACAATGATCATAATGCAAGACAAACATTCGCATGGGATCTATTTTTAGCCGCATTCTGGATGGCATTTGACTATTTATAATTCTTTCAAATGGATCACACTGTCTTACTAAACAGACTTTCACTTTCAACACTACTCACTAACGAGAGGTATCTGCGTGACGAGAGGTTAAGCTTGGTTTATACTCGCCACATCCTCACTAGTGTGAAGGTGCACGCGGCAAAAATTTAATTATTGTAGTCTTGCACATTGAGAGCACGAGTCCCCTTTTCGCTTGGCGGTGTGCGCGGCGAATGTAACTTTCCGCACGGTTCCGCATCCGAAGATGCATTGCCATAAAGTGATATTGGGGTGGTTTTACAAATACGAGTACTTGAACACAGTATCGGACCGACAAACGAGTACTAGTATCGGTGCATCCCTATTTCTATTCGTCAAAGAATCCTGAAAAAATGCATTAAAATTTTCACATATGAAGCAGCAACTGTTTTCAATGATAACAGGAAATGTTTCTTGAGCAACAAATAAGCATATTCACATTATTTGACACTGAAGACTGGAGTAACAATGCTGAAAATTCAGCTTTGCCATTACAGGAATATATTGCATTAAAATAGAATATTTTAGAATAAATAATAGACAGCTATTTTAGTGTATTTTCGATCGAATACATGCAACCTTTTTTTTCCCAAAAATATTTTACAAATCTTACCAACCCCAAACTTTTAAACAGTAGTGTATATGCACATAGTTTTCTGACCTTGCAGCCCCGCAGTATGTGGTACCACACAGATGTGCCTCCAAAGTCTATGTGGAAATCTGTGTAACAGCCCTGCACACTCATTAGGCAGTACCTGCACACAGAACAAGCTCATTTAAAATGGGGGAAGAGGACGGTTTTGTTAAAATATAACAATGAACAAAGAGAGCTGTGTGAGAAACGGGACATGAAGATAATAAGGATATAAAATGGAACAAAATCAGAGGATTTATTTCCTGGTGATAATGGAATTACCTTTGTGTCTTTTTTTATGCAATCAAACAAAATTATTTTGAGAGCAAAAATAGCTATATTGCAATTAAAACAAAACTGAAGATTGCAAATAAAGAGTTAGTTCATCCAGTCACCATTTACTCACCCTCATGACGTTGCAAACCTGTAAGACTTTCATTCATCTTCTGTACACAAATGAAGATTTTTTGATGAAATCTGCTTCAAAGCTTTTTGTCCCTCCATTGACAGCTATGCACCTACCACTTAGACGCTTCATAAAGTTCATAAAGAGATCATAAAACTAATCCATATGAATTGAGCAGTTTATAGGTAATAAGAAGCTCAACCGAACCCGCTTGACAGGAGAGAACAAGCTTCTAGCAGGAGATCAAATGTGCGGTGTAACACAGGAATAAACCTCATTGGTTGAGCTTCTGATTACCACAACTGATGTTTGAGTCGATGAAAGTATATATGTGAATAAACACCTGAATTCAATTTATTTATATAAAACGATTGCGTCTCTTCAGACATTTTTTAGACTAAACCAATCGATTCATATGGATATTTTTTACAATCTCTTTGTGAACTTTTTGAAGCATCAGTTTCAGTTGGTGAGCCGTAAATGGAAGGACAGAAAACTCTTAGATTTCATCAAAAAGATCTTAATATAAACGAAAGTCTTCGGGTTTGGAACGACATTAGGGTGAGGAATTACATTTTTTTGGTGAACTATCCCTTTAAAAAGTAATCGATAACAAAACTCTTTGTGGCTCAGTTTATCATCATCACACACAAATGTGCTGTCTGTTCTGCGAGTCTAAAGGCTTTGTTTTATGTTTTGAATTGAAGTGAATCTGCATTCCAGTGGGTGGTATCTAACCACCAGAATGATATGCCTGTTTCTATTGCACTCTGAGTGTGACATGGAGCAGGGTTGTGGCATGGAGAACAATTCATTGTCTAATGCCATAAACCATGTAAGAACACTCTAAAGTGCATGTAGCTAGATAACCAGTTTCATTTAAAAGATCTCTAGCTGCCCAGGTGGTTGTTGCTGTTGTTCATATTTACTGCCGGCTATTACTATGACAGTCTTATTTAAACTTGACCCGTTTATCATTAGAAGAATTTAGAACTTATCTTTAGATTTGATATTGACCTCTGTTTATGATAAAAACGGATACAATGACAGTAATTTTATTCTCTACAGGTCAAACATGGAAAACCAAACAAAACCAGTGGTTATTGATACTTTGAAGAAAATAATGAAACATACATTTTCAATTGTGTCTGCTCCATTTTATTTGTGATCGCACTAAACAACACCCATTAGGGCATGTAGTCCAAAAGTCCACACATTTGGGGAAAAAATACTGATGTATTCCCATGTTTCCTTAATATTTCTTTAGAAAATTTTAATTTCAATTAAATTTTCACTAAATTTCACTAACTTTTTTCTCTTGAAGCCAACACAGAGGTGACTTAAACTGTAATTCATTCTAGAGACAGGCTCCAAAAGGGAGCAGAATCTCATTGAGCCCCGTGTTAAAATACCAAATTTTACAGCAGAAAGAAATTGAGGTTTTGGTCTTTACAGCTAATTTTGCCCTTCATGACAACTGTGAGGGGGTAATTTTTTTATTATAAATTATATTAATGAATTATTATAATATATAACGACTGCATAAATAAGGGCATGGCCACTTTGAGTGACAGGTGAATTTCCACAGCTGTCACTACTAGCTGTTTGTCTGCTAGTCATCACGCCACCTCAGCTCTAGCCACATCCCGCCTCATCGCCCATTTTCTGTTATCCAGTAGTGATGCGCTGCCAAAATGGCAACGGCTTACTTTAGACTTCAAGAATGCTCTTCAGAAACATTCAGGTGACATCCATATTTTTTTTACAGTCTATGGGTTGTGGAGTCAAATATAATAAAACTTTGGATTAGAGTGTGTCATAGGTCTGGGCGATATATCAAATATTAGCGATAATATCGCAATAATTTGGACAACGATGTAAAATTTGAAAATATCGTGGATTTCGAATATTTCAAATTCAACATGCATACTTTGCTAAAAACATTACCATATAACCCAGAGGTCTGCTTCCACCGTTCACTTAACATTGGAAGCAGAATATTTAAATATATATGCGCAGCGCATGACAAAGAAAGCAACAGAAACATGCGCGCATGAGAGAAATAATAGCGCGGGACGTGCTCGTGCTGCCGGACTCTGACCTGAAGCACGCGCGCACACACCTTTCAGACACGATCGGGATTCAGTACTTTCATGGATTATTGAGTTTTAATGGTCAAACAAATGTAAAATGCACGTCCTGGCGAGTATTCAGGTAAACACAGTAGTGTATGTCTTTAGCGAACGTACAGAGTTGAGTCGTGTGTTACAATGAATTTGGTCCGTGGAGCTCTTAAAGGGCCGGACCTCATATTCTGTGTGATTTAATGTTAATCAAACAACAATGAAAAATAGAAAACCACCCCATGCTTGGCTAAACAACTTTAATATATTTATTAAGAATCAGTGTAACCTACAGTTCATTTATAAAGTGAAGACTGAGCAGTTGTTTTAATATATATTTGATTTTTTATTTATTTCTTGACTTGCTACTGTTAAATAGACCCACTGTAGCTGAAAATAAAGCACTGTTTTAGTCATATTCTTTGTAATTTGCCTGTTTTGCTTATTTAAAATAAAAATCTTTATTGTGATTATAAAAGTACATTTAAAAAATATATTAAATTACTTGTATCATGATTTAAGATTTTGGTCATCCCAACCTGTTCAGAAAACAAACATTTTGTATTTAATTTGGTTCTATCTAAATAGTTTTTGTTGTTTTTAATGGGGAAAATATATATATTTTAATTTGATTTAAAAGCAATTGCAAACAGAGATATCGTAAAAATTTTGACAACATCGAGATATATATATTTTTAGATATCGCCCAGCCCTAGTGTGTCATCAGCCAGTGTCATATTTAATTCTCCCTTGAACAAGAAAGACTGATCCGAAATGACTTGGCTTATTTAGCTATGTTAATTTACATAAAAGGTCCATAAAATTGTTACTGTAAATTATAAAAGTGTATAATTCATTAGAGCATTACAATGTGTATTAAACTCCTGTGTTTTTATCTAATGCACTCTGCAATGCCAGATGGCTACCATAATCCCGCTCTCACTCTGTTAGAGTCAGACTCATGGCAGGACCGGGTAGTTGGTGAAGACGAATTATTGTGCTAAATGAGAAAGACTATTAGAAACAGGTCTGTCACTCTAGTGCTTAGACAACACTCACTGGAATGCAGCTTTACTTGAATTCAAAACTTTTCAACTCGCAAGCAAAGTTTTTAGACTCGCAAACAATGACAGTAGAACGGAGCAAATTTGTGCATGTGTAAAAAACTGCACAAAGATAAACTTGCACTATAAAGGATTTTTTACAAGTTGTGAAATGAGATCAAGAATGAATAAAAACAGACTTTATTAAAAGATCTAAGAAATGCTCACTTCTGCACTTTGGGGTATTGCATTTCCATGATAGAGTTTGTGGAATCTCTTTGCCTTTCTTTTAAGTGTCGTGGCCACATGTTGTCCACCCAGTCAATCATGTCCACCTGTGACAACATGGACTAAATGTTTGCTTTCAGACTGGTATAAGTATTAGTGGCACATCAAAGTGTTGAGGTACCTACCGTGGCAGGTCTTTTGACGAGGCTCTCTAGTTTAGTGTGGCTAAATTCAAGGCTGATAACATTATAAAGCTTCTCTCTCTGAGAGGGAGGAGTCTCATAGTAGCGCCTCCACTGGGCCATTGACATCTCTGTGCCCTTCTGAGTTGACACATCCATCACGTCAATCATCCGCCGACTTCCTATTAACAAAGACGAGCAGGGAGGAGCGGATGAAGCATCCCAAAGCAGCACCAAATTCAGCATTTCCACCACAAAAACACTTACCTACAAACAGCTTCACATCATTCACACTAAAGTCTGGATCCGGCATTCTGAAATGGAAACATAGCAAATGTAGATTAGATTCAAATGTAAAAATGTATACACATCCTGAAAAATGAGCAGGAAGTAGACAAAACAGCAACAGATAAATCAAAGCAATCTGTAAAACTCAAAAGGATGTAAAGCACATTACAAGAAAAGACTAAAAAGTACAATCTCTTACTTGATGCCAAGTCCATCCGGTCTCTCAAAGATGATGGGGTCCCGGAGCCCAAATCTCTGGACGTACTCATATGTGAGGTCTGAAAAAGATGCAAAGTTAAAATACACACTCCATAAAGATGCGTATCTTTGATGAGTTTCATAAGAACTGCAACTCTTTATCACCTTTGCCCTCCATGCGTTTGACTCGGTCAGAGCTGAAGCGGCTGCTGTGCAGCTTCTCCTCCAGATCAAAAGTCCTCTTTCCATCGATCTCGTCGTCGGAAATGCCATCGTCTTGGTAACGCCGCCGCGTGCCAGACCGCTGTAAGACAAAGAAAAATCCAACAATGAAAAACCATTGCCAGGACAACACTACTTCTCTGCATACATTAATCACTTCCTTCTAATAATTTATTGTATAACCACCACAGCTTCAAATTTGAGCACACACCAACATGAGGCTGAGAGATGCACTTGCCCTCAATCTCACACATTACATACACTAAATAACTCATCACGAGCACTAGCCCACACATACAAACTATTAATAAAACATCATAAACCATGCTGATGCACAAGGATTCACTGTTGACAGTCTTGGAGCAGAACTGCTGGTGTGTTTCCAGCAGAAAACTACAAATGGCCACGTTCTCTTTTCTGCTTAATATAGCATGTTTACATGCTTCGAGAACAGGCGAGTAGCAGTATAGTTCAGGAAGTTTCGTTGACAAGCTATGTTCAAAAACATTCTAAGGTAGCAATGTATCATTCACAGAGAAGGAATTTGCATTTAGGATTGTATTTAAAACAAGAAGTGATGCTTTTAAAAATGCCACTGCAGCACAAGTGAATGTAAATGATTTCTACAACATACATCGTTCAAGTGTTTTTTTTATGCTCAAGACTGCATTTATTTGATAAAACAAATATAGAAAACACAGTAAAATGGTGAATCAGTGTCACATGATCCTTCAGAAAAAAAATTCTAACTTGGTGCTTAAATAATATTTTTCTTATTATCATTCTATAAGAAAAAGTAGTATCTAAAATAATGCTAGTTTGCAGTTTTAATGATGCTGAGATGCACCACTGCTCACCAAGAGCAGGTGAGTAGCACATACAGGCACACAATGAACAAAACAATAAGACCCTCCTCTGCTCGCCCTTGCCTCTGCCCTCAACGTCTCTATGGTGATGTGGAACCAATCACATGCTTTCTAAAGCTCTCTCATCACACCCTCTCAAAGACAACAAGAAAAAAAAGACGGGGTTGAACAAAAAAATCAATGAAATGAATTGGGTATGACTCTGCAGTATCTTAGGAAATGTTCTCCAAATCATTCACATATCCTGATTGAACCCTGTACAACTCTATGAACAAAAGCCCTTTATGTCAGCACACAAAAGTCCAAACACACCAGCCAATAATGTCTCATAACACTGCATCAAGTTAAAAACATGTCTCAGGAGGACCTGTTCTGTTCCAATTCAGAAATTATGTCCAGTCTAGTTGCTTTTGAAAACTGCTGTCACAAATAAAGTTCCCATGATCCTATCAGACTGCAGGGTACTGCCCAAAATGCAACTGAAAACAATCACAATGTTAAGAACAGACATTTCTAAAGATGCAAACAATGCGGTCATTGCTGAATACTTAGGCACTTGTGCCCATCCCTAGTCAATGATGCTGCAGTTTTTCGAGGTTCTGGGCCTGTGCGCAAACCCTGCCAATCTGTCGCTCTCTGACGCTGTATCATTGCATCTTTCAATCTCTTCCATTCACAACAAAGATCTACAAACTGGCAGATCTCTCAGCAGCAAATATGCATAGGGTGAAACAGTACAACCTGTACTAACGTGTCACACTGGAGGGAGATCAAAACAAGAAATAGAACCTTCTATAGATGAAATCAATCAAGATGAAGCTGTGTATGCAAATGATGCCAGGATTAAAACCTTTTCTGTGCCGTTCCACATGCAGCTTTCGATTGCCCTCTCTCCAAGCAAGGCCCTAGACCGCAGTGCGCTAGTAGGAAGCCCTTGTGGAGGGCAATGAGACACTACACACCTCGCACCTTCAGTGTCACATCTTCATCCCTCTGCTGGCTTTTCCTCTTCCTGCCTCTACGTCTCATCAACAACATCCCCCCGTCAACAAGCGTAAGGATCTCCTGTCCGTTCTCCATCCCTGCATTTCTTCCCGTCTTTCAAAATGAGAAAACCTGCTGTCTGCTCTCCTCTGTCATCCTTTTGCCTCTGCAGTGCCCCCTCCCACTCCTCCCCCCATTTCCGCATGTCTGATCACGTGGTCTGCTAAACCAATCTAATCGTTCGTCCTCCACTTCCCCAGTCTCTACAAAAACAGTCTTCACACAACAATCTCTCAAATCCTGCTCACTCTCCATCACTGTCCTGCTCTTCAAAAAACTACCAGGGGAAATGTTACAACCAAACCAACAATAATTTCAGACCATTTAATGCATCTATACATCCTGGCTGAGAGATCTTTTAAATTATGTGCTACAAATTAAACCCAGCCTTAAACAATAGAACCAACGTGTGGAAACGTTTTACATCTTTACAACTGAGGTACTGTTGGGGTTAATCCAAAAATAAATGAATATTAATTAGCACATGGAGTGAAAGCGACATTTCAGTTTGGATCAAGAGAATCCGACCACTTTAACTCAAAGCTAGATCTGTATTATAAATAAAATAAATAAATAAATACAATATATATATATATAAGAACAGAATATTAATAAATGATTTGTTTAATTTCGTGGTGCAGATGTATTGCACAATTTTGATGATGCACTGCAAGCTGTGGACCGGTTGGGATTTATAACTAGCAGGTTTTATTGCAAGTAAACTCCATTAAGACTTTAATGCATAAGAAAATAGTCTTAAAAATAAATACATTTAACTTCTTGATGAGGCAAAGGAAAGACAGATATTTGCAAGATCTTTAATGAAATAGCTGTGCCAACTAGTAAATCTCTAAGTGTTTTTCCTCACCATTATGTAGTGCAAGTACACTTTGTGAGCTCACTCAGATTATTCTTTTACAGATTATGTGACAATGTAAATGGTTTCAGATCACGAAACTGTAAGGGTCAGTGGTTGCTGGCATTTGCTGGTCACGTGGTCCTTCTGTCAAAAGCCAGCCAAGAGAATTCAACATCTACTGTATTTATCCTTCCATGAGAGTGCCAAACTTGTCAAAGCTTTCAAGAAATCTTTAAATGACGTTACGACATCTGCTATATACAAAATGTTTAACATCTGGACGGATTAAACCGATACGGAGTACATAAATTGAAAATAAAAGTCGCATCGTGCAGATTCTTTATCCCACTCAAATGATAGCACTAGCGAAAATAGCTGCAAACATTTCAACTGCAAGGGAATTAATCAGCGAAACGCTCTCAATTCACAAACTCCATAGTAGACTAACGTTACCATCCTAAGCAAATCATTTTATTTTCCAAGTGTCTAATGTACTGTACTTACCAGTCGCTTGCTGTAACGCGGTTTGTGATCGTCCATTGTCAGAATTAAGACTCACGCGCCGCCCGCCAGTGCACGGGCGAGTCGCGAGCCAGCGAACGTGATTCTATCAGTGTATCCCGTTAGAAATTACCGCCACAAACGTGCTCGATGGACACTTTATTACAGTGTCCGTTTAATCGAAATAACGATAAGTTAACGTTACATGAATACTGCCTTGATGAAAGAAACGCTGTTTTCAAATAGTTAAAAACTAGTCAGCAGCTTTATTCACATAAAAGCGGACATTAAAGCTACAAAATAATTGTATTATCTTCTCACACCAACGAGAATAAAACAGCAGGTCATAATAAAAAGCTAGGTTATCAAGCTACGCGCTGCTGAGGGGAGAGTGAACGAGCATCAGCACCAGCTAACCAACCGCTAATCAGCCTGCAAACACTACGCGGTGGTAACAAAAAAATATTAAACACAAAACGATATGGGGTATTGCTTATACATACGGCTTATATGTACAACGTCTAATATTGCAGTCACCCATGAAGAGTGGGGCGAGAAATGAGGAGCGTATATTTATCGAGTAACATACGATAATCCCTGTTCAAGTTTCAAATAAAACCACATTTCCACAACACCTAAACTCGGGCTCACAGTGGGGAAAATCCAGCGGGTAAAATAATCCACGTGCATTGTTTACTATTAAAATGTGCACTCCGACTAGACTAGTCTAGTAACTTTTCTATTCTGAGTGAAAGTAAGCATTATTCAGAAAGCTCCACTGTGTGAATTCACGACAAAGTTAATGTAGTAGATCATTCGCCGCCATTTTCACACCGTCACAAAAACACCACGAAGTAAGCCCCGCCCGTTATAGATTTAGAATCCAATCACAGACACATGCGACGCCATCGATTTTACTCCTATTGGTTAATGCCGTTGTCACTTCACGGGAAGGCGGTACTACGAGACAAATAATAGCGCAAGTAACCAGACGACCATGCTCTCATTGGCTGGAGTTGCACGCCCATCAAATCATCTAGACAAAGATTGGTTTACATGTGCGGAAAGCCTCGAGTTGCCAACCAATCAAATATAAAATATCAACACACTCATTCAGTTTTACCAAAATGTCTGCAACCAAATTGTTTTTATTTTTATTTCTTATGCGCAATATGATTACTAAAATATAGATTTTAAGTACCTTAGATCTTACGTGGCTTGACGTCCCATCGCCGGTGGATGTCCAGTCCATGACTGCATATAAAGCTCTGGCTTGAGGCGTCTGGTGAAATAAATCTACATTTTCTTTCGAATTAGCCGAGTGTAACTTCACATAAGGTCATCGTGAAGTCCTTGACATTTCTTTGAGTCCAATAAACTGTCTTGAAATACTTGAATAATTGTACACATTGAATTATCCGTAATCGACCCAAAGTAACTCCGCATGGTAAAACTTTTCGTTAAACCCAATCGGTCAGGAAGTAGTTGCTGATTGGTCAGCCACTATCTAACGCGCAGCGACTCATTGGGCTAAACTTCTGTCGATAACCACAACGTCACAACCAAACTGTAGAAAAGTTTCTCGCATAAATATATATACTGTTATATTTATTTTTTTTTTATTTTTTTTTAATTATTTGTTGTTTTTAAGCATTGATGAAAGAACGAATAACACAGATTTTAGACACATCGTTATTTTAATCAAGACTACTCAGGCTAGACAATAATTTAAATCAGACTACTGAAAAATTATACTCAGGTGCCTCCAAAATATACAAAACTACTATCATCACGTACATAAGAGAAAAATGAAGAAATAAACTAAGTGCTATTCATCTGCACTAAATAAGTATCGTCAGTAACAACGGAACCACCTTAACTCTCATTCAAATTATTTTGACTAATACTAAATTAAAAGATAAAACATGATTTAACTGTTTAATTTATTTCCCAGTAAGGACTAATTGAGCACAAAATATTTGACATTGGATGTGTAAAATGTTTCACCTGTCAGTTACAAAAATTAGGCATCAAAAACAAAACGTAGCCTCTTATTTATCTTGTATCATCATTTATAGGCTTTATCGTAAATTTCCATAAAACAATTAAATAAATTAAAGGGATTTGTCATAATTTACTCCCTATCAAGTTATTTTATTTAGTTATTTTAAATATTACATATTTTGAAGAATGTACTTTAACAATTGACAGCACCCACTGACTTTCATAGCAGGAAAAAAATACCATGGAAGTCAATGACTACAGTCAACTGTCTGGTTATTAACATTCTTCAAAATATCTTCTTTTGTGTTCAACAGAAGAAAGAAACTTATAGAGGTTTGGAACAACTTGAGGGTGATTAAATGACAAAACTTTCATTTTTAGGTGAACTATCCCTTTAAAGCTATTTTTCATATGACAGCCCTAAAATTGACAGATAGCTTGCACATCACATTATACTATGACGCCTCTAACAATGCAAGGCCAACTGATAAGACAGGAAGAATGTAAAAGACAAAATGAGATAAACAAGCACTGGAAAACATGTTGTGCCAATAGGGATGCTTATGGTTCACCGGCACTAAGATGCTTCTCTTGATTCTTGATAGAGACTCTGGACTTGGTAGACTAGACAACCTCATCACCTGGAAAAGACAGGATGTTATTCACAAATAGTCAACATAGAGTATTATAAATTTAGATTTATGAATGCTTACCTTTAAGTTTATGTCAGCCAGCTGTACACCAGAGAACCACCGATGACCGCAAGAATTGTGCAACACAGCATGATCATCATCTTCTTCTACAGAGGTGGAAGTGAGCGGACAGTGACAGCATAATAATAATAATATAAAGGAAAGCAGAAAGGATGATTGGGAAGGTGTAGACAGAGAACAAATATATAGATAAAACAGAAGAAACTGAAAGGATGATGAACAATTAAACTTGCTGAACAAAACAAAACAAAAAACGCTGCTAGAAACATAAAAAACTATCTGAGAAAAATACAATTAATCTGCATTTTATTCATGAAAATAAACTATAAAGTGAAAGTGTTATGTATTATTCTATTGCATTGTATGTGACAAGATTGTTTTACTCCTCATCATTTCCAAGCTCACCCTGCGTGCTTCTTGTTGGAACTTGGCAGCTTTTTTAGTGTCAGCCACAGCTCTTTCCACAAAGCCCACTGACTGGTCCATGTTGCTCTCAATCCTGTCAATCATACTTCCCTGTTGACAGATGAGAATAAAATTAAAAAAACAGACCGGTCGGTGTTCAACCAGCAGCTGTGATAATAAGGCCTTCAAATTGGGCCAATATCTTGGCTTTATTCCCCAGAAAAGACAAACACATGTACCTGATTCTCCACCAGCATTGCAATGTCCACAAACATGTCATGCAACTCTTTTATGCTGCTCTCCAGTCGCATAATATCTTTGTGCCGAGCCTCAATCTCACTTAGTGCCTGTTTTGATATCCCTGAGTCCATAATCTATAGAAAAGGAAAAAGAGTTGTTTAAATAATAAACACACACTACTGTCCAAAAGTTTGGGGTCAGTAGGAGTTTTTTAATGTCTCTTATGCTCATCAAGGCTGCATTTATTTGAACAGAATGCCATAAAAAATTTAATATTGTGAAAAATTATTACTATTTAAAATCACTGATTCTAATTGCAAAACTGACAATTCAGCATCATTACTCCGGTCTTCAGTGTCACATGATCTTTCAGAAATCATTCTAATATTCTGATTTGCAACTCAAGAAATATTTCTTATTATTATCAATGTCTAAAAAAGTTGTGGTGTTAGTGTTTCATAAATCTTTTATGAATGGAAAGTTCAAAAGAACAGCATTTATTTGAAATAGATATTTCTTGTAGAAGAAGTCTTTACTGTCACTTTTGATCAATTGAATGCATCCTTGTTAAATAAAATTATGAATTTCTTTTAAAAAAAAGATCTTACTGACCCCAAGCTTTTAAACAGTAGTCCAAGTATCTTTTAGCTCAAAAACATACAGACAAGTTATGTTGTTTCAACAAAACATCACACACAGAAATATACAGAACAGTACACACTCCTGCTGTGAATACTGCAGCGTTCCCTCCTTCCAGCATTTCCTCCAGTTCCTCATCAGTAGTGACTTTGCCAGCTGTAAGACAGAATCCAACATTAGCCTTAAACATGTATATAATATTGCGAACACTGTTCTTTTGATCAGTGAGAAAACTGTGAAAATGTGCTGCTTGTCACTCACTGATCTCCAGCTGTCTTTGGATGCGCCCTTTGCTCTTGTCTTTAAACTCCATTTGGGCTTCATTGTATGTGGTCATCACCTCTACAAACTTCTTAGCAAGAATGGCATGCTAAAATGTAGGGGATAAACACTGTGTGAATAAAAAAACTACTCTTTGAAGTCCTTGTAGCCTTGTGGTATAGTGCTAGTGGTTACCTGAGATTTCTTTATCCGTATATCTGCTGAAGCCCTCTCCTCTGTGTTAGATGCCAAGCTCTGTTCAATGCCTGTCAACAAAATATATAAAATTAGAATTTTTAGACAAGAGTGCTGTAGGACATGTCCAGTTTTTATATATATTATTATTTTCATGAACAAGCAATGCAAGAGCTGAAAACTGACTTTTGAGTTTGTTGCGAGCATTGTTAGCCAGTTTCTTGATCTCATTAGTAACTGCCTCCAAATCGTCCTGTGTCTCTAGTTAAGAAATGAGATGAGAGATATTTAAAGCATGACTACGGTGGGGAGATGACAAAGAAAAATGATAAATAACTTGGTAAAAATTATTAGACTAACTCTGGTCTGATGTTGGTGCAGAGAGGATGACGGAGTACAGTCGTTTTATCTCGCCTATATTTTCATCAATCTTGTCTATACTGGTGCGGATTTCCTCAATCTGTAGAAACACATGCAGAAATTACAGAAATTGTGACCTTCGAATGCCTGTTTTCTTTTTCTTCCAATGTAGTTAATTCACATATACCTGAGCGAAAAACTCATCCATAAATTCTTTATTTTCCACCGGAATTTCCACATCATCGGGAGCTTGATCCGACTTCTATTTTGCCATACAGAAACAAAGCAGAAGGTTTATTAACTTGGCAAAAACAGTGTTTTCTCTCTGTTAAAATATTAAAGCAGGTTTAACTGTTTTAAGCTGGTCTTCCAGGCTGGTAAAGCTGGTGTTTAAATGGACGTCCAGCTGGTCTCCCAGTCTGACCAGCCAACAGACGTCCAAGCTGGGAGACCTAAGATTAGCAAACTACTAGACTTGTTTAAGATTTTTTTCAGCAACCTTTACTTGTTTTTGTTTGTAATAATATAATCCTTTGCAGCTTAATTATCTTCAACATTTCAACAGCATTTTTTCTTCTTCACAGAATTTACAAAGGAAAACAGATAACAGTTACTGTTATTGATATTGATGTGGATGCTCACCCATCTCAACTATCATTGTCAGACGCGTTGATGGCAGTTAATGTGTTGTTTACCCTTTTAACCCTTTTTAATGAGTGTAATTATTGGCAGTTCGATAATCTACGCGTAATTAACCATAACTCACTACAATTACCCAGTTAGTCGAGCTCAGGACCTCCCAGGTAAAGGTCAAACAGTAGAAATTCCGTCGAAATCATAACTATCATAACTTAGAAAAATTATCTTACCGCTTTTAGTTGTTCCAGTCGATCCTTCATCTTCAGTTCAATGTAATATGAGACTTATAAGATTTCAAATAGCTGTAATGGTCAATATAGAAGCTAAACGATCCCAGATACTTTTCAGACTGGATAACTAGAAAACATGGTAACTACAGTATGAATGCTCCCATTTAAGAGTTCAAATAGAATCGTTCAGGAATAACGATTTAGACAAAAAATATTCTATGTTAACTCAAAAATATTCTTTTTTTATTGCAAAAAACAAACAATATTGCAGTATCGCTTCTGTCTTGCAGTTGTCCTAAGCCTATCCTCTCAGAGCGGATTAGAGCAACAGTTGTATGCCGGGTAGCTAATCTTCCTCTCCTGAGGTGCTTCTGTTTCTCCATTAACTCACAGAACGATGCAAACAGCGCTTGACAGATCGCACGCAGACGACGTGCTGGCTATAGGACTTACCACAGGACTTCTCACATACTGCAGGACTACGGGTGACACTTAAAAAATAAAATTAAGGAGTGAGAAATCAATTCAAACATAAAAATTAAAATAAATTATTCACTTTTTAAAACAATGTAATACTGTTTATTTAAAAATAAAGTTAAACAGGCAAGAATTGAACAGCTTTGGATATTAAAGGTTCTTCATATGGAACCATTCACCCTGCCAAATAATCTTAAGAGTGTATTTTTTAAAATATTTTTAAGAGTGTATTTTGTTTCTCTACCACCAAAAAAAGTTCCAAAAGAAGTCAAAGCATCAAGCTTTTGTATGTCACAAAGTAGTACAAAATATATTAAATAAAAATGTTTCTAAATAGTAACAAATTAGGGTTCTTCAGCTTGTAACAATAGCAGAACCCTTTTTATAGCTTTGAAAATGCTATGAAGGAGACAGCAGTCTAATTGTTACAACTAACCCTAGCATGAGTTACAACCTACCCTGGTAGTAGGGTACATTGACACATTCAATGTGCCAATTTTCCAGCGTCCATCCTTTTGGCAGGCTGTGGGCTTTGGCAAATGCCACATGGTTTTTGAATTGTCTGTTGTATAGTGCTGGCTTCTGGGCACTGATTTGACAATGGAGACCATTTCGAGACAGAATCCGACAAACTGTTCTGGTTGACACAGGGACTTCAGGTGACCAGGTCTTGTGGAGCTCTGCTGCAGTGGAAAATGGGCTGGCCTTGGATTTTCGAGCCAACAAACGGTCCTCTCGAGCAGTTGTCTTGCAGGGTCTGCCTGACCTGGGTTTGTCATAAACGTCTCCAGTCTCTTCAAATCTTTTTTTTATCCTCTGTACTTGGCACTGAGACACTTTGAAGGTGTCTGCCACATCAGCAGTGGATCTGGTCTTCAGCCTCTTGATAATCAAAACTTTAGTCTCAGGGTGAATCTTAGGCATGTTTGCAGAGGTCTATTTGCAGTTGATGTGAAGGTCTAATGTACTGGGATTCTTTTTTTACATTCACATCACATTGAAAAGACATTCAAAGGAATAATACAAAGATATATGGACACTTCATCTTAAATATGCATCACTATCCAAAATATTGCAATATAAGAAGAGGCAGGAGATTGTGAAAGATTTGGACAGAGCATTAATTTATTATATACGGTACACAAGTATTTAGTCTTTGTACAGTTCTCACAAGGACAAATAAAATGTTTTACCTGTAAGGATACAATGTGAGAAACTCAACACTTAACTGAAGTGCTTTTGTTTGTTACAACTCTTTCTTCATTTAAACCCACTGGATGGTCAAAATATGAAAGGAAGAAGGAAGAAAGTGGGGAGGATGGATTGACTTCCACAAAATGAGAATATAACATTAGCCTCAAGGTAGTGCGTCATCCTGTGGCATTCAAGAACAACTCGGTTCTCCTGGCATTAGACACTTTTTATTGAGTTTACAGAAATGACCTCAACAGAAATTACATTTTTATTACATTTACAGAAATGACCTCAACAGTTTCTGTGAAGTTGTGCTGAATGTTCAAAGTCAAAATGACAGCTGTAGATGTACAGAAATGGTTAAAAGTGAGGCACCACTTTAAGGCTGATGTATTTTTTTTTTTAGATTTGAATGTGATCTTAATGTCAGAGCTGAGCATCTACATGTATGCCAACGTTGAAAGAAATCAAGTATGTGCATCTTCAAAAAAAAAAAAAAATTGAAGAAAAAAAAGTCAGTCCCTGGGCATTGAAAATGTGCACTCAGCACAACTGTAACTGTCTAAAACCAATTCTTCCTTATGCTATTGAAACTGTGATTATTGGTAGGAGAGCATGTTGAAGACTAAATTGTCACTGTGTTGAGAGGAGAGTCCATGAAGAGTGTTTATCTGTATAGATAGTCAGCTTGAATGTTGGCAGCGATCTCAGCCTCCCACTTATCTCCATTGTTGAGGAGCTTCTCCTTATTATAAAGCAGTTCCTCATGAGTCTCTGTGGAGAACTCAAAGTTGGGGCCCTGAAAAGATAGAGGAGTAAAGATAAATATCAACTTCAGCGAATCTGGTCATGTTCAATGTATGGCGAGTCAATTCAGGCTTCCTCCTCCTAATAATGTACACCTGCTTATTTTCTGCAATATTTGCACATGTACCCACTCATGCTGTACAGTATCACAATACTTATCTAAAGAATTCAAATGTACACACTTTGGAAGCAAGTGTTCAAAAGTTTGGGGTCAGTAAGATTTTTGGTTACACTTTATTTTAAGGTGATATAGTTACTTACTCAAATAAGTACTGAGTAATCCTAATTAACTACATGTACTTACTAAAGAGTTACAGTTAGGGTTTGGTTTAGGGTTAGTTACATGTAATTATGCATCATTTATTGGTATTACAATAGCAAGTCACCTTAAAATAAAGTGTTACCAGATTCTTTAAAAAAAACAAATTAACGCTTTTATTAAGCAAGGATGCATTAAATTGATCAGCATTTCTTTTTTATTTATTGCGATATTTTGGATACAGAAAGATACAAAATATTTCTATTTCAAATAAATGCTTTTATTTTAAACAGCCTATTCATTAGTGAATCCTGAAAAAAATGCATAACTGTTTCCACAAACACATTAGGCAGCACAACTGTTATCATTGTTGAGGATAATAATTAATGTCAACCAGATGATCCTACAGTTGGTGTTCGTGTTGCAGCCTGCCTGACACACATTTCTGGCTGGATGAAGGATCATCACCTTCAACTCAACCTTGCAAAGACAGAACTGCTTGTGGTCTCAACCAACCCAGCACTTCATAAAAAATTCTCCTTTCAGCTAGGTTCATCAACCCATAACTCAATCCAGGAAAGCTGACAGAGTTGTGATTGATGATCAGTTAAACTTCCCTGACCACATTACTGCAACAGACCCTTACTATTAGGGCAGGCTACTCAACTCTTGGTCCAAGCTCTTGTTTTCTCCAGACTGGACTTCTGTAATGCTTTTCTAGCGGGCCTTCCGACATGCACTATCAAACCCTTGCAACTGATCCAGAATGCAGTGGCGAGGGTGGCATTCAATGAACTGAAGGAAGCGCACGTCACGCCTCTCTTCATCAGTTTGCACTGGCTGCCAATAGCCGTTCGCATCAAATTCAAGGCACCGGTGCTCGCCTAAAAAGCAACCACAGACGCTGCACCAATATACCGAAACTCACAGACTTGCGAACCCTCCAGAAACTTGCGCTCTGCAAGTGAACGACACCTCATGGTGCCAAATCACTCTCACAGACCTTTTCCTGGACCATTCCCACCTGGTGGAAAGACCTGCCTATCTCAAATCAGCAGCACCTGACCAATTAAGACTAGCACACACTATCTGATAACCCATTTAAGAACCTGCTAAGGTTTGGATGAGTATATGAAATGTGTGCTGCTAGATGCTCACCTCTACAATAGCATCCACAGGACAAGCCTCCTGGCAAAAGCCACAGTATATGCATTTGGTCATGTCTATGTCATAGCGTGTTGTTCTCCTGCTGCCGTCAGCACGAGGTTCTGCCTCAATTGAAATAGCCTGAGAGAGAATTAGGGGCTTTCATTACTTTTAATTCCTATTCACATAAATACACATGCATGCAATAACTGCTTGTCATTACAGTGTCATAATATATCAGGATGAACAAGGGCAGTCAGAAAGAAAGTGTACCTGGGCTGGGCAAATGGCCTCACAAAGTTTGCATGCAATGCATCGCTCCTCTCCAGAGGGGTACCTGCGCAGCGCATGTTCACCACGGAAACGGGGCGACAGAGGGCCCTTTTCAAATGGGTAGTTGATTGTGGCAGGTTCACGGAAAAGATAGCTCATGGTCATTCCCAAACCTGCATTCCCAATCATCAACACAAATATCAAAATAAAAAAAATTGAGTTATTGGGATCATTTGTGTGAAGACTTTATGGAAGATAAAAGGATTATGTTGTTACTGACCTCTGAAAAGCTCTGTCCACAGAAGAGTCTGAGCCGCACGGTCTGTGATGGACTTCATATCTGTGGCTTCTTCCTGATTATTGACATACTCTGCATATAAGAAAAAGTATGGAAGTTTGTTGTTTTCACCAAGAAATAAAAAGAAAAGAAAATTTTAATTGTGACTTCTCACAGTTCTCACAACAAAAAACAAAAAAAACTTTTTTCCTTGCAATTGCAAGATTGTATCTCACAATTCTGATTTTTTTTTCTCTTACAATTCTGTAAGACGACTTTTTAAACATCAGAATTGCAAAAAAAATCCAATATTGGTGAGATACAAACTTGCAATTGTGAGAAAGAAATTGTCAAATAATATTACAATTATCTTATACTTCCATAAAAAAAGCAATGTGATGGGGAAAGATTTATTTATTTAAAACATAATAGTACTTACTGATCCCTGCTCTGTGCGCTGATAGGCTCAGAGGACGCGCAAGATTTTGACTGGCCAGAAATGACCCTAAGGAGTAAGCACATAACATCTCTCACCTATGAGTCAAGACATTATTTTGATCACTACATGTGTAGATATACATAAAAAGTCCAGATACACATAATAGCACTGTATTTGTGTGTGTTTTTATAAACCCACCTGGCCTGGATACGGTGTATACCACACGTAACGCCGCAGACATCTCAGTGAAGTGCACTGTCGGCAATAGGGACAAGACTGAGGTAGAATTGGGTTTGTCATGTGTATTTGTTGTTCAGATTAAAACATTAAACATTCTGGTCACACAACCTCACACAAACGTCAGCTGACAATTTGTAAACATCTTTTTTTTTTTTTTTGATAAACATTGCAGTTACACAAAATAGTGTGCCATAATTTACTTCCCCTTTCAGAACGTAAACAAAAACCCAAACCTTTGGTTCCGCTCAAATCACGAGGCAACAGATACTTATATATACGGTTAATTTGAGAACCAAATATCAATTATCACTAATTAATTTTTAGACAGCACCACGACCATTACAATGCATGAAGTTTGGACTGAAGCAAGTGGCTTAGGACACGAACTGAAGCAATGTCGATTTGCAGACTAATTAGCTTTCCACACATTAACTACACAGTTTTACTAACACATAATGTACATATTTAATCTTTGAATAATTATCTATAACTCAGTGTTATTTATTCGAGGACAAACGCTGCCCGTGAGGTGTTTGTACTTAGCTTAACCACAGGCTGATTTCTCAAGGACTTTCAATGACTATACTGCTATTATTAATATAACCTTTAAACACATATTTGCCTCCTTAATACTGAATTAATTATATCGGTTGCACAAAATGCGTCGCGTGCTCACTCAAAGAATAGACAAAGAATGCAGTTGTGTTTAAAACTCAGTTCGTACTCACCGGACAGTCGCTATTTGGCCTTCTCAACCAGAACAGCGGACGACTGAGGAAATGCACATGGAGAACGCCGGAAGTGAGATTTTCTTACAAAATATAATCCAGAATTACAAATAAAGATACACAATTATACTGTCAAATATAAAAAATAAAATAAAATAAATAATAATAATAATAAAACTACCTTTGTTATCAAATTTGTATAGTTCAACTATTATATCATAAAAATATTCGATAATGTACCGGTAGTTTGCCATATTTTAGAAAAAACTGTAAAATATGATTCTTTACTCAAACGTGATATATTATTGATGGTTTCAGCATGAAAATTGATATTTCTGTGATTATGAGATTTCTCTTGTAATGCTCTGTTACACACAACCATTAGTGCTGTCACTGTGAAAAGGGCTGAATAAGTGTTCAATGGTTAAAGCTTAATGAAGCAGGATAAGTTTAATGAAAGAAAGCTGTGACGTCTGTCTTCACGTAATCACCATGTTCCATGCTCTCCGTATCACATATCCAGAAAACAGCAAGCTGTGAAGCTTTCCTTTTTCTAATTGTTGGGTTTATTTGTAGGTCTCTGCTTCGGTGACAAAGTAAGTCAATCACTTTTACACAAAATGCTCTGTAATGTTCTGTGATGGATAAATTTAAATGAAATGTGATAAAAAATAAAATAAAGGATCTTTATTGATGGTTCGATAAAGATCCTTTAACATCCATGAACCTTCCTATTCCACAAACGGTTATTTATTGTGGAAAAAATGTTCTTTAGATGACAACACGTTCTTCACACTAAGAATGTTTTTTAAACTTTTTTTAAAACTAATCACTGAAAGGTTCTTTGACAAACTCAAAATGTTTCATCACTGTGAAAAAACTCCTTTGAACTTTCATTATTTATAAATTGATTTCTGATTCCTCAAAGCTGTGAAATTTGAAAATGTATCTTATTCCTTCCAGTGAACACTTCAAATAATTTAACGGAATCGGAGGATATTTATTGGTCCAGAATTGAGAAGTCTGTTCTCGCTCCCATTCTCACAACTGAGATGGTACTGGGTGTTTTGGGAAATGGACTGGTTTTGATAGTTAAAGTAGTGGTAAGAATAATATAATGTTATGTTTTTTTAATCTAAAATGTGTTTTCTCCATAGATGCAATCAATTAAAAAAAAATTATGACCTAACTCATGCCTTTATTTATTTTATTTTTGCTTTTTCACAGTGTAAAGACCATTATCAGTGTCTTTACTGGCTGCCACTTTTCAGTCTCACGCTCTCAGATTTCTTCTGCTCCATCCTCATAATCTGTGGCTCCCTCTTAGCTGTACTGAGCGGCGGTCAGATTTCACCGTGGTGTGAGGTGGTGAGCCTGCTAAAGTTCACCTTCCTCACCTCTTCCATTGGAAGCATAGGTATGGCTGACATTGAACAATTTATAGAGTTAATTATAGCTCTATGGGATATCTTCACAAATACTGCTTTCATTGTCATTAGCAATAAAGGACAATACAAACACCCCCTTTGTACATCTGCAGACAGGTGCTTTGGACACAGGTTTTCTTTCGAGGAAATAATAAACAATCTTGCAATAATAAATAATAAACATATTTTTTCATCTATAAATATTCATATGATTATAAAATCTACATTAAAAAAAGTTCCCTAAAAAAAGTTATGCCACAATTATACTATTCTTCTTTGTCCTCAGTTTGGGATTTTTCTGCGTTTATTTTTTTATTTTTTATTTAATTTATTAATTCTTAATATAATTAAAGCAAGTATTAAAGCTTTAGTTTTTAAAGATTTTTTTAAAGGTGCCCTAGAATGAGTTGAAACTATATTTTAAACTGTTCTTTGATATCTACATAGAGTATCTGTGGCAAACATTTTCCAGATATGGTTTTACAGGTCTATTTACAACCCTAGAAATTGTCCTTAGAATGAAATGGGCTGATTTTGCCTTATTTGGAAGGGTCATGAATGTAATGTGGAACTCTGCTCTGATTGGCTGTTTCACTGCACAGTTCTGTCAGTTGCCATGACAATAGAGAGTTCAGGCATTGTTCCAACCTCATATGTTTGAGCCTGTTTCTGTAAAAATGTACTTGTTTAAAGCTCAAATCTGTTGTTTCTTTATAAAGAGAGCACCTATTTGAAATTTTGATCTGCAGTTTTTGGAGTTGTCAGATCCACACCGGGCGGCGGGCGCTCAGTGCTCATTAAGCCCGGCTAGAGCAGCCTTCCCTCGGCTAAGCCTTCTGACGTCTGCCGCTGGCTCTGATGTCTCTGTAGGGGTTAATTTGTCTTGTTTATATCTTACGGGCGATCTTTTGCCTCATGGATCTATCATTTGTTCCCTGGATATTAGTTTTGGCTGAGGGTAAGGTGAAGTTTAATTTATTTCTTTGATGATTAAAACTTAAAGGTGCACTATGAAGGATTTTTGCAGTAAAATATCCAAAAACCACCAGGCCAGTGTTATATATTTTGTTCAGTTGAGTTATTACAATATCCCAAATGTTTCCAACTATTTGTAAATTGCTATTTTAACCAAGGAACCAGGACCATAGACAGTAAAAGAAATGGACACAGCGACCCCATAGACTTCAACAGCGATAAGTGAACTCAATTAGAAGCACTCACTTCCTGATGGCTGATCATACTGCGCAGCCTCAAGCCCCGTTCACACTGCCAGTGACACGCAGCGACATGATCCCATTAATTTCAAAGGAGCGCTGGCGACTTCCGGCAGCACAAGCGAAAGTGACCATTGGCGACAGAATGTGTCAAGCGATGTGAGAAATTTCAACTTTATGCAAATGAGAAACGATTTTCGCGAGTGACAACCAATAGGGGTGAAGTCAGTGGCGTGCACGTGATCCTGCTGTACTTCTACTGCGGTGTTGTGTCAAAATGGAAAAGTTGATTTTAGCTGTTATAGCAATTTCACTGTTCTGTACGATATGTCTCTGTGAACATACAGAGACACATTTAAAAAAAAAATATGCATGGGAAAACGTGTCTGGGATTGTGGGGATATCAAGTAAGTTTTGACTAAACTGCTTGCAATATGGTCTACCTATTACAGTTTGTATGTATTCTAATAACTTGCAGTGTTCTGCAAAACACTAGTATTAAAACCGGTACTATTTAAGCTCGGCCGTAGTTTGTGTTCTCCTTTGCAATCAAGGGGCAAACTCTCCGCAACAGCACACTGGGTCCTGTCCAGCCTGAATTACTGCTGGAACCGGACTTCATCCATGCAGCCGCAGTTCCTGCACCAGCTGGTGGTACTCACCGCGCTGACTCCGAGCCCGAATGGTTCCGTGAACCCAGACAGACCGGCGTTTGCGTTTTTGCCACAGATATGTAGCCGCAATGGCAAAAAGCAGGCGTTATTCCACGTTCATTTTTGACATATTAAACACTTAATGCACTGATTTAATTTATATTAAGTCATTTCCCTCTAAAATGTTTGTTTTTAGTGGCAAAACGATTTCAATAACGTAGGAGGAGGGTGATCTAGGCAACACGTAGGGGGAACGCCCACTAGCAACATGAATCTCTGGCGCTGGCAACATGCAGCGACAAAAATCACTGGTGGTGTGAACGAGGCTTCAGACTGAGCTTGACAACGTAGATGTCATGTGAGAAACCTGACAGTTGTAATTCCTATAGTAGTTGTGCAAAGGGAAATCTGAATCACGTTGTTGGAATATTTTGTTCCGTTGCTTTTGGCTCTCTATGGGCTTCTCCCCATGCTTCTCCCTTGTGTTTATCGGACTTTATGCCTCCACGTCCCCCTGATTGCCTCATAGACAGTAAAAGATTGCCTGCCAGCGTCTCCTCCTTTCTATACGGATATTTCTCTACTATGCGACGAGAGTCGTGTGGTTATGACGCAATCGTTAGCCAATTTTTTACAAAAACGGCTTCTATGGGGCGATAGTGTAAGCCTTTTATACATTCACCTAAAGGATTATGAGGAACACCTGTTCAATTTCTCATTAATGCAATTATCTAATCAACCAATCACATGGCAGTTGATTCAATGCATTTAGGGGTGTGGTCCTGGTCAAGACAATCTCCTGATCTCCAAACTGAATGTCAGAATGGGAAAGAAAGGTGATTTAAGCAATTTAGAACGTGACATGGTTGTTGTCAGTTACTGGGATTTTCACGCACAACCATTTCTAGGGTTTACAAAGAATGGTGTGAAAAGGGAAAAACATCCAGAATGTGGCAGTCCTGTGGGCGAAAATGCCTTGTTGATGCTAGAGGTCAGAGGAGAATGGGCCGACTGATTCAAGCTGATAGAAGAGCAACTTTGACTGAAATAACCACTCGTTACAACCGAGGTATGCAGCAAAGCATTTTTGAAGCCACAACACGCACAACCTTGAGGCAGATGGGCTACAACAGCAGAAGACCCCACTGGGTACCACTCATTTCCACTACAAATAAGAAAAAGAGGCTACAATTTGCACAAGCCCAGCAAAATTGGACAGTTGAAGACTGGAAAAATGTTGCCTGGTCTGATTAGTCTCAATTTTTGTTGAGACATTCAGATGGTAGTCAGAATTTGGTGTAAACAGAATGGGAACATGGATCCATCATGCCTTGTTACCACTGTGCAGGCTGGTGGTGTAATGGTGTGGGGGATGTTTTCTTGGCACACTTTAGGCCCCTTAGTGCCAATTGGGCATTGTTTAAATGCTACGGCCTACCTGAGCATTGTTTCTGACCATGTCCATCCCTTTATGACCACCATGTACCCATCCTCTGATGCTACTTCCAGCAGGATAATGCAACATGTCACAAAGCTCGAATCATTTCAAATTTTCTTGAACATGACAATGAGTTCACTGTACTAAAATGGCCCCCACAGTCACCAGATCTCAACCCAATAGAGCATTTTTGGGATGAGGTGGAACGGGAGCTTCGTGCCCTGGATGTGCATCCCACAAATCACCATCAACTGCAAGATGCTATCCTATCAATATGGGCCAACATTTCTAAAGAATGCTTTCAGCACCTTGTTGAATCAATGCCACGTAGAATTAAGGCAGTTCTGAAGGCGAAGGGTCAAACACAGTATTAGTATGGTGTTCCTAATAATCCTCTAGGTGAGTGTACATTGTCATGTTTCTTTCAAATGTAAAGTTATTCGCTTTCAAAGTGACGCCAAAATGAATGGGAATGCTACGCTTTCTGGGTGCTGGATTACCCCCTTGACCGGACGTGTGAGGGAGTCACCTGTCAATTGCGTCAAATCTGCGTTACCCTCGGTTTCCGGTTTTATTTGGCAGAAACTCTTTAGTCAGCAGTGTGCAATCCAGCCCCCGGAAAGCGTACCCTTCATACTGGCGGCCATTCTAACCAAGCCATCACCTGCTGTTAGCATTCCATTGACTCCCATTCATTTTGGCGTCATTTTGACAGCGAATAACTTTACATCTGAAGCGTTTAAAGACTCCATTTGACCATTGTTTATTTATAAAGAAACATGACAATGTATAAAAGACTCCATTACCTTGTATCTTACACTATCACCCCGTAGAAGCCGTTTTTATATAGGCTAACAGTTGCATCATAACCATGAGACTCTCGCCGCATAGTAGAGAAATGACCGTATAGACAGGAGGAAAAGCTCACAGGCAATCTTTTACTTTCTATGAGGCAATCGGGGAAACGTGGAGGCATATAGTCCAGTAAACACAAGAGAGCCAAAAGCAACAGGACAAAACATTTCAACAACGTGATTCATATTTCACTTTCCACAACTACTAGAGGACTAACAACTGTCAGACAGGTTGCTCACATAACATCTATGTAGTCAAGCTCAGTTTAAAGCTGTGCAGTACGTTCAGCCATCAGGAAGTGAGTGCTTCTAACTGACTTCAGTTTTTCCCCGTCGAAGCCTATGGGGTCACTGTGTCCATTTCTTTTACTGTCTATGTGTGCAACCCATGGTGCAACCAAGCCTGCAGCAGTTCTCTCAGAAACTGAAGCCAACGCGTCTCGATCGCTCCCCGGTGGCCGGTCCCAGTATAGCTCATAAACCCCACCTTCTTCTTCTTCTTCAATTTTTTGTTGGCGAGAGGCAACTAACAATTTAGGTGTATATCCACCACCTGCTGTACTGGAGTGTGGGCCAGAGATAAAAAATAAAAATAAAAATTAAATAAATAAAAATTTAATTATTTTTATTAATCCAGTTTCTTTCAGAAAAATAAATACTGCTTTATTTAGCTGTTCTTCTTTTAATATATTCTTTAGATTTAGCACACTTACCCCATGCTTCTCTTAATCTTATTCTCTGTGTCTCATATATCAGGTGCTACCAGTAACATATCAATAAAATTCTTAAGCTCTTGTCCATTTGCCATCAAACACCTTGCATTCAATTGTAACAAAATAACCATATTATCAGCCAACATACAAAGCTTCTTGACTTGCTTGCGCACTTAGTTCACTTTTCACTTCTTCCCATGATAATTCAGTAAAGTTCAAATGATTTACTGCTGCCTTTACTATTATTTGAATCCTTTCGGTTTTTGATTTTGACTCTGTTGTAGCATTTATGACTCCTGCTATGAATAGGATTTATTTCTTTAAATCAATCAATACTTTCCTATTCTTTGACCAATCCTGTTCTTTGCCACTCATCATTTCATTTACCTTCTCTTCCTCTCTCTCTCCTCTGATGTTCACCATCTTGACAGCATCTGCATATAAGATCTTATTTTGCACTCTGATCTGCTGAATTTCAACCTGCCTTTTCATTACTTCGCATCCTCCAAATGCCACACTAGGTTTCCTCCACAATTACAGCATTTTGGCTGAATGTCTTTTCTGCATTGCTCATATTCATGATCTTCACCACATCTTGCACACCTTCTCTTCCCTTTACAAGTTAAGTGTGACCAAATCTCTGGCATTTAAAGCATCTCATAGGTTTTGGTACATATTCTCTCACACTGTACGTCATGTAGCCCAGAGTAACTTTATTTGGGAGAATTTCCTCATCAAACTCCAACAGTATGCTTTCACTGTCTTGCTTCTTTCCATTTCTAAAGGACTGTAATCTACGTGCATCTTTCTTCACTAAATCTAAGTATAACCTTAAATTCCTCCTCTTCAACCCGTGATGACTTTCCATTCCTTCCTTCAGGTTTATTCATCGTCTTTTTAAATTTCTTTATTCCCAATTTTTCAAATGAGTCTCCTCGTTTCTCCTTAATTTTACCACTTAACTGACTAACGTCCATATGATTTTCACTATCATTCTCATCTGAATCTAGGTACTCTGACTGACCCATTCTCAGCACAGTTTTGCCTACCCGCAGTTAGTTTCATCCCATTTCCGTGTTTCCTCATTTCCTCCAAAGAGATTCCTTGTCTCCTTTTCATCAAAGATTGTATTACTGTTGACACTTTGTCATATCTTTGCATCTTTGTACAAAATTTCCCTTTTCCCAAAAGTTTCAGATAAATCACGCCGGACAGTTTTAAAGCTCGCCGTCCTCATAAACCCCACCTCTACATGTATTACATTTTTATACAGTCTATGATTACAATGGGCGTGAGACAAACAAAACAATTTAGCTTTAACTTTAATTTCTACATTTTCATAACTGTTTATTTCACACCAACATGAGTGCAATAACTGTGGGCGAGCGTTTGATAATCGCGCCTCTACTTCCTGCTCTCTACTGTGCAGACTCCGGTCCCAAATCTGCGCAAGATGTCAGCGCCATGTGTGGCCTCCCGAAGCTTCAACTCAGCGGAAGCCAATGAAGTCACGTCGTCCATATTTTTTACGGTCTATGTGTGCAACAAGTGTCACAGAACAGAAGCCACCGAGCGAATGCACAACGTCATAACATAATTTTAAAAATACTTCAATGTATAAACAGAGCTGCGTTACCTCATATTCATGACCGGAAAAGCGGAAATGGCGCCGGCGACTGTGTCCCGTCATAATAAAAGTCCCGCTGCTCGCCCATCTGTTGCGTAACAATTGCTCCAGCGGCCTTACTCAGCTCCCACAAAACTCAGTCCTGCTCTGCTTCATACTACAGTAACATTTATAAATGCATCCATCAACATGATTTCTGCCCGAGTCCCATCCCGTTTCTTCCCCACCGGCTGTGAGGTGAAGACCACATGTCGCAAGATTCTGCGTGGAGTCATCAAGCTACGCCTTTGTTTTGAATAGGCGCCCTCTAGCAGACGAAAAAGTCACATAGTGCACCTTTAACGAAACGAGTTGTGTTTTAAAGGAAGAGTAGGTAAGAATTGGTTAAAAAACTTTTTTCAAATTTGTTTAAACTTTCTTTATATATCAATACATAATTAGAAATGTAAGTACTCTGAAAAAGGAAGTATAAAAATTGAGTGTCTGTAGACCTCTCACGACTGTTTTAAAGACTTTCCAAAGCCACGCCCCCAAAACACATGAACGCGCTATGCATTATTTACCTGAGACGTGCAGAGAAGAAGGAGTGGAGTGCATGTAGTGACATCATGTCAGAATCACATGTAATAAAAAATCTAACTTTATCAGTATGAATATAAACAAATAAGATGTATTTTAGTACTCACTATCAAGCTAGAATAGCCTACCGATACTGGTAAAGTTTAAAATATATTTTTGTTTGATTCGGTAACGAGCTAGTGATATTTATAAGGCAAAGCTAAAAACGGGTAGCATTGATACATGTTATTCCAATAACACCAGTTATACTGTGATGAAGATGAATTTCGTGAAAGATTCATAACATAGGTATACGGGGTTTTGCATGTTAGAGTTTCCATGATGAAAGCATTGCTGACTCTGATAAGGACTACACTCCGGAGACAAGTAGCCTATATCGTCGGCTCAAGGCACAAGGCCGGGGTCGAGGGCGAAGCAGAGGAGGTCGTGCAAGAGCACGGGCAACTACAGTCCCTGAACAAAAGTTGTGTCGCTTATCTATTTTGTAGAAACACCTGCTATTAACCTGACTCTTAATTCATCAATTGGTGTTAGAAATAGCTCATATGAAAAGCTAAAACCCTCCCAAATGACGTTTAATGCACTGAAATAAATTAGTTTCACTGAAAAAAGATTTATCATTTAATCAAGACAGAAAGGTCAAAGTTTTGTCGCCTATACAGAAATTGAACAAAATTACTGCAAATACAAAAATATGTCAGCAAATTAAGAAGTGGTGCTGTGAGATCCAAATTTAATATCTTGTATGACTCCCATGAGCTAGAAGGACTGCATCCATGCGGTTTGGCAAGGATTCATACAATTTATTGATGAAGTCATCAGGAATAGCAAAGAAAGCAGTCTTGCATGCCTCCCAGAGTTCATCAATATTCTTTTTCTTCCATGCTTCCTCTTTCGTCCTACCCCACATATGCTCAATGATGTTCATGTCGGGTGACTGGGCTGGCCAATCCTGGAGCATCTTGATCTTCTTCGCCTTGAGGAACTTTGATGTGGAGATCGAAGTATGCAATGGAGCACCATCTTGCTGCAGAATTTGGCCTCTTTTATGGTTGGAAATATAAGAGGTAGCTAAGATTTCTTAGTATTTTCACCCCTTCCAAACTGCAGATCTTTCGCTCACCCCCATATGGATGTAACCCCAGACCATGATTTTCCACCAGACCATGATTTCTGGGTGAATCTCGGATCCATGCGGGCTCCAGTAGGTCTCCTGCAATATTTGCTGTGACTGTGGTGTAATTCAACAGAAGATTCATCTGAAAAATCCACCTTCTGCCACTTTTCCAGCGTCCATCCTTTTAGCAGGCTGTGGGCTTAATTGGCAATTGCCACACGGTTTTTCAATTGTCTTTTGTTTAGTGCTGGCTTCTGGGCACTGATTCGACCATGGAGGCCATTTCGAGACAGAATCCGACAAAGTGTTCTGGTTGACACAGGGACTTCAGGTGACCAGGTCTTGTGGAGCTCTGCTGCAGTGGAAAATGGGCTGGTCTTGGATTTTCGAGCCAACAAACGGTCCTCTCGAGCAGTTGTCTTGCGGGGTCTGCCTGACCTGGGCTTGTCAAAAATGTCTCCAGTCTCTTCAAATCTTTTTTTTATCGTCTGTACTTGACGCTGAGACACTTTGAAGGTGTATGCCACATCAGCAGTGGATCTGGTCTTCAGCCTCTTGATAATCAAAACTTTAGTCTCCGGGTGAATCTTAGGCATATTTGCAGAGGTCTAGTTGCAGTTGATGTGAAGGTCTAGTGTACTGGGGTTCTTTTTATACACACCTGAGATCTAATTGATCCATTATTAGTCACAGGTGAAGCTCATATGACAAGGCGACAACACTTATGTCTTTGCAAAAATTGACTCAATGGGCTTTACCAAGCTGTGAATATTAGAATATTTTTTGACAGTTTCATTTTCCACTGAAACATTATTACAAAAGCTGTTGGGATTAAAATGAGCCATTTCTTGCAAAAAAAAATCTAGATAAGAAATATATTTCAGCGTTTGGGGGTTATGTTGTTATGGTGTTATGGTGAGATTCACTTATTTTTCTGTGGTGTTTTCCACGCACAAGATTTACACATGAAGTAGGTAGTAATATTGTTTGAAACTCACGGTATATGATTTCCATGTACTGAATTCTTGTTATTCAACTTTCATTCTAGGGCATTTTTAAATACAGTGAGGAAAAGTATTTGAACACACTGCTATTTTGCAAGTTCTCCCACTTGGAAATTATGGAGGGGTCTGAAATTGTCATCGTAGGTGCATGTCCACTGTGAGAGACATAATCTAAAAAATAAAATAAAAATCCAGAAATCACAATATGATTTTTTTAACTTTATTTGTATGATACAGCTGCAAATAAGTATTTGAACACCTGTCTATCAGCTAGAATTCTGACCCTCAAAGACCTGTTAAGCCTAGGTCAGACCAGAGGTGTCAAGTAACGAAGTACAAATACTTCGTTACCTTACTTAAGTAGAAATTTTGGGTATCTATACTTTTCTGGAGTAATTATTTTTCAGCCTACTTTTACTTCTACTCCTTACATTTTCACGCAATTATCTGTACTTTCTACTCCTTACTTTTTAAAAATAGCCTCGTTACTCCTATTTCTTTTCAGCTTGTTTGTTAAAAAAAACTATGCAGATAAATCGCGTCATCCGGATAGTGTGAATTTGACTGTGGTTGGATGAGAAGTGTAAACATATACCATTCCAAATCCTTATTGGTTACTATTACGCGATCCATCGCGCCTGCACATGGTTTAGCACAAATCACACACGGTGTTGCCAGATTGGGCGGGTCCCAGCAGACGAGCACGCACTTTCAGCCAATCAGCGATCAGCAGGCAGACGCTCATTTATATCATGACAGCCAGGATTTTAGCGCGATAACTCGTAGTTGACTATATATTCAAGAGATCGCTATGCTAAAGTGGCATAGGCTACAGTAAACTGTATCTACAGTAAAGATTGGGAGAGTGAACCAACTCTCAAACGAGGATTACACCTGTGACTCGAAGACTCTTTATAACCATGACTCCTGTCCATCATCATACACACTCAGTATCTGCAACCCCAACAGCTGCTGAACGAGGTTTGAATCAACAATTCATCAGTTTGGACTGGGCTAAGTGCGTGTTCTACTTCACGAATGTACTGTCGTTTTGTCAGAGCAAAGCTAAGCGCATTGTTGTTATTTTTTGTTGGCGGATTATTGCACAGAAAGACACATTTTGGCAGTGGTGTCCCAGATAGCAAACTGACATTGAATCAACATAGAATCGACGTTTCTCGTGACATCGAAACGACGTTGATCCGGCATCGTATTGCTCATCGAAGTAATGTTGAACCAACGTCAGAAACGCCATTCAAAACTAACATAAAATCGATGCAACTGGTTTGCTTACCTAAAGTTTTAATAACGTGTGAAATGCCTGTCAATTACGGTGCTTTTTCCGATCTTTATATTAGGCATTTTTGCACTTAAAGTGGCTAATTCAATGATATTACATTATTTTCCCAGTTAAAGTTTTTAGGCATTTTATTTTTTTTTTTTTTTTTTTTTCGTGAGCTTTGAGCCCTGGGCTTCAGTTCTAGGCCCTAGCCCGGCCCGAGTCCGACTGGAGCCTGTGTTTAGTTTATTTTTTTAATCCTCCCTATTACACACTGCTGCAGTCATTAAAACAGTTCAGCTTTGTTTTTAATGGCAAAGTAGTTATATTTCGTTTCGTTTCTTTATTAAGTTCATTTAGAAAAATTTTTTGGATTTTTGTTTTGTTTTTTTTAATTAAAGTTTTTATTTTTTTAAAGTGACAAACAAACAGTTAGTGGTCGACAGTGAGTTACACAATCTAAACAAATAAAATAAAAATAAAACATGCTGGTTGTCTTACCTTGCACCTCTCTGGGAAACGAATAGCTATAAATCGATGCAGTTCAACATATATGAGCTGCATTTTATTCATCATCAGCTCATTTCAAGATCAAAGACCGCAATATGAGAAAAAGCGAGCTAAGCACTGGTAAGATAATTTAGTCTCATTCATTTTATTGAAGATGATTATGAGTGTGTCTCAATCTGCTCCCTAGTTTTGTAGTCAGGGCACTGATCTGGGATCAGCCCATTGACTTATGTCCTGATCAGTGCCCTGACTACTGAACTAGGGAGCTGATTGAGACACACGCCATGTGTTTTTGAGCATCTAAGACTTATTTTTAGTTTCACTATGGCCGTTTGAGTATTGAGTGTAGGCTACTCATTTGCGGCGAAGTATGTTGCAGTAACGCCGTCGGATCTGGCTACAAAAAGCCTATAACACGCTCTCACACATTTATTTTTTAACAATTTGCCAGGAGAGATTTACATATGTGGTTTAAACAACCAGACGCATTTATACTTGTCCAGTTTTGTCTGAAATGTTTTCAGACCACCTTCTGAATTGGTTTGTTTGAGTGAACGCTCCTGATACTGCTGCTGGCGCAGCCCGGACTCTGAACACTGTGCGAGTCAGTCTTGACAATCGCCTATATCGCCTAATAATCGCCTAATAGCCTATCATGGTCTCATGCTGTTTCCACCAGCGCTGCACATCGCATTGTTTCTTTTAATTACTAAAATAAATATGAAACGAATGAGAAGCCTAAAAAGGGCCCGAAGCCAGGCCCGCGTTTGAGGTATGACATGAAAATTGGCCCAGCCCGGCCCTAGGGCGTAAAAAGTTGGGGCCGTCGGGCTCGGGCAGAAATGTAGGGCTCTAAATCGTCGACCTAATCTGGCAACACTGATTACACATGTAGCCTACATTTACATTCCAAAAAAGGTAATTGATAACATGCCTCTGAAGTTTAACTTTTTGCACCATTACAATACATATAGGTAACTAGTCATCATATCTTCCGCTCGATGAAACACATGTTAATGCTCAGCAGTACACATACTATATGGTATATTTGCATTGTAGTAAAATGCATCCCAAATTTTTCAACATTAACATTTTAATATAACATAGTAATTATGGCCTTTAGAAAAATGCTTTTTGAGGAGGTGGGGTAGTGCACTATAGACCCCTGTGGGGTAATGCACTGTAGGCCCCTGCGGCCTAAGCTTTTGTCCTTAATGGCATTTTTTCTCCTTGCATTACTTTTACTTTTATACTTTAAGTAGTTTTAAAACCAGTACTTTTATACTTTTACTTAAGTAAAAAGCTTGAGTTGATACTTCAACTTCTACAGAAGTATTTTTAAACCCTAGTATCTATACTTCTACTTGAGTAGTGAATGGGAGTACTTTTGACACCTCTGGGTCAGACTGCACGATTTTCAAACTGGTCGGATTATCTGGGGTAACGTTCAGTCTCTGCTGTGTTCATACTGCACGATGGATCGGCGATCCATGTCCAGGGGGTATCACACTGCATGACTGTACGAGAGGAAGAATCGCCGACAACTCTCCCTCTCTCCGGTGCGCAAACTACGTTTCCCAACGTTCCCAACCAAACACACGTACTCGTACAGTGTGAGTAGGCAACCTTTCTGAAATCGCACAGAAATCGCACAGTGTATGCCCGCCTTAAAAATTCCACCATTTATGATCCTAAATTAGATGCACCTGTTCGAGGTCGTTAGCTGCATAAAGACACCTGTCCACCCCATACAATCAGTAAGAACCCAAATACTAACCTGGCCAAGACCAAAGAGCTGTCCAAAGACACTATAGAGACAAAATCTTACACCTCCACAAGGCTGGAAAGGACTACGGGGAAATTGCCAAGCAGCTTGGTGAAAAAAGGTCCACTGTTGGAGCAATCATTAGAAAATGGAAGAAGCTAAACATGACTGTCAATCTCTTTCGGACTGGGGTTCCATGCAAGATCTCACCTCATGGGGTCTCAATGATCCTGAGAAAGGTGAGAAATCAGCCCAGAACTACACGGGAGGAGCTGGTCAATGACCTGAAAAGAGCTGAGACCGCCGTTTCCAAGGTTACTGTTGGTAATACACTAAGATGTCATGGTTTGAAATCATGCATGGCACGGAAGGTTCCCCTGCTTAAACCAGCACATGTCCAGGCCCGCAATGACCATTTGGGTGATCCAGAGGAGTCATGGGAGAAAGTCATGTGGTCAGATGAGACCAAAATAGAACTTTTTGGTTATAATTCCCATAATCATGTTTGGAGGAAAAAAAATGATGAGTACCATCCCAAGAACACCATCCCTACTGTGAAGCATGGTGGTGGTAGCATCATGCTTCGGAGTGTTTTTCTGCACATGACAGGGCGACTGCACTGTATTAAGGAGAGGATGACTGGGGCCATGTATTGTGAGATTTTGGGAACAACCTCCTTCCCTCAGCTAGAGCAAAATCCCTCCAGCAGTGTGTGCAAACCTGGTGAAAAACTACCGGAAACGTTTGACCTCTGTAATTGCAAACAAAGGCAACTGTACCAAATATTAACATTGATTATCCCATGTGTTCAAATACTTATTTCCAGCTGTATCATAAATTATTATTTTTTTCTTTAATTATAATTAATAATAGGCTAAAATGTTTTTATTTGGTTGTTCTAAAAGGGTAAAATTATTATATGCTTAAGGCCAGGTTTTTATTTTTATTTTCAAAGACATTTTTTTTTAAATTAAAGTGAATTATAAAACAAAGTAATTCTCAGCCTCCTCGTTTTAGCCTTAAAAAATCTAATTTATCTTTAAAAAACGTTGTCACAATTATACCATTATTTTTCTTTGTCCTCAACTTGGGGTTTTCTTCAATCGTTATAATTAATACTTTTTTTTGTAGTTATTTAAAAATGGTAAAATTCTTAATATAATTGAATATCATTTAAATGTCAAAGTTTTCAAAATATTGGAATATTCTAATATTCTCCTTGTTTAAAAGTTATATATATATAAAAACATGTCCCAATCAAAGCATTATTTTCTTCTTTGTCCTCAGCTGTTCTCTGTGTTCAGAGATTTATGGACATTCCTTCAAAAGGTAAAAGGCTGTCTGTTGTCATGGCAGTTGCATGTGTGGCATCATGGTGCACTGGAGTTATTTTTGGAGCAGTGCCAGTAGTATATGCCTGGATAAGGTAAGCTAGAGTAAAGATGCTCAGAGATACTTCATATGCATCTTCTCACTGTACTCTGCGTCCCATGTTTAGGTATGATCCAGCCGAAATGCTGTGTGCAGTGTTCTGGGAGAGCAGTTACTCTGACATGCTGGTTTACATCCTCTGTACCTTCTCCATCTCTATCTTCGTCCCATTCCTCCTCATAGTCTGCTGCTCCATCATGACTTGTGTAGGCTTTGGGAAAGACTGTTCCAGGTTTGTAGAGTTGGATTTGGTGTACACAGAATTTTAAGGTAATTTTCCTGTGATATCCGTTTGCATGTTTTATCTGTTTTTTTGTAGCCAGGATGACCTGTCCTCGATCACGCCACTGCTGGTGATCTTTTATCTGTTCTGCTATGCTCCATTTGCTGTATCTGAGGTGAGAAGTCTGTAAGAGTGGAATAATATACTGCTCTGTGTGTGTTTTTAGCGGGCTGTCAAAGGATTAATTTGAATGTGATTGTGCATTATAACAATTCTGCTCATTCTTGTTGTCCTAGTTGGTTCTCCTTGGTAGTCTTGATCTGTCCCCTTCCCCTGAATGGTTGAGATCACTATCATCAGTAATGTCATATCTGGACTGTTGTTTAAACCCATTCATCTACTGCACAAATAAAGATTTCCGAAAAGCAGTGCTCATACTGTTATGGAACAAAAGGAGATCAGCTTTTCCAGAGCCAGTGCTGACTGGCATTACAAGGCTTGATATATGATTATTTACTAGCAAGAAGACCATAACGTTTTTTTTTGTTTGTTTGTTTTTTTGCGCAACACTTTTTAATGCATCATATTATGATTGTAAATTGTTACAAATGACACTTTCCTATGACAATATGTGCTGAGATACAAATATTGCAGTGTCGGTGATATGTTTTTGCTCCAGAATGTGTTTAATGCGTCAAGTTAAGGCAAGAACAATTCAAGGCTGTTCATATATTGTGCATTTACATTCATTTTTAGTCTTCAACTTGAAAACTGGAAAGTTTTGGATATTATGAAGAAATTTACCCAGGCTTTGCATGAAAATGCCATGTATGTAGACCTATATACATTTCTGTGCAGTATACACATACGCAAACACATATATATTGATTTAGTAATATAATACTGTATTATTAAGTCATAGTATTTGACATTAATGGCTGATGTTATGTTTATATTTAATATCAGGAAGATGAAACTGGTCAAAGATCAGTTTGTGATATTACAAACTCAAAATCATTAGACTTTGTATAATCTGTAGGCTGTCAGTGTGACACAATGTTACTGTTAATGACAAATGAGACAAAATGTAGTTCATTTTCCTATTATTCGGTTGTATTGTGTTGACAATCACAGTATGCCTACGCACTAAATGTCATGTATAAGCATTTTATTTAGAGCGTTTTTGTGCATTTTCACTAAGGCGAGTGAGAAAACAAAAACTGTAATGAAACTGCAAAATGTCGCAAACTTTAGACCAGAAATGTCCAGTGAGATTTTGAAACACCCAGTACTCTGCAAGAGAATGATCCAGAAGCTTCAGAACCACGAAACCAGCGCAGGACAGCACTGCCAAACAAAGATAGCGCATGGACTCCGTATCTCCGTGACGCATCTGCGCTCGGGCGCCTTTGAACACGGCGCAGGCGATGTGACAACCCAGAGCTACTTCAAACCCTCGGTCGTGAAAGAGCGCCAGTCCATAGCTGAGGAAAGAGCACGATTCGACCACTAAAGCGTAACGAGATGACCAGCCTTTCTCAATGACATTACACCACACCAGCACCCACGCAAAAATGGGTAAAGTGAACCACTGGTCTAAAACAGAGGGCGCGCGCCGCAAGGTGGCCAAACGGATCCACTGCACCGGTCCATATGCGACTGCCATGAGCGCAAACACGTCTTTGGTGTAAGCGGCTGCTCTGCCGTCTTTATTATCTGACATCCGTTGCAAGATCCAATAGATTCCCAATAATATGTATCCTGAATTTATCAGACAGTTAAACGGCATGGCCAAGAAGGCAGGAAGATCGTCAACTTTCTTCTCCGCATAGTGATCATAAGTGACATCCACCAAAACTTTGTCGAAAATATGAGTGTTTGCAAGCGCTATGCAAAGTAGGAAGGGTACGAGAACGTGGGCGACCGCTGACATGGTCATTTTCAGATAAAAGAGATACAATCCCGTTAAAAGCGACGGCAAGAAAAACGTGGGATATTGCGTACAAAGTACAAAACAGTCAACAACAGTGGTTGTTTTCCGAAATCTAGATCACGTGACAACCACTGTACCCTTTCATTGGTTGCACAGTGAACTTGGAACTCTCTGAATTAGCATACAATTCTACTCATACTCATTTTTAGCCCTTTCCCTGATGACTTTTGCCAAAATATGCAACAGAGCACACTACATGGAATACTATTTATTCTAGGTATACTTTCACCAGACTCTGAAAAAGATGATTAAGATGATTTAAAAAAAAAAAAGATAAATGGAAATAACCTATCTATCATCTCTTTATTTTTTTATATAATAATTAATGCTACTCTGAATTGCGGTCGCTGTGATTTTGGCAAGCAAGACGCTATCCCTTAACCTACCAATAACTTGAAGTCAGAGAAAAAGTATAGGCTGTGTGAATGAGAATATAGGGTAAAGCCCTAACCCTTGTTGCAAGCCTAAACTAGACATTAAAGGGTTAGTTCACCCAAAAATGAAAATTCTGTCATTAATGACTCACCCTAATGTTTTTCCACACCCGTAAGAAAGACCTCCGTTCATCTCCGGAGCACAGTTTAAGATATTTTAGATTTAGTCCGAGAGCTTTCTGTCCCTCCTTAGAAAGTGTATGCACACTATACAGTCCATGTCCAGAAAGGTAAGAAGAAAGAAATGACAAACATCATCAAAGTAGTCCATGTGACATCAGTGGGTTAGTTAGACTCTTTTGAAGCATCGACAATACATTTTGGTCCAAAAATAACAAAAACTGCGACTTTATTCAGTATTGTCTTCTCTTCCGTGTTTACAGAGCGTGCGTCTCCCTCAGACTATAAGCACAGCTTTGGCGCACCAGATAATACATCAGCAGCTTCACTTACGTCAGCAGTGTCACAGCGTGCGTCTCCCTCAGACTACAAACGAAACTCTGGCGCACCAGATAACATGTCAGCAGCTTCTTACATCAGCAGCGTCACTGTGGACTCGTGAACGCGGATTCAAACAAACACGGAAGAGAAGACAATGCTGAATAAAGTCGTAGTTTTGTTATTTTTGGACCTAAATGTATTGTCGATGCTTCAAAAGAGTCTAAATAACCCACTGATGTCACATGGACTACTTTGATGATGTTTGTCTTAAATTTCTTCTTATACTTTCTGGACACGGACTGTATAGTGTGCATACACTTTCAATGGAGGGAGAGAAAGCTCTCGGACCAAATCTAAATTATCTTAAACTGTGTTCCGGAGATGAACAGAGGTCTTAGGGGTTTGGAGCTATATGAGAGTGAGTCATTATTGACAGAACTTTTGGGTGAACTAACCCTTTTAAGGGCACCTATTATGCCCCTTTTTACAATATAAGTCTCAGGTGTCCCCAGAGTGTGTCTAGGAAGTTTTAGATCATAATTCTTAACAGATCATTTAATATACCATTTTGAAAATGCCAATTTTGGTGTTTGAGAAAAATGAGCTGTTTTCTATGCCTCCTTTAATGCAAATGAGCTCTGCCTCAGAGGGCGGAGCATTCACAGCTCGTGAACAGGCGAATGAAAACTGAAACATGATACCTGTTTGTTTTGATGACAAATCTATCTCAGACACGTTCATGTAACATTGCTGTTCTTCATCATCATGAAATATTATCATCTGCATGCGTTTTAAAGCCTTATCACTCAACTTGAGTGCACACACCGGACGCATGCGCACAGAGAGCTGGATGGCGGAGAGTCTGTAAGTAGGGTAACTAGACTAGCTCTCTTTCATGTGTTATTGCGAATAAACTGTCAAATGCACACAAGGTTATGTCAGAAACACACAGAGTTCACATGAAAACACTTGGTTATGTCTGCACTTATGCGTCAACTAGGCTTACAGAAATCCTAGATCTGTGTAACGTTACTAAAGTGAAAGTAGTGTAATAGGCTATACAGCATGTTACCTAACTGCAATATCTGCTGTTACGAATCAAACAACAAAGGATAAACAGAAAATCCCTCACAGCTCTTGATGAATGAACTTTAGAAGCTTTATTAAGGACACTTTTCCTACTTGAATGCTGCTTTTTGCATAATATGTGCCCTTTAACTAACTTTTCCCTCAAATCTGATTGGTTGATTGGAATGTTATTCTAGGATCATATTATCCAGAATGCTGTTGGTGAAATCACTGAAATAATGAAATGACTTATGTGGCCATATCACAACAGTTGCATCAAACAGTTTTCCAACTTAGACAATTTACCATAAATATGGATAGTTGACAAAATAAGCAGTAAAACTGTTTGTTTGTTGTAAAACACCATTTTTGAAGAAAGAAATGCATATTGTTATGTAGTGTGAAGTCTGATGTTTGAGAAAGGTCACTAACTTTTTTTTACTTTTTTTTTTGGTCATTTCTTTCACTGTTTTACTGAAATGTGTCCTGTGGCGTGACATACAAATAATTAAGAATACAGGGGTGTTGCACCAAAGGACAACAGAAATGAACACTTTTATAGTGGTTCCAAAAAAGTTAAATATTTGAACAATTATGAGACAAAATCTTACCCTGTGTACATGCATGGGCTCCACATTAACATGACCTTGAATTGGATCCTTGAACTAATTCAACTTGTCAGTTGAATTGCCTGATTTAAAATCAGGATATGGTGTCACACCAGAGGACATGGTTTTCAGTGACAAAATGTACCTACACTTAATATATGGATGAAAAAAATGCCATTTACTAAAATACTTGTAAAATGATGCCAGAGGTATTTATTAACATGATTTTCTTTTTAATTTATAAAAGTTTATTGAACTATGCTTGAAACAGTCACACCAGGACAGTTTTGAGATTTTTATTTTTTTTTACAAATCTAAAGACAAAGCAGTTTTTATATCAACAGGTCCATGTAAGACAAAGAAACGATTAACCACATAATCCTTATAAATCATGAACATCTGAAAATGTTGTGGGACCTTTGAATATTGTTGTGGACAATGGGGGACCTTGGTGTCAAAAAAGTTGAGATCCACTGCAGTGAAGTGTTGTATGCAGTAAGCATGTGCAAACATGTTTGGTGTGGGTGTGTGTATAAGAAGCCTATAGATATGTGCTCATACACATGAATGACAGACATCATTTACAATCAAGGATGTAGTTCAAATATGAAGCAGAAAGTACCAGAAGGAATTTCTCAGATCACTGGACTTTCCTGTTTGTCAAGTTTACCTGACCAATGTTACCAGATCCTCCTCCAAAGACAGAAAGACTCTTTGGCATTTACAGTCAATTCCAAACAATGTTTAAATGTTTCCTGCTTACATGCAGTCTGGTAAAGATGCTTAATTATGAAAAGTAACATAACATCAAGACACATTCTTACACATTTCCTTATTCCATATGTTTCATTTGTACATTTATGTATAAATTATATACTATAGCAGAGTCAAAATAAAGACAATTTGGTCTGTCGCTATAGTGAATTGGACATGTTGAAATATAAATGATCTACAATCAAAATAAAATATTTTAACATTTAATGCAAAAAGACACGCATGAATAACATTGCTGAACTTTTAATTTAATAGGCTATGTAGGAGGAAGAAAATGGATTATGAGGTAAGATTTAGAAAACAGGTTTTGGCAGTACAGAAATGCTAGACTATAAAAGGAAGTTAAAAGACAGAGAAGGCAGTGACTAAGAGAAGGAAGTACAGGAACAAGGTGCTCCGCACAGGTTACATAGACTCTGGATTGAAGAAAAGAGAAAATAAGTTTTAGCACACTTCAAAATGATTAAGCAATTCAGGATATGTAAAGGATAGCTGGAAATGAGAGACTATGGAGGAACAAACAGCAAAGGTATGAAAAGATTGTTAAAGATAAGATAAGATTAATTTGCACAAAAACATTTAACTTCTTAAAGAGCACAAAAAGATCAAATATGATATACAAGGATTCTATGATATATAAGAGTAAACATGCTCTGTCGCTAGTATTGTACAACCTACAAAATAAGTATAGTAGTAACTTTGAAGAAATACTGCTTCATAAGGTGAATGATTGCATAAAATCATTCAGTTTATTTTTTCATGCAGAGCGATGCGAGGGATGGTCAGCAGAATGACGTCCCACTACTGGAGTCCATGCTGCTGAGACTTATGAGTCCAAAAAAACGTCAAAAAAAAAGTTATTTCAAATCACAGGAACATCCAGATGCAACCTGCCAAAGTGTGTTTTACCATTCTCTAGAGTCTGAAGACCGTATAGCAAATGAAGACGGGAACGGTTTGGTTAGCACAGTCAGATCTGATGGTGATGATGAACAACCAACAAGGAGTTCAAAAACAGAAGATGGAAATGAAGGGGTTGAAGAGTTCAGAGGGCCTCCAGATAAGTGTCATAACTGTGAGAGTAAGAGTTATCCTCCTGTCTCTTTATCCATTGAAACAGCAGCATCAATTATGGGGCCAAAAAAAGGTGAATTGTTGGAAGACAAAAATAACAAAGAGCCTAGCATAGAGGAGCACACAGCTGGAGCTGCATCATTGCTTAACAATCCGTCTCCACAATCATCTACACACACGTCTCACCTCTCAATGTCCTCAGAGAGATGTGACACTACACAGATGGAGCCTAAGCATGGACAACTAGATGATGGTCCCTCAAAACCAGTCGGTATGGACACACGCAGTGCTCTAACCCATCAAACTGCTGTGAACGCTACAAACAGGACAGCAAGATCCGCTTCAGATCCAGTTGCCCAGAAGCGTAAGGGAGAGAGACCCCTATCAGCCCCAAGTATTTCAAACCTACATGAATGTGAAAACATGGCAAATACAATGAAAAGGTTCAGCAAAGCTGCTTTGGTTTTGGGATGGGAGGATTCAGACATGAGTTTCGGGGCGATGGAACAGGAGAACTCGCTTGCCAAAATACAAAAGAAGGGAGTAAAAAACAAGATGAAGAATCTTACTCATAAACTGATGGAAAAGTTGAAAGAAAAACATGATTTTGAGCACGCCGACAGCAAGGGCATCCACGACAGTGTGGAAGAAGAAGCAAAATGTGTATGTTTACTTCCTCATACTTTTATTCTCATACATATAAATTATGACAGATCTCTAACTTTAATGAATGTTGGAGCTGTGAATTTTTTTGCTAGCTTATTTTAACTATTTCATTTTTCCCTGGGCTTTTCTTTCAAATTGAAATGGCATTGAATCACCATACAGCTAAGTTCCGTGGAGATGAAGGTCGAGGCTTCAGAGGTTCCACCACCTCTTCCGCCAAAAAAAGGAAAATATGTTTTCTTAGAGAGGTGAGATATGCTAAATATATTTATTATTGTATTTATTCATATTTTGTGATTTTGCTTTTCTATTTAAGTTGTAATTTTAATCTTTTTTTTTGTATTTTTGTTATGTGCTTTTGCCATTTTCTTTAATAATTCTTAATGGCTTGTTTTAGTTTTAGTAATTTAAGTGCTAAAAATTTAGGTTAAAACGAATTCTGTCACACTTATTCAGTTAGTTAACAAGGCAATATTATATATATATATATATATATATATATATATATATATATATATATATATATATATATACATATATATATATATATATATATATATATATATATATATATATATATATATATATATATATATATATATATATATATATATATATATATACAGACATACAGTGGGGCAAAAAGTATTTAGTCAGCCACCAATTGTGCATGTTCTCCCAATTAAAAGATGAGAGAGGCCTGTGATTTTCATCAAGTACACTTCAACTATGAGACAGAATCAGAAAAACTATCCAGAAAATCACATTGTCTGATTTTTAAAGAATTTATTTGCAAATTATGGTGGAAACGTATCTTTTTAAGTGGGAGAACTTGCACAATTGGTGGCTGACAAAATAATTTTTTACCCCACTGTGTGTGTGTGTGTGTGTGTGTGTGTGTGTGTGTGTATATAGATATATTTTTTCTCATCTTATATTTTTATTTTGTTTCTGCTTTAATTTTAGTTTTAGTTCACTATTACAACACTGTAACTTTGAAGAATTTGACTATTAGGACATTTCAGTTGATGAACAGTCAAATTATAGACCACTGAATAAATATACTGCATAACATATTATTTGCAATCTACGCAACACAGTTGTGTTTCTCTTCTAAACTTGATTTCTATGATTTCTTTGATTCGATTAATGTAATTCTTTAAAATGTGCAGTCTATTATATTAAATTATTTAGAGTGAATGTGAACCAATTAAGCACTCGAAAATGATTTTTACTGAAACTGTAGTTCCCAGCATGCTACATGTAATGACTCGTCACTCGACCTGGGATCCATTTGCAAGCTTTATTGTAAAACTCGTAGTCGTACAGGCAGGGATCAAGAACAGCAAACACAGCAGTGGAGAATAGGCAGAATCGTGGTCAGAAAACAAGCAGGCAGATCAGGGTCACAGGCAAAGAATCACAGTCCAAAGAGCAGACGGGAGGTCAGTAGACAGGCAGCAATAAGTCAAATACGATAAACAGACTAAGACGATAACAGGAACTCAAACAGGGTAACTAACGCTCAGAAATGACAGCCGGGGCAGAGTCAGAGGATCAGAGTCCAAGGAAGGGGCTTATGGGAAATGTAGTGCGAGTCAGTATAGGTGAGTGAATGGATGCGTGTGCGTCAGTATTCCGGAGATGGAGCCCTCTGCTGGCCAGGAATCACAGGGTTCGTCTCCGTGACACTTCACTTAAAGGAACTGTATGTAAGAAATGTATTTCAATTAACCCTTTCACACCGTTCTAAATATTCAGACTGGCAGCTAGTTTTTAACGACGTTATTATAAAATGACATGTGTTCTAATTTCCATGGTAACACATCAAACTTGACACGTGATGTTTTATTTTGTATAATTTTTTTATGCAAAATACTTACTGACTAAATTAAATACATGCAAGTGAACTCCTTATGGTTTAAATAATAAAAATAAAAACAAATAAATTATGTGGTTGTTGATCGATAAGTTATCACGGGCTGTGGGCGGGGCGCCGCCATTATATGTTTTCAACACTGACAGGGAGTCGGTGCCTGTGGGATTTACAACACAAGATCATCCACTTCTCCTGATATATGTGACACTACGTGAGGGAACAGGGTAGAAAATGATTATGTTAGTTGATCTGTAAAGTTATCACGGGATACATCCGAGCCGCCATTGTGTTTACAACGCTGACGGAGCCTGCTGGATTTACAACACAAGATCATCCACTTCTCCTGATATAGGGTGAATTCAAGGTGGTTTGGACACTTTTTGGCATTGCGATGACTTGGTAAAAGTGTCCCAATCACCCTGAATTCACCCTATGTGACATTACGTGAGGGAACAGAGTGTAGAAAATGATTATTGTGTTAGTTAGTTGATCGGTAAAATTATCATGGGGCTGTGGGCGTCTGTGCCGCCGCGAACATTAACGTTATATGTTTACAACGCTGACATGCTGGATTTACAACACAAGATCATCCCCTTCTCCTGATATATGTGACACTACGTGAGGGAACAGAGTAGAAAATGGTTGTGTTAGTTGATCTGTAATGTTATCACGTAATGTTATCACACGTATGTTTACAACACTGATATCTTGCTGTTATATATATTAGTATGCAATTACAAACTATATTTAGTTTTTGCTGATATTTTTGTGGTTGTGTAATGTAATTTGACGTGTATAAAACCTAAAATAAACATTAGAAGACACTGAGCTCAGTCAGTCTCTCTCTCACTCAGTCTTTGGCTCAGCGCCAGTCAGCGCGCTAAAGCAGATTTTAAATTTGAATTTGGCAGTTGATCTCTGAGCGTTCTAATCACACCAGTTTGATCGTACGCACCAGGGACCAGCCTAGATTGATCACACGGGTTTGATCGTACGTGTCAAAGGGTTAATCATAAAATGGCCCTGATATGTCACTAGACAGTAAGAAATCATGTTAATTTCAAATACTTATATCACTGACAACAGTAGTCCGGCCAGGATATTGTCCTTTTAAAAAGGAAGTTGCAGCCCTCAACTGATGTTGAGGTTGACATGTTGTGTTTTGGCCTGAAGCGCCACCCTCCACCTATCTACCAATCACAAAGTCAGTAGTGTTTGGGCATCCGGGTTGCCAGCTCTGCTCTAGTTACCACAGCTGCAGCTACACACTTTTTGGTAAAAAAATGTCTAACTTTAGAAAACCTAAAAGACCTCTCATGAAGCATAAGCATAATTAACAGAAAGAAAAACCCAACATACTGTGTAGGACTCGTCACTTGCCATTTGAAGCTCCTTGTAGCAGCCTACGTTCCTGCTGAATCAAATATTTGAATTGTTTACTTACTTGTAGTTGTGCGATTTTACTAGCCTGGATGCCAGCCGAATTTAGCCCCGCCCACAAAATTTTTTGCTCGGGCAATTTGGTCTGGCCTCGCTCCATAGAGGAGTTATTATGCCCGAACAGAAACTGTTCGGACCAATGAAATTGTCAGGGCGGGCTTTAGACGATGATGGACAGATGATCAACAGTAACGTAATCATCCACGTCATCAAAGCGCTTTGGGTTGAATTTGCTCTTATCCTAAACGGAGAACTTGTTCGTATATGCATTCACCTTCACTATTTCTCTCAGAAACGATGATCGTGTTGGTAAGTACTCTGTGTATCCTTAAATTCTTTTATTACAATACTGGCAAAGATCGTTTACACTCATCTTTTTCTTGTGACGTTACTTAATCCATGCAGCGCTCGTGCAGACAGGGTTGCCACGTTTTTTTGCAATGTCGCACACAATTGCTACCCAAAACTATAGCCCAAAACAATAACTTTCCGGGGGTTTCTCCGGAAAAAAATGGCGTTTGGTTGGCAAAATATGTTATTTTGGCAAGGTTGCCTGCTAAAATTTGCATTCCTGGGTTTATATAATCACATAATTGGGGTCGCTTCAACCCGCGGACATGGAGAAAAAGACGGACTTGACAACACAGTGCAGTTGAGTTCTGTTGACATTTGACAACTAACGTTATGCGTCGCTCCGTTGCTCTGATTGGTTGTGGGTCTATCCAATTGAGGTCTTTCCTGGCTCGGTTGAAACACGCCCCATAATCAAAGCTCAATGGAGCAATACCAGACTCATATTCTGACTAGAATTGAGTATGACCACGCCAGGCTACGATTTTACAGTTATTTACCCAGAAATCTACAGCAAGATGTAACAGTGTACCCAAAATCATGTAAATCCAACATACTGTTTTCAGTGCAGGATGTCAACCTTAGTTCGTGCTACTGTCCTGCAGAGTTTAGCTTCAATCCTAATTAAACAAATCCAAACCAGGTAATCAGGATTACTAGAAACTTCCAGGTGTTTTGGAGCTACACTCTGCAGGACAGTGGCCTCCAGAGGCCTTTTGCATGAAGCTAGCTGAACAAACTGAGTTTCAGAGTATGTTTAGAGTTGATAAATCCAACCTGGTTTAGATCAAGTTCAACGGTCTCACAAAGCTCGTTATAAACGTTCTCTGTCAACTTTGTTTAATCTGTTTAATCCAGAGTTGGCGATTAACTCTGAAGCGCATTAATTGCATCTTTTCTTGCAGCTAATTGGTCTAATTTGTGTTTGCGATCTCTAACCCAGAATAAATCCAGCTTCTTGAGCCCGAAAAACCAGAGTTTGCTCAAAATAATCTTGAATTTACCTGGGTAGCAACTGAAACCAGCTTCGTGCAACAAACTCAAAGCTGAGTTTGTCACGTGATATAGACCATGGGTTCTTAACCATGGCCCTTGAGATTCACTTTTCTGTAGAGTTTAGCTTCAAACTTACCTGTCTGTATCTAAGCCTAATCTTGATTATCTTGTTTAGGTGTGTTTGATTTTAACTAAAGGCGCATTCACATCATGTCATATTTACTACAATTGTGATTTACTGCAATTGTGAAATAAGTGATTTCCAATTTCACTTTCAACATTCATGTTCTCGTAGAGCTCGTAATTACAACAGCTTGTAAGAAGGGAACTTTTTGAGAGCTCCAGCTTTTACCGCGTTGCCACTACCTGAGTGCTGCAGATTAATTTAGGCATCGATAGTAGAAAAGCATAATTCCCAATCCGAGGTCATGAACAGCTCTGAATATAACGTCACATGTTGTGATCTTGAGACTATAGTAATTACAAGTTGTAATGAATGCAGCATAACCTCTGCAGGAAAGTGGACCTTGTGGGCAGAGCTGAGATATAGATATAGACACTTTAAATGTTATATGCACATTCCATTTTTTTCCCATAAAAAAAATAAAGCACTTCCTTATTAGAATTACCAAGTCCACCTATTTAAAACTCATTTCTAGTTCTGTGACATTCCTTTTATGTGAAGTAATGGAACAAACCAAACACATACATCTATGTTATAGATTTGCTATTGCTGCCACTGAAAAACTTCTGAATGATTAAGTCCACATAAACAGAACCTCCTCAGCATGAAAAACCTTTGAAAACTGAGAAAAATCTGTCAAAGGATAAATGGGGGGAATAGGCTATAGCCTCTGGTGATATCTCAACTTGCACACTGTCCACTGTTAAAATCATTGTATCATTTTTTGAAGGATCAACAAATGGTAAAACTTTATATTGATTGTCCACTTTAGACCAGTGTTTCCCAACCCTTTTCCTGGAGACCATGGGTGCATCTCAATCAGCTCCCTAGTTCAGTAGTCAGGTCATTGTTCAGGGAGTCGGCCATTTTCTTCAAGGCCATTTTCTTCAGGCGTTCTTCAAATTTCTTCTAATGCACTGAAACATTCGCTCCCTAAAATGTACCACAATGCACCTTGAAAAACAAGGTTCTCACTATGTTCCCTTAACAGAAGCGACCTAGGGAGCTGATTGAGACATCCCTATACTATATATTTGTGTATCCTCATTACCTTTCCTCACTTCTTTTCTCGTGTCTCAGCTCCACTCCATAGGATGTGAGGGAAGGATGCAAGGAAAGAAAGATAAGGACAGAGGAATGAAAGAAAATCTTATTTGCACAGTGGAATATTATTGATCACTCAAGTGTCACTTCACAGTGTCATCAGCTGTTGAAATGTCCTTCAAGATCAAAAATTACTTAATATGTACGCTTAAGATTGTGACGTCATCGCATGTCGCATTTAATTTACCCCACCACAAACAATTCTATGATATTTTAATTATTATTATTTTTTTTTTTTTAAACAAACCAAACACACCTATATACAGTATTGTTCAAAATAATAGCAGTACAATGTGACTAACCAGAATAATAAAGGTTTTTAGTATATTTTTTTATTGCTACGAGGCAAACAAGTTACCAGTAGGTTCAGTAGATTCTCAGAAAACAAATGAGACCCAGCATTCATGATATGCACGCTCTTAAGGCTGTGCAATTGGGCAATTAGTTGAATTATTTGAAAGGGGTGTGTTCAAAAAAATAGCAGTGTGGCATTCAATCACTGAGGTCATCAATTTTGTGAAGAAACAGGTGTGAATCAGGTGGCCCCTATTTAAGGATGAAGCCAACACTTGTTGAACATGCATTTGAAAGCTGAGGAAAATGGGTCGTTCAAGACATTGTTCAGAAGAACAGCGTACTTTGATTAAAAGTTGATTGGAGAGGAAAACCTATAAAGAGGTGCAAAATGATAGGCTGTTCAGCTAAAATGATCTCCAATGCCTTAAAATGGAGAGCAAAACCAGAGAGACTTGGAAGAAAACGGAAGACAACCATCAAAATGGATAGAAGAATAACCAGAATGGCAAAGGCTCAGCCAATGATCACCTCCAGGATGATCAAAGACAGTCTGGAGTTACCTGTAAGTACTGTGACAGTTAGAAGACATCTGTGTGAAGCTAATCTATTTTCAAGAATCCCCATAAAGTCCCTCTGTTAAAAAAAGGCATGTGCAGAAGAGGTTACAATTTGCCAAAGAACACATCAACTGGCCTAAAGAGAAATGGAGGAACATTTTGTGGACTGATGAGAGTAAAATTGTTCTTTTTGGGTCCAAGGGCCACAGGCAGTTTGTGAGACGACCCCCAAACTCTGAATTCAAGCCACAGTACACAGTGAAGACAGTGAAGCATGGAGGTGCAAGCATCATGATATGGGCATGTTTCTCCTACTATGGTGTTGGGCCTATTTATCGCATACCAGGGATCATGGATCAGTTTGCATATGTTAAAATACTTGAAGAGGTCATGTTGCCCTATGCTGAAGAGGACATGCCCTTGAAATGGTTGTTTCAACAAGACAATGACCCCAAAACACACTAGTAAAGCGGGCAAAGTCTTGGTTCCAAACAAACAAAATTAATGTTATGGAGTGGCCAGCCCAATCTCCAGACCTTAATCCAATTGAGAACTTGTGGGGTGATATCAAAAATGCTGTTTCTGAAGCAAAACCAAGAAATGTGAATGAATTGTGGAATGTTGTTAAAGAATCATGGAGTGGAATAACAGCTGAGAGGTGCCACAAGTTGGTTGACTCCATGCCACACAGATGTCAAGCAGTTTAAAAAAACTGTGGTCATACAACTAAATATTAGTTTAGTGATTCACAGGATTGCTAAATCCCAGAAAAAAAAATGTTTGTACAAAATAGTTTTGAGTTTGTACAGTCAAAGGTAGACACTGCTATTTTTTTGAACACACCCCTTTCAACTAATACCCCAATTGCACAGCCTTAAGAGCGTGCATATCATGAATGCTGGGTCTTGTTTGTTTTCTGAGAATCTACTGAACCTACTGGTAACTTGTTTGCCACGTAGCAATAAAAAATATACTAAAAACCTTGATTATTCTGGTTAGTCACATTGTACTGCTATTATTTTGAACAATACTGTACATAGGGGAATTTTTCATAGGGGAAAAATTCGTAGGGGAAAAAAAATTATAATAAATCAACTTCATAGTGGATTCCAAGTAATCAAGGGCTTAGGTGTTTCCAATTCAGTCCATTGCAAACGTTCCGCCAGTAGTGGGCACTCATTCAACATAAGCAATGACAAACATCCCAGTGAATGAGACAGAGGAAGTTAGCGAGTGAAGGGCATAATAAAAACCAACTGGAACGCAGCACTGAAATGAATGGGTCAAATAAGGGAGACATCCAAAATGTGTACTGTAGGTGCACCTCCAGGAACAGGGTTGGACTTGGGAAACACTGCTTTAGACATTCTGTTTAAATGTGTTGCAATTAGACTATGTAAGATTTTTTGTTATTACATATAACACAGTTGATATCGATCTAGCTTACTGCTGTGTGCAACAAGTGTCTCATTGTAGCAGGCGAGAAAACGCACAGAGTAGCATTATAACATAACTTTCAACACACTCAAATGTATCTAATATGATAAAACAGCACTGAGTTAACCCACATATGCATGAACGGACGTGGTCGCTTGCGGCATAATAAAAGCTCTGCAAAAAGTGACTACTGACTATAAGTAACTTCGCAAGTACATGTGAACGTATAACCTTACCCTTAACCCTAAACTAACAGTATATTAGTACTAATACTAATGAGAGTTGACATGTAGTTGCAAAGAAATGAGAGTTTTTGTTTATTATTGAACAAAGATCACAGAGGATATATATCACAGAAGGATACTTAAGACAGTAAAAGAACATCTAGGTGCAAGGCAATAAGGTACACTATCACATAAGAGACATTTAACAGAGTCTATTAATAAAATAAATTCACTAATCATCTAAAGCAATAGAAATTAAACATACAATTAACTAATAAAAATAATATATATATATATATATATATATATATATATATATATATATATATATATATATATATATATATATATATATATATATATATATATATATATATATTTATATTATTTTTATTAGTTAATTGTATGTTTAATTTTAAACAAATAACATCTTCAGGAAATCAGGAGGTAACTCTTATAAAAATAATGAGAGTTAGATTTTACATGTAGTTCAAAAGTATGGTTAGGACGAGGAACGTCTAAAGTGGGCTATATCAAAATAAAGTGTGAATCTGTGGTAACACTTTACAATAAGGTCCCATTTGTTAATGTTAGTTGTGTATTAATTCGTTAACTAGAAATGAGCAATACATTTGTTACATGTATCTTTGTTTACTTTAGTTAATAAAAAATTCAATCTAATCTTGTCTTTCCGTGCAGAACATTTACCTTAAAGGACTTCAAACTCGATCTTGAACCAATCAACTTAATGGAGGAAATATTCACAGGAAACGAATGGCTCAGTTACCTGCCCAGCAAAACCAGTCCAGCAGAGAAAGACACTAGTGATCAACCAATGGCATATGATGTTCTCCAAACAGAAAAAGATGCTCAGCTCAATACTCCGCGTTTGACACCACAGCAGGACCAATCAGAGGACAAGAAGAACAGTCAAGATCATGTTAGTGATACTCAACAGGACAATGTAGCAGAAGTGAACAGTGACTTGCATGTCAGACAAGTGAGACAGGATGCAAATACTTTTGCTATTCCTAAGGCAATGCTAGCAACTAATGCAGTGAAACAAATGGTATCTGGGATAGACTGTGAGTCAAAGAAATCAGATGACATCTATGATTGTTTGGACCTGTATATTATTCCCAAAAATGACTTACCATTAATGAAAAGAAAGTCATTGGATGCTCCACTGATGGAATTTTCAGCTGTCAAGGTGGGGAATACTTATGTTAATATGTGATAGACTGTTATTTTACATTGATTTTAACTGTAACTTGATAAAAAAGTGGAATAAATGACATAATATTTTATATTTAAAATATTTTTAGAAACATTTTTTTCTCTCTCAGTCATTTGAATTGCTGGACAACACTGCTCTCAAAAGTCGAATCCGTCTCAGCAAAAAGAGACCCCACAAACCACCCAAAAAAGGTGAGAAAAACGCTCTGGAGGGTTGGATGGTGTACGTGAATGTAAATGAGAGAAATTAACATATACAAACCTCTGACATATTTGTTGCATTCATTTTTTTTTCTCTCAGTAAAAAAAGAAAAGTCCAACGCCATATTCTACAAGATTCCCGAAGACATCCTGAATGAATCCCCTGTCAGTGCATTTCTAACATTTAACAGCATCCCATTTTCCAAATCTCCTCCTCATCATTCATCACGATTTCCAGATCACACCTGACCAGTCCCTCTATGAATGCTCTATCATCTGCTCTTATCAGGTCAATAAAGTCACATGCAGTAGACATTTATCTGAAACCCACAGCTAAGCACAAATCAAGCATAGCTTTAGTTCTGGCAGGTCAAGTTTGTCAAGCTCGCATCAGCTGACTGTCAGTTGATCACATCTACCTATATGAATACGATGCCTATCACAGCAAGCATATAAAAGCTCCTTCAGTACTATCAGCAGCTATTGCATTTCTTCAGAGCTCATTTACCCTTTTATGTGAAATATTAGCTTTTGTGTGTGCATCATTTGCTGGCTTTTCATTTTCACTATTGAACTGTAACAAGATATTAATAATTGTGTTTTCCCTTCCATCCTTTTGCCTTTTATCCTACTCCCTGAATTCAGTTTTGTGCCTAATGTGAGAATTCTATCTAATTAAACTCTACAGTATTTAAAACCTAACTAGGAAGTATTCAAGTAGTACTTAATCAGATAAACAATAAATAAATAAAATTAACTGATCATTTTGATTGCAAAAGTTCTTTATTATCATTTTTATTATCATTTATCGTTTTTATTTTTTTGTACATTTTTGATGCAGAGAAAATCATTTTATTCAGAAAGTTTTATGGGATGATAATCAGATAAAACTGCTCCATCTACTCCGGGTCTACTTCCAGCATGTCACGACGTTTGAAGGCGCAGATGTAGTTTTTCTTGACATAACAATCGTCGTCGTTCCACCTGCCAACCTCTGAAAATGTGACGGACAGTGAAATGAAGAGATTGTTACCTTCATCCATCTGTGTGTTTTACCAAACATCTATTGTCCTCACAGCATCAATCTCACTATAATACATCATTTAGCCAAACTTCAAGTTAAAATGTTTCCTCTGTCTTTCCATCCTTACCTTTCCAGTTCATCTCCACGCATTCCTCCGTGTTGGTGTACATGTGGTTGGGCTCACCACGTGTCCAAATTTTATAATCCCAGAAAGAACCATCAAGCCAAAAAAATTTACCAGACTGAGAAATTAAGAAAGAGGATTTAAAACAAATAAAGTAAGTCAGAAGGTGTTAGTGAGAAAATAGTGGATGCATGTCAATGAAGAATAGAAACAACAACTGACTTATTTCTCTTTGCTTTTCCCATTTGTGAACCTTATCACACTTCTGCCTTTTTTACCTTAAAGAATTCAAAGCCTCCGAGCCAGAAGCGCAGGTTGTTTGGGTTAAATTTTTTCACAATGCAGAGCAAGTATTTATTGGCCTTTTCACTATGTACTGACACCAGATGTGCACCAGGGGCTTTGCTTCTGCAGCTCAACTGGATATGAAACAAGTAGAACATTTTTGTATTTTTTAGTGTGGAGGTAATAATGTGGAGAATAATACAATTGAAATGTCTTTAATGTAGCAATGTAAGAATTATTTAAAAAGTGCGACATCCTACCTCGGCTTCTGTAAAGTTTGCAGGGTTGTTGAAGTATTTGACACAGTGGCGGCCCACTTTGAACCAATCAGTGAAGCCATGCACATCACACGCTTTAGGCATACAGCAGGCCTCAGTGACATTAGTATGGCCAACAGCAAAGCCTAAATCACAGAGTGACACACATGTCTATTACTTTGAGCTACAGGCATTTTAAAAACATAGATGAGTAGTTTTTCCTTGTCTGTGTAAGGGAAAACTTGAAACACATCACTCTGTTAATACATGTTACTAATGCCGTCGATATTCATAACAGGTCATAGAAAATACTTTATACACAATATACACAAAATATGTAGCGGTCACATTTTTTTTGTTAATATTTGCCTTGCAGTCAATTATTGACTGTAATAAAAATGAGTTATTAAAAGGGGTGCACAGCAAAGCAAATTATATAGTGTACAGTCAGCTGATTATTAATGCAAAACAAATCTCTTTTAGCTGAAAGTATCCAGCTATGTAGCTACTTGCCACATAAGTAAATAATTGAACACAAAATATTAATTTGACATATTTTTTCTCAAGATGAAGCATGGACAAGACTGCAAATGGATGATTGCCGGTGCCAAGTAAATGTAAAGCAGAATATGAATTTACACAGTCACTGATGTCATTTAGTTGTTGAAGTGACTGAATCATCACAACTGAATTATAATACTCAATTAATTCAACTGCTTTAGAGCAGAATTTGAAATTGTCTCATATTTGATGTAGAATTAAAAGTATATTGAAAGTTTGCATCATTAATTCTGTTACTTTTCTGTTTATTATTGTGAAGCTAATTTGAAACTATTTCTATAGTAGCCGATGAAGCGTTATAAAAATACAAGTTAAAAAGGTACTGGTTGAAAATATTTTTAAGGTGGGCCCACCAGAATATGTGTTGAAACAACTGCATTAAGGAATGGGTTTTTAAGTGGATCTGGAAATTTCAACATAAATATATTGTTGGATGAATTAAACATTACCTCTCTCCATCGTTAAGAAGTTGCCACCCCCCAAAAGAAGAGTCATCAACAGAACGCTAATACATCCTGATTTCCACTGCGAAAAAACATAAGTGAAAGGATTATAACCATAGGCTAATTTGGACAACAACAAAAATCACTCATTATAAAATCAAACACTTTTTTGCCACTGGAAAATGATTCTCATTTTAATATTCAGGACAAGTATCATTTTATTTTGAGAGAGAAAATTATAAATGTAAATATTTATAATTTTTCAGGATTGATTGCAGAATAAATAATTTAAAATGCTTTTGAGAATCATTTTTTATTATTATTAAGGATATTATTTTCTTATTTCTTTGACAAACATGTTGATTAAAAGTAAAAGTAAGAAGAAAAAAAACACCGCCATGTTATATTTGTGATAAATTATATATTTGAATACATCAAAGCCATCTGGATAATGTTATCCTTTGAGGGAGCAAAAAGGTTGGAGACATCCTGCCCTATATAGGAAACAATGTGTTCATTAAGATCATAACTTACCATTGTTGTTCTTGCACTTTTGTCTTCTAGCTGTCTTCACAGTTACCCTTGTCTCACATTATTTTATTCCATTCCATTCATTTTCACAACTCCTCCCCAACTCTCAATCTTAACATCTTCAGTTTTTTTTTAATTTTCACACAGGAAAGCATTTTGCACACTTACAGTGCCTGAATTAGGCTACTGATCAATTCACAGTGCACTGTAATAACATTAATTCTTCCATTATATATAAATGTTGGTCTTATAATAGTAATACAATAATAATAGTATTGTAATCTGGGTCATAATGCATTTTTGAATTTACTAAAGGTTTAAACTGAACAAGACAACTGCAGTTATTCCATACATGATCTTTCTCTTGAGATCTGTATGTGCAACCCTATCAGAATTGTGCTTGCCAAACAAGCTAAAACTGTTTTTGCAGACTGTACATTTGTTGGAAAAGGCATTTGGCCAATGACATGGTTACTTCTTTACCACATTAGACAATAAAACCACTAGATCTTGTGGTTGATCTCTCAAGTGTGACCCTCCACTTAACACTGCCAGCCAAAGTTGCTGCATTTCACAGTCCGAATGGCTTTGTCACTTAATCTGATCATAAAAATACCAAGACTCATTCGATGGATATGAATTCATCAAGTTGCATGATAAAGTTGCAAAATAAGACATTGTATTTTTTACATAAACCTTTATATATATATATATATATATATATATATATATATATATATATATATATATATATATATATATATATATATATATATATATATATATATATATATATATATATAAAGGCTCAACAGAAGGTTTGATGCATTCACACTTGTCACCTTATGTCAGTCACTTATATTGCTTTCATTTTTACAACCCCTCCATTTTCTCTCACATCTCATTCTCAGTTATTCATCTCTCTTCATCACACATCAGAACCCCATGAAACAACTGCGGCCTGATGCTTGTATTAGAATGTAAATGCATTATTCTGCAAGAATGTCAATGGGTGTAATTCTATGAGTAAAAAACACATGCACAAACACCTTCAAATTAAACCCTGCGGCTCGTGACGACTTAAGACACGAAACGGTCAGTTTGTGTGAGAAACCGAACAGTATTTATATAATTTTGTACCTCAAATATAACTCTATGTCCAACAGCCGCGAGCGCGCCATCACTTGGGTGAGGTCAAAATACAAATATCTCAATGGGATACAATCGGCGAAAGTGATGTCTCGCGTGTATCGTGCGCCATATCGTATATTTTGACCTGCACCCACTGGAAGAGATGGTGCGCTCTCGGCTGCTGCTGGACATACAGTAGTGTTGTATTTGAGGTAAAAAATTATATAAATACTGCTCGGTTTCTCACACAAACCGATCGTTTCGTGTCTTAAGACATTAATATGTCGTCACGAGCCGCAGGGTTTGAAAACGTTAAATTAAGCCAAAAGAATAACTGCTCTTGATCTCACAGAATTCCGTGAAATGAACACGGACCCTTAACTCAAAATCCGTGGTAGTTTCACGGAATCCCCGAAAAATCCGTGATGGGTCCACGGAAGTGATGCCTATGTAAGTCAATGACACGCAGCATCCGTGGTCCACACACGGATTCCAAATGCACATTTAATTCTTTGCATTTGTAAAAGGAGACATGATTTTATGAATATTTATAGCCTACGTTTATATTTTGGAGCAACTAACTCCACTCCTACCCTAAACCTACCCACTCCCAACAATATAAAACACGTAACAGACAAATAAATGTACACTATTTATTGCAAAAACAGTATAAAGTATTAACTCATATTGCATTCCAAGTCTTCTGAAGTCATACGATATCTTCAAGTGAAGAACAGAGTTGATCTTAATGTTTTAGTCATGGAAATGAAGATCGCGCCCCTTTGTGAACAGAACACACGCACTCATTCATATTTCTCATTCAAATGATACACAAGACTCTTTAGCATGACGCCATCGGTCATGAGACACACGAGAGCCAATGGCATTTTACAATCAAAGCTGACGTAATGAAGCAATTGGTCACGAGACACACGACAGCCAATGCTGTCAAAGCTGATGTGACGTTTCTTCCGGCGGCAATATTTGAAATGTAATAATAGGCTTGTTTGAGATGAGCAAAATCTGCGCAGAACCGATCACCGGTGATCAGCGCGAGATGCATGCCGGTTTAGAAATCTGTCGAGGGCGGTCCGCCTTCCTCTGATGTCATGCTGACCTATGTCAAAGAACTCTCGCGAGCGAAAGGCGGAAGTGTCGGATTCTGCAGTCGAGCGCAGTTGCTCTCCACCTATTTTTACAGTCTATGCTCTCCACCGACTGCGCTGAGCAAAAGCATGATGGGAAACGACTTACTGACGACACAGCTTAATGCTCATTGGTTTAAACAAACGTGACATGTGATTCTTTTTTTAAATGTTTGATTTTAAAACTCTGATATCATGTTTTAATGTCTATAAATTATGTGTGAATATTCCCAAACTGTGCGACAGTGCGACCTCTCAGTGGGTTATGTGATTGTTGTCATATTTATACAAATATATAAAAACATGTATGTAATTAAAGTAAAAATGATTATAAACACGTCTTTCGAATGGAAATAAATAACAAAAACTTTGAGTGTCTTGTTCATAATATTTATTTTCATATAAAAGCAACAGAACTTAAATTACATCCAGTTTATCAGCAGCGCAGTGCATGAGTGTGAATCCCGATATCCGCCTTTGATCTCGCAGGTGTCGGATCCACTACGAGAAGACAGAACTGTCCGTCTTGCCTGCACTTTTTTCGCTCCTCCCTTCACTGCAGCCGCCTAGTCTCGCCATCATTTCAGGCGGCGGGCGCATCTCAAACAAGCCTAATCTTCGGTGGAACGACTCGACGCTGCTGATCGCTTTTGGGGATTTTCTTCACACAAATCAATCGTTTGGCTCAGAATACTTGGAATATTTGTACTTTGAATAAATTGTGCCTTATGACATATCTTCTTATTATATCCTGTTTTTTATAATACACAAATGGGTAGGTTTAGAGAAGTGTTTGAGTTACGCGTTCAAAAAGTGTGAATAAAAGAAAATAAATGTAAATAAAATTATGCCGACTGAATCAAACTGACGAATAAGGTGTTGGAACAGGAATCCGTGTGTGGACCACGGATGCTGCCTGTCATTCAGCACGTTTACATGGACAATAATACTCCGATATTAATCTGATTAAGACCATACTCTGATTAAGAAACTACCATGTAAACAGCGATTTCTAATTACCTTAATCCGATTAAAGCCATACTCGAATTAAACAAAAATCGAATTAAGACATGTGGAGTATGCCTATTTTAGTCGCATTATCGAAGTGCATTGTAGACATGTACACACCTTAAACTAACTATTAACGTCGTTTGGATTTTTCGCCGCATTTTGCGACAGGACACATACACTCAGTGGTGAACCGTTTGGGCAAACAAGAGAAGCATGGCTTCAAGCAAGAATGACATGCTGCCGACTGAAAGCACAGAGGAGGCCTGTTGCTGGAGAATTTGTATCCGCCGTCGTCTATTTGCACGTATAGCATGGACAATTAACTGCACTTGAAACTCTCGTAAAATTAAAATGAAACACCCAAAACTGTATGTGGTACCATAACAAGACGAACTGCGTGAAATTCTTGAGGAAGCGTCGGACGGCGTGGCATGGAGACGTAATGGCGTGTGCTCTTAATCGATTTATGTTCTATAACATGTAAAATGGGAACATGAGCGGATTACTCTAAAAGCAACTCATGTAAACACCTTAATCAGATTATTGTCTTATTCAGAATAAGGTCAATAATTAGATTACTGCTGTCCATGTAAACGTAGTCAATGACCCATCACGGATTTTTCGGCGATTCCGTGAAACTACCACGGATTTTGAGTTAAGGGTCCGTGTTCATTTCACGGAATTCTGTGAGACCAGGTTGGCTCTTCATGGTAGTCAATTTGAAGCAATGATGTTTGAATGAGAAACCTACAATGGTGTTAAATTTTTTTTTAAATAGCCTAAAGTAAAAGCATTTTAAAAGATCATTTTATGAGTGCCGATTCTAGCCTTACAATAGCCCTGTTTCCTAATTGTGTGTGAATATATATATATACAAATTATAATGCAAATTATATAAAATGTGTGAGATTGTCTAGATAATAAACCAGCTAGATCTTGTAGTTTACAGATACAGTTGAGATCTCTCGCTTTCGACCTCCATTGACGCTGCCAGCCAAAGTTGCTGCATTTCAAAGTGAATGCTTCATAAACTTTTTGCATTTTTACTAATCAGAAAATTACAGACAATGTGTTTTCTTGTCATTATGTGGTATTACCTGCTGAAAAGTCCAGCATAAACCTGCATACATCCCATGCCCACCAGCTTTCGTGCTTTCCATGCTGCATGGTCCCATCATGGAAAACATACCTTATGATGCTGGATTTGTTCAGCGGGGTAAGTGCAGATTCATGTGTAAATTTTAGCATAAGGCAGCAATATTTAAGCCATCCGATAGATCAAGATGAATAAATTGTATAGGCCCAAAATTTAGCATAACTAAAGTAAAATTCACTTCATCCCAATGAGATAAGACTGCAATTTCATGAAAGGCAGAGAGAAAACTGCCAGTGTAAACATTCTATTTACTTAATTTTTAACATGATAACCTTTAATTTTTCACTTTTAATGTTTCTCTTTCATTTTCACAACCCCTCCTACTTCTCTCACATTGTTTCTCACTTTTTTTTCTCTCGCACATCTCGTTTTCAGCGCTATCCATCACACATGAAACACCTTTAAAACAAATGCAGCCTGATGATGACAAGCTGCTTTTATTATACAGCATTATACTGCAATAAGAAGTAGTTAATCTAATTTCTTATTCACTATTACAGACAAAAAATGCCAGAAATAGTGTGTTCACTATATCAACTCTTGTTTATGTCCCTTTTTAGATGCTTAATTGTATAACAATGTATTTAGGCAAAGCAAAGTTACAGTTAAAAACAGAAAGTAACATTGCTGGGCCATGTTTTATCCTAAGTAGTCTAATGCAGTGTTTCTTTAACTTCCAAGGGGGCTTCAAGATGACCTAAAATGATTTAAAATAAGACAAAACAAGCATTAAAATAAGTATAAATAAATAAAATCAAGATACAGTATTTCATAATATTTGGTTATTTTTTATAATGTATATACATATTTCTAGTTATGACAAGCTCTAAAATATTTTTTATCAGGGGCCTTGAAGTCAAAAAGGTCTATAGCTTGGTAAAAATTAGAAATTTCTTAAAGAGCCTGCTAAATTAAGAGTACTTTGGTATATGTTGGTATTACAGATGAGATGCATCATTATAAAACAGATCTTATCACTTTTGACCCAAAAAAGTTCAAGTGAGCCGCAAGTTTATCCATCACATCTTCATTAACTGACAGCAGCTTCAATGTTAACATGGCGGCTTTAACCTTTGCACTCGCATGTCACGTCCTTTGCAACGCCTCGCGCATGACACGGCTATCGAGTCGCGTATAAAACACAAACTGTTGGGCGCTGCTCCAGTGGAGAACAGTGATCTAAAACCTTCAGATGACACACAGGTCATAGTTACCGAAAGTGAAACCACATACAAAAAAACTTAGCAGAGTGGCATTCCTTTTACTGCATGATGTGAGAGACAACTAGTTGTCCAGTCCAGTTCGGGATGATAGTGTTAAAGGAACACTCCACCGTTTTTAGAAATAGGGCTTATTCAACTTCTTTCCTACATTTAGATATGTAAGCAAATGCATTTTTGTCTTTAAGAGAGCGATGCATTGTTTTAGTTTGGCAGAGTCGCCGCTAGCTTAGCTTAGCATAATGAATGGAATCTTATGTTGCCAGCTAGCATGTCCCGAGTAGAAGTAATTACCTAATTACTTCTTGTGGCCTGCGTATTCACAACAAGTACAAATAGCGATGCAAATTAAGACTAGGCGATTTCCTAGGCAGATATTAACTAAGTTAATATCTATTAACTAAGTTAATATCTATATTAAGTTTATATTATGGGGAAGCACAGGCAAAGCACTGCTACTTGTGTGCAGATATATTTGGGGATTTCATGTGTTGTGTGATATCTCTGCGCCCAAGTAGCAGTGCTTCGCCTGTGCTTCCCCATAATATATAGACCCTGTTGTCTGTTGAAAGATCATCTCGGGTACTCACATAACCTCGGTTCCCTGAGATAACAGGAACGAGCATTGCATCAGTTGATAATACATGGAGGGAAACTCCTGTTTCTCTGAAATAAAGTGTGCTCGACTTGAAGTGGCACTGCGCATGCCGATAGACATATGACATTACAGCGAGAGCGATTCCAAAGCATACAAAGCCATCTGCTCTCTAATTGCTCTCGCTGTACTTTGATGTCATACACCCATCGGTCTGTGCAGATCCGCTTCAAGTCGAAAACACCTATACTGAAGCCTGATTGAATCACGTCTTATGCAGAGCATGCCGTTTCATTGAAATCTAATTGTAATAAAGTCACCATGAAATAAAATTGACACAATTGCAGTATTTATTATAAAGTAAATGATTTATTCTTGTGCATTATTTTTGAATAAGCTTACATTCCCTCCAAATCTTATCCAAATGTTCTTGTCCGAATGACATCTCCTTTTCTCTGATGATGTGTTTACTGGCACGAGGGCGGGACAAACTGTCATACAGCAGTAAACCACAAACATCCAACCAATTCTGATGGACGTAACCAAGTCCCGCCATACATTTTTTATTTTTCGACTGTATTTCACTGTATTTTTCACTCAGATACACGTCATAATTGTGAAGAAAAAACTATTGCAACTTCTGTTTCATACCAACTTAAATACAAATTTGTGGAGCAAATTGACCAAATTATGATATGTGAATGTATTATTTTGGTTTGAACAAAAACTTTAGCCTATAATGTGCACCATAATTGCGAAATATAAAATCGTCATTATCGTTGTTGAAAATGGAATCAAAATGCAATTGGCTCAAACATCTGATCCCAGCTGGAATAGGCATAATGCTTATGATCTACTTACAAGCTTGCTCCTTTAGCACACTAGCTCGTTTTACCACTGCCATGTGGTTACAGACACTGTTGCTGATCTTTTTACATTTACATTTACATCTTTTAACTTCTACACATTTCACATTGATGGAAATAAAATGCTTTATGATTACTGTTAGTCTTGTTTTTCAGATAATGACTGCAGAGCATATTATATTCTTTTTCAGTAAATGTATATTTCTCCTTGAATATATGTCAGGATTTTCTTTTCTTTTTCCAACTCCTACTTTTCACTTTTTCTTACTGCTTTTAAATAATACATATTATTTATAATATAATAATATTAATACATATTCAGCAGTCTTGTGTAACCAACCATACGCTCTTGTTTGCTACATTTGTTTGGTTATTTAGGCTGTCTCTAATAAAGTTAACCAGGGACCTTATTTTACTTCTAAGGTTCTTAGTCTTCTAAGGTTCTTAGTCTTGTTTCTCTGTCAAATCATTAGTTCAAATAAGAACTATTTATATCAGTAATGACATATTTTATTGCAGAGCCATGAGCATCAATATTTACAAGCAAATTGGAATTTGATAGTATAAATAAAGTGTCAACAATGAGTATGTAACGTTTAGTGGCTCTAATCATGTCAATAGGGAAATTGCAGAAAAAAACTGTTTATTGTTTGGAAAATGCAGGAGAACTCAGGCATCAAAATAATACACAAATACATAATATAAAAATGAAACCATACAAAGAACTGAAAGGAACTAAGGGCTTAAATATACAGTTATTAACATAACTATTAACAGGTGTGCTAATGATTAACCATGGAAACAAGCTAGCAGAAAAAAATCAAGGTACATTTACACGACAACGATGTACAAAAAACGGAAACGTTGTTCTTTTGTGTTTTTTTTGCGTACAGGCGACAGCGTCAATCAAAACTATCCCTGTTCAAATGGAAAACGCTATTATGCATGACGGGCCAGTAGTGGGCAAGGTCACAAATTTGCATTTTTATTTTAGTTTACACAGAGACGATTGCGGTATCGTTTTCAAAAACCTGCACTTTGAAACCCAAAAGTCAAAAGTCTATGTTTTCAGGCCCCCAAAATACAGTTGATGAGCTGCCAAAATGCACAACGCAATAAAAGATTTGAATTGAAAACTGTGTCGTGTAAATGGCACCTCATGCAAACCGTAACAGAATGAACCAAAAAATACTCCTGACAGTGTTAGAAAAGGTCCGAAAAATTGTATCATGCAAAAACATTTTCATTCACATTTGGCCAAAAGTGAGAGTGATACTCTTCTACAATAGCTTTATATTTACAAAATAACAAACACATACAGTTGCAAAGCTTCATTTGGGTGTCTACTAAACAATCATCACGAATACAATAATAATACTACAAAAATGAATACTACTAAACATTATTATTATTCAATATTTTAACTAATTAATAGCTGTGTAAAGGCCATGCTAACACTGTAAGCATATAGCAGAATTTTAGTATTTACTTTTATTTAAAAAATAGCAATGATTTTGATATTTGATCAGTCAGGTATGAAGTGCAATGAATTAATGACGAAATTAGAATGATTCTTTTGGAATCCGTCCCAAGTGCTGCGAGGGGCACTATTAACTATAACGTTCAATGGAAAATGCTCCGGAGTCAGTTGAGAACTTCTCATCAGGTTTGATTGACTGCTGGCTTTGGTCCCTGGTCCTGTACAATGAACTAGCACTCTGAATATGTGAATCTGATACCTAGAAACAGAGTAAGAGAGAGTCAGTAAGGCAATCATTGCCATCATAACTGGATAGATGTAATGTTGTTGGCGACTTGCTTAAATGCAAACCTCTTCAAATTTCTTGGCCTTGTACTGGTCAGCTCCTTTCAAGAAGTTCAGCAGAATAATATCACAGAGCACTGTACCCTAAAATAAAGAAAAGGTGTCAGTTTTGTTTACTTAAACAGTTAACAGTTATGAATAATTCTCTATTAAGAATCGATTTCGGTATTAAAAATTAACAATAATAAACAATAAATTACGAACACATTACAAATACATATGCTCCCATTAATATCAAGCTTTCATGGAAATATTCTTTATGCTAATACTTAAAATATTTGAGATCTGTTGTGCGAACACAGGAACCTCAGCCATCTGGGGCTTTGGGTCAACTGTCACTGTCAACATAACCCAAAACTGTAGCTACGAGCTGTCCACATTCGAGCAGTGTTTACAATACACGTTTGACCCTTTATTTCCACTACTTGCAACATTTTCTTCAATTTTATTGAAAATAAACGCCTTTTGATTTGACATGTGATGGGAAAAAGAAGTAGAGTGAGTTCTGCAAAAGGTGGATTCGAACCTCAGGTCCTTGCGGTGTGTTCCCAGCTTTACAGACTTTGTATTGAAAAGTCATACCGTTACTTGATGGATGGGTTCTCTCCTGCGTCAATGCGACTTTTTTAAAAGTCCTTTCAATAGAATTTTGCATCGCTGCAGTTAATCTATCACACAACTGCAAATTATAGGCTAAGTGAATAGGCAAACACACTTGATGAACTCACAGGCGCGAGCCACGCAACATGCATGAGACAGCTGAACACCTAATTGTTCACATTAAATTGTGAATTACGGAGTGCTACAAGGATCTGTGTTGCCCTCTGCTATATTCAATATATATGCTGCCACTTGGTAATATTATTAGAAAACATGGACTTAGTTTCCACAGTTATGCCGATGATACTCAATTATATATTTCAGCATAACCAGATAAAATCTCTAAATGATCCAGGTTGGAGTGTGTTAACAATATTTATTACACAGCTATGTGGAATACTTGATTCTGATTGGTCAATCGCGCATTCCAGCGGTATGTTATTCCCAGATACCAACCGCCAAAGTGAATAACACCCTGCTCAGTACTTGACCGGTACTACTTATATGCTTAACGCTGTTGTTGACTGTCTGGCGCCATCTTGTGGCTTAAACAACGTTAACCGCCATGGGTTACATTGGAAGACTTCAAGGGATTACTTTATAAAGTTTTAAATATGGATATTTTTCTTACACAAACGCATCGATTTGAATCAGAAGGCCTCTATTAACCCATCGGAGCCGTGTGGAGCATGTTATTTGACAGACGTTATTTGACGGACAGCTGCATTTTTTATGGACTTCAAAAACAGCTACAAATAGGCTACTGCTTGGATTAGCCAGGATTTTTTAAGTATAACTCCTATTGTTTTCCTCTGAAAGAAGAATGTCATATAAACCTAGGATGAGTTGAGGGTGAGTAAATCATGGGCTAATTTTCATTTTTGGGTGAACAACCCTTTCAGCATTCATTTCAACATGGTAAAAAGAAATCTTCAGCAATAGATAAAGGATTAAAGCAGTTTGCAATGTTTTTTCTTCGCGGAAGCTTTGTGTAAGAGCTAATAAAATATTTAAACTCAATTTAAACAATAATATTTTGTGTCTAATTTAGCTACTTGAGACAAGCAGCCGTGTAATAAGCGAGATAATGCACATCCAGCCGGTTGTTATCGCAGATTAAATAAGATACAAAATTACGAAATACTGGATGATCTGCAATTTTCTTCTAAATTCAAATAAGACTGAATTAGACTGAATATTACTTTTTATTACTATTACTACTAATATTACTATTTGCATTTAGAAGGATACTGTTACTTCATCTGCTACAGTTAAAGACCTTGGTGTTATATTAGACAGCAACCTGTCCTTCAAAAAGTAATTTGCCAGCAAGCATATATATCCATATATCCAGTGGAGTGGCTTGCCATGCAAATATCACTTATCAATCTTCATTGGCCCATTTTCCTAGCACCTGAAGGTGATTGGGCTCCCTAATCAGACCCCAATACGTCAGTTTCGACTTAACGTTTCCGTTCCCTCCTTCAGGGAACCAGAGTGATAAGACTAACCAAGATCTCTAATTATTATGGTAGCACCATTTAAAGATTTTCTAGTTTTATTTATGCTGTTGTTAAATTGTCAAGTTTTATCTGGTATTTGGAGTTCAATTTTGATTTCAAATGATCCAAAACTATCCATTTATAATGTTCAAGTTCAATGTTCATGCACACAATCTAGTAATGAAGAGTGAAGACACATACCACACCAACAGAGGTGAAGGCAGCAACCATGTTGATTAGAGTTGGTATCATGTCAAATTTCCCAGCCTTTAAAGATAAATGTAATGAGCAATTATGGCCACAAGCAGAAAATGCTCAAAAATACACAAACATTTTAAGATTAACTCACATCTCCATTAACCAGCACATCAAACCTGATGGCGTAGGCTTTCAGCAGCGTGCGATACTCAGTTCCGTTCTCCATTTTAAAATACTTTGCATACCTAAGGACAAAGATTTAGACGTTAGCAGATACAGTGTCAATAAGGATTATGCAACTTATCAACTTCAAATGATTTGGTGCCTTTTGTAATATTTTATAGTATGTGGCTGGCCACTACAAAAGGTCTGATAAACGTGGATGAATGGGGTCAGATTGAAGGCATTTGCTTGTGCAATATCAGTAGAGGCCTGCAGACTGTAACATTCTTGATTAAACTTTAAAGTGGAAAGAAAAGCTTCTAGAACCTGAAGTTATATCCCGGAGACACAGTGGTTTTCTCTGACATGGCGTCCAGGCGAGTGAAGGAGTACGCAGGCTTACACTCATCATCTGCCTTGTCTAAATCACACACCCACGATATTTTTATCCCTATCACTCCCCCCTGATTGAAAGAGACAGAGATTACTTACACATTTGACTTTGCACTTAAAGAGAAATTAAGATGCAGTTTTTTGAGAATTAAAAAAAGTCTGAAACAATGTTTTTTTCTTAATACAACAGTTATTAGATACTTTCATTAAACAGTTATTATTTTATAAAACAGGTATTTCTTTGGCCTCCTTTTCCATTGGTGGATGAAAACCTTTGATACAGGTATGATCTCACTTTGAAGGACAACCGGCATATAGCATCACACTGGTTTCCTCAACTAAAAAAACCCAAAAGGATTTTTCCATAGGCTTTTGGATTATCGTAAAAAAACAAGCTCTGTGATCAACAGAAGTTTATGTCCATCAAGATTAATACAACTTTGAATTTTTGAAGTCCAAATGCGTAACGGACTACACCGCATTCCCACAACTTCAATGTCACCATGACTAAGCACCACTAAGCTAAGGAACAGAAAGGGCTAAAATCCTAACTCCTTCCACATTTTGGCTAACAAAATGATGTCATAGCTGCACAAATCTATTGGTAACACACTTTAGAGATTTAATTTGTTAATATTAGTTAATTACATTAGTTAAAGGAACACTCCACCGTTTTTAGAAATAAGGCTTATTCAACATATTTCCTACATTTAGATATTACGCAACACATGAAATCCCCAAACTTCCCCGGTGTATGTTGTGCATGTGTTGCATGATATCTCTGCGCCCAAGTAGCAGTGCTTTGCCTGCGCTTCCCCATAATATAGTCCCAAGTTAATATCTCCCTATAAAATTGCCTAGTCTTAATCTGCATCACTAATTGTATTCGTGAATACGCAGGCCACAAGAAGTAATTAGGTGTTTTTTTTCTTTTCGGATCACTTTTAAGCTAAGCTAGCGGCGACCCTGCCAAACTAAAACAATGCATGCACTGAGACAAAAATGCATTTGCCCACATATCTAAATGTAGGAAAGAAGTTGAATAAGCCCTATTTCTAAAAACGATGGAGTGTTCCTTTAACATTAACTAACAATACCCAATACTTATACAGAATTGATTAATAATGTTAATTACTAGATTTACAAATAAATCATAAGTTGTATTTGATAACATGAATTAATGCATTGTGAACTGATGTGAACAGACAATGAACAATTGCATTTTTACTAACTAACATTAAAGGTTATTAAATGCTGTAAAATGTGTATTGTTCACAGTTAGTTCATGTTAGCTAAAGCATTAACTAATGTTAACAAATGAGACCTTATTGTGACCTTATTGTAAAGTGTTGCTAACTTATTTACAGATCTGTTGTATAAAAGCAATTTCACACTCAAAAAAATAACACCAGTCATGCTTGTAAGATATTTATATTATTATTCTATTAGGAAGAAAGCAAAGCGGGGAAAGTAACATTTTTTTTTAAAAGTCAAAATTTAAAAAGAATTAAATAAACACTCACTTTTTTAGCAAGAGTTGTAAAGTCTTGTTGTGCAAATCGGATCACATCTCCCACTTTGAATATTGGACAATACATGTTACTCTCAAAGTCAAAGTTACATTTCTTTATATAGCTACTATTGATGTTGGGCAAAAAGTTTCCCCTGAAAGCAAAAGAGAAATATTTGATGAAAACCATAATTCACAGAAAAGCAGATCTAATTATGAAAATCTTCAAAAACTCCAAAACTTGGTCAAAACGGTTCATTTTTGGATTTATGAATGATAATGCTAAGATTTTTTGTCTTTGTGTTTGATTGCATTTACTTTGTGAAGTTAAAACGTGGGAAGCGAATGCTGTTCTTGATGAAGATGGTAAAGTTCTCCACCTCCATCATAGGGTTTCTGAGTAAGAAAAGAACCTCCATCAGTCCTCTTATTCAACGTTCACACGTCTATTCATTTTGTTTATTTAAAAGTGGACTCACGGTTGAACTTCATCAATCTCTGCAGGACACCATCCTTTGATCTCACAGGTTTTGTTGGTAGTATTGAAGTTCACACACCGTCCTGTCAGCAACCCTTCGAGATAAAACCAACAGATCAAAACATAACATAGACTGTACAAATTATTATTATGTTTAATAGGTTTTTCCTTGATCATTTTAGGATAACAAAACAATTGACAATGAAACACTCAAACAGTTCCACTGCAGTCAATCATTTTGTTCCTTTAAACTTATCTTTGATAATCACAATGACAAGCGTTTTTTCTGTAAAAAATATTTCTTCATCCCTTGAAATGCAACTCTACACCCTTGCTTCATTTAGTGTACACGGAACCATGATTATGAAAATTTTTCTCTGCCTCCACTCAATCCCACCATTACCTGATCCACTAATTAATTCAGCCATATATGTTTGAATTAGAAGAAGGGTTGTGACGAGACACTTAGCACACGAGACGAGACACGAGATTGGGTTCATGAGAAAGAAACGAGACAACATTTTTTACATAGTATTTTTAAAAATTCCTCAATGATGTAGGCCTAATACATGACTAGAAAGATCGTTTGCAGGTGCATTTGAAATGTTTTAACTCATCATCTTGTAATGAATGTCATTTCAGTTCTACTTTCTGAATATTAATGATCATTATGCAGTAAAATAACAATATTCAAGCACCGTAAAAGGTTTTGCCACAAACTCAACTGACTGCCTTTTTTCCTGTATGATTGTCTCTTCAGACCTTTGCGTTATGAGCTTCTACAACTTTTGACCTCCTAACTGAACTCCTTTCCACAAATTGATCATAGACATTAAGTGCAAACAATAAGTGCAGCCATAATCAAAGTACTATCTCAATATTCTATGTAACACAGCCCAAACTAAGATTCGCATGCCTCAGGGAGCCGCTTTCAAACAGCGGTAATTTCACGTTTGAATCCGCGCTCGGGTTTACTTTCACTTTCAATTTCGTATAAGTAGCCTACGACTCGAACAGCTCATGTTAGATGAGCTGATTGAATTGAAGCGACTGTTATCCACCTGAATTAAAAATGTGTAGGCCTATTTCTATAAAAAGCAAAACAACAGTGAAGGCGTAATGTAAACGTAGCATCTTGTCACATTTTAATCTCGCAAGATCTCATGGCACGGTGGCATTCAATCTCGCCACACCCCTAATCAGAAACTGATTCAGAAAAAGAGGAAGAGTGAATTTACAGGCAGACTCGCGGCGGTGCTATAGCACCTTTAAAGCGAATCATGAAACCCTACAGCAATTTTTGAGATTTTAACAGAGGTATGTGTATTTGAACATCATTGAACATAATGTTAGCATCTGTTAGATTTAATTAAAAGGTGAAACGGGTAAATTTTATGTTTTTCACCTATTTTCGTCTTCCGGGTTTAAAAACTACATTGCGTCCACGTCACAGCTTGTGACGTAGCAGCGGACTATAGTGCTACGTGACGCATCGTTGTCTCATTATTATTAATGAGACTGAGTTTTTTCTTATCCTATGAGAAGACACCGTCTCTTAATTATTCATGACAGCACGTGGTTCTTTCCAATGACAGAAGTGACAGTCTGCGTGTTCATGGAGTAGATGAGAGGAGTTTATGATCATGTTTGTTGTGTATGTTTCATGTTTGCATGTTTAAAAATATGCATTTATACTGTGTATATATACAAACATAATTATATATTTATAATGACAATAATAAATGTATATTGCATTTTTATTTCATATTGAAAACAAGCTTCCATATTGCACATATATGTAGCAAGGGTATGACTTTTAAAATACCAAACAGAGTCTGTCAGTGTATTATATTGCCCTTTAATTTTGCATTTAACTTCATATTTTTGTTGAACACACCTATGATGACAGATGAAAGTTGCTCGCCCCTCCCAGTCTTTGGTACACTGCAGTTTTAAAATACTCATGCTGTTGACTGATGAATTTGCACATGGTTTGTAATAAAGCATATTAAAAACACCACAAAGACTAAGCTAAAAACTTGATTTTCACCACAGGGTCTTTAAGGCCAAATTAAAAAAATTTCCCATTTATTATTATTATTGTTTGTATTATTATGTTTATTATTAATGTGTTTTTGCAGCAAAAAATAAATAAAAAGTGATTCTTCTTGATCCTTCAACAAAACTTCAATAAAAATATTTATCTCACAAATATTATTTATAATTTTACCATTGCTAGATGGTTTTGACATCTGCTTCTTACAAGTGCCATCATTGTCACATTTGAATTTCATCTCACTCTGAAACGCATGAACACACACACAGACAAGTATCAATTAAATGTATGTATATTAAGCGTGGCAGATATTTCACACTATTAAAAAAGCAGTGTGTTCACACTCACCTCTGGACAGTTTCCTTGAACTTGGTTCTCTGTCGTGATGAGCTTTGTGATGACGCAGAAAACGGACGCCCCCTGGTGGACACACCAGGACAGACATTAAGCTACATGTGTATATTATAATACATACTAAAATGCATACTATAATCTGCTATTGTTTTTATTTATAATTACTAACTACACTAACTCCCACTTTAAATGTCAAATAATGGCAGTGAATATCGACCAGGATCAAGCTTTTAAAAAAGATGCAAATTATGTAGGCCTATCACAGAATGGTTCCATGCGTAACATGTCATGTTCCAAGTGTTGACTGATGAATTTGCACATGGTTTGTAATAAAGCATATTAAAAACACCACAAAGACTAAGCTAAAAACTTGATTTTCACCACAGGGTCTTTAAGGCCAAATTAAAAATAATTTCCATTTATTATTATTATTATTATTATTATTATTATTATTATTATTATTATTATTATTATTATTTGTTGTAAAAAAAAAAATAAAAAAAGTGATTCTTCTTGATCCTTCAACAAAACTTCAATAAAAATATTTATCTCACAAATATTATTTATAATTTTACCATTTGCTAGATGGTTTTGACATGTTTTATCTTACTTCCCAGATAACATCATTGTCACATTTGAATTTCATCTCACTCTGAAACGCATGAACACACACACAGACAAGTATCAATTAAATGTATGTATATTAAGCGTGGCAGATATTTCACACTATTAAAAAAGCAGTGTGTTCACACTCACCTCTGGACAGTTTCCTTGAACTTGGTTCTCTGTCGTGATGAGCTTTGTGATGACGCAGAAAACGGACGCCCCCTGGTGGACACACCAGCGCACACAGACATTAAGCTACATGTGTATATTATAATACATACTAAAATGCATACTATAATCTGCTATTGTTTTTATTTATAATTACTAACTACACTAACTCCCACTTTAAATGTCAAATAATGGCAGTGAACTTCAATAGGCCAGGATCAAGCTTTTAAAAAGATGCAAATTATGTAGGCCTATCACAGAATGTTAAAAAATGAATAACGTTTCCTATAATTGCGAGAACATTAGCTATTAATTTCTCGCCACTGAATTAACCGGACGTCTCTTGGTCAGTTAACAGAAACTTCTAGGTTAACATCAAACGTTAATTAGGCCTAAATCTCACTGAAATCACACTATTGGTCAGTTAACAGAAACTTCTCGGTTAACATCATACATTAATTAGTCCTAAATCTCTCTGAAATCACACTATTTGCACTCGTATATTTATTAATCTTTACTTATTCAATAAAGACATAGATAAACTAAAGTTAGTCAGCCAGTAAAAAGTAATAATTACGCTAGTGCGCGTCTTTCTGTGGAAGACAGAAGAAAGCGCGTGCTGGAGAAGCGCGTTCAGATCAGAGGCGCGCAGTAGCCTAATGAAATATAGCCTACAAATATTAAACAACAACAAAATATAGAGAAAACGTTCCCAGAACGTTCTTATTTAGTTAACTCAGTTACTGTTATGTAGGCCTAGATCAACATATGCACACACTTGTAATACAAATGTTTAATATATATATATATATATATATATATATATATATATATATATATATATATATGTGTTTCTTCACAGACATTAAAAATGAATAACGTTTCCTATAATTGATATACATTAGCTATATATGTATATATATATATGGTCAGTTATATATGCTACTATATATATATATATATTATTGTGTGATACTATTGATTATGTGGTAACACTCACTGAAATCACACTATTGGTCAGTTAACAGAAACTTCTCGGTTAACATCATACATTAATTAGTCCTAAATCTCTCTGAAATCACACTATTTGCACTCGTATATTTATTAATCTTTACTTATTCAATAAAGACATAGATAAACTAAAGTTAGTCAGCCAGTAAAAAGTAATAATTACGCTAGTGCGCGTCTTTCTGTGGAAGACAGAAGAAAGCGCGTGCTGGAGAAGCGCGTTCAGATCAGAGGCGCGCAGTAGCCTAATGAAATATAGCCTACAAATATTAAACAACAACAAAATATAGAGAAAACGTTCCCAGAACGTTCTTATTTAGTTAACTCAGTTACTGTTATGTAGGCCTAGATCAACATATGCACACACTTGTAATACAAATTTGTCACAAAAGAATAGCCTAGGCCTATATATATATATATATATATATATATATATATATATATATATGTGTGTGATACACCCTTATGTGGTAACACAGTTTAGTGTTTATAATATAAGTGTTTATGGGATAATATTCAGCATTCTTAAAATTGCAATTTTAATTGTGTATTTCGATACTAATGTAGAGGAACCAAAGAAGTGGAACCAAAGTGCGGGTAGCGTTGTACTGCGTTGCCTAGGTGACGGACGTTTTCCGTCTTCTCTCATACAGAGATATGGAGATGAAGATGGCGGTTCATTCTTTCACTCACTGATATTATGATCCTGTTTTCCAGGGCTATCATCTAGGAGAGCTGAGAATAGTGAACCACAGAAAAAAATCATTTGTTGCTCCAGTTTACTATTTGAAACTCGTAACAAACTGTGGGGGCTCGTCCGGGATCTCTCCTCATCACAACCAAGGGGAGCAGATCCAGAGATACCAGAACCACGCGACCAAGGTGACAAGGCTGCTGCAAGCCAGAGAGTCAACCGTGGGTGTCTGAGGAGGAGACCAAAGAGAAAAGGGATCTCAGCCTCGCTTTGGAGCCGCACTGCTGATCCTGAGGCCAGCGCACGCTACTTACCAGAGGGCTACACACTGATCCTGTGGTCACAGCATCAGGAATCCTATCTGGGATCGGGAGGTTGTCACGCACACACAAGCACGCCACATTACTAAGTCATTACACCACTGACTTACTGAATTCACAAACCACAAGGAACATCAGGACTACGCACCATGTCAGCAACTCGTAAAGAATTAGTATGGGACATTAAGAAACAACTATTCAGACTCTCAAGCAACGACATCTATCAGGTTGCAAAGACATTGCAATTAACAGTCAAAATGAAGAAGAGCTGAATCACGAATGATGAAGAAGGCTGCATGGAGTATTTAGTCTCCTACATGCAGTCTGATACCTTACTTGGACTTGAGGATGAGGGTATGGGTCAGTTGTTGATCTTAAATGATTTGATAAGTAGAATCATTAATGGCGTTGCTCCTGTTAACCTTCCTTTGGGTACATTGAGTGATGGTAGCACACACGTTACACCTAGTCACAGTCCATCCACTACAATCCTAAACCCTGCATCACAATCTCATCCTTACCCTTTCAATACAATTATGCACACACAACCTCACTCTCACACTCATGACACAACAACACAGTCATTAGAAGAACTGAGACAAGCGTATGAAGAACTGGGAGAGAAACTGCTGACGATGCATTTACAGAGGCCCCATTACCCACAACTTATCCCCACCAGGGAGACGGAGTTACACTTTATGCCACAGATGACCTTGGAGAGACCAGTACTACTGAAGGACCTCTCCTACCTGCAGCGCAGAGACTTCAAAGTGCATGGTGGTCAGGTTGGGGATCAGAACTCTGATTTAAACTACAACAATATCAGCAAACAAATTGTGAGGAGTGAAAGAAGGCTTTGCTGAAGCAGAGGTGGTCAGAGGGTGTTGAGGATCATCAAGCCAGGGCTTTTAAAGATATGCTTGTGAACAAAGATTCCATCACAGTATCTGAACTCAAAGGCTTCCTCAGGTCTCACCTCGGAGAAAAAGCAACGACTGAAATGTTCCAGGAATTGATGTGCGCCAGACAGTCAGACCAAGAATCACCACAACAGTTTCTCTACCGCATGATTGGGCTTAAGCAGAAAATCCTTTTCCAGTCCCGACAGTCTAGTGCAGACATTTCATATGATCCGAAGACCATCCAGGAGGTGTTTCTCCATACTATCTACCAGGGTTTGGGGACAAAACATGCTGACCTCCGACAGAGACTGAGACCTCTAATCTCCAACAGTCAAGTCACAGATGAGGAAATCCTTCGTCAGGTCATGAAAATAATAAGTGATGAGAACGAGCACCAGCGCAGACTGGGCCAACTGTCCCGACAAAAGGTAACACAAGCACACAGTGCCAAGGTTGAAACGGGAGATCTTAACAATAATAACAAGTCACGGGATGCGCTATCAGACAATGGAAACCTCCAGACAATAAAACAGCTCACTTCTCAGGTAGAGACACTGACACAGATGGTGGCTTCTTTGATGGAGCAGCGGACAGAAAATACCCAGGTGTCTTACTCTCCTTCTCAGCCAACCTCTAGTAGACCGGTCCAATCACAACTGGGACGACCTGCAGTCCAGGTGAGAGGAAGGACAGCTCGTTGTCCGAAATGTACCGAACAGAATGCACAGGAGTGTAACCATTGCTTTGTGTGCGAGAGGCGGGACACAGGGCAGTCGGATGTCTGCAACGAGTCAGGATGCAGGGAAAGCAGGGCTCGGTCTTTGTGGAGGGACGCCCAGAGACCGGTGAGCAGTTTCAGTCCCAAAAAGTAACAAATAATCAACAAATAACAAGGACGCCTCAAGCCAAACAAACAACAGAATCCACAAATACTGACCAGCCAGAGTAACATCGTCTGCAAAGCACCCTTAATTGGGAAGAAAAGTCTGTTGAAATGTTTGATTGGCGGTACCCAAGCTACAGTCCTGTTTGATTCAGGTTCGCAGGTGAGCATAATAGACCAACAGTGGACTGACACTCACATCCCTAGCCATATCTTGAGACCTCTTTCTGAACTTTTAGAGGAAGAACTTGGTGTCTATGCAGTCACTGGCCATGCTGTTCCCTACAGTGGGTGGGTTGAGCTCACGGTTAATCTGGCAGGGAATGAAGACCCGAATCTCACCCGTACAGGCTCCTTTCCTAGTCAGCCCGCTGCCACTGTCCCAGCCCCTCCTAGGAGCCAATGTACTCCAGGAGATCATTAGAAGGAAAGAGTCCTCGGGTGACGCAGTTGCCACGGTTGTCAACCTTCTTTGCAGTGCCTTTGGAATAGAGGAGGACCAGGTAGAGGCCATTGTGAATTTCATCCAGGTACCGCCTAAGACATACTGTGATCCAGTCACTATTAGAGTGGGCCGAGACCATACTATAATTCCCCCTGGCAGGACAACCCACGTATGGTGTAAGGTACCCCCAAATTTTGATGTCTCTAATCCCCTTGTCTTATCTGAACCAACGGAGGAAGTGTTGTCTTAGGGCAGCTGAGTGTAGGTGAAGGCCTCTTGGAAATCAATAACACCCGACGGCCTTATGTTAAGGTGCCCATCTCCAATCACTCAAAACATGAGGTCACCCTGCCGAGGAGAACCTCTCTGGGAACCATCCAACATGTTATCAAGGTCATTGAGACCGATGCAACAGCGTCACATCAGGCTGATCCCACACCAAGAAAGATGACATCAGTCGAGGTTAAGGCTGTCGCTTCACCCAGCACCTCTCCACCCGAGTCCTGGCTTCCTCCTATTGACATCAGTCATCTCAACCCTGAACAACAACAGGCAGTAAAGGAAGTGCTCTCACGAGGAATGTGGAGCATTCGCCCGTGACAGCGGCGACATAGGGTGCATCCTCCTCCTACAGATGGAGATCAGGACCAAGGATGACATCCCAGTTCAGAGGGCCTCGCATCCATCCCAAAACCACTCTACAGGAAGTTAAGGAGTACATCCAGGAGCTGTTGGTTAAAGGATGGATTGTGAAGTCCCAGTCGCCCTATTCAGCTCCTGTTATCTGTGTAAGAAAGAAAGATGGGTCCTTACGCCTGTGTGTCGATTACCAGCTCCTCAACAACAAAACCGTGCGGACCGTCATCCCCTTCCCAGAATTCAGGACCTCACTGACTCCCTGGGAGGATATGCCTGGTTTTCGATCCTCGATCAGGGGAAAGCCTACCATCAAGGTTTTATCGCCGAAGGATCAAGGTACCTGACGCATTCATAACCCCATGGGGGCTCTATGAGTGGGTCAGAATACCCTTTGGGCTATCGAACGCCCCAGCGGCCTTTCAAAGGAGCATGGAAAGTATGCTTGACACGCTCAGAGACGAATGCTGCATACCTTACCTCGACGACGTGTTATGCTTCTCCAGGTCCTTTGATGAGCATGTACAGGTGTTACGCAGAGTCCTCCAAGCCTTGCAACACCACGGGGTAAAGCTGAAGCCGGAGAAATGCGAGCTCTTCCGCAAGGAGGTCCGATATGTCGGCCGGTTGGTGTCAGCAGAAGGAGTAAAAATGGACCCCAAAGACCTTGAAGCAGTGCGGGCACTGAAAGACAAGACGCCACAGACAGTTGGGGACGTCAGGCAGTTACTTGGGTTCTTGAGCTATTATCGAACATACGTGCAGGATTTTCACGTATAGCCAAGCTCCTGTACGACCTGCTCCAGTCGAAACCCAGCACCCTCCGACCAAACCACCACAAGGAAAAACAAGATGCAATCAGCAGTCATCCCGTGCGCCCGATAGAATGGAAAATACATCACCAACAGATCCTTGAACAGCTTGTGGACCGGCTGACCAAACCCCAGTGCTGGCTTATCCCGATTTCAACCACCCCTTCACACTCCACACGGATGCCTCCCAAAAGGTCTTGGGGCAGTTCTTTATCAGAACCAGGATGGGAAGATGAGGTGATTGGTTACGGGTCACGCACACTAACATCGGCAGAACAAAATTACCACCTACACAGCGGAAAGCTGGAATTTCTCGCGTTGAAGTGGGCGGTATGTGAGAAGTTTCGTGACTACTTATTCTACGCCCCACATTTCACAGTCTTCACGGACAATAATCCCCTCACATACATTCTGAGTACTGCCAAACTCAACGCAGTGGGTCACCGGTGGGTGGGGCAACTGGCCGATTTCAACTTTGACATCAAATACCGGCCAGGCAAAATTAACATCGATGCTGACACCTTATCACGCTGTCCCCTGGACATTGACACTTTCATGGCTGGGTGTTCGGAGAAGATATCGAAGGAGGCTGTATGTGCTGTATGGGAAGGAAGCCGGAGAGCACAACAAGGAGATGTGGCCTGGGTGGCGGCCCTCAACTTAACATCTCACTGCCAACCTCAAGTTGAGTCTCTGCCGGAAGTCAGTCATGATGAGCTTGTGAGGGAGCAAAGAAAAGACCCCGCTATTGGAAAAGTGTTGGCATTGAAGGAAAACGACACACCACTAACAGAGGATGACAAAGGGAGAATGGACACATGCGCAAGGAGACTGTTAAGAGAGTGGAGCAGATTACACATAGAGAATGACCTTCTTTACCGGAAAAGTGCAGGTCGACAACAACTGGTCCTGCCCGCCACCTACAAAGCGGACAGTACTCACCCAGCTGCATAACAACATGTGCCATGTTGGCGTTGAAAGGTTCTGAGCCTAGCAAGGAGCGATTCTACTGGCCTTTCATGAAAAGCGAGATAGAGGAGTATGTGACCAGGAAGTGCTCTTGCATTAAACAGAAGAGGCCAGCCACACATGAAAGAGCACCAATGGGAAGTATAACATCAAATTCGCCCCTTGAGTTGGTATGCATTGATTTCCTTCACCTGGAAGCCTGTAGAGGTGGATACGAATATATACTGGTAGTAGTTGATCACTTTACCAGATTCCGCAAGCCTACCCCACCAGGAACAAGGCTGGTAAGACGGCTGCGGACAGGCTTTTCAATGATTTCATTCCCAGATTTGGTTACCCGGCCAAACTACACCATGACCAGGGTCGAGAGTTTGAGAATGAACTCTTCAGAACTCTCAGGCAATTAGCTGGTGTCGCACACTCGAGAACCTCTCTCCGTATCACCGCAGGGCAATCCTGCAGAAAGATTCAACCACACTGTTGCAGATGCTCCGCACCTTGGGAGAGAAAGAGAAGGAGAGTTGGAAAGACCATCTGCCCCATGTACTCCAGGCATATAATTGTACGAGACATGAGTCCACCGGTTTCTCCCCATACTATTTGTTGTATGGCCGTCATCCTCGCCTACCAGTGGACATCCTCTTCGGCCTGATAACAGATGAGGGAGCTGAAACTAATGGGCCAAAAGGATATGCTGAGAAGTGGGCAGGAAAAATGGTGGAGGCATACAGAATAGCAGCAAACAGCCGACAGTCCAGCTCCAAGGGAAGACCTACTACGATAAGCGGAGTAGAGGTGTGGTTCTTCAGCCTGGGGACAGAGTCCTTATGCAATCTCAGTGAACGAGGGGGCCCTGGAAAGCTTAGACCGTATTGGGAGCAGCTTATCTACATTGTGAGAGAACAGGTTGGAGATAATCCTGTGTATAAAGTAAGCCCGGAGGTGGGAGGCCGACCAGTTCGCACTTTACACAGGAACCTCCTGTTGCAAGTCAACGACCTACCTGTAGAGCCTCTTCAGAATCCGACTACCAACACAACTGAGTCGCAAAAGAGAAGGAAGAGAGCTTCAGAGATCCCAAAACCCACGCACGAGACACAGGACCCAGATATAAGTGACTCTGAGGAAGAGGAAGGTGTGCCTCGTTACTGGTTGCGAATACCGATGGAGAAACCTAGAGCTGGAAGTTACTCACCTGTGCCGCACGTTACTCCTGACTGCCAAAACAGATCTGAACAAAATGAGACTCACCTGGGGGAAATGATCCATACAGAACCTGAACAGGACGGGAGAGTGTTGGAGACGAGGAGCAGGGGACATCCAGTGCAGACGAACATTGCATGGAGCAGCTGCCACCTGCAACCGTTCAAGAGGAACTGCATGCCGTCCTTCAAGAGGACAATGTCTCCACACCACAACCTGAACATCAGATCCCACTGAGACAGTCCACGAGAGAAGACGGCCAAGTCATGTGTTTACTTACCCATCCCTGGGGCAACCTGCTTATCACCACTGTGAGTGCAGTTGGAGTCCAGCCACTACAGTATACTTACCAGTGTCCCGGCCCCCATACCTCCACCACTTCCAACCCCCGACCATCGCCCCATGTCCTTACCTATCTGTTGTGTACCCAGCTCACTGGGGATGAGACGCCATGAAAGACAATTACATACGTTCCATACTCACCTGATGAGATCTCACACACACACTTTATTACACACACACTTTATTACACTTTAGGATGCAGTAATTGAGAGTTGAAAAGTGTTTTGGAAAAAATTGTGTGAATGTTCAGAGTGAAAATGTTCAGAATATCTTGTGTCAGGAGCCACTTTTATTTGTCGGGGAGTGTGTGATACACCCTTATGTGGTAACACAGTTTAGTGTTTATAATATAAGTGTTTATGGGATAATATTCAGCATTCTTAAAATTGCAATTTTAATTGTGTATTTCGATACTAATGTAGAGGGGGAACCAAAGAAGTGGAACCAAAGTGCGGGTAGCGTTGTACTGCGTTGCCTAGGTGACGGACGTTTTCCGTCTTCTCTCATACAGAGATATGGAGATGAAGATGGCGGTTCATTCTTTCACTCACTGATATTATGATCCTGTTTTCCAGGGCTATCATCTAGGAGAGCTGAGAATAGTGAACCACAGAAAAAAAATCATTTGTTGCTCCAGTTTCGCTATTTGAAACTCGTAACATATATATATATATATATATATATATATATATATATATATATATATATATATATATATATATATATATATATATATATATATATATATATTTATGATTTACTTGAGTAGGTGTGACATAATCGGCTACATCCATGATCCGGTTGTTATATTCTCCGAAACCTTTCACTTTAGTCATCACTGATGACTCAATAGCTGTGTCTCGCACTTGATATGCTTTCTCGTACAAAAACACCCAGCTGAGAGAGAGAGAGAGAGAGAGAGAGAGAGAGAGAGAGAGAGAGAGAGAGAGAGAGAGACAAGTCAGAGCTCCTTTTTACTTTCTTTAATGCAAAATATAAGCTTTTCATGCACTTATTTCCTAAATATACTACCAAACATCTTTATGTTATTATGTTACCACAAAAAGACAAAAAACAAAACAAGTAATAGCCTTTTTTTAAATTTCCAAATTAACTGCAATATGTTTTTGGTAACACTTTACAATAAGGTCCCATTAGAATGCTTTTCAATGCATTAATTGGCAAACAATACGTTACATTTGTTACAGTCTTTATTAATCTTTGTTCATGTTAGTTACATTGTTACGTTGCATAATAGCCACTTTTTTTTGCGTGTATAAACTACGCACTGTAAACTCCTCCCTTGGGTGTGATAATTGCCGTGGGTTACGTGCGTATTACACGCCATAAAGTGCGTATCATATGAACACAAAAACAAATTTTTGCATATAAATTGCACGATAAATACAACTCTTGCTATAGATAGCCTACGTACTTTCATGAGATCGTGTTGCGTGAGTTCACGTTAGCTCAGGTTCATCAAACAGATGTAACTTTTGATTTTAATAATGTTTTCATAAATTAAATTAATATTAAGATACATCATTAATACATCTTTTTACATAGTTTTAAAACACAAACATGTTTTGTTTTTTATTTGTTTGGGTTTAAATCTCTATATTCCACCAACATTAATAACATGTATTTTCAAAACACTCACCCAATGAAGTACGTTATGATGAGGAGTTGGACGACACGGTTGATGATGCCGATGGTCCAGCTCTTCACCACCACGGACTTGGTTGTCTCATATGTAAAGAAATCTGTTACACAGCCCCACATTTTTTCTGAACACTGCTGCATTCAAAAAAATGACTTGAGTGTATCAACGTATTTGCGTGAAACTTTAGTCAAGCATAGGCGATGCTGGTAATCAATCTGTCCAATTGCTGTATCCTTCGTTTTGTCAACAAAAGTAAAAGAAAAAAGCGTATGAGTAATCTCCCTTATTTGTTTCCTTTGTTAAAAAGTCTCCAGTCCTTGTGACCAGATGCTTTCACATAAAGCCCCATCTATTCCTCCTAGCCACACCCTCTTTCCTCCCTCTTTTCTTATTCTGCCTCCTCTAAGTTATTCTGTCCGTAAAACAGATATAACATTTACATTTGACACTCTTAGCAGATGCTCTCTTACCAAGCAAATGCACAAATCAAATTACTGGCAAAGTTAAGGCTTAGACCCAAATAAGTTCCTCAACATAAGCATACATACACACAAAATACTTAATACAGTTATGACACCTACTATTTCCACACAGTTCCCTTTTTTTACTTAAACTGGGTTAATTGCACTGATATATAATTCACCCTAAGTGAATGAGATCACACCAGTTTCATTTGACAGTCTGTGAATGTTTCCTGAACATAATTCACTCTTATTGAGCCAACCAGTGCTGTTGCTGTTCAGACTGGTGTCCTTGTGCAGAGTTGCACGAGTTTTCTGTGTTTTTAAGAAAATGGAAAGACCTGTTAGAGTTTAATGTTTAGTTATTTTGAACATTTAAAAGAGTTTGTAGAATATTATTATTATTATTATTTGGTTACCATTGTGGTGAAGAGTTGAGCTTGTGGTTAGGTTGTGAGTAGCTGTGATTACTAATAGCCAACACAACACTTTATCATATGCAAAGTGTAATATTTAATTAAAAAAACGTATCATTACTTGGGTTAGCACCGTTACAGTTCATTGATAACATCATAGACTTATTTCACATATAGCCACCCACAGCCTAACCCCAAGGTCTAATGGTAATGGTAATGTCAAAAACTGACAAAACATAAACTCTTTTAAATTTCAAATATAACTGAATATCAAACATCCCTTTACTAAAAAAAAAACACATTAAACAGCACTTAATTTCAATATTTACTCTCCTGATCCATAACTATGCAAAGCATGCTGGTAAGTAAAAATCCACTGATCAGTTTCAGTCAATGCA